>JAUNZM010000583.1:0-620344 GCA_033459285.1 Clamator glandarius
CCAAGGCCAATGTAAGGAGCATTTCCCTTGGAAACCCACTATATCCAGTCAGTTGACTGAAGCTTGATCCAAAAAGCAAAATATCTGAGTACATAGATCCTCCCTGCAAAGCCTTCTTGCTCACATGACACTTGAAGATCCAAACACATGAGATCTGCACATCCAATGAGACCTCCAGGGAAGGCTATGGCGTTTTAAAGTGAGACAAGTGAATTGTAAGTCTTATATTTAAAGAGTTGCCGCTTCACAGATAGTCTGCAAACTGAGAGCAAATCAAGAAAATTACAGTGTCTAGTGTCTTCTTGGACTCCTATAGCATAGGAGTCCAAGAAGACACTAGACTGTAATTTTCTTGATTTGGAGGATCTATAGCATAGGAGTCCAAGAAGCATAAAACTTCACTTGACCAGAGAGCTTGGTAGTAATCTAGTAAATAAGTGGCCAGTAAAGAGTGCCAGACCAGATGCTGCCATACTGTGTTACCTGTGGTGCTCCAAATGAGAGGTCATGACTTAAAAAGATGACCAAATAAGAAATGGAGGCCTGCACCTTGCAAAATGGCATTGCCTGACTGGTTTGAGTGTGTAATGAAAATTCTCTTCCTCAATTTTTTGGATGAAAAGATGTCTACAATATCTCATGGTTAAAATGTGAGATTCTGATAAGTATTAATAAATTACTTTCAGATTATTAGGTGAAAAATGCATTATGACATCAGGTCGTCATTAAATGGCATTCTGAGTAATACGTTCAAAGTGCCATCAACCTGAAACTATTGTTGAGTATGGGATGTAGCTTCAGAAGTCAATTAGATACTATTGACTCTGACTGACATGGTTGAGAAACTACATTCTTTTTCTGAGTACAGGTACTGAAGATCCAGTGTTGGATAGGCAAATTAAGTTTGAAATCAAATATGTTTGTCTTCGAAGTCATGCACAGCTCCAGATGATGGGCATCAGCAGTGATCAATGTTAACTGAATTTCCAACCTGTTGTAGGAATAAAAGTTATTAGCAAAACTAATCAAGAAATTAATAACAACAGTTTAGATGAACAAAAGTGGTGGAATGGCTGATTGGCTGATCTGCCTTAATTTCATAGACCAATCCTCTTACATTTGTGGTACTTTCTACATGATAGCCATAAAGCCAAATGTGTCCTGCAAGAAGCACAGCAAAAAAACCCCCAGTTTCTTTGTTTAATGGCCATTTAGGATTTGTACATTTGACTCCAGCCAAACTGCTAGTATCCATGAAGCCTGTGATGAACGGAAGAGATAAAACCTGAAGACCGATAGACAGAAAATGTTCCTTGATGAGAAAGAGTGGAGAACAGGTTTTTTTTTGCCTTTTACAGGACAGTGAAGAAATAATTGCATTAGCTGTGAAGAAGCACTTCTGCCTGGTTTTGGCTGTAGAGGTCCAAGATACAGAGATTGGGCTTGGTTCCACAAAATTCTGGTGATTTATGAACAGTGATGCTGTGCTTTGCTCTAGACTGAGGCTCTTGGAAAGTCCTGTGTACATCCTCTCTGAATATGGAGCTGAGACAATGTGATGACAGGTCTTTCCGGGATATTTCCTTTGTCAGTGGCTTCTGCACACACAACTCCATCTGGGAGTTGTATTTTCCCCAAAGGAAGATCATAGGCACGTGAGTTTTGGGAAGTGATCTTTTGGCAGGTGCAGCTGCAGTCTTCTATCATATACAAAGCCCAAAACAAGAGACATTGAGGCCAAGTATCTCAGCCTTCTCTGGTGACCTCAGAACAGAGGTGTTTTCGGAATGACGTCCTACCCAGCATCCTCATGGATGACTATCCTCATCCTTTTCCTGCGGTGCAGTGGTGTGAGAACTAGTCATGGACCTGGGCAGTGAAACACTGTGCTGCTTGAAAATGACTCTCTCTTTTCAAAGTCACAGGTCTCAGAAAGGCTTTTATTTCTTATCGCAGTTGTCTAGAAGCTCCCATGTATTAGCAGATGATGAACTTTGCATTTGAGCTCTAATCCTGACTCTGCCAGTCTCCAAAATAATTTAGGGTTAACTGTTCATCATATGAGGACTAGTTTCATATGAAAAAAACTTTTTCCTGCTCTGTTTACTTTTTGACCTGATTTTGGTGGAAAGTTACTCTAAAAACCCTACTGACTACCTCACTGAGCACAGGGCAGCTCAAGTCTTTGGAGCTCATTCATGCTCTGTACTCCACGATATCTCAAAGATTTTCCTCTCTCAGTCACTTTTTTGAAAAGAACCAGGCCAATAAACAGAGAAGAGTAATTGCAATATGGATATCAAGTGCTGCCTAAAAGAGAAATGTAGGGGAAGACATAGTTACTGTGTTTGAATAGATAAAAGGCTGCTGCAAGGAGGAAAAGTATACTGTGTTTTCTGTGTCCATAGCAGACAGGACAAGAAGTTGTGGGTTTATAGTCCAGAATGAAAAATGTCAATTAGACATCGAAAATGTCTAACAGTGAAAAAGTGAAGCTTGGGAAAGGATTGACAAGAGTAGATACTGAGTTTCCATTACTGGAGGTCTGGAGTATTTCCAGAACCATGTCATAAAATCAAGTAGGAAAGGGTTCAGTCTGAGATCATGTGATGGATTAGAAAAACTCTGTTCCAGACCTGATTTCTATTATTCCAGGGTAAAATATATTTTATATCTTCTCTATCAGTCTATATTTGGGTTTTAATATCTGTTCTGGAAATAAGAGATTAATCACTGTGAAGAAGCTGGGAGAGCTTCCCCAGGTATTTCTGTCATTGACAAGGGCTGTTACACAGCCTTGAAAACCATGTTTCCAAGGGTTCCTAAAGCACCATCTGTGTCAAAGGCAATGACATTTCTTACCTCCAAGGAGTGTTTTGAGGAGTAATAGAGGGATGCAATGTGATCCACATGACCCCATTTAGATTCCTCAGTAGTTTACAAAATCAGTTCCATGTCATTATGCCTATTTAACAGGTAGGGAAACTGAGGCATGAAGTGGCTACCTAACTCAGCTAATTTCAGATGTCCAGAGTCTAGGACTAGAACACATGATGTTGTGGTGTGCAGCTTATTGTTCTGACCTGTCAGTGTACTTAACGGCAGAGAAACATAGAAGTGAAGTCTGAAGGTCACATCCATAGGTATACGTGAGCAGTGGGTGTATGGGGAGAGCTTCTGTTTCCAGTGCGAGGCCGACTTGCGCTAACCCTGTTGTGATGTGGCCAGGCAGCCTAACCAACGGCAATGATTGCTTTTCAACAGCTGAGGGGGAGTAACGTGAAACCCTCAAGCAGAACAGAAAATATAAATGAACTGCTAAGCCATTTCTCACACAACAGCAGTTAAATGGGATCTTGGAAGTGATAGAAGACAGGAGGAAAATCCAGGCAGGCCAATACATGAAAATCTGATGCATTGTATATTAAAAACATATGGCATCTGTTCATTCATCAGATCAGAGGGCAGCTATACAAGTAAAAAAAAAAAAATCAATATTGAGGTAAAATCTCATAGATCTATTGATTTATGACTTTTATTTGCCAGGAGAAATCTGGACCATACAGAGATTTTAGAATAAATGTCAAAGCTCGGGGTAATCATTTTGTAAGTCTCCTTTAAGATCCGACACCAGTGTCCTTAAGTGATTTCAATATATTGGCTGGGACTTCTCTTTCTGTTTCTGTCAGGATGGATGGATGGCAACTGCCATAGTCAGAGAAGCCACAATGCAGAGGCAACTCTTGACTTTAGAGAAAGCGAGTAATATCTGTCATTCAAACTCCTTTAGTCGACACTTTTGTCCATGAGTTTGTTTCACATTCCAGGTCCTCCCACTGTTTATTTGTGTAGAAATTTGGCCTATGAGGAAACTCTTCCCTGCCTCAATAGTATGGTCTTGTGCCTTGATATTCACTGGACAGCTATAAAAGTAAAGCCAAATCAACATGGAAATAACATCCTAGAGTGCTATTGATTTATGACTCTTAGTTTCATTCCTTTGCCTAGAGGAGTCTAGGTTATGCATAACACTTTAGAATAAACGTTATGGCTTTGACTAATCATTTTATAAATGCATGTGGGTAGGTAACCACTCCATGCCTCTATTTTCCTACTTGTTAAATGGACGTAATCATATGTTTCAGATTTTGAAAATCCCTGTGGGTTCCATGTGTGAGTTGGATTGTGTTCAGTGTTGCATACAGACGTCACATTGCATTCTTCTAATGCACTGCTCTAAGTATTTTACAGAGGTGGACAAGTGCCACTTCTTGTTACAATAACAGTATTATAGGAACCCCTGGAGAGGAGCTTTCCAAGACTGCATGCACCTTGACATTGTGATCAGTACTGTTAATGGGGTATAGCACATAATTAAAGTTATCCTAAAGCAGATGACTACATGAGGCTAGATGTATTATACCCTAATCTCCTCTGACACTCTTGACCTGATCTCCACTGAGCATAATGGGAGTCTAGAAAATAAGCTCAGACATTGCGAACTGCTATATTAGAACTGAATCTCACCCAGCTTTTCTTCTCCCTGCTATACCACAGACTTCTTGAGCCATCTTTTGTAAAGATTTGAGAACTTCCCCACAGTATAATTAAATAGCTAATTGCCACCAATTTTAATCAGCACATGAGCAGATATTTTAGAACTTCTATGCCTCAGCAGAAGTCTTGGAATAATCACTGTAAGAGTTGAAGTGCCCAAGAAAAACATCAGTTGAGAATGTATTTTGGGGTTTTCAATGACTAGTTAGGGGAAAGGGGAAAGTCCTCAATATCTGGGGACATCCAGGGTGAAATCTTTCCTTTGGCCAGTCTCATGCAAGGGTTCTTATGGAGTTCAGAGGGAATGAATGGTTGGCACGTCAAAAGAGACTAAGGTGGAATTTTGGTCACACAGAAAAACAACAAGGAATCTCCATATCCCTCAGCTTTAGAAGAATGACTGGAGCTAACAAGACAAGCTGAGGTTCCTTCAGGGTGACTCAAACCTAAATTATTTTCTTTCTAAGGAGATCTTCTGAAAGGCACATCTTTCTTTATTGATTCAGGAAAGGCTCTTGGAAATTAGAGTGAGTTGCACCTCAGTGATGCAGTTTGCATGGCTGCACTAACAAGTATTGGATTTTTGTCTCAATTAGTAGAAATGAAATTGCAGCAACTATGCTGATAACTCCATGCTGGACACAAAGGCAGCTGAGATAATTTGTTCGCTTGTAGACATTACACATAAGATGCTTGTCAAATTATGTGATCAGTCAGATCAATCCCACCTCACATGCCTACAGTACATCTGAACAAGTCACCTCAAGTATTCTTTGTAATCAATAGGGAGAGTATGATTCATCTAATCATAGAGGAAGTGTTTAAACAGGTAGAATGAATCGTACTTGGATTGACAGACAGGCTCTCAGGTATAGGATCTGTGTTCTAGATGTCTAGGGTTGGCTGGAATGAATACGACATGCATGTCTGGAGTTGTGTGTTCATTATTTACAGAAAGAAATTAACAGTCATGCAGACAATGTCTGACTTCCAAACAGAAGTGAGTGCAGGAATTTTGCTGAAACATTTGTATACCTAATGGCATTGCAATGTTGGTTTCAGTTGAGAATTAGAGGGGAGGGGCTATTAAATTCTTATTTTGTCACTGGTGAGCTGAATGTTTAATCTCGGTATGTAACTGTGCTAGTTGACCTGACTCCACAGTAATACTGCGTGTGCTGTGCTTAGACACTTGTAAGACAGTGGGAAAAAAAGGTTGTAATACTGTGGTTTTATCTCAACAGGTGATGTTTCTCCTCCTCCTTCTACTGTAGTTGGACATACCAAAACCTTAGCTAAAGTTACGTTCAATCCCACTGTTGTCGAGCAAACCAGGATTGCCCGAAATGGCATTCTGGGAGACTTCATAATTAGATATGATGTCAACAGGGAGCTGAGTATTGGGGATGTTCAGGTACTGTATACGACTCATCTTTTCTGTTTTATTAATTATGTGTGAGATGGTTCTATATCCTTTCTGTATTTGGAAGGAAACCCCATTGCCCACCAGAACTCCATTAGGCTCCCCCAGAATGGATAAATAGGGGACCAGGATTAAGATGGTTACCAAGAAGCACTCTTATGCTCCAATGTAGATACAGACATTGAAAGCAGGACTGGGTGTGGCCAACCAGATATTCCATAATTATGTATGTAGAACGTTGCACTACCTGACTTCATTTCCTGACTTCCTTGCTCTTCCACAGATTCTTAATGGGTATTTCGTGCACTACTTCGCCCCCACAGATCTTCCTCCATTGCCAAAGAATGTCATCTTTGTGCTTGACAGCAGTGCTTCCATGGTAGGAACGAAACTGAAACAGGTGAGGTCCTTGTTTTTGTTATAGACTGGTTGGCTGTAAACTTGCAGAAAGCTTGGTTCAGGTTTTATCTCACCAGATGAATTCTTCTGCAAAATGTTTCCTATGTCTGAGGTGAGAGGAGGCTCTGAAGACACCTCAAAGAGAAATTATTTACCTGCAATGAGACTTTATCATGTTAGTGGGAATGGAATGGGAACAAAAAGTACAGAGAACTTCATCACTCTGTAAAAAAGGTCAATGCTGTCAAAACTGAGCTAGAAGTCTGCAGATAGGATTGTCCTGGGCAGTCCTGTGCTGGGCAGTTTGAAGAAAGCCAGAATAGGGATAATTCCCAGCAAAGTGCATTCATCAGACCATTGTATCCAGCTTAGCAGCAGAGAAAAGATGCTGCTGTCTTTAAATTACCTTGGCAAAACCCTTAGCAATGTATAACAGAACTCAATGGGTTCTGTTGAAAGAAAAGTCAATTTTGTCCTATTTGAGAACCTGAGTCTTTCAGAAGAAGTCTCAAATATTTTTCTCAGATGCTGCACAAATGTACCCAGGGTTCAGCATGCAGCTTTCAGCATGCAGGATAGTGCTGAACTGGGGAAATTATCCCTCTAAAGGGCTTTGGTGCTACTGTGTGAGCTGTTCATGTAGTGCCTTGGGTCAGCACATTAACTTTGTACTATAAAAGCTTTTATTTTCTTCCTGAGCATATTAATATTTCTTTTTTGTATGATTACTAGAAACAATGTGGCCAGGGATTAATGGCTGATGGTCTACTGCAAATCCTAGCCAGCTTCTGCTGCTATACACACACACATCTCAGGCCAATTAGGTACAAATACGTGCCTTTTGAAGACCCTGAAGTGAGAGAAGAGTCTAGCTAGAACCTTTGTTGAGGATCCAACTTTTTGTCTGTTATATCAACTATATTGTTTTCATGAATAATTACTGGTATGTTGTGGAGCATGTTATGTTCCTGCTATATGCACGAAGAACTTCTCTTCCTCTGGTTTCAACTGCTTCAAAAAATAGAACTTCAAGGAGTTATGACCTAAATCATAAAAACTCCACAGAGATTAATCAAGGAACAACTAAATTTAAAGACTGGCTAAATAATATATCTCTTTTGGTACACTAAGAAAGTGTGATCACTTAGAGCCATGGCCTATGCTTGTTCAGTGGCCTTTTTACCCAATTGTTATTAAGATGTTTGTTAAATTATAGACGCATCCCCTGGTGGCAGGATGCATCTGTGCAGAGGAAATGCCTCCTTTTCTTTTTTTTCCCTGGGACTCTAGCAGCTGTGGTGAACTGTGCTGGTGTGCAGTGAGGAACTCCCACAAGACCAGCTTTCCTCATTTCTCTCTACTGAGTCACATGCAAGATCAACTAAAAATACCCTCAGCACTTGTAAAGTGTGCTCTTGCAGGTCAGCTGCTGTAACTATGGCAAAGGACAGTTTTTAGGAGTAGTATGCTCATGTATGAGAAACATCAACTGTGCATCTGTATCTACAGTAACTTCAGGAGATTTTGTACTCTTCACTCACCTGCTTTCATGAAGTCAGTGGCAAAGTGACTCAAATGTTTCATGCATCCTGCAGTTCCCACAACCTGATAGTGAATCATGTCTTCTTTTCCTCTCCCAAGTTTCTCCATTTCCATGAATTTTTATGTATTCATGCCAACTCTTTCTTCCTAAGATACCTTTAGAGCAACAAGATGTCCAGACCCAATTGCAAAAACTATAGTGGGACTGGTCAATCAGTTTAAATCACATTATTAAGACCTTTCAGATGTTACCCTCACAGAACTGAGATATATAGTAGCTTTGCGGGGTAGATCAACTAACATGCATATTTGCCCTGAGGTTTTCACAGTCTCTGAACTCTGGTAATTTCTATCAGATTCAACTGTGCTACCACAGACAGTCTGCACAGAGGATCTGGGCCTTCTAGCACTGGCAGGGAGATAAAGTTCAGGAAAAGGAAACTCTTGAGCATCATGATAATAAAAATCTTACCATAGATTAATAGAATTGTAGAATGATTTGGATTGGAAGTGACCTTAAGGAGCACCCAGTTCCAACCTTCACTGCCGTGGGCAGGGACGCCTTCTACTGGATCAGGTTGCTCAAAGCCACATCCAACCTGGCCTTCAACATCTCCAGGGGTGGGACTTCTCTGGTCAACCTGTTCCAGGGCCTCACCACCCTCACAGCATAGAATTTCTTCATTGTATCTAATCTAAATCATTACTCTTTCAGTTTAAAGCCATTACCCCTCGTGTTGTCACTATATGACCTTGTAAAAAGTCTCTCCTCAGCTTTCTTGTAGTCCCCCTTTAGGTACTGCGAGGCTGCCATAAGGTCTCCTCTGCCCCCCTCTTATCTATGCTAAACAACCCCAGTTCTCCCATCCTGTCTTTATAATAAAAGGGCTCCAACGCTCTGATCCTCTTTGTGGCCCTCCTCTGGACTTGCTCTGACAGACTCATGTCCTTCTTGTGCTGAGGACTCCAGAACTGAACTCAGTACTCCAGCTGGAGTCTCACAAGAGTGGAGTAGAGGGGGAGAATCACTTCTCTTGCCCTGCTGGTCACACTTCTTCCAATGCAGCCCAGGATACAATTGGATTTTTGGGCTGCAAGCGTACATTGCCAGCTCATGTTGCACTTCTCATCCACCAGCACCCCCAAGTCCTTCTCTTCAAGGCTGCTTTCAATCCATTCTCTGTCTAGCCTGTATTTGTGTTTGGGATTGCCCCAAGCCATGTGTAGGACCTTGCAGTTGGCCTTGTTGAACCTTATGAGGTTAGCATAGACCCACCTCTCAAGCATGTTAGCTTCTTCATGTGGTAAAGACTTTGCACATCATTAGTGCTGTCACAGTGGCAAGGAAAATACTGGTTTTGTCCTCATGAGCTTTGTTCTTTTATTTGCAAAGAGAAAGTAAACTCTGTGCGGAATAGTTGCTTTTAACAGGAGCCAGAAGAGTCTGGGGAAAAAGGTTATATCTGCAAGGCTTACTGGGAAGCAAAATTATTTGCCCTTTGGGCAGTCTGAGCTGCTGATTTTTATGGTACTTTTGGCTTTAGAGGTGGAGTGGGACATAACAATTTTACATTGGTATAACTAGGAGAAAGAGGGGCTGGTTATAGGTTCACCACCTTGTGATTATCATGATTATCCCCAGCTACACTAAACATGGTTAAAAAGGACTTTTATCAGCCTGCAGTTCAGTATTATACATTAGGAATGTTCCAACCTATGAACGTGTCTGCGTGAGGATGGATTTTCAGATGTTTTGCAGACACATGGTAAAAAGTAGTTGTTTCAACCACAGATTCATTTCACTTTACCTTTCCCACAGGCAATAAATGCCCACACACTCAGTTAAACAGTTGGCTACACCGCAGGTCTGGCAGCTTGTCAACAGTAGCATGCCAGACTGTAATTTTCTTTGAGGTTAATTGTGCTAGGAGGAGCTCAACTGAAGCTGGGACCTGCTGTGTATTTGCAAATGTTTCACGTTATTTGCCTGCATCCATCCAAGCGATACTGTCGGTACCCTTGATCTGTGACCCACACTGTCTGAGACCTTCTGAAGGCCCACGTGCCTTATATATATGTGTCCGTAAACCTCTGTGCCTTGGCACACAGACTCCCTTTGAGTAGTTTCAGGGTGGTGAGACAGCAGACTAGCACCTGAACACTCAGTGTTCATGCACCAAACGCCACTGTCTTCTGGGTTCTGCAGAGCTGGCTGCAGACCTGTTGACTGCTAGTCCAAATAATAGCTGCTGCCCCAGAGAACTACCTTAAATCACCAAGGGTCTTTGGAAAAAATGCTAATTTTAATTACAGTTCTTTTAACTACAGTCTATAAAGCTGCCGTGAAGAGGAAAGCTTTGTCAGCTTTTCTGTTTCTATTGGAAAGCAACAAGCTGAGTGAGCATAGAACTACCTACAGTGTCTCCAGCACCACCGACAACTTCATGCAGCTGCCTCCTACTTGCGAATACACAACAGCAGCGTCATCTCAGTCTTCTCTGTAGTTGTGAATATGGAATATAGGAACTACTACAGCCCAGCTTCCAAGAAAGATTCAAGTACTTGTCATGCAGCAAAATAATCTGCCTTCCTCAAACCCTAAAACTTATAAATGACAAAGTCATACAGAGAAACAAGTAACTTTCAGAGCAAGGTGCCCTCAAATATTCAGGAGAGAGAGCATCTGCTTCTAGTCTCAAGACTAACAGCCAGCATGCCCCCAGATGATTTGCTCCATGATGAGGCAGTAGAGGTACAGAGATTTTCCCAGGAACACCCTAGGCCACCTATAAATGGCAAGCCTTTTAATTGGATTCGAAGTAAACAGGATGCAAAAGCAAGTGCAGCGTTTAGCATGGAGATGCTACTGGGGCTTGAACTGAAACCCCACGAAGACACTGAGAGTCATCCCAGGGAGTTTAGTTGGATCGTTATTGAATTCATCAAAGAATGAGTGTAAAATAGGTGCTACTGAAGCCACAGAAACAGCCTAGTGATCACCAGACACGTCCACAGTGAAAAGGAAGGAGGCTAAATCAAGCTGAGTAGTCAGTCCATGGATCCAGGTCACTGAGGTCTATGACCAGGTAGAGCTGTGACAAAGCCAGGGAACAGCTATAACCTTTAGTCTGAGGCTCTGTCAAGGACTTGAGGGCCCAGGCTGGAGCTTAAATGTTCAGGAGTGTAGGTGGAGGCCCCAGGTGGAGATGGTCAGAGCCATTAAAGCCTGTTTGTTCTCTCAAGGTTCTGGCATGCACGTGCCTGTGTGTTTAGTTATAGATCTGCATTTCTTTAACAGGCCTTTCTAAGCTGGAATTGTGATTTTCCAGTTGCTGGAGCAATGCCTAGAAGCCGAACCTAGCTTCTATTCATATTTTCATCATGGATCTGTTATGTGAACTTAGGTAGGTTATTCTCTTTGTCTGTGCTTCTGTCTTTGAGGAGCCTCATCTGTTTAGCTGGCAAGCCCATGGCTGGGCTTATGGCTGTATGACATCCTCCAAGTCTAAATGACACTTGCCATTTAGTCTTTGCCAACTTATTAGTTTAAGAGTGCTTGCAACAACTCTGCTATTTCCAGTACCCCTTCACCCTAATAGAGAGTCTGCTCTATACATTGCTCAACTGGGACAGTCTGTTTCTAACTGTGAAGAGCAGTTGAAGCCCAGAAGAACTTGTGGGACCCTGTGTAAGCCTGCTGGAGTGAGATCTTCCTTTGTGTTACTGAATGAATTCATCAGACAGTGCTCACAGGCAGTTCTGACTCCGATGTCCCCATGATATAACTTGAGGTCCCTTAGGAATGAAGGATATGATACTACCTGTGTCATGAGGAGAGAGATTTTGCTTGGATAGTTACCCTCGATGCAGTGACTTCATCTTCCCCAAAATGTCTTCTCTCTTTTCTGCAGAGTTTTGGACAAAAGCTTGGCCTGTGCTTGTGCCTGAGGCAGGAGCTTGAGATGGAAGAGAGCAGGGGGAAGGGCTGAAGGCAGAGATCTGCATGAGGGAGTTGAGATCCTATAGCTGGGGATGCTGAGAGGATTTTAAAATAGGGAAAACAGGAAGGGAACAGGTATTGGAGGACTTCAAGGGCTCTGCGTCAAACTCTTAGGTAGGAAAACAGGCAAGTTTGCTTTTTTCAAAGAACAATTTAGTGTTCTCGTATTGCTTAATGCTAACTGCTGGGTTTTTGCTCCAACCAACCAACAACCATCACCTTCCTTCCCTTGCAGGAGATGAAAATGGGGAAGTCCCATTTAAAAGTAGGAGATATCACAGTCAAAGGAAAAAGCAGCAGGGTTGTGAGAGGAGGTGGCTGCAGAGTCACAGCCTCTGCAGGGAAGTAACAGGTGCCTCATCTCTGTGGAAGTACAGCACTCCTTTTCACATAGAAATAACCCCTGCTCCTTGAGCAGGAATGGCACAATCTCCTTGATGAAATAACACACATCTTTCCTCCATGGAGAAGGCTGCTCCATGCCAGGCTGCTGATTGGCATGAGAGAGTGGCTACATGATGAAGAATGGAGGCTAATCAACAAGAAAATCATAGCAACCTAGGTCTCAGCCCAAATTCTGCTATGTAATGTAGCAGCTAATGGTTCCTGCAATTGAGGGGATGTGCTGTGGACAGCTTCTTGAGTGTATCAGATCTTCCCAGCACTGTATCAGCAGCTGATCTGTGTGATGGAGAATGAAAATCTCAAGTTGTTGGAACAGTTCTCATGTGCTGGCACTGCCTCCAGCTGCTGAGGATGGGCAGAGGGAGAGGTGCCAAGTTCTGCATCGAGGGCATGGGGCACTTTCCACTTGGTAGTGACCTTTTTGCTGCTATCTCCATGGAAATTTTTTGTTATGTTGACAGGGTGGGGGTTTGAGTGTCAGAAGGGCATTCTGCGGAACATGATCCTGCTTAAAATGAGCTAAGTACAAGACAAGAATGTGGCCTTCATGCACTGCTGTGTCAGTCCAGCTGCCTGCCTGGGTAGCCCCGTTGTTTCCAGTAGGATTATTTCAGTATGGAATTGTGGAGTAACCTTTAAGCTTTTCCCTTTGTCCTACTATACATAAACATTTACCAGTCCAAATGTAATCCACGCTGTACTGTTGAGAAAGGCCTGAATTAATGATGCTTGGTGCTGATAAGAACTTGCCTCCTTAAGTCTTTGGATAGGCATTTATTTATATCCTCAACACTGCAGTGAGACTACAAAGTTTGAGCACGTACTCTGCCCTCTAGGCACGTGATACTCCAGTTCTTGAGAAATCAGATCATCTTTCATTTTTTCATGTATTTATTCTCAGTGTTCTGTTGGGTGCAAGAGAACTGAGTTACCCCAAGTGATAGCTAAACTTATCCATGTCCTTGAAAACAGTTTTATCTTCCACTGAGCAGAAATCCAGTGTTTAAATGCACTGAGTGAATATGGATCTGAGTGGTTTTCTCAATGTTAAATGGAAAACTTTTTTTCAGAAAAGGCAATAGAAACAGTTACTCTCAGTGGTGGAGAATTTATTTTCAGACAGGAAACCTACAAATCAAGTTTTTCTAAGGTCTTATAGGCAGTCAGCAACTTTCAAATTACTAACAAGAGGTCTATGATATTTAGATAGGAGAGACTGGATCATGGACTGGAGACAGATTTTTATTGTCCAGAGTCCTACGACCAAACTCCCGCCCATCACAGGGCAGTGTCAGTGTAAGACAAAATGCTTGTTGTCCAGAATTGTGAAGGAGTTTTCCTTGGTTACACGATCAGTGTCTGCCAGGAAGAAAGCACAATGATACATTGACAGGGAGAGGGTGAGGAGTCGCTGAACTGCAGAGATCTCCCTGCAGAGGAAGAAAAGGCAGATTGTCCTCCCCCGAAAGGGGATGGAGGAAGGTACAAAAATCCAAGGATACACTTTTGGGTTAAAACCTGGGGTTTTGGTACAAAAGGCCTTTTTGCTGACAACTGGCATGTGATTTGCATTATGTGGGCAGAAAGGAAACTGGGACGTAGAAGCGAGTAAAACTCATAAGATGTGGCTTCAGACCTCATCAGGAATGATGCTGCCTGAAGCTTTGCTCTCAATGTACCTCAGCTCCTCCCTGTAAAATATTAGTGGAGTTCACACAGGCTTTCCCTTGGCTACTGGATCCAAAACCAAGTCTATAGCTGTACCTTGTTGGATCTCAATAACACTACTTCAGATGCGATTTTGATGCCGGCCTTTCCCTAATTTGCAGTATTAATTCCTCTGACAGACTGTGGGCAGATTTGGACAGATATGGATGTTGTAGCTTGGAAAAGCCAGATCTGGACCTTTTTATCATCTGTCTGTGCATGTTTGGAAAGGGAAAGGTATGAACCACAATGTAGAGGATATTGAAGTGGAGGGGGAGCTCTTCTGGTTTTGCTTCCTATACTTCCTTGCAGTGTTCTGCCAAGCAGTATATTTACTTGCACTTTTCTCCTTGCTGTACAAGATCTGGTCTGGTTTCTGATTCCTTGGACAGAGCTGTGGGTTCCTGATTCCCTTTGAGCTTACATCTTGTGCTTTACCTCCTTTCTTGTCAAGTATGGTCTCTCACAGAGGATCTGGAAGGACAAAGTAAAGCCTACTGAAATTTTGTCTTCTGGCTGTGACATCCTTCAGTACATGGTTGCAGATGGTCCCATGTCTGTTCTCTCCAATCTGTCCTTCAGCTGATGGGTACTGCTTTCCAAAGATTTTGGTGGTGAATACTTTCCTCTGTGCTAGCCATACTCTTTAGACTGACTGATCTCGAGCCCGTGCAGTTCCCTGTTGCTGGCTGAAGCTGGAAAGGGGCTGTGTCACTTGTGCCCATGTCTCATTGCCAGCTGTTTGGAGGGCAGTTGCCAGCTCTGGTTGGGTGTGCAGAGTGCACCCGAGGATTGCCAAGTGATCTCAGAGGCACAGGCAGCGTGGGCGCTGGGAGAGCTCCCTCTGTATCGGGAAGCTGTTTTAAAGAAGGTCTGGGTGACACTGCAGTGCTGCAGAGACCCACTATCCATACAGAATTGGATTCAGCTTGAACTGAAAGCCTTTTCATGATTTCTTTTAATGGGCTGGCATGAAGCTTCCACAGAGGATGTGGGCCTAAGATGAAGCACTTACAAGTGCTCCTAGGCAATGGAAAGTTTTAATACGTAGGCTTGGGATGTGCATTATAATGAGGCGCTTGAATTCCCTCCTTGCTTCATAGCAGAGCTGCGCCTGGCAATGACATGGCATCTAACAACCACACATTGTCTTCCCTTTGAACTGCGCAGTTTCCAGGGTAGACAGGCTTAGCTCTCACCCTGCTCCTCAAACAACCAAGAGACTGTGAGAGAAATGTCACTGAGACTTGGGTTTCTCCTAAAAGGTACCCAGATGGACTGACATCATCCCAGATGTCTCTGAGGCAGCTCTTTGACCCAAGAAAGGGCTGAAGGCTCCCAGCTCTCCCACAGGAGAGCTCTCCCATGCTTTGTTCCACCACTGTTTAAGCAGAGTGAGGTCTGTCACAGGTAGACACAAGGGCCAGGTACAAAGGTGACAATTTACAGCCAAACTAGAATGTAGCTGAGGGAGTTTTCTTCCTGCTCTTGCTGAGGGTTATACAGCCTCAAATCATCTTGGCTGTGATGCAGGGCCCTCAGCAAGCAAGGGCAAGAAAAGCATCAGCTGTATTGCATGTTCAGGTATCAGTGTGGAGGTGACGCTGAAGACAGAGTGGTGGCTGGGAGCTGGCTTGTCTCTGACCGTGTAAGCTTGAGGAGACACTATTTGGACATCAGTCATTTAGATGGTGCGAGTCTGTCTTCAGCTTCTCATAATTTCTGAAACGTGGGCAAAAACTTGTGAACACTCCATGGCAACTGTGATCATCCCACTTACCCTCAGCTGTAGGCCATGACTCTTCCGCTCCAGATTTGGGGAGTGATATTACTTTGTAGCCCCGGAGGTGGATGCTTTAAGCCCCAGGTTCCAGCTGTGCTGACAGCTCATTCACCTGTACAGTTTCTTGACTCAAATGCACTGCAGCAGTGGTCCAGTCTCCACCTTTCAGCTCAACTTCACCCATGCTAAATTGAGGGAAACAGAGGAATCTTCCTTCATTGAGATATCTTTTAAATCCAGATTTTAAACTGGTCTCTGACAGCTACAAACTCTTCCTGACTGGCAAAAGTGGATTATTTTTCAGCTGTATTCTGTATTGCTACTTCCTGGCATCTTCTCCTTTAATCCTTGTTCCAACCTCCAGACAAAAATGCATCTACTCACGCAAACAATCTGGGAGAAGTGTTTCAACTTACAGTGCCTGGAACAAGGGTGCTGGACCCTTTAACTGGATTTCCTCAGTGACGGTGGGTTAGACCTGTGCCCAGCTTATCCCCAGAATGAATTAGTGTTGTAGACACAGCCGTGGAGAACTGATCTGGCTCTCACCGGGGAAGAAATGGTTAATTTTTTGCCTTGCAGGAGAGTGCCTTTGGCATGATTTTCAGTGCAATGACTCACTGGGGCCAGTCAGGAGTGGAAGTGCAAGGTCTCTATCCACAGCAGAGCAGCTTGGGAATCCCACAGCAGCCTCAGCCCTTGGTTCCTCTGAGCCAGAAGTTCCAGCTGTGGCCTTACAAGGCCAGAATGAGAAACCTGCTTCTGTTTCCTGACAGAAGCTGTTGCCAGGCACACTCTGCACGAAGAACTCTGCAAATCCTTGCCTGGGGCCTGGTGGAAACTGGAAGAGAGGGCCGGGCACCACCATCACTCAGTCATAGCTGCGCTTAAGGGTTTCAAGCAGTGCACTTACGCTAAAATATTCTCCTTGTTTAAAGCTGCTTTTGTCTGCCAGCTCCTGAATCATATCCAGCCTTCTGCAGGGAAGTCACGTCTCTCTCGCAGCCTATTTATGGGTGAGGGATATTGGTAGCAAAGTGTGTATTGCCACGCTGTAAGGACTGCAGTCTTCAGTATAAACCTGGAGGTTGTTATAGGCTGGGAGGAGAGATGGAAACACACAGGATGAGGTGAGCAATTCAGAGCTCACCTGGGAGAGATGGAGAGCCAGTACAGCTCCTTTTAGTTTCACTAAGCGCTATAATGCTCAAGACTGAGCAGGATGAGGTCTTGAGGTGAGTCCCATCTTCTCTATAGTTGAGCTGCTCAGCCTCTTGGAGGTAGTGCCGGGAGACAGGCATTTCCAGATAGTGACTCAGCCCATCCTAAAACGTATCCAAAACAGATGGGATGTATTACTCTCTGGAGGTGTTTTCCCCTGCCTAGACAGGGATCAGATGCAATGCCCAGTTTTCTGATGACTGAGTTGGGAAAGCTGAATCCCACCCTTAATATTTACTGGGAATGAGGTAAAAGCTATGGGAGAATGAACCATCTGTCCTCCCTCATTCAGTTTGCTTTGGAGCAAAACCATGTGCACGTACACACCCTGGTGCATATATTTGTATGTATATACTACATAAATTCAAAGTGCTTTTTAAATTTTATTTATTTTTTTTTACTGCAAAGGCAAGCACATGATAGAGAAGCCAGAATCCAGGCTGTCTGTACACATTCATTAAAATATGACAGAACATTTTCCTTGGAAAAACTGACTCAAACTCCATGGAAATGACTTAACTGCCACAAAAAAAAGAGTGGCAAGGGAAAGAGAGAATGAAACAAGGAGAGGGGGGGAGAGAGAGAGTCCCAGTCTCACATTTGGCCCCTGTATGAGGGTGCTGCGAAGTGCTGGTTTTCTAGGAAAGTTTGCTTCTGTTCCCTCCTGACCCCTTTGCAATTCTAGCTTGGATGCTGTGTACACACAAACTACACTGCTGCTGAGTTCTGTTTCTTCTTTTCCTTTGCCTGAACACAGGCAAGAATGTCAAAAGGAATTTCTGAGCATACTGGAGGTGAGATGCGTTTTCTCTGCAAAAAGGGCAAAGCCAAATTATTTTTCCTCTTGCCTTGTTCTCAGAAAAAACAGAGCAGTTTGGGCCCAATAAATACCTCTGAGAAAAGTGCAGCTTGACAGAATTGCAGGAAAATGAAAAAAGGGTTTTGTAATAGCATTTACAAAATTGTCAAGCAACATTAATTATAATCAGGGATAATGAGACTTGGAAGTTTCTTAACAAATCTTTGCTTCTAGGCACCTCTGTTCCTCTCTTCCCTGCTCTGGTGGGGAGTGGAGGAGGGATGTTGCACACTGGGAGCTGTTTGTGGTCTTGGTGAGATCGCTCCTTGAATCCTGTGTTCAGTTCTGGGCCCCTCACCACAAGAAGGATGTTGAGGCTCTGGAGCGAGTCCAGAGAAGAGCAACGAAGCTGGTGAAGGAGCCAGAGAACATGTCTTACGAGGAGCGACTGAGAGAGCTGGGGTTGTTTAGCCTGGAGAAGAGGAGGCTGAGGGGAGACCTCATTGCTCTCTGTAACTACCTGAAAGGAGGTTGTGGAGAGGAGGGTTCTGGCCTCTTCTCCCAAGTGACAGGGGACAGGACAAGAGGGAATGGCCTCAAGCTCCGCCAGAGGATGTTCATGCTCGACATAAGGATAAAATTCTTCACTGAAAGGATCATTAGGCACTGGAACAGGCTGCCCAGGGAGGTGGTTGACTCACCTTCCCTGGAGGTGTTTAAGGTGCGGGTGGATGAGATACTGAGGAGCATGGTTTAGAGATTGGTGGGAATGGTTGGACTCGATGATCCGGTGGGTCTCTTCCAACCTTTTGATTCTATGATTCATGATTCTATGATTCATTGTTTCTCGCCTTAACATGCTGCCCAAAATTTCCTTCAGCAGAGGTTGGTATGAAGGCCTGACCACACTCACACATTATAGAAGCTTCTCCATTTTCACTTTCTGCTTACTTTTTGAGGGGCAAATGCACGGGCCACTCTTGTTATCATGAAATAAATCCAAGAGCCCTTTTCTGCTCTGTGGGATTTCTGCTTTGCCCCTCTGCATATGCATGAGAGATAGTGTGATCTAGAGGATCAAAAGCTGGCAACTCCAAGTTTTGGAAGCTCTCCATTTGTGGCCTTGATATTGTTACTAAAGTTGTCTGTGTCTTGGTTTTCACTTCTGTAAAGTGGGACTGTAAACGTTTGAGGGTCCCTCCGAAGGGTGATGTTATGTAGTATCTACTGCACTTTTGCTATATAAAGGCTATTGTAAAAGGCAAGATGAGAGAGCTTTAAACCCTCCCTTTTTCAAATAATGCCTAATTACCTCATCTTAGCAAGCTCTCTATGGACTGTTAGATTAGGGAGGCAGCTCCTAAGTTTGGGGCAGGCATTCATGTTATTGAACGTTCATTTGGTGCACATCATGATGTGGACCTAGTGGGATTATCCCCTTCTCTTTTAAAGAGTCTCTTCCACCAGTATTCAGTTTAGTATTCTCATCTATGAAATATTCATAAAATGCACAGCAGCAAGACGTGTAGCAATGTTCCAGCTGAGCAAATGGAAGGATGAATCCTGCAATCCCTACAGAGGAAAATGATTTGTACAGAGGACAAAGAGTCAGGGAAGGATGCCAGACCTGGCTCCAAAAGTATTTGAAGCTATGGGAAATATTCCCCTTAACTTCAGATGAACTGTAAACCAAGTCACCAGCTGGGAGGATTAGAGATTTCACTGTGGTGGGTAATTTGTTTGCAGTTGCATCATTGCATCATCAGCTTCAATGCAGAATCCAGAGGGATATTGATGACACAGCTTGACCAGTCCTTTTAGCTCATTTCCAAACTGTCTTTACATAGCAACATCAGGCCTAGAAAAATGTGGTTTTCAGCACAACTGACTACATTTTTTTACTTTTTTTCTGGACAAGACTTTCATATATTTCCCTGATAGACATAAAAGAAACCTCTGAATGCTGATGAGGCCATCATATTATTTTCTGCATAGCTTTACTTGGAATTTGAAAGGCTTAATGATGCCAAGAAGGGGCAGACCTTAAAAGCTGCTGGTTCCTCTACTTACAGATATTGTCTCATACACTTTCTGTGTGTTTTGCATCCAAATATAGGGTATGTTTGCATGCTGCTTTTGGACATCTCTCAGCTAATCTTCTTATTAAGCTGAAGTTTGTCTCCATGTGAACACAGCTGCATGGCTGCTAAATCAACTGAGGAGAACTGAACACATCTGCACTCTTTCTGTTGGCTTATCCTCAGTGATATGTCTTTTATCCAGGAACCTTAACCTCTCTTGCTATGAACTTGTCTTGATACCAGCTTTCCTCACTCTGGTTGCGTAAATTTACATGGGATGATGAACAGGAGAGCCATATAATCATAGAATCATAAAATGTTTTGGGTTTGAAAGGACCTTAAAGATCTTCCACTTCCAACCCCATTGGACACTTCCCATTAGACTAGTGTGCTTAAGTCCCCATCCAACCTTGAACATTTCCAGGGAGGCAACATCCACAACTTCCCTGGGCAACCTGTTCCAGTGCCTCACCACCCTCATTGAGAAGAATTTCTTCCTAACATCTGATCTAAATCTTTCCCCTTACCAATTTAAAGCCACTCCCCCTCATTCTATCACTCCATGCCCTTGTAAAAAGTTGCTCCCCAGCTTTCTTGTAGGCTCTCTTCAAATACTGGAAGGCTGCTTTAAGATCTCCCCAGAGCTTCTCTTTTCTCTCTCTCTCTATGTTGACATATAACTGGAAAAACAATATGTCTGGCACAAAACTGACTAACAGGTAGAGTTTGCAGTGACAAGTCAGGACTTCTGTTTGTATCATCTTATTCATTCATTAGTAGCTTAAATATTTGTTAACCGCTGGAACCATTCATTGGAGTAAGTATATGCCAATCAGTATTCTAATTACAAACAGAGTAATCGCATCCTTGAAATATTTATAAATACTTAACATTTTTAACCATACACCACTTACAACAAATCTGGAAGGCTCTGGAAGAACTCCACGAGGCATTTGGTATTTGTCACTATTATTCAGTGTCCCTTTAGCTCAGGGTATGGTTTTCCCAGACAATGGAAACTTTAATCGTAATTTCACACATGATTTTTAAGCTTAGTTAGGTCAAGGTGCATCTCTCACAGCTTTGCAAGATCTTTTGGGCAAGAGTTGTTTTGTTTTATATTTGCATAGCAGCTGGCACTGCAGAGGTCAAGGAAAGACATCACAATTGTCCTCATGAGCCAAATTGGCAATGTAGAAATACCTGTAAGATCATCTTAAGAATAAATTCTTGCCCACTAAAGCAGTGACAGTTGTGCCTACTGGTCTCTTCTCTTTCCAGACCAAAGAAGCTCTCTTCACAATTCTCCAGGACCTAAGGCCTGAAGACCACTTCAATATCATTGGCTTCTCCAACCGAATAAAGGTTTGGCAGCAGGACCGACTGGTTCCAGTTACTCCAAATAATATAAGAGATGCCAAAAAGTACATTCATAACATGTCACCTACTGGAGGTATGATCTGGAGATATGTACGAGATTGATATTGCTATCCAATTAACTACATCAGAATGGAGAGGTGAATATGGTCCTGTAGCATGTAGCAATAAAAAGATATTGAGACTTAGGTCATGGGACAAGAGGGACCCTTCTCTGCCTCCACTCAGGGTTATGTGACAGATGGATATGTGCAGCGTACATGGTGGGAAGGTGTCCCCAGGTCTGATCATATGACCTGATATGTTTATTAAAGCCAAGTTGGACCCATTCTTCTGTTTATCTGGTGAGATACTCAGAGTTCTCAAGGTTAGTTCTTTAGGGCAGAGTTAAAAATACCATATCCTGGTGAAGGACACACAGGCCCAGGACTTGTGTAGTTTGTGAAAGCCTAAAAGCAGGTACAGGGTTTTGTCTGGGCTGGAAACTCCAAGGATGAAGTACCCAGTGTGGGCTGCGTGATTACCTTCTGTGAGAGTGAGTTTCTCACCTAGTGCTGTCTTCTATGTCTCTCTACCAAAGAGCAGCCAGAATGACGTCTAAGAATTATTTTCTTCTCCTTTTTCGCTTGTACCTTGTTGCCAGGAGTGAACAGGGGAGAGGAGGAGACCCCGTGATGGTGGCAGAGTGCAGGCATGATTTTGAATTTGATTCAGTGGCCTCCTATGAGGCTATGGACACTAGAATAAAAAAAAAACAAACATAGGGAGGTTTGTGATCAAATATGCTTTGGTAGCTGTGCCCATCCTAGCTGAGAGCTCGTTAGGGAAGCAGACCACTGCAAAATGACCTGTGCAAATCCTTCCCCATGGAAGCAGTCACAGCTTGCTAAAGGTCAGACAAGGTCTTCCCATGGCTGCCCCTGAGCAGTGACCATTCCTAGCAAAGGAAACTCTGTGATGGAAAACCACAGGAAACAGGATGGTTTGTCGTGCTGTTTCTATTGTGAGAGGAAAAGTTTAGGAAGTGGTCAAGGGACCTGCCCAGTTAAATAATTACTGATAATGGGACAAAACTCAGAGTACAAAACTTTTTATGTCTGAAATGCTAGAAGAGCTGTGCAGGAACCAGCTGAGTTTGCCCATGAACCTGCCAGAGAGCAGTAAAAGGAAATTATTAACTTAGGTTCAACTGGAAGGTACGGTAATTCTCCACTACAGGCCAGTGGTCCTTCACTTTTGGCTAATTCTACTTTTTCCCTATAAAGGTGTTGTTGCTTGAATATCTTCCACTGAATATGAATACATTCAGACTCACGGATCACATACACAGAGAGCATGCTGTGCTTACACTGCTGTGTCATACTCACACACCAGAAAAGTGGGAACAAAATGTTGCTCTAAATATTATTGCATGCATGAAAAGGCAGTTTTTAGTGCTCTGTATCTTCTGTGCTGTGGCTGGGTTTGAAATGACTCTATCATCTGCCACATGGGATGGTTTTCTTTTGTTTCTTGGGAAAAAAAAATCTCTCTGAAATGTTGGGTCTGGATGGAGACTGTGAGAGAATTAGGATACTTAGGTGCACGGTTTTGCAAAATCCATTTTGCAAAATATATGGTCTGGATTTTAAGGACTTTTCAGAAGTCTTAGCCCCTTTCCCATTCCTCATCTTGCTGCAGCCACTGGAGTTGTGCATGCAGAGTTTCTAGGTGCATGAATGGTTTTAACTCAGACATACTAATCTTACAAAGGTACCACAATCAATCTCTCTTCCCTTTAACTAGCACAGGAAATACATGTAGCAAGGAGACACCTGGACTGATTTTCCTGCTTTCTTTTTTTCTGAACACGCAGTAGGTTTGGAACTTTTTCATTCTTCTGAAGTACATCTACTCCCTCATTTATTTTCTGTTTTCTCCCTCTCTCCCCACTTCAGGCAGCTCCATTCTTTGCTAGGCAGTTGTTTTATGAAAAAATACTCCTCAGCTAACAAAACCATTTATCTTTCTTTTAAACTTGGTTAGTCCCTGGGGTTTGAGGAACAAACCAAACATCTTGTTTTCCCATTAGAAGGCTTTTCCCCTTTCTCCAAGTCTTGTGCCCTTCAGACAAAGTGAGCAGAGGTTGTTTTCCTAATTCAGATATCATTTGGGAGGGTCCTGTAATTAATTTTAACAGGTTTTATATGTACTTGCAGAACATGGTAGGTTCTGTGACTCTGCTTACCACAGCTAATTATTGTACATCTGGACATTCAAGGATACAGCAATTTCACATACTAAACTGCAGTTTATAGTTCAGTTCTTAAGCCTACAAATGTCCATCCCAAACTGGTGCTGAGTAACAGAGCAGAACTGCGTTAAAGGGCTAGTGCAACCTCATGTAGAGAAAAGGAATGTCCCAATGAACAGAGAAGCTGTCATCGTACTAAAGGGAGCATAGAGAAGTTATTTGTACTGGTCTTAGAAAGAGAAGTGAGCTAATCACTTTGGTACCTTCCCAGGGACTAATATTAATGGTGCTATCCAGACTGGTGCAAAGCTGCTAAATGATTACATTGCTCAGAACGACATTGATGCTAGGAGTGTCTCTCTGATCATCTTCCTCACGGATGGGAGGCCCACTGTTGGGGAAACGCAGTCTTCCAGAATCCTCAGCAACACCAAGGATGCCATACGTGATAAATTCTGCCTCTTCACCATTGGCATTGGCAACGATGTGGACCAGAAACTGCTGGAGAGGATGGCACTGGAGAACTGTGGCATGACAAGGCTTTTCCAGGAGGATGAGGATGCAGCCAGCCACCTCAAAGGGTTTGTTCTGCTTTTTTTTGTCTTTATACCTGTATTGGGTTCTCTGGGCAAGAGTTTTGGGAAAGAAAATCCAGTAAGGAGACATCACAAGAGATGGGAGTTTCTCTGGGGCTCAAGTCTGATTGAGAAGGGGTAGAGTATTCTCAGATAGTGAGGAGGCCGACGCACAAATTATCTCCTTCCTAGACCCTCTGAGGTGTACTAGAGCTTCCCAGCCTGCAAAACAAGGCATTTGTTTCCTTAATACAGGTAGTTATTTTGTGTATATGGATATGAAGAGATGGGAGGCATGAATGTCACCTCTCCACAGGTGGACAAAGGGAGGAAAGGATGCATTGCTTGCTTCAGATTGGCAACATAAAGGAGCTCAGGACTGGAGATCCCAGTTTGGGGCAGACAATTAGTTCTTTATTTTTTGAAAAAGATAATATTATGGCCAAACTCTAAAAGATTCACCTTTGAAAACCACACAAAGATCATTCCTGCAATGATCATGTAGTTGTTTAATTCCCTCATTCTTTATAACCCAGTCTCCTAACAAGTTTCCTGTAATCCTCATAATGCAGTAGGACCAGAGATCATGTTCCCCTTCTGTGATCAGGAAGATGTAGTCCAAGGGAAGGGAGACCCTAGCGAGGAACAGCTAAAAGATATCTGAACCACAGCTCTGTCTAAAATGTCAGGCAGGTGTCAGTATTTTCAGGCAAAAATGTGCTTGCCTTTCACTCCCAATATGTTATTGATTTGAACCTCAGAAACCCAACAGAGACAATCATTGAGCAGAGAGCTCTTACCTTGCTAGTGTCTATTTCATCTGGAGCAATGAGGTCATACACCTTCCACTAGAGCTTTTCTTTCTGTGGTGGGTAGGCATGGACCAGAGGGTCTTCCTCTTAGACCAAATTTTGTGGATCCATCTGCCACTCCACCCATGTCATTTGCTCCTCAGAACATGTATTTTGGGTAGCAAATGGTATTCTCTGGCACATGAGGGATGTGCTGATTGATCGGGCTGCAGGAAGGCAGCACTACAAGTACTTGTTCAAACATCTCTGTCTGATAAACAGTTCACTGTTTATCAAGCTCATTGATGGCAAACCCATTTGGCATCTAATGCCAAATTTAAACAGAAAAGCATAATCACTTTCTGGACGCCAGTTCCAACCACTGTAGGAGTGAAAATCTACATGGGTGCCAGTGTTGTTCCTGAATTTTTTTGGTCCTTGAATTGTACTATAGGACAGGTTGTATCTCTAATTCCAACATTTGTTACAACTCTGGAGTTATTTCATGGGGCGTTATCAGGTTTAATTCACTCATGTTTTAAAATGTGATTAGGTTTCTGTGTCAAAGACACTGAGTGCTTGGAAAGATTTTAAAAGAAACTCAACCAATTCAGGCTTTGGGTTTCCTTGGCGAGAGAAAAACACAGAAAGTGTGACTCTAGCTTCCAGACAATCTGTTTAAGCAGATGTGAAAAATAAATGCAGCTTGAATTAAAAAAGGGCTGAGGCCAATTTTTTTGTTTATTTACCAAATTAGACACAAATGACTTGCCAAGACATGAGAAGTCTGGCATTTAAATGGGAAATATGGCATTCTTGGAGTAGCTTGGGAAGATCTATCAAAAGGACATTACTGCAGGGAAAACAAAGTACTGTAAACTTAGGGTTTGGCCCCTTGTAAAGGCTTTCTGGTCTGTCCAGTGCAAGGTGTTCGCAGAAGGATGGTAGGTCACATTAACAAGGCATTAACAAGGGTTAAGCTCTCTGGTGCCATGGAAGCTGTGTCTTGCTCCAACAGAAAATTAGCAGTAAGATAGCAGTGAGTCCTCTTCTGCCAAACCGCATGTATTTATTGGTTAGGAGTCCTCCATTCCTTGGAAATGCCCTCATTTATGGATGCATAGTGAGATTCCTTCTTGATTCCTTCTTGATTTACTTTCTCCTTTGGCCTCCAGAAAACTGTATTCCTGCCTGTCCTACACTGATCATCCCAAGCAGAACTTGGGATGGTCTTACAGTGATACAGAAGGTTTGGTTCAGAAAATCACCAGCTTTGGAAGACCTAACATCTTGGTTTTACAATTTCTGGCTCTGGAATACCATGCATAATACCACTAGAAAAATGTGGGTAACAGCATCTCATTTAAGTACATTTTGAAGAGTAACTAGGATGCTTTCTATGAAGGTAGAAAGCCAAGAAATTGCTTTTAATGGACGAGTCCTCTTAAGCAAACTTAAGTGGTTCCAAATATCTTCTTGCAGAGCTCTGGAATCATAGTAGAAGGTAGGTGACTGCCAAGCCATGCTGGGATGCTTCTGAACACACTTAAAAGACAGAGGATAATTTTGATTGAAAGGGGTCTCTGGAGGTCATGTAATCCAGCCTTCTGCTGACAGAAGAGCTAACTTCAAATTTAGATGAGGTTTCTCAGGCGCTTGTCCATTTAAATTCTAAAAATCTCTAGAGGGTGGAGACTCCCCTGTCTCTCTGGGCCCTGTTACAGTGGGTGCAGTAGTTGAATTTGAGGCTCGTAGCTGTAACTGCTCCTGAATATCTTAGGAGCCATGTTAGATAGTCCGAGTGTATCATTGGCCATGCATAAGTGCAAGAGTATGTGCATAAACTTGAATAAACTGTACTAATGCTGAGAAATACATCTTTGTTTAAGGTTCTATGATGAAATAGGAACACCCCTTCTCTCTGACATCCGTGTTGATTACTCTGAAGACAATGTGGAGCAAGTCACCCAGAATTTCTTCCCTAATTACTTCAATGGCTCTGAAATTATCATAGCTGGCAAACTCATCAACCACTCCTCAGAGAGTCTCCACGTGGAGGTGACTGCTAGCAACTCCAAGAAGTACATCCTCCTCAAAACAGATGTGGCTATTGACCTGCCAAGCAGGAATGACATCAGAGGTGTCCCTGGCCTGGAAGATGACAAAGGTGATAAAAATTACATTGAGAGGGCATGGAGTTACCTCACCATCAAGGAATTGCTTAACTCTCGGCTGAAGAGTGATGACGATCAGGAAAAACGCTCTTTGATGGAGAAAGCCAAGTCAATGGCTCTGACTTATAATTTTGTTACTCCCTTCACTGTTCTGAAGATGAGAGAGGCTGGGCTTCATTCAGAACCACCTCAAGAAGAGTTTATCCACCCTTCTACTGATGGCATTGGTGAAAAGTTGCAGAGCTTGCAGGGACACAAGGCACCACCAGGTACGAGATTAAAAACAACCACGTGCTGGTAAGAAAACTTGTTGCATAGGTAATGTCTCATGGCTAACTTTGGCAATAGGGATGATCTAGCCAATGGACCAAGGGGTGGTAAACAGAAAGCTGAGATTTTCATATTGATGTTGCTAATTATGAGTTGGATGAACTTATGTAAACATTTTAGGCACCTGACTTTCCCCCTTGAAGCACTTACTGCTCTGTAGAAACTATTGAAGACAAATGGGTATTCTAAATGAAACAAACTATAATAGTTACAGGAATATGTTCAGAATAATATTTTGAGAACATTATTATAGTACGTGTCTTTCTTCTGCCTAATGAGTAATTGTAACAGTCTTACTTCCCCACTTCTAGGTATACGCAAACAGCAAGATAAACAAAGAATTAGAATCTCCAAAACTTCAGGTCAGTGCCTGGTTTTTTGCCTTTCATAATCCAGAAAAATAGCAGTTGACTTTTGGAAACCTTAGTTGCATCCCGATGGAACAACCCAAATCCTATTTACTAGACCTGAAGAGGAGGGAGGAAAATTAGAACAACAACAAAATACAGAGAGGATCAGTAATGAGAAGTGTAAGGAAATAGATCAAGGCAGATGATCTATAACACTTGATCCTCATGCCAACAGTTCTGTAGATTAGGGAAGAATAGGAAACACGTTCTGTCTGTACTAGAAATGGTCAGAAAACATTTTTAAAGTAATGTTGCTGAAACATAAAAAGTGTTATTGAAGGGGGAAAAAATAGAGTGTTTTGCTGTTTCTCGGTTGGTTCTGCACCTCTGCTTAACATCCTTTTCACACATTGAACAGTGAAGAATAAAACTAGTCAAGAATTTAGACTTGAATTTCACTGGATAAGGTCAAATTTACCTTAAAAAGTAGGGCGTTGGCTTGTCTTTTTATTAATAACAACTATGTGGTAGTTGATAGGTTAAGGATTTGTTGAAAAATTGAAGTTGAGGGATTGCTTAAAATCTGCTGTTGACTGCTTCAATCTGATATTGAAGACTGGGAAGGCTTGGTGTCAGGTGTGCCCATGCAGCAGTTCTTGGTTAGAGGACTTGTGTGCTGTGGAGCATGTAGCCTTACAACAGAGTATGGAGAAGATGAATATAAAACACCTGCACAACAATTCCCCATAAGTCACAGAAATTATCTTCTACGAAGAAAATATCCTAATTTTCACTTAGACTGCTTTGGGTTTTGAGTTTTCATTAAAAACTCAACCTCTTCTATGAGAAAACCAAACCAAAATAAAATAATCTGTGAAAAAACAAAGCAAAATGTGATATATCCTGGTAAACTCTGTACAACCCTTTAAAAACAACAAACTAGGAGGTCTTTGAAAAAACAAGGACAAACACACTTGGAAAAGCAGTTTTGCTAGATTCTCAGGCACTGCAGTTTTGTGCAAGTCTCTCACATTTATCTCTTTTTCCATATCTTCTCAGCGGATGGAGACCCTCATTTTGTCATTGATTTTCCCTCCAGCAAGTTCTCTGTCTGCTTCAATATTGATGGAGAACCAGGGGATATTCTCCGACTGGTCTCGGATCACAAGGAATCCGGTGAGAAGCCAAGCAAAGCAGTTGGTTGTGGAGGAAAGCTGAAGCACAAGACCAGCTCTTTAGCAATAAGACTAAGTTGCTTTATAGGCAAGAAAGTGGCAGGCAGGTAGAAAAAGTTGCCTTTCTGGCCAGCCAAGGGAAAACTGCTGCATATGTTTTCCTGCTCTGATCAAATGGACTGGAATGGGAGATAAATTGTTCATTTGCACTAACTCCAACTTTATCACAGGTAAATTCATAGCAAACCTAAGCAAGGAGGAGGGCTGGCCACTGCTACATACACCATTCATCTGCAGAAGTCTTTGTCGACAGAGTAGACCTAATCATAGAGAGAACTGACCTTTATGTGTTTCCAGACTTTTCCTAGTCAGCTGTTCATTGACTAGAATCAAGGGAAAAGCATTTATGTGTGAACAGCTGAGAGACCCACTTGAGTGCATGAGGACCGCTCAACACTACAGGCTTGGGGAAGAGTGGCTGGAAAGCTGCCTGGTGGAAAAGGACCTGGGGGTGCTGGTTGACAGCCAGAGCCAGTAGTGTGCCCAGAGGGTGAAGAAGACCAACAGCATCCTGGCTTTTATCAGAAATGGTGTGGCTAGCAGGAGCAGGGAAGTCATCATCGCTGTGTTCTCAACAGTGGTGAGGCCACACCTCAAATCCTGAGTTCAGTTTTGGGTCTCTCAGTACAAGAAAGACATGGAGGTGCTGGAGTGTGTCCAGAGAAGGGCAACGAAGCTGGTGAAGGGTCTTATGAGGAAGGCTGAGGGAACTGAGTTTGTTAATCCTGGAGAAGAGGAGTCTGAGGGGAGACCTTATTGCTCTCTGCAGCTACCTGAAAGGATATTGCATCAAGGTGGGGATCAGTCTATTCTCCTAAGTAACAAGTAGTAGGAAATATCCTCAAGTTGCATTAGGGGAGGTTTAGATCGGCCATTAGAAAAAATTTCTTTATGGTGAGGCTTGGAACAAGCTACCCAGGGAAGTGATGGAGTCACCATTCCCAGAGGTGTTCAAAAAGCAAGTAGACATGGCAGTTTGGGACATGGATTAAGTAGGGATGATGGTGTTGGGCTGATGATTGGACTTGATGGTCTTAGAGTTCTTTTCCTGCCTTAACTATTCTATGATTCTGTGAGTACATCACACCCCGTCTGTCCAGCTAGATTGGAGAGCTCAGTTCTGACAGTTAAGGTCCAATATGGTCTGGGGGTTGCACTTGACTGGCTCTACAACAGCCACAGGTGACCAAGCAGCCACAGACATTTTGCACACCGCAAGTAGCGTTTGCATAAGCCATGCAGCCACCTCTGTGCTGAGAGATTACAGAGGGTATTCAGCTTTCTGGTGCAGTGACTGTATTTCTGATGGTGCAACTTCATCAGCCCTCAGTTAACAAAGTCACAACACACAAACAGAAGATTTGGACTCATTAAAATTGCTCTGTTATTGAAACTTCATTTTTTATTTACCATGCTGTTTGCTTCAGGACAGATCAAATTATCCAAGCAGGCTAATCAAGCATTGAGGCTGTTTCAGTGGAGGGACCACCAAACTGGCTACTGAGTCATGACAGCCTTGAGAAAACCCACACACTACAGGATCTGCCAGTCTGATTCCCAGGGGCCCAAATGTGGTCTTATCCGACCTGGAATTCTACGTAGGGCAGCTAAGAAGCAGATTATGTCCTTAGCAGGGAAACAGTGGGAGGAAGGGATGTCAAAACCAGAGACAATGCAGGGACCTCTTTTACTAAGAAGATAAACAATCCCACAACAAAGTTACAAGAATTCTGTTCGGTGTGGCAATGGTCTAGCCTCCACATTTCTGTGTTCATGCCTGCCTTAGTGAATAACCTCCAGTTCCTGGCAATGTTTCCCTTAAACTTCTTTCCCAGACTGTGTTTGTGCCACAGCTAATTCTGTGTCCCAAATGTGGAATGAGCTGGAGAGAGACTCTGTAGCGCTAGCAAGTTGAGCCTACGAAGACAGAAATGAGAGATTCCATCAGCAATAATGGGATATAAAAATATTTTAGCTGAGTGTTGATGGCCTGGTTCTAGTTTGGGTTAGCTAAAAATTTTGTCCTTCATTGTTAACGTCTAGCTATCTGTTCAGAGACTTGTGGGAAGTGAGACTGTTTTATGGACAGGAAGTCACTAAAATCATAAAGTTTATTAAGAATCTTAATGTGGACATCTAGACTTCAGTTGACTCAGTGGCATCTGCACCATAGTCTATTCAAAAGTGGTTCTTCTGGGGAAAAACTGGGGGAAGCTGGAAGAGCAGCAGTGGTGAACTTGGACAGAGGTAGAAAGGAACATCAAATGGGAACTGTCTACTACCCTGAGATCCTCTGAGACAGAACCATGCAGATACATCCAGGTCCTTTTCTATAAGTTCAGTCCTTATGCCAGCTGGTTATACAAGGAAAAGCAAGCCTACCAGCATCTTTTCTTTGACCACCAAAATCTGCTACCAGATTTGAGTTATGCATCAACAAACAGGTAAATCATACTATGGTTGGATAAGCTATAGCAGTAAGAAGGACAAATATTTACCTTATGTGGCTCAAAATCTCTGCACATCATTGTCTTGATGATAGGAAGGTCAAAGGTTGGATAGAGTTTAGGATGTGGCTGTGCTGAGGAGTAGCTGATCATGCACCACTGTAAACACAATGTTAGGACTAAGGGAATTGGGGCCACACCTGTCTCCAGGGAAGGCCAGTATTTCTGAGCTTTGGTAAATTTAAGTGCTCTGTATAAGATAATAATTTTATAACAGACTGGTTATACTGCTTTGAATACTGGTAGGTGAAATAATCGAGCATGAAGTGGTGAATCTGCATGTCCTTAGTTGAAAGACAATAGACCCATTCTTTGTTCCAGCTTTCATTTATTATTTTCCTTCAAGGTGTAACTGTGAATGGTCAATTAATTGGAGCTCCTGCACCACCCAACGGCCATAAGAAGCATCGAACTTACTTTAGCACCATCACCATCCTCAACAATAAGCCAGAGAGATCTTACCTAGAGATCACACCCAGAAGAATCATCCTGGATGATGGGGAAAGACTTCTTCTGTCCTGTGATCGGAATGCTGTTGTGCGGAGTAGCAGCCTTGAGGTCTCTATCTCTGCTAATTCCAACATCACTGTGACGATACGAGACACAATCAGCTTTGTCATCCTCATTCACCGTTATAAGAAGCCGGCCCCGTATCAAAGGAATCACCTGGGGTTCTACATCTCCAATAGTAAAGGCCTCTCTTCTGACTCCCATGGGCTACTAGGTAGGTAATTGGTTCTCAGGTTTAGAGCTACAAATGAGAAAAATGATCCTTCCAAGCAGTCTTAAAGGTCGGAGACAAAAGGTAATGAACAAGGCAGGTGGGGATTAAGTTCCCAGGTAAGATTTACATTTCCACTCTCAAACAACTTCTCTATTGCTATAAATCCCAACTCCTCTTCCATCTTTTTCTCTATGAGCTATCTCCCACTATCCTAGCTATATGGAGTGCCTGTTGTTCATATTTCTGCTCTTTTTTTTTGATTAATACAGTTATCATTAGAGTTCACATGCTAGATCTCCCAGTACAGTGACAAAAAGCAAATATTGCACAAGAACCCTGAATAAAAAACAAATGAGAGATTCTCTAACAGTAGTAGTTATTCAGCATAGCCCAGCTGCTAAAGTGCTCTCAGGGACACAGCAAAGTAGTGCCTAAATCTCTCTCTAGGCAGAGAAGACAGTCATCTGAGGTCTTGCAGATTCTGAAAGAGAGCTCTAGTCACAACAGGTAGCACATTGCCAGGAATCATTTACTTAGCCTTCAAATACTGAGCTTATACATGTCCAGAGGGTTTGTTTTGGCAGGACTGATCTGCTTACACCCAAGCCTAATTGAGATCAAGAACCGTTGGTAATTTTCATGCCCCCCTTCTGTCAATCAAGAAGTGAAAGAAGAGCCATCCCCACATTTTGGGAGCAACTAGGCTTTAGCTAAACAAAGGTAATGAGTAAATGGCCATAACCAAAGAGAAGCAGTGATATTATGGCCATGTACAGGTGTAGAACTCCAAGACTCAAGCCATTATTTGCATGACATTCAGGCTTGAGCAGGAGTTGATCGTTTAGGAGTGAAGTTTTAAATTCAGGTCACTTACATGCACAAAGCTCTAAATTCATATTTAGGTTTGCCCCCAGGAAGGCAAGGGAAGAAAACAAAAAAGAAAAAGGGATTTATTCTAATTTATTTGTGAGATTTAATAAAAAATTGCAGGATCTAGATTCATTCTGCTGTTGCAGAGAAGTCCTTTACAGCCCTATACACTAAGAATCCTCAAACTATGGCCTATTAAAAAAAAATCAACAACATATAAGTAGACACAAAACAACCAGTCATGGACTCTGTTTTATCTTGCCTTGCAGGTCAGTTCTTGAACCATGAAGTGAAACTTCTTCAGGAATCTCTAAACTCAAGTCATCAGCAGGTTGGTCAGAACCAAACTGAAGCATTAAAGCCAAACCCTACAAATACCCTAAAAGTGAAGGGACGGCTCGTTCCAGTTGTGTGGAAGCAGAGGAGGATCTACAATGGCCAGCAGGAAGTTAATTGCTGGTTTGCCAAAAACAACGCGGACAAACTGATCGATGGGAGCTATAAAGACTATTTGGCTTCTCATCCTTTTGACACAGGAACTGGCTTTGGGATGATTAACAGCCTTTGAGACTGATCATAGCAATGCGTTGCAGCAGCATGTGTGACAGCGGTTCCCTTCTGAAGCCTCTAGAGCTAGGCAATTTATGAATATTTCTTTACTTTTTGGTGCCAAAGAAACCAAGGCTTTTTGGCCTTGGAAATCAGCTGTCTCTCTTTCATGCTAGATCAATGTTGTTCATAAAATTCCTGAAGGCGAGAAGGTTCGGGAAGAGGGCTAAGGATATAGTTAAAGGTGCCATCAGTGCTCTCCCAATGGGAAGGGAGGGAGAAATGGGCCAGCACTCATATCGAACAGTGCAGAGAGCTGCTGGCCTTAAAACAAACCCATGCAGGGATCTGTGCAATACCCTCAGGGACTGGTGAGTCACCCAGTGAAAGGCATAAATCATACAGCACAGTGCCTATCTAGAGAGACAATTTCAGGTGATACGCTTTGCAAAGAAGTGACTTGGAGCACCTGCTCCAACCATGTTCCCTGGGGAAAGAAGAGTGAGAGAGAGAGGAGAGATGAGTAAATATTCATCTGCACTGACCTATTAGCATCAAAGCCGTAAACAAAGAAATCAAAACCTTAAATCAACCGGCAACAAGAGGCAATTGCTTTCTTGATTACTGGAACGAGGTCTGGATTTGCCACTAAGCATGATATTCCCTGACCCACCACAGACCCTTAAACAGTGGTGAAAACCTTCATATGATTTATTGCTATCTCAGTGTACAAGCTTAAAAAGCACGTCTAGTCTCCAGCAGCAACAAGAGAAGTGTAGTCTCTCATTCCATGATGCATATCACTTAAATAACATTATGGATTTAGTGATTTCTTGAGTCTTGGACTACTTCAGAGAGAAACAAAGTTCCACTGTGAGCTTCTAATAGACTTGTCACCTCCTTAAGCAGAGCATCACTTCTGTTATAGCAGAGATCTGAATTCTCTAAATCACAATGAAACAGCATCTCCAACAGCTTATAAACGTATAAAGAAGACTAGATGTTTCTAGCTGCTTTTCTAATCAGGGAGGAAGTCTTTATTTACTCCAGATTGTCAAAAATTTTTCAACCTAATTTCCCCTGGCTCCTTATACTGCAGGAATTTATATGCAGCAGGCATTTAGCAGCAGGACATTACAGAAGGGTTCAGTTTACCAGCCACCCCCACTGCAGGTGGTGCTGCTCTGCAAAGAAACCTCCAAACCCCAAGCACAAGGCTGTGGTCTGTTTTAAAGTGAGACATCACTGAACAATGCTGTAGATGATCCACAAGGGAGTTTGTGGTTGTCAAAGTCTTCATTGGCTCTGCTAAGCAAAGACATTTACATGGCAAGGCCAATTTGAGTTACAGAATCACCAGGTTGGAAGAGACCCACCAGATCATCGAGTCCAACTATTCCTATCAAACACTAAACCATGCCCCTCAGCACCTTGTCTACCCGTACCTTAAACACCTCCAGAGAAGGTGAATCAACCACCTCCACGGGCAGCCTTTTCCAGTGCCCAATGACCCTTTCTGTGAAGAATTTTTTCCTGATGTCCAGCCTAAATCTTCCCTGGCAGAGCTTGAGGCCGTTCCCTCTTGTCCTGTCCCCTGTCACTTGGGAGAAGAGGCCATTACCCTCCTCTCTACAACTTCCCCTCAGGTTGTATTAGAAAGCAATGAGGTCTCCTCTCAGCCTCCTCTTCTACAGGCTAAACAACCCCAGCTACTCTGCCTTTCCAGAACTGAAAGGAAGAAGGGTGAGCTTGGAAGCACCTCCAGGAGCTAAATGATATCCATATGTTAGGAAAAAAGAGTTGCCAGAGATCTACAGAAATAGGTTCAATCTTGACTGATTATTTTTACATATTTAACAATTAAATAATACTGTTGCTGTAGGAGCTCTAGCTGCTGGTGGTGGGGTGGTAATTTTCTTGATTACCTAATTAGTAATGCTAGCCCTGTGGCAGCAAAGCAGGTAGCAAATATGGTTGCTTATTCACACTGTGTGCTATGAGGAAGAGAAATAGCCAGAAGCAACCAGCTAGATTTAATTGCACTCTGGAGCATCCTGGTAGAGAGCTCAGTTAGTGCAAAACTCATGCCAAGGCTCATGTTTTGGCACAAAGCAAATTAAAAACCCTACTGCTTTGGGCCCAGACATTTTGAGAAATAGCTCTCCTGCAAGGGAGAGCTGAAGGCAAAACCTTCAGCACAGTCCTGAGCATGCAATAACCAAAGAGGCTAATGCTCTGCAGCGTGCTGGTAAGCCCAAAACAAGATGAGAAAAAGCATCTGTGAAGCTGACTTATTTGCCCAAGATGATAGTGGGAAGGTCACCCATCCTATACCTGAACAACCTCCCATTTCGCTGGTTCAGGGTGAACAGAATAGTGGCAGTGAACTTCTATGCAGTCCAGGGTTCGACAGGTGTCTTCTTCGTACTGGCCTTACTGAGAAGAGATTTCTTTGACACGTTCACTCTCCTCCCACATTTTGCTGTTCAAGTGTATTGCTAAGGGGAGCGATTGTCTTAGACTCTCCTCTTATCTCTCTTGTATATAGGTATGTGTCCAAATATATGTACACACACACATATTGCTAATGCTTCGGGTGCATCATTACCTTCTTCCTCCACCTCCAGCCAACGAAACATTCCTTTCAGGGCCTGACAAGAACAATGATCAAGTCCAACTTCCCAGCCATATGAAGCGCTTGGAGCAATATACTCTCATTAAGGCTCCAGTTACCCATTTCACAATAAATATTTTACAGACAACACTGCACTGAAGCTTTCATTTGGTGAATGAGCTTTGAGGTTAAGGTTATATATTTTCTATGATGCTGGACAAGCTCATGTTACTAGGTTGCTGAAAGAACCACTCACAAGTTAACAATAGGTCGGAAACCAAATTAATTTGAGCAGGAAATTAAAGGTCAGTGATGTTCTTCAGCCTCTATACACTTGGTAGGAAGCAAGAAGTGTGGAAGGTGAGCAGACACCAGGGCTGTACTCCCACATTAAATTGAGAATTTAACCATGTAGAGAAGTCTGATCCAGCCCTTAAATGTAGTAGCATAGGACATGAGAAACCAGAGTTCATGCTCCTACTGTCCTAATAGCAGTAAGAGCAAAGGCAGGTCACGGACAGTAAACTTCACCTTTCTCCATATACAAAGAGAGCATAGAAAACACGGAAAACATGCCCAGGCGTGGTCCTCACATCCCTTTGGCATAGCAAGGGCATCTCTCAGGAAAGGCACTGCAACAACTGCGTGTACAGGCACACTCTCATTCTCATCTCGAGGGTTGCCACCACTTTATTTTGCAGTGATGTGGTTGAAGACTGCAAGCTGCTGAGATCACTCAGGAATGAGGGCTAAGCAACCACTTTGGAGCGCAATGGAAACCACTGCACAACACCATTGCAAACAAGGGAACAGGACTCCTGAATTTAGGGTTGTTGAGACAATACTTGCTATGCAATGCTCAAGAGGGGCAACCTTCCCCCACATCACACTTGCCTGGCTATTGTCTACTGAGAGCCTCTCTGGTCAGCCCCAACCAAAAGTATCACGTTTCTTCCCCTCTCAAAATAACTCACTTGCCATTTTAGGACAAAGACTTTATACTTTTCACATACTGCAACATTGCACTGTGTGGCCTTATAGTAAAAATAGAAAGCAAAATACTAATCCACTGTAAAATAGGGAGCAAGTTTCTAACAGGGAGGCTGCTCTAATCTACTTTAACTCAGAACCTTAAACAGCCCAAGTTATTCCAACCCTTAGCAGTGCCGAACTCCACAAGACAAGCAGAAGTTGCATTGTGAAATAGATTTCACTAAGCAATTTAAATGATCCATTCCGAGAGCTATGTGTCTTGTGTTCCAAAAACCATTTGATGTGCCACAAGCAGGATTTTGACCCTTCATTAAAGAAGAAACAAAAAAGAGAATTTCCAAAAATACATTATAAGGCTGCACAGCTGCAAGTGTAGCCAGCCACGTCTAGGTCACTAAGGGGCATACAAAACTTTGATTTGCAGCTAATACTTCTAAACGACTTTGAAGTTAAGGAAAAAAAAAACCAAAATACCCCACAAAACCAAAAAACTTTACACGCTCACAGCTCAGCTTTTAAAAGTCTAAAGCCATGAAAGTTAACAAACCCAAATCCTTTATTTTCTGCTTCTTAATAAGGAATACTTTCTTGAGAAAACACAAGTGAGGGAGGCAAAAATAAAAGATAATTCTTGTCCAAAACTTCTATGGACCATCTTGCAATAAGCAAAGCCTGTTTATGGCTCAACCAAGTCTACTGATTCAGTTCAGTGGATCCACAATCAGTCCATGCCAAGGACCCTTTGGATTTGATATAGGTCTCATCACAGCTCCCTATCTGCACCCAGCCTGGGAATTTTTATGCAGCTGTTCTGTGTTCTCTCCCCAGGAGAGCTGTGAAGTGCTGTGCATTTTTGTGTGTTTACAGATAAGTACAGTACATTAAACAAGAGAGCAAAGGCAAAGACCCACACTTGGAGCAAAAGGTGCCAGGATCCGGGACGACGCAGGAGTCTTCTCATGCAGCAGTCCTACCTGAGGCCACTCCCTTACATCCACAACACCAGGGCTGGTTCACACGCCTTCAGTTGACTCTTCAGATCTATTTTTTAGAGATCATGTGTATTTATTTTAAATTAGGTAAAAGGAAAGCAGCTGACTTTCTTTCCCAGTAAATACCCATTTGCAAGGTGACAGTTGGGGTGGGTCTCAGAATCTGTTCCAGTCTTGACTTCAGCACAAGGTGATGCTGAAGCATCAAGTCTTTACTCTGAAGTAGCTTATACAACCCATCTACAGAAACTGAGCTCTGTGGGCTAAGTTCTTCTTCTGTAGGTTTACTCAGATAGCCCTGCTACAGAAAGACAACCAGCTCTATGAGGGACTGGTTGAGAAAGATTTCAATAGACCCTTTACAGCATTAGAATCTCACAAAACATGAAGCACATGAAGGCATTTCAATTATGAAGCAGTTTTAGGTCAAATATTTATTGCATTCCTTATAAAATAGTAAAAAGTGTCAGATCCACAGAGACAATCTTCCCAATTCAAGACATTTAAATACACATTTCAAACAAATTCTTCTGAGTATTGTGAATATAAAAGTGTCACATTTCAGGTAGTACAGGATAATTTTTTTCCTTCTTTATAAAAAACTCAGACAGTCTTTTTATTTCAGTCTCTAGCCCTGACAAAAAGTTACACCCAAGCTGACCAGCCAGGGAAAGTACATATCCATATCTTAACCTCAATGTGCCTGCATGTGTACAGGTTACAGTCAGACAGGTAAAGCAGATACTGCTCAAGCCTGTGCAGGACACACAAACACCATCCCCCAAAGACAACTGCAGGACGGGTCCAGATGAGGCAGGCAAAAAGATCACTGCAGATCCTTAGGGATCCAACTAGCATTATTCCCTACCCTGCCCTTCCCCGGCCAGCTCAAGGATCACAGTGCTGCTTCTCTTCCTCCACCTCCCTTGTCTTGGTGCTGTCAGATGACCACTTGATAGCTGGGCTGCTTCATCTTCTGGTTTGTTCCCTGGAGTCCTGAAGTATCCTGGTCGCTTTCAGACTGATCAAAATCCATGTCTGGAGAGAGTAACACCTAGAAAGGAAGACAGACAGATCATGATTGAATGAAAGTTCTCAGCTCCTCTTTATACTGCTTGCTTAAAGGGTCAAACATTCTCAGAGGGTTTTTCTGCAAGATCTAATCCTTTCTGGCAAATGGGTAAGGTCTCAAGGTCACCTTTATCATCTCTCCAGTGACAGCCAGACAGATGTGGGTGCAGACATCGTGATGTTCTGTTGTCCCTACCCCCACCTCAAGATCAGAGCTGGCTGCTAAGAGCTCCAGCTCTGTTCACCATGGGACAGGATTTGCAGACATGCATGTTTGGGCCAGGCTGCAGCCTCCATGGACATACACAAAAAAACTAGGCCACAAATTTTGTAAACATCTGTATCAAATGTAGATCTTTTCCCAGGTCCCCAGCTGCTTTCTGTCTCCAGCTAGACAAGCAAGTAGAGCTACAGGGTTAGCTTCAGCCATGGCTAACAAGCTCAGCAGCTATGTCCTAGCCTGGCAGGATCTTATTTCTCCCTGTAACAGCAGCTTCTGGCTCAGTCTGAATTGTGGGAGCTAAAACAGAGCACTGACAACTCTCATCAGTACCTCTACAGGTAAGAAAGCCCACAGCCAAAAGGCCATGCTGCCTCCAGAAACACCTACGCTCTCAGTAGGGAACTTCAGACTTGAAGCTACCAACAGAATGTTTAGAGCTACCCAGTTGCCACCAGCCTGGAGTCGTTATCATAGAATCACCAGGTGGGAAAAGATCCACCGGATTACTGAGTCCAACCATTTCTATCAAACACTAAACCATGTCCCTCAGCACCTCATCCACTCGTGCCTTAAACACCTCCATGGAAGGTGAATCAACCACCTCCCTGGGCAGCCTGTGCCAGTGCCCAGCTTGTACTACAGCTTGTGTCGTGCCCAGCGCTACTTAGGATCTGAGTTGAATCATGAGATTTATGGTAAACACCAGTCATCCACATTGGAAGTCTGGCCAGATCCTTGGCACCTCAGACCCCAGCTCCACCAGGTAGAGCCAAAGGCCTATGGTTTTATTTCCCTAGATGAGCAACTCCAGCAGCCCTTTCCTCCCTCCTTCATTTGCCTATTGCAAAACTCAAATAGCATAATTAATTCACGGCTGATGCAGGGATAAGGGGCAGGTACCACAACTGTCCCCAGGGGTTTTATTCCAATCTCTTTCTCACAAACAGCTTCTTCCAGCAAGGCAGTATAGACCCACCCAAGCCTCAGTCCCATCTGACCCCACTTTGCTCCTAAGACTGAACTAATGCACTGAGAAGCCTCCCTGTGCTTGACTCGCAGCAGCCTTCCAGCTCAAATGCACAAGTCGAGGGATGGTGCAGGGGCTTTCAGCCAACAACATTCACCTGCAGAGTGTCTCCAACAGCCTGGCCAGTCCTGGAGCTTGAGCAAAACCAGGAACATGGGGGAATTAATCTTATCCAAGGCAATCTCTGGGCACAGTTGTGAATTAATACGTCCTCTTACTTGGTGCTAAGTGCTAACGTGGGGCCAGTCACCACAGCAACAAAATGACTAAACAGGAAAAACAAACCGCAATGAGTCAATGACTTCAAAGGACCAGAAGAGCCGCAGGGGACGATTTCCTCCCCACCCTCACACACACTCCAACAACATCAGATGGAGGGGCTATCTTTACAGCAGCACTAAGAGACTCAAAGGATAGCAGTAGATCAGATTAAGCTCTCTTGCATCCCCTACATAAGTCTCAATTTTTATACTTTTTTGGTTCAAGACACACTGGAAAGCTTCTATCTCCAAGTGAAGATTCCATCGTTTAACATATTATTAAAGTAATGTTGTTGAACCTGAAAAAAATGGGTGGATAATTAGTCACACAGCTTTATAAACTCTCTGAACCCTGACAGGCTGCAACAGGCTAGTTTTGGGGCATAATGAACTAGTAGTTTCAGTGGGTTTCAGCTGTAAACTCAAATCCCATTGCAGCCAAGTGTGGCTGACTGAGCAGGCACTAAGTTTTGTGCCTCTAGATCCATTCAGGCTGCTACCTGCCCACCATACACCTCGTACGAAGCTGCTTGAGCCAACAGCCCCTTGGTAACCTTTCCACAATTCCTCAGGGAGCTGCATCACAAGGCAGCACCTCATCACTATGAGGCACATACCCTCAGATGTGGTTTTCAAGCTCAACTCTAAGTCTGGAACTTTGCAGCACAACTTGGACAAGGCACTTCCCCTGCAGATGCATCCATGTCAGGATCACAGCAGGTCGGTGGCACAGCTGGGAGCGGACCACAGTTTCCCAGTCCTGGGACAATGCGCTACTGTCTCACTCGGCAGTCCTGAAATATTTCATGCATTCCTTCCCGCACCAGGAGGTCAGCAGCTTGCAAAACAGCATGGGTCACGCTACCAAAACAGGGCTGCCCATGTGCTCTGCCAGCCCCTCCTGCTTGGGGGGAGGAAGCTGCCTACTAGTTTGGTACTCCTCCCAAGCAGACCCTTCAGATAACCAACCCATCTATGCACAGGCAGATGAAAACCATGTCAGGCTGTAAAACACTGCAGCTATGGGGCCATTTCTTTCGAGGGATGGAAACCTGATTGACTAAAGCTTCACCAGCTTGGTGCAGAGGTAGGAATCATCACCTCCTGCATCTGAGCTTAGATGAGTTCCCATGAGTTAGCGGGGCTGAGAGGTGGGACAGTCTCCTTCCAGGCGCACCTCTTGTTGGCACAACTTTCACATAGATTCCCCCTAAGCACCAGAACCCTAGTTCACATTTAGCAATTTAAAAATCTACCCAGTTAAGCAACCAGCAAACCAAACTCACTCTTGGAGAGTTCTTTGATATTGAAGAGCAAGCAGCATCTTCAGTGTAGGGATTTGCCAAAAGTTACAGCTCTGATGAAGGGAATTGGGATAGGTGCTGAACTCCATGCTGACCAAAGGTCCCTATGGAGGGTATTAGCTTTCCTCCCAGCCTTAAACTACCTCTAGGTTCACCCTAACACTTCTCACAATTACCATTGTTATTAGACCAACTTTTGCATTAAAGCTCATCTCTGAACACGTAAGCCTTCAGAAAAGGAGCAGAAACCCTCACGAAAACACAAGTTCAAAAATAGATCAAATAAAACATTATTAAAACTGAGTTATTTTCCCGAGTGGAGGAAACAAAGAAATCGCTGATAAGAACTAAAGTTTATTGGCACTTACAAGGGCACAGGAAGAGACACTTGGGTCAAGAGCAGGACACATACAAAGCAGAAATAAGGGCTATGCAGATGGATGCACTTCCCCAGCCTGAACAGCACTGGATTCAGTCTGGTGCTCTTGAGATATGTCTTTCCATCCCACAAGAGGACAAAAAAAAGAATGCATGAAGATTTATCAAGGCAAGGCCCAAGTCTGAAACAACAGAAAGCTATAAGATAGGCTTGGAAGGAATGGTGAAATTCTTCCAGCCATAAGAGTCAGTTTGTCCCTTTTACACTGAAACCCTGAAAAATTTCAGCATTAGATGCAAGAGCTCATTGTCACATCTGTGGCTCACCAGAACATCCTTAAAACTCACAAGCAGTTGTCAATTCTTTGCTCTATACTGCAGCCATGGAGTCAGTAAGTGACATCAGTAGCAGGATGACTTGTTAATGGTTTTCCTCTTGCTACCCAGTTGGTCTACCAAGCCATTAACAAAGCTGAGCCTTCCTGCTATCCTGCAGAAACTATTGAATGGGGGGGTTTAACAGGTTAACTTCAGCCCCCTCTTTCCATTCTCCTTCCTTTTGCCCCGTCCTTTTCCAAGCACAAACTGCTAGTTCAAGTGAAAGTAATGACACTCTCTATTGGCAAGATAGGCAGAGGGTTGAAATTCAAGAAGGCAGCGTGATGGGGAGCTGTTGGCGCCTGCTGCTAGACAGCCCTGATGAACCCTGATAAACTACAGGACACATTAGCCTCAGTCAGCTCTGTCCCGTACAGATGCTTCTCAGCTCCCTCGCTCCTCTTCCATTGGACAGCAGGGAAGAAATTTTCCTACATGAACAGGCTATCAGCAGCAACAAGCCCAGCAAACCCTTATTTTCTGTTTTCCAGCCTAAATGCCAGCCAATCCAGTTGTACGGCCCCACCAGCCAACATGATCTTTAATTTATGGCCTAAACAGTTGATGTGTGAAGCTGGAGCCTATGGAAACACCTTAAGACCCAGTGGCAAGAGACAGAAATGGAAAAACAAGTCACCCACTTCTGTATTTCTTCATTATCTTCCTTCTCTCCCCAAATTATTTGTTAGGACAGAGGAACAGGAACATGTCTAAGCAGAGTCCCCATAGACTGCTCCAAGTACAAACCAGTCCTCCGGTAGCTCCACTCCAGTAATGGATCAGAGGGTTTCAAGATGGACTGATGACCTGAACATAGAAAGTCTCAGCAAAAACGTGGCTGAGAAAAAGTCAGTAGTTGGAAAGTGAGAGAAGTCTTTGATAGTAAGAGTCAGACTGTAGGATTTGTTCCTTTCATTCGAAAAAAGACCTCTATAGGTTAAGGTACTAGAATAGTCTTTCCTAGCTCCTGGAGATTAACAGGATTTTCATTTCAGATTATCCAAAACTGAGGTAGAGGCCACGAAATACTTGCTCCCTTGTTCAATGGAGCAAGGCAGAGGACCAGTAACTGTGACACCATCTGTGTATCCAGAACAGCCACCTCTACAGGACTAGATGCTATAAAGTTTAGGTTCAAAAAGGCTGGAAAGGAGGCGAGTGGCTCAACTGGAGACGTCACGGCCTTACCCTTGGTTCTGAGCCAGTGTAATTTTAATTGATTTAAACCTCCAGGAACATGCTAGCACATCCAGTCAAGTAAGGCAGATCGTCACCTCCTGCTTTACATTTTGAGTAGACCTCCTACCCAACTCTTCTAAGGAAGTACTACTCTTAAACATCACTCACCACCAAGAAATTGGGACTGCACCATGACCAGGGACAAGTTCGCGCACAGAGTTAATCCACCTTCATATCCTAGGCATGAATTCTCATGCTTCAATGCATAACCATCAATACATACTGGTACTGCTCAGTTCAGGCCTCTCTTCCCTCAATTCCTCAAGGATGCCCTCACCACACACACCACCCAGGAAACTCCCTGAGGCAGACTATTTGCACGTTTCTAGTGACCAAGCTACAACTGTTTGTCTGGAGGCTGTGCCAGGAGGAGTGACTCATGCCTCTCAACAGCTGCTCACATCTGCCTGGCCTTCCTGCCAGAGGGAGGATTCCTCTGACATTGCTTCTCCAGGAACAGCAGACACTTCCTCACTGAGCCCTGGAAGGCATGTGCAGAGTGCCAAGCACACCATTTAACACCAGCTCCTCCACGTGCATCCCAGCATCACCAGTAATTGGCTAGCCCACCCATCAGCACAAGTAATGAGTTACTCTTTATAGAGGAGCTCTCAGAGAGCAAGAGCTATTTCTGTTCATCCTGAATTCCTTGGCAGAAGCCACTCCAGAAGCCAGCCAGCAACTACCGAAAGATATCTTATCTCGGTGAGTCTCGACAGTGAACTGAAGGATATCAGCAGTCATTCACAGAGCACTTTGAAACCAGGTCTGGGTGCCAGCAGAAGGAAGGGAATTCAATCCAGCAACTCAGGTTGTGATCTCTCCCCCAAAGCCAATAAAAAGCATATTCACTGTCTGCCCAACAAACCATGTGTCATTAGCAAAAACAAACTAACTTTTAAGTGTGAAGCTCAGACTACACAACATACAGCTCCTACAGCTAACAGAGCATCATCTGGCTAAAAAACCATCAAAAGTCGACAAAAATAGTATTGCCAGCTAGACCTTGTCCTCTAAAAGGATCCTACTAGTTACAGTAAGGAGAGCAAGTTCTTCCAAGCCATCATCAATTACAACTAAAAACAGGAAAATTGAAAGAGATGGTGTTGAGGTACACACCGGCTTGAGCCTGCCACTCCAAGAAGCCCACACTGGTTACTGCAGAAGCTAGCTCATACCCCTGCAAGATACTGTCATCATTCAGGGCAATATTCCAGCAAAACTTTGTAGGCTGTTACGTTGCCCGTTGTTAGTCAGGGCCAGATCCTGCCAGGAAACAGCCCTCTGTTGATTTCAGCTGCAAGCATGAAGAGTTAGTTTGACTTATCAGCATCACCATTCGCGTTCATGAAGCGTCACCCTAGGTCTAGGCAACATGATGGCACGTTGCATGGTTGTAAAGCACACAGACCATACCACAAGATCACAGCTTGGTCTCAAATACAGGATGTCCTTGGTCTTACCCGAGATTCCTCAGTTCTCCTAGACCGAGGAGCTTCTATGGATCCATTGATGTCCAGGGTGTCCTTCTGCTTGTATTTCCTCATGATCAAGCTGTCCACAACCCAGAACATAATGGCCTTGGGGAGAAAGAACTTACATGAATTGAGTGACTTTGGTCTCTGCAATCTGTCACAGCTATTTCTTCTCCCTTTGGTTTCTCCAGACATCCAGCCTTAATCAACCTAGTTTAATATCTAAATTGAACCTGGATCAAGTGAATCCATGGAGGCAGAGTAGTCACGTGAGTCAAACTCAAACTTGCCTATGCTGCATCCATTGCAATGCTCATAGCATGAGTTGAAAGAGTTCAACCTGCTCTTTGTCCAGGGGACATCTGAACGTTAACAACTTATTCTCTCTTACCACCTTAGGAGGAACTGAGAAGCAGGTCAGGGATTACCCAGAAACAGAGACACCAGGAAAAAAGCTGAGCTTTCAAGAGGTTTTGTCAAATTAGTTTTGGGAAGATCAATAGTTTTGGGTAATCCCAACACCTTGCCTTGTTGCAATGCAGTCTGAAATCTAGCCACATGGCTAGAGTAACAGGTTGCCAAAGGTCACCACTGACAACCCATCCTATAGGAACTTAAAGGGCTTTGGGGCATTCCCACAACTGCAACTTGGAGCCCTCAGCTTTCTTCAGAGAGCTAAAGAGTCAGCCACCAAGCAGCCTAAACAAAGGAGTGGGAATTAGGGTCTTGGCAGTAGTGGCAGTTGAGTATTTCTGACAACAAATATATTTGTTTCCTTTGCCTTCCATCCTGTCCCAGCCACTTCAATAAATCAAGGCTGCCTCAAGCCAGCTCCTGTACACGTTCTTGGTTGAGGGGGAGACCACAATTTCCAAACCACTCCCAAATAGTGCTTGTAGAAGCATCACTTACATTGACTATAAAAGGCACAACAAGCATGACCAGGATGAGCTCCAGCTGGGGGCTTGGGATGTAACCCAGTAGGATCTGCTGAAGCTGCAGAGGAGAAAGCATTTAGAAACATTATTTGAACAGCTCTGTTGCAAGATCTTTGCTGCTTACTGGTCACCCTCCTGCACCAGCAGTTTCCTAGGTAGGGCTCTGCAGCCTTTGTTTTAGCTCAGCTCTTCTAAAAATTACATGTGTTACTTCTTAACCCCAGCTGCAAAAGATGCAATTTTGTACTTCGCAAGAAGTAAGTACTGCTAGCCTTTACTCGACTCCCTGGAGCCTAGACGTAAAATAAGGCCACCAGCCATGTACAATAAGCATGGAGAGGAATCCAACACCATCTCTGAGTCTAGCAGTGCGTGCTGCTGAACACGTTCCCAAGTCTGAGCACTGTAGGCTAATGAGGTTTGAAGAAAAAGTCCTGAACACAAACGATTAAGTGGTCCCAGATTGCTGTAAATAACATCTCAGTCAATTAACATCAGCCTGTGAGGTACTAAGTACTACGTTTAAATACAGTCAAAACTAGAGTTACCAATTAATTCCCACAACTTGTTTTTATATCCCTCCCACTACCAGCCCCCCAGGTATGTGGTTACAAGTGCCACAGGTTATTTTTATTTTTAAAAAGAGAAACTACTGATCGACACAATTACCATTGTATGAGCTACCATACAGAAGCAGCTGAACGTGGAGAGGCTTGGATAGTTCTATTCAAGACCAACCAGATAGTTCTTTCCAAATTACTCCGAGTCCCTCTGGTTTATGCATGGGATCGCAAAACGCCAAGATGAACTGACTTGATGGGATACTATAGAAAACATCTGGCAGAACTGAAGTAGCTCAGCTGCCAGCCCAGCCCATTTTATCCTTCCAAGGATGGAAGAGAAAATTAAGGCAGCATCTTATTCCATTAGCTTTTGGCTAGCAAGAGGGTGACCAAAAGCCAAACTATTATGAAAGTCATGTTCCCCTAAACGTAAGTAATAGCTAATGATTACAGAGGGATGTCAACAAGTGATAACGATTAAAGATCTATGGTGGTGGGAACCACTAATAAGGCAAAGCCAACAAGAAACAAGCCTCAGCAGCAGTGACTAGAAAAATACAGTTCAGGAGCCTACCTTTGTCCATCCAGGAATAAGCAGGACAAGGCTAATCATAGTCTTCTCAAAAACCATTATCAGCAAGTAGAGGATACATTGGCCAATCCAGGCAGCAGCTTGTGGTGGGTCACCTGAGAAAACAGCATATTAAATATGAGACAGGAGGAGACAACCTTGCAGAAAAGTTATCTCATGCTTGATACCTGAAGTGACAGGGAAGTGTTTCCATATTGCACGTTTTGCAGTGAGACAAATACTCAATATGAGATTTAAAATTAGTGGAGTGATTTTCTATCTATAGGTGTTAAAGACTGTCCAGTTCCAACTCTCAGCCATGGGCAGGGACACCTTCTCCACTAGATCAGGTGGATCTTTTGACCAGAATAACAGGCTGATAATCCCTTTGAACTACAGCTAATCCAAATAGCAATCCCCAAGACAAGTTACTGCTGGACTGACCCCCTGCTACACAGCGACCAGTCAGTCCCCTGCACGCTCCTCTATAAAATAAAAAAATTAAACTAAATCAAATCATTAAAAGACATCACCTGCAATTTCCTCCCTGTATAGTCTTATACAAGTCTTATACACCCAGTTGCCAGCATCAGTCTGAAAATTTCTAGTCACCATTTCTAATACAAGTTTTCAGTCCTAAATGGATTTATTTTATTTGCTGATGAAGTGAACGGCTGGTTATGCGATACGCGATGTCTGAGCAAGAGACAGGGGCTCCATTGCCCCGGGTTTTAAAGCAATTTACTCAAAAAGAATCAATGCTAATTAAATATGAATGTTTCCAATGGGGTACTCACCAAGTAATAAGTAAAAGCATATTTGTATTGCTAACAGTGATAATGGTACCATATCTATTACATGTGCTTGCTTCAGCTCTCTGTAAGCACCCTGCCAGCTGGTTATCATTTTCCCAGACTCATCAGAATATCTCAGGTCTGCAAAACTGAGCTACCGTATCTGGCTTCAGAAAGCTGCAGCACTTCCTCTTACCATTTGAATATGAAGATAACCCCTGGCAACACTTGTTTCCAGCATAATGGGACCGGAATTTGGAATTGCATCTGTTCAACAGCACACAATCCACCACAACATCCCAATGTTCGATGCACTGTGGGATGGCAGCGGACTGGGAGCTCTGCCCCACTTTTCTCAGCACGATACTGTTGAGACATGGCAGGGAAGACAACACCAGCAGCTTATAAAAGCATATTTATCCAAAACACTCTGTGGACCTCCGGCCACAGAGACCAGCAGCACATACCAGGATTTAGTACGAACCGGTCTCCAACCAGGCTCAGCTCTCAGGGGATCTGCTTCCCAGCAAGGGCAAAGCAGATTTGCATGTTTATTTATCCTTATTCTGTCATTTGTTAGTAACGTACCAAACATTTGCACTGTTGCAAAGCTACAACTGAGTAATACAGGCATCCAGCTAGTGTCTCCACGCCAGAGATCTCGCATCCAGTAATCACCTCACATCACAGCCGTTTAATTGCTCAATCCACGATCAAGAAGGAAGCAAAGGAGAAGATTGATTAGGACTGGGAGGCCAGGGGTGCAGAGAGGCTGCTGAGTTGTGAGGACAGCAAGCAGAGCACACCAGAGCAGCAGGCAACCGCACGGAGCAGGGGAGGGAAGAGGGAGCCAGGAAGGTTACGTGTGAATGCAACCAGCAGAGCCCACAGAGGATTTCAAAAAGCACACGTCTCTGCTCCCTGACAGGCAACAGCTTACTGGGTGGTCTGTGGAGGAGATGGAAGCAGCAGTGTTACAGGCAGCCGGCAGTTAAAGGCTGCTGTCAGAGAAGCTTTGATCCTCCCGAATCACGTGCAGCCTCTCCCAGTAGACTCAGGTCTTGGGCACAGGTTGGGTATAGTGGGGCTTTTTGTCCCATGCTCCAAATCTGATCAGTTCTCCTACAAACCCACAGGTTACCATCACCCAGAGCTTAAAGTACAAACAAAACAGGAAAATAAACACATTCTTCCTGCATTTGAACTCTTTCCCCTATGCTCTGTGTTGTCAGCTGTACTCTGTCCCCCACAGGGGAAACAGGACTCGCATCCACAGCTCTTCCGCACAGCGGTCATGGTGGCACTTGTGGGACACAAGTAGAAAACACAAGAATAGAACACTTTCCTCTGTCATCTCAGCTTGCTCAAAAGAAGCAGCAAATTTGAGATCTCTGCCAAATACCCCCCCCTTCACACTCTTTTGGGGATAAGAGACCACTACCATTCACCATTACAAACAGCAGGCTATGGTTCTTAGTTCTGCATACTGTGCACTGGACAGCCCTAGCCAGGTTTTGGCTAACCTGGCTGGTATACAGAGACTATAAAAGACAACCTGCTTCTTAACCCACTCTAAACAAGGACTTGTTCGTGTCTCCAAGAGTAACAGCTTCTGCACTTTCCATTTTCTCTGCACTTTCAGTTCACAAGAAAGCCATCAAATTGCTTTTGAGTTTTCCTGAGGTTTGATAACCTTTGGAAAACAAAAGCTTTTTCTTGCTTTGCCAGAGAACAGTTTTTACTGTGCAACCACAAGATCCTACCTAAGGAATCCTATTTCTCTGAGACCAGAGGTCTACCCCACTGAAACTGGCCAAGCATGCAGGGCACGTGCAGTGGGACAATAAGCCTGCACTACCCAACAGGACAGACCTGCTCCCCTTACTACCCATCACATCCCACTTTAAGGTCCTCCCATTGTAGCATGGAGCTTCAAATGTTCATATTTCTCAATTGGGCCTTTTCTGTACCACCTACAAAAGATGTTAAAAATCTTCTCCACAGTTACAAGGACATCAGCACTTCTTTATATATCCAGGGTAAACAGTGGAAGTATATGGAAAGACACCCACAGACCTGTGCAGAGGCCAGGTTTTGTCATCTGTTTATCATCTTAAGAAGCAAAAAAGTTGCTACTGTTTTACGAGCTCTTTTTCCTTCTTTCCATTCTGAGCTTTGTTTTTAGACTATGGGATGAGATGTTTCCATAACAGGAATTCATTCTGGAGCACAGAATTAAACAGGACTTAATTTCCACCCCCTGACATGAAGATCAGGGTGCATCTCCACAGTTAGCTTTTACTGCATCTTGGTCTTTTAAGGACAGGAGGCCGCTCAGTGGTAAAACAACTCAAGATGGAGGTGAAAATGAAACACTAGAATGGCCCACAGGGTTGCAGGGATGATTTCAGCTATAAATAGACAGTGTCTTGTTTCCTTTTCACCAAGGAACTCCACTGGCTGCTCCTTACCTCAGCAAGTTTGAAGCCATCCAAAGGCCAGTGACTCACCTCAGAGTGGCCATCATCCAAGTCTAACTCACCACTAATTCATCTAAATGTGACTAATACCAGTAACATACAAGTCATCATCTACTGGCACCTCATCAGGTAAGAAGGAGCCTTTGGTGTAGTCCCTGGACAAGCACATAAGACAGACTGGCCACATCATCTTCCACAGTTCACAATCACAGAATCACAGAATAACCAGGTTGGAAGAGACCCACCGGATCATCGAGTCCAACCATTCCCACCAATCCCTAAACCATGCCCCTAAGTACCTCATAGAAAACTTGAGATGCACCTCATTTAGGCACCGGCTACCTATAGCAAGATGGTCAGAGGCATCCTCCAGTACCTGAAGGGATGACAAAAAAGCTGAGGAGGGACTTTATACAAAGGCTTGTAGTGATAGGACTAGTGGCAATGGGTGTAAACTGGAGAGGGGCAAATTTAAACTAGACATGAGGAGTTTCTTCATGAACTGAGTCATGAGGCACTGGATCAGGTTGCCCAGGGAAGCTGTGGATGCCTCATCCTTGAAGGTGTTCAAGACAAGGCTGGATGGAGCCTTGGGCAGCCTGATCTAGTGGGAAGGGGCCCTGCCCATGGCAGGGTGGTTGGAACTAGATGATTTTTAAGGTCCTTTCCAACCCAAACTATTCTATGATTCTGTGATCCTCCAATATAACTTAATATCTTTAATGGACCAGCTGCTGTCCATGGGTGCTCTGCTCCACGAATAGGAGAGGATTCTTCTTGCATCAGGCATTTCCATAACATCAATCAAGGTGAGTGCCTGCAGGACTGTTTCTGCACACTGGTTTTCACCAGCTGGCAATCTGCTACCTGGAAGCCAAAAAGAGGAAAAAGATGCACTCTGCTGAGCTTCCCCTTCCCTTGCAGTAGCGGGGGAAAGGTCCAAATGATCTTTGCAGCCTCGACATCACACTTGTTACAACATTACATGTATATACTCCCTTTGAACACTTCCAGTTTCTTGTTCCCAGCCCTAGTTGAAGGTAACCCAGGACAGCTCAGGTCTACACAGTGACTCTACCACCAACCTCTCCTTTTAGCTTAATGAACACCCATTGTTCAAATAGTCTTACAGCCATCACCCACCCCGATAGAAATAAATAACCACCTTCACCCCGAAGGATGCACACCCTGCTTTTAGACCGTTCTCCAGCAGCATTTCTGGTGCTTCCCAGCAATAACTCCCCGGTGCAGATGCAGAACCACTGGTGTCTGCAGCAACCTCACACACACACACGTCTCATATTCCGCTAGTGCGTGGCAGCCCAACTGCCAGCAAAGCAAAAACACCACTGCTTGAGGTATTTGAGTTGTTACCACACAACAGGATTAGTTTTAATCCAGGCTGTCTAATGTACCAAGCTGTCAGCACAGCCCACATGTTAGTGCCAGACAGCTTTATTTACTGTGAGGACTGGGCATGCACTGAGCAGGTAGGAAAAAAGCTTAATCACAAGCCAAAGCAGAGGGTTCAGGAATGTCAAGGAAAAGAGAATATTTGAAAGTTGCACTGAGTGTCATAGTGGGCATAGAAAAAAGTCAATAGAGGCCCCTTAAGAGATACTCAAACACTACATCCAAACCCAAGGAATCTAATTACTAGTGCCAAGTACAGAGGAGGGTTAGACATAGTGGGAAAGCATCTGAATTGCACAAACTGCTCACTCTGAGGTCAAGAACAGGCTTTCAGAGACTAGGATCTAACTGGCAATGGTAACAGGTATAGGCAGGACAAGCTGTCATCAGAGCAGCCACACGGTTCCAGTAGACATTCCAAACTTCGGCACGTTCTCTCCATCTGAACCACTGGTGTGCACAGCTGCATTCAGTCCCCAGTTTGCAGTGCCAGATCACTGCTTTGGGTCTTCAGTCCCTGGAGATACTACTGTTGATTTGGGGTGAACACTGCTGCCATCAGCCAGATCCAGGACAGTTCAAAGTGTTGTACTCATGCTCAGAGCAAGGGACCTGACTACGTACTTCACCTTTTGAGGATGGTCCTTAGTCCTTTCCTTACTTTTTCCGCCTAATCCTGGAGGTGAAAAGGCCAAGCACACTAAGGACAGGATAGCCCCTCAGGTTAGGGCTATTTTCAGCAGTATTTCCTCAAGCATTAGCAGCCAGCTCCCTTGGCTGCCTCAGGACGTGGGAATATTTGTTATGGAAATTTTGTACAGCATCACAACAGGGCCAAAAGCAGCCTACACAGGTCCTCAGTTAAACTCAGCAGCTGGCATAAATCATATTCTCTTATAACTAAATTCAACCAGCAGAGTTCAACAGGCCATTAAACAGACTTTAAAGGCCTCCAAGCAACATGCCTTTCCATTTCCAGACAGTCAATAAGCACAAAGCATCAAGCTTAGACTAGTCAGTGACTGCAACCACAGTCAATCACAAGTCAGCATCCAGATGGGCAGATAGAGGGGCTATTTCAAGCAAGAAAACTCCTTCTCCCCATTATTTCTTAGTGCTCCTTTTCAGTCCTTGCACATTACAGAAACTACCTCTTAATGGAAATTCATAGCATTTGCTTACCTAAAAGAAATACTCTTGTAATTATAAAGTAATACCCTGCAGCCATCCAGAGGTTCACTCTAGGGAGCTGCTTATTGCCATGAGAATAGGTGAAGGAGAAAAGGGCTGGAGAAACTTGGAGGTGGAGTACAGAGCTGAACCAGACTTCATCTGCACATTCTGACTCCAGCCAGCATCTTCCTGGCCCCATTTGTACAGACGCAGCAGCACCTCCAGGAGCTTGGGCATCCACCTTCATTCTCCAAAGCCTACTTGGACCAAGCTGAATAATAAATCTCTCTAATCTTTGATCTTAGCAGCCAAGCATCTGAAGAAGAGACTGCAGTATTTTAAAATGCAGTTTCCTGTGTCTAGATGCAGTCCAAAGAGTAATCAAGAGCTGTTTGTGCAAAGACAGATGAATATAAACATATAGAAGCCTTTGAATTTCCACTAGCTAAAAACCAGGTCATTCCTGGCTGTAGCAGTCTTTGGCTAAGAGCTCAGGCACAAGAGATGCTGATCTCAGAATGGGTGTCTCCTGGTTTTCTTGAAATACAGAGGTAATGGATTTTTCTAAACAGTTCTAGACAGCCAGATGCTTAAAATAGCAGTATAGATTTAAGTGTTTTCCCTTCCACATTCCTTGCTTTTCCATTAATGCAGCTACTTTAGTGACATAGGGAGAACTAGCCAGGGCTGTGGAGACTGACACATCAACAGCAAAGCAGAACAGACTGCTGGAGCCCAGAATGAAGGATAATGACTTGTATCTGCTGTAGGGATGCAACCAAGAGTAGCTGCAATGGACTTCTGCTCAAAGACCATGGTAGATGGGTACTGGCTATACTGGACAAAGACTCAACTGTTCTTCCCTGATGGTTGGAGCAATGACACTCACCACTGTTTGCAACGCTTATTTGGTGCTTTCCTGATCTTCCTCCTCTGCTGGACTGCAAGAGATGCTTTTGCTCCTCAAGAGAATTTGAGGAAAGCAGCACAAAGTCTGGTATAGCAATTAGACCAGAAAACGAATCATGTTTCTGGAGCCTGTATCAAACTGCACAAAATGGACTAGCATCTTCCAAACTGTTTTGGAAGTTACTTAATACTCAAGATGAGGATAGCAGTGCATTGCTTTCCTAGCCCTGCAGCAGGATTGCTTTGCACATGTCATTTGACTCCCACCTAAATTTTCCATTGTGGTCATTCTGGCCAGAGACCTGCACGAAGAGCGGAGCTAAGTGCATGAGATATTTAATCCTCAATTCAAGAGCTAAATTCAAGCAAAAGCAGAAACTTTTTTTATTAATGAAAGCAAGATTTCCTGAGAAAGTGAACTGTTTTTGTAGTCTAAGCCAGCCTTCACAAGGGGCCAGCTACAGCTCAGCAGAAGTTCAGTACTGCTCTGCAAGACTAAAGCAAGCTGTCAATACAGGAACATTTCCTTGCTTCTGCTCAACTGCAGACGTGGCGCGTGAAGCTGAAGCTGTGCCCCAGGATGGCTGCAGCTGGGCTTCAAGTCCTTGTTGCTCAAAAGGAGAAAAAAAGAGTCCCTGAACCAAGAACTCCTCTGCTGTCTCATCTGAATGACACAAGTGCTCTGTGCTTGGCTCTTTGAAAGAGAGGCACTTGGGGAAAAAAAGGCAATCCCCACCAAATACATGCTGATGGGATAATGAAACTAGTTTGAGATCACTGCAGCCTCTCAGGTTTGATGAGAGCCAGCACTGCCACGTCCCATCATTTCAACCCATCTGTTGCCACCTTAATCCCAGCCCACAGCCACTTCTGCTGCCTTACAAACCAAACCATCCCCTTCATCCTATGCCACGATCCATTTACACATGCTGAACACGAGCCTGAGTAAGAGCTCCCAAGTCAGTGGGGTCTCCACACTAATCACAGACTCACCAGGTTGGAAGAGACCCACTGGACCGTCGAGTCCAACCATTCCCACCAATCCCTAAATCATGCTCCTAAGCACCTCGTCTACCCTAACCTTAAACACCTCCAGGGACGGTGACTCAACCACCTCCCTTGGCAGACCGTTCCAATGCCTAACCAAAATAGAGCGAGCGAGCTTGGTCTAAATTTTACCAGCTCAATTATTAGACCCCAACTAAAAATACAAAGGAATGATACTGTTTTCAGAATAGACTTAATGATTAAAGTCTTAAGAGTGGGAATGCGATTGGCACGAACTGGATGTATTTTATAAAGTAAAACTGAATTCATCTTTGTATTAGATATAAAACAGGCAAAGGGTTAATATTTCCCTTTCCTACAGCCAAGGAGCAGAACTCCCCCCATCAGCAGCTGGCCCTGCTCTTTCTGAAGAGAAGTGCTACCCTCTAGTGGGGCTGGCAAAGAACAGCTTTGCTGAAACTTTTTCTCCACCTCAGGGAAAGAATCAAAGCAGAGAGGCCAGACGGGCTTATTTAAAATTGGTGTTGGCTTTTTTTTTTTTCCTCTCCAGAATCAGTGGCAAACCTGCAGTTCACACTCTCACAAGACATTCAACAACTCAGTATTGGGGACAAGCTGTGTTCTGCTGCTACCTTCCTCAGCTCAATGTAAACGCAAAAACAGCTCCATGTTCTGAACTGAGAAGCTATGAAAAATAAAAACTACAAAAATATTCACCACCACCACGCCCAAACATCTCAGTTTATCATACGCCTGTCCTGGGGTCTATCGTCCACCCAAGGAAATGTTCAGCCTTTCGTCACCAACTTGCTATGTTCGAATGTACTTGGCAAGGCAGAAGGCAGCTACCTGCAACCTAGTGATGTCCCAGCATTTAACACACCGATTGCTACCATGTTCTGTGAGCTCCCTGGAAAAGGGACAACAGAAGCAAGCTCTTCATGTGTTTTATCCCCAAACTGTATTTTCTGCCTTTTTCTTGTCCCCTTTCATAGCTAGGACCGAAAGAGCTATCTCTGCACAGAACAGTTGACACGTACCATACTCTCCGAAGACGAGGTACACGTACTTCTTACGCTGCACGATCCAAGACACAACCTTCACACCAAGCCAGATCAGCAGCATTCCCAGAGTTGCATCAAGGATGAAGTTAATAAGGTAGCTAAGAGCAGAGGAAAACACCGTTTTCAGTTATGTTCTCAAGCCTTATTAAAAAATCTCTTCTCTCGATATTGCAAAGCTAAAATAACCCCGTTTTAATCCAAGCTCCCTTATTTTCTCTTTTACTGGATTTTCCTACAGGCTTACCAGCAATTCCTTAGTTTAAAAACTTGTTCAGCAGAGAAGAGAACAGGCTCCACCAACTCCCTGGCATTGGTCATTTATTCATACAACATTAATTACTTCCTGCATTAGCCTTGCTTAAGGGTTACCCAAAAAAGAAGGCTTTCTAGTTGTAGCACCTTTTGTTCTTATTAGAATGAAAACCCCAAATTCAGGAAAAAATAATCAAGGAAATTCTTTTTTTTGGGAATTTTGTACAAGAAAATGTAAGCTTCTTGGACACCACAGCTGCTCTGCAAACTGCACAGCAGGAGAGGCAAAACCCCCTTTTTACTGAGCAACTGCAACGAGCTCCTATGAGCAGAGACACAGACTGAGAGGCAGAAAGTCTTGGGACAAGCGAGGAGACCTGGCTCAACAGAAGGTATCCTGGGATTCCCCAAACCCTCCACAGTTCAGGGTCCCCATAACAGATCCAGGAGCTTAATCAACCACTATGGGGAGATTTGGGCCTGGCTCAGCAGGTTCGGATGTTTAAGCTTCACTGGACACAGCGCCAGAAGCAAGAGACCTGCAGGGACCTTCTGGCGAGTGCAGGGTCCAAGCTCTAATCCAGGGCTTGGTATTTTAATGAACTCCAGAGAAAGTGTCTCACAGACTAATGTTTTCTGGCCAGTTTTCCATTATTTCAATATCGTCTGCCAAATCAGGACAGATTTCTACAGCATGAAGAAATTACCAAGCACAGAGCTACAGGAATAAACACTAACTTTTCCAGGACTTGATATTGCCTCTGAATAAAGACACTGAAAATAATCTGCATCCGATATCCACTTTGAAAATGTGACATTAAAAGGCATCCAAAGGCTCAGACTAACTTACTACAGTTTCCAGCTGCTAAAATTAGAGGACTCTGATACAAACATTAAACTAGTGGTTTATACAGGGCAGGACACAGTGCTACCAGCCTCAAAGCCCAGGGGGAGGGCAGAAGAGCTCTATGCTGACTGGTTCAGGATGGCAAGTCAGGTGGCATAGGGAAATGTAAAACACATTAAGAAAAAGATGCAGCATAAGCTCAGAAGGATTTATTTTAAAACAGTGTCTGTTTAAAAAGCACCAATAAATCATTTTGGAGGTTATATTTACCCCCAAGGAAAACTATGTCTTTTTAAAGAAACACATCAGGGTGCAGCAGTTCAATACATAAAAAGGAGATGGGACAGAAGGTTTACAGCAGCCTTCCAGTACTTAGAGGGGGCTACAGAAAAGCTGGGGAGGGGCTCTTCGTCGGGGAGTAAAGGGATAGGATGAAGGGTACAGTTTTAAGCTGAAAGAGGGAAAATTTAGGTTAGACGATAGGACGAAAATTTTTACCACAAGGGTGGCGAGACATTGGAACAAGTTTCACAGAGAAGTTGTGGATGCCCCCCTCCCTGGAAATGTTTAACACCAAGCTGGATGGCAGTTTGAGAAACCTGATCCAGTGGAAGGTGTCCCTGCCCACAGCACGGAGCTAGCTTTAATCCAAGCTCACTTCTCTTTTATTGGATTTTCCTACAGGCTTACCAGCCACTTCTTAGTTTAAAAGCCTGTTCACCAGAGAAGAGAGTGGGATCCCATAGCATGGAGGTTGGAACTGGATGATCTTTAAGGTCCCTTCCAAACTATCCTACAATTCTATGATTTTGAAGCCTGGAGAAGTTTCTCAAAACGGGATAGAATTAATCCTGAAACTAAGTTTGTTACAGCAAGGTGGCTGCTTGGTAGCAAAAGTGGTACTTCTACATAAAGTCTGAAGCATGGCTTAGAAAGTCCCCAAACTGGACTACAGGAATACATGTGGTAGGTGCAACTAAACATAAAAAACCCAAAATACATATCCTCACATTGGAAAAAGGCCTTGAACTCACAAAGCTAGGGAAGATCCTCAATACTGCTCTGAGGTCAGCCAAATTGTCAAGCCTGGTGTACAAACAAATGGAACATTTAACAGTTACAACTGCATGGGGCACCACTATTTCCAGGTGCTTTTAATGATCAGAAAAACATGGTTGTACTACTTCATCCAACCTGCAGACTGTAAAGACCAGAAGACAACTCAGTATTTGAAAATACGCTCAGCATGGTTTACTCTCACTTAGTAATTTAAATGGATCAGTTTCCATTGTGTATGACATTTTCCAACAGGCTTTCTTCTCCCTTTTACAGATACAGGGCATAAATGCCAGCACCATGTATACTTACAGAGAACAAGGGTCCTCTTCAGTGAGATCCGACAGAAAAACATTGGCAAAGTGGATGAAGAGGGCACCTATTGCTTGCTTGGAGGTATCATAAAACCTGGAGAAAAAGGGGAAAAGGATCTGTGACCTGGAGCACCAGCAGCAGGGCAGTCACCCAGGCAAAGCCACTGAATGGATCTGCTTGCCTCCAAGATGCATTTGTCACATCCGAGAATCAATACCTGGTGAAAAGGGGCCATGTGGCCAACTCCAAATACAGCAGCTCAGTCTTGTAGACCTGCTGCTGAGTTCCAGCCTGCAGCGAAGGGCAGTTTGCCATCCAGCACCCAGCCTCAGCTCCTCCAAACAGCAGCTGGTGCAGGGAAGGTATTTAGCTACTTATGGGTTTTGCACCTGTCCACACAGAACTGGATTGAATTCCCGAATTATTTTAGAGGAAGAAACAAACTGAGAAGATGAACAGGTATTTCATCACTAACATTGGCTGGCAGCTCCATGCTGCCAAGCCAGCTTGAACATATACTGAGCCCACTCATACGCTCATCTCTTGGCAGCCAGTAAGTCCTACAATATAGAGATGTTTTATAGGTGTTTGAAGCCGACAGTAATATCCAGCCACCTTACATCAACATACAGTCAAAACACACTGCTGGGTCAGGAGACACCGCAATGACTAGTTGAGTTTAAGAACAACACTTCATAGAATCATAGAATTACCAGGTTGGAAAAGACCCACTGGATCACTGAGTCCAACCCTTCCTATCAAACACTAAACCATGCCCCTCAGCACCTCGTCCACCCATCCCTTAAACACCTCCAGGGAAGGTGACTCAACCACCTCCCTGGGCAGCCTGTTCCAGTGCCCAATGACCCTTTCTGTGAAAATTTTTTTCCTAATGTTCAGCCTAAACCTCCCCTGGCGGAGCTTGCGGCCATTCCTTCTTGTCCTGTCCCCTGTCACTTGGGAGAAGAGGCCAGCACCCTCCTGTCCACAACTTTCTTTCAGGTAGTTGCAGAGAGCAATGAGGTCTTCCCTCAGCCTCCTCTTCTCCAGACTTGACCCTGTCTGGGAGACAGTCCATATGCAGTTATGCCACCAGAGTGGAGAGGACCACAACCTTTTGCTTCAGTCACCTACAGCAAAAGCAAACTTTTCTGGAGGAGCTCAGCAGGGAAGTTTACTTCTAGGGAGCACCAACAGCTTTATGGAGGTTTCATTGGGAAGGTGCAGCAGAGCAAAATCACAGAATCGCTAAGGTTGGAAAAGACCTCCAGGATCATCCAATCCAACTGTCAGTCCAACACCACTGTGCCTACTAAACCAGGCCACGACGTGCCACATTACAGATTTTTTTTGAGTGCTCCCAGGGCAGGCAACTTCACTACTTCCCTGGGCAGCCTGTTCTCATGCTTGACCATTCTTTTGGTAAAGAAGTTTTTCCTAATATCTGATCTAAGCCTACCCTGCTGGCATTTGAGGCCATTTTCTCCAGTTCTATCACTTGTTATTTGAGAGAAGAGACCAGTACCTACCTTGCTACAACCTCCTTTCATTTAATGGCCAAATACCAAGCAGGATAGTCAGAGGGCTTAGAAGACTCATTTTAAGAGAAAGAACATTACAGATAGGTAGTCTTTTCAAGCTCCAAATTAAAAAATCTCACCATATCCTCCAGGGACGCCTCTCTTCCTCTGGTTCCTTAAATCGTTTTACTGCAAAGAAGATTAGAGAGGTTATGTTAATCAGCAGAACTGAACTGATACATGTGTGCAGCCTGCACCAACCTTCAATGCAAATGCAGTGAAAAAGAGTCTGGAGGACTGTCAGCATTTGCCAGCCTAAAGCTGAGCAAACCCAAAGGACAGGCAATGTATGCACCCTCAGGTTAGAAGGATGCACAGCTAAGGTATTCAGGAGGTAGGTGTGTGCTCCTAGTATCCTTCAGCAGCAGCGTTTCCACGCCATGGGAAGCAGCCTAAGGGAAGCTAGGGAGGGCTCTTCATTACCTACCAGCCCTAATAATTCTTCCAGTGCAACACAACCATCTCCTTGCAGCTAAGAGGACCAGAGTACCTTCAAGGAAGCAGAATCTTATATGCAATTCCAGCAGAAAGGTATCGGTGTCAAGCCTCAAGACACCGCGAGTTGACATGGCTCCAGCTGGTATTAAAATATTTACTTACACAACATTTTGCACGCCCACTGGCTACCACTATGAAGCAGTAGTCTGAAACACATGGCTTCAGGACCACCAGCCATGTGCTCTGAAAATATTTGAAACAACTCTTACTTCCTCAAAAACATACAAGGTCATGTTGGATGGGGCTCTGAGCAACCTGATTTAGTTGAAAACATCCCTGCTCATTGCACTCATTCAACTAGATGACTTTTACAAGGTTCCTTCCCACTCAAACTATTCCATGATTCTTCAATATCCCTCTGACCACAGATGAGCTTGCTCCTTGCAGCCCTTCAGGTCTGTCTTCCTTGAAGGAGTTCTCGAGTGCTTTCAATTGCAGTTGCTGCTCTGAGCTTTCTCCTGTTACTACCTGGAGATAACAGGAAGCTGGATTTTCACCTTGCTTTCTTTAGAGTGGGGTCTGAGAATCCCAGAAGCATCTCAAAAGGTCCCAGTTAGTTTGCAATGGGGATTTGATGCTCTCCTTGGGTTCCATCAACTTTTACATGCTCAAATTGGAGCTGCTAATGGAAAACTATCAAGTACCACACCACTCACAGAAGTAATTTTTGACTGCTTTTCTGCCAGTCCACCTAGAAGCCCATTTCAGAAAGTACCAGCTACCAGGCCAACTCTTCTCCCTTTAAACCTACAGGTACCAATGTTCTGGAATAAGCATACCTGGAAGAGGCTTTTCCACTACATTAGATTTATTAATTAGAATTATAAAAACGAAATAGCAAAACCCAACCAAAAAAAAAAAACCACAAACAAAACACAATGCAAAAGACAATTCAGTAGAATCCCCTTGCTTTGTAGTAAGCCTGCTAACAGCTACATCTAGAGCTACAGGTATCACTACAGCTGCTGCCTCCAAGCCTCAGGTAGATATAGAAAGTGCAGATCCCCAACCTCACCTTGGCTGCTGGAACCACTCTCCCCCTCACCAGCACTAACGTGCTCAAGAAGGAGAATGGGTTAAGTTTGCTATGATCAATTTTCAAACACACCGACAGCTTGAACAGAATTCAGAGTTAAAAAAAATGAGCTGCAACATTTTATTTGGAGAAAAAATAAATAATTAAAAAAATATATAGTAGTTCAGTGCATCATCTCTAAATCCTGACAGTCCGGCTGGGAATATGAACAGAGCAACGGCTTGGTGGTGCCATCTAGCGAAACCACGCCACTGAAAGCAGTAGGACGTGCAAGTACACCACATAGGATCCTGTTAGAGAAACCATTCCAAGGGTATGTATTTTAAATGTCAATCACCAAGTCCTTCTGTACATCCCAGCTGTGCCCGGTACCAGGCACAACACTGCAATGACTACCAAACAGTAGGCAGACTGCTTAAGTCCAAGCAGACCATCAGTTAATCTATTTTATCATGCTAAGTCTCTGCCTTTGAGAGCCCTTTAGCCTACTCCGCTCCTTTAAAAAAGCAACCAAAAGCTGGAAAAGACATATGCCACCCCACTTGTCACACCTGTTCTTTCTTCATCCCTCCCAGCCTCACATAAACAACCACTCCCTTCAATTTTATAACCAGCAAAGGGACTTCTCTCATTGCTGAGAGTTCTTGGTATGTGAGGATTCTTCTCATGGTAACTTAGGAATGAGACAAAAGCAGTGACATCAGCTTCTTTCCGCTCTCCAGTGGGGTAAGGAGATGTGCTTTATACACATGAGTTTTGTTACTGCCTGTGGGAGGAAGAGGGCACCAGCAACATATCTGATCTATTTTAGATCACTACTGTTGTTGATAATGCCAGCATAATTCTAAACAACTTGGTATCCAACCCTCTGTCCAGATTTACACTCCACCCACTGATTCGTCTTTCACTTCACGAAAACTGCAGAGAAGCTAACAGATCCTGTCCAAGTAAAAATCACCCTTTTAGAGCCAGGAACAAATCAAATCCAGGCACACTGTAGTAGCTGGTCCCATGGGCACCCTGGAAAACACTCACAGGAATCCAAATGACTGTGGTTATAACCTGAAATAAGGCTTTTACCTTCCCTGCTCTGTCAGGAACAAAACATCGCTTTAACAGCACAACTCATACAGACTCCACGTACCAGAAGGCAAACCCATCCCCAAAAGGAGAATCAGCAGCAGGCTGGGAAGAAAAACTAAAACGTTGCTGGATACAAGTGATTTCCAACTGAAAGGTCTCTGCTGTTCTTCATCTAGACAGTAATTAATTGATCCACTCAGCCCAGCTGTATTTGAGCAGCCAGCTGGATCCTTACCAGCCGTCCCAAGGGATAACCTGGGCTCATTCCCCTGGGAAGTGCCTTCCTGGTCCATCCTGGAAGAACACAAGAACTTCCCTGCCAAAAGCCTGGACAATCCAGAAGTACAACTTTGTAAAACTTTTATTGGCACAGTGACAGGGCAATATATGAAAAGAATAATCCCCTAACCCCAGGACTGTCAGGCACGTGCACGGTTTTTGATGCCACTCTCAAATCCACAGACACCAGCACTCTAATGACCTGATCTGTTATCGCCATCAATAAGCAACAAAAAAGAAACTGGATCAGGTCATACCAAGCACTTCAAAAGAAGCACAGTCAACAGGTCAAGGGAGGCAATTCTCCCACTCTGCTCTGCTCTCCTGAGACCTCACCTGGAGTACTGTGTCCAGCTCTGGAATCCCAACATAAGGATGATATGGAACTCCTGCAATGGATCCAGAGGAGGGCCACAAAGATGATCAGAGGGCTGGAGCACCTCCTGTGTGAGGATGGGCTGAGAGAGTTGAGGTTGCTCAGTCTGGAGAAGAGAAGGCTCCAGGGAGACCATACAGGAGCCTTCCCATACATGAAGGGGGCCTATAAGAAAGCTGGGAAGAGGCTTTTTACAAGGGCATATAGTGATAGGATGAGGGGGAATGGCTTTAAATTAGAAGGGGAAAGATTTAGACTGGTCTGGTGGGAGATGTCCCTGCTCATAACAGGGGGGTTGGAACTGGATGATCTTTAAGGTCGTTTCCAATTCAAACCATTCTGTGATTCCCACAGCAGTTTGTGGCCTATCCCTGTCCAAAAAACCCAGCTGGTTTCCCTTATCCAACTGAACTGCACCACGAGATGTCCCTGCAGCAATAACTTCCATCAGCACAAACAATTTTTACTGTCGCTGACGCTCTTCAAAGGGCCACATGCATTTCACCCACCCACAAAAAAAAGTGTCATAGACTAACCAAGCTGTTTGAGTGGCCAGAAATACTTAAGCTGAGCCTAACAAGCTTGTTCAGCCCACAGGGCAAAGAGCATGATGCTGCAGAGAAGCTGTTGAAGAGGTCTGCAGGCTACTGGGTCAGCCACCTGATCGTTAGTCCAAGCACAAGAGCGCCAGGAATGGTATTCATTATTTTCTCAATAAGAAGTGACATGTTATGTATCCACAGGCACTTCAGGCTAGAAATAGAGTAATTCAGTGTGATAAGATGATAAGTAAGAGGTAAGAAGTTAATGGTGTGGTGCCTTGTTGAACACAGCTTGTCATGCCTCATTAGATTTAAGAGAGTTATCCGAGACTGTGTAATTATCAGAGACAGTAAAACTGTTGTATTAAAGATAAAAGCTAGTATTATAGAGAAATAATTAACTGCTTAATAGGGCATTTACTGTGCAGAGCTACAGCAGGCTGTCTCCAAATTAAACCAGAAAGCCAGCCAAGATTACTGAGGCTTAAACGGGCAGCAGAGTTGTTTGGTAGCAGTGACCCAGAGGCTAGGGGGTGATGTTAAATCCACAGAAAAGAAGCAGATGATCCCTGAAAACTCAAGGAGCTGATAAAGTCCTGTTTGAAGCAACACGGATTCTTTTGTGCTTTGGGAGAACAACAGGGTTCTGGAGCAACAGGCTGAGCAACTATAGCAGAGCGTCCTTCTCTTTCAAGCCCTGCAGAGAGCCAAGCCACAGCATGCACAGCCACAAGCTTAGCTGAAGAAAGCTTAGCAGAAAGGCTGAAGCCTTCCTCACTCTTCTCAAAACGCGTCTCCACCCTCTGGAGTCAGCTGCTTTCCACTGGCTCTAGGCATGGGTTTGCTACAACAGCACAGACAACATATGACTTTGGTGTGGACTGATCGGAAAAAAATGCCATATTTAAGTTCTATTACTTATGATCAATAAAAAAATTGAGTTTAGTGCACACAGAGCTGCACAAGATGGAAGAGAACCCCCATTCAATTAGGTTAAATATAAGACTAGCATGTACTAGTCCACAGCAGAAGACATCAGCTACCAGCCAGAGCACTGGTATTTTAGCTCTGCTTCCCTTCCCAGCTTTGTTTATCTGTAAAGCAAGCTGGCTTTTGCAAGGAAGCAATGTTACCACATATCTCTACAGCTAAGCGATCCTCCCAACCTGCCAGATATCTGCAAGCCTAGTTACAGAAGCAGCCAGGACTACATCAGAGCCCAGGAAAGCACACATCCCCCAGCTTTCTGGCATGCATTTGCTCCTGATAGACCCACACGTTGGCCAGACTTTAAGTCTTTACAAGCTACACACACAGAATAAGGACTCCTGATCTCATTTCATGCCTCTCTGCATCATCACTAAACAGGAATCATAGAATAACCAGGTTGGAAGAGACCCACCGGATCGTTGAGTCCAACCATTCCTATCAAACACTAAAGCCAGTCCTAGTAACATATGAAGTTAGTAAAATTCACACAAATCTTTAGATTCTCTCCCAAGATCTTTCTAAGAGGAAGAAAATACCAGTGGAATTACAGGCAAGCTTTCAGACAATGCTTCCTTTAGACTTCAAAGACAAAGCGCCTCAAAGCTGAATGCAGGTTGGAAACAATTGCTCTTGAGTTGACTTCAAGCAGGGAAGCTTGAGAAATCAGCCTCAACTCACAGTTCCACTCATGGGGTTAAATCTTGATATTTGCAGCATGTTTAAGGTGGGTCCTAGCTAGTGTGGACAGCCTACGGAGTTTCACCTTCCATCACAGGGCAGCGCTGCTCGTGTTCTGAAGAGCAGCAAATATGGGAGATGCATCAAATGACCTACCTCTCTGAAGGTGCAAAACCACCCAGCAGGACTTCACTGCTGCTGTAGAGACACCACAAGTAGATGAGAGAGACTGGGTGAAATAAAGCTGAACACACCGTGTTCATGGCTGAGCATCCTTGTAACAGAGTAGGATGCTACAGCAAGAACCGTGAACAAACAGGGTGCTAAATGGGGGAAGATAGAGACCGCTTGTCCAGGTTCTTCCTGTAGGACTCAACCCTGCATTGAAACTATTTCAATCTGATCCTGAATTATTCCATTTACATTTCAATTAACATTAAAGCGGCTGGATGCCAACAGTAAAATAGTTCAGGCTGTAGAAATGAAGCCTTTCTGAAAGAAATGCAATGATAGTCCTCAAGAACAATAAAAGGAAGCCTCCTTAAGTCTCGGCCTGAAGCACACAGACTGCTCCAAGGCACAGTCCTGCTGAAGCCTGGTGTGATCATTTGCCACACCATCTGAAGTATTGCAGGAAAAGGCTGGGCAAATGGGAAGACGCTCCCAGAAGAGTCACAAGAAGGGGACCCAGGTCTATCCCATTAAACAGGTGTAAAGCATCACAAAAATGACAACCTGCCTTCCTGAGATGATGTCTCAAGAATTATGACTAGTGTCTCATGACTTATGACTCTCCCTCTACCTGGCTCCAGTTACTGCAGATAAAGTGCCACGAACTTAAACAAAAGGGAAGGAAGATGAGTGACAATTTGAGAGACATACCCTGCCTGTGACTTAGAAAAGGGCAGGGCAGGAAATGTGACATTGCCAGGGCCTTCCTCTTCAGTCAAGGACAATAAAGATCATACAAACTTGGGATTCCCCAAGGATCACTAGGCTGGGTGGAAGCTGGACATCTGAATGAGAACCTGTGAAATGTAAAACACGTAACAAAGTGTTTGAGAGGAGTCTTTCATCACAGATCCATAAATAGTGAGAGAACTCTAGGATAAAAGCTTAATGACAGCTATCCTCACTTTTTTTATTCAGAGTAACATGAAGTAGGCATTTATTATGGTGTTTTCTTGATGCGGTAGAAAGGGGACAGCTATGCCTGCCCTAGACATCCTGAAATTACCTCAATCTGCAGCAGCGCTATCCCACACTCTACTCTTGGTTTTATCATAATCAGATGATTTGTATAATGAATTAAGACAAGGACAGCAGCAACCACCCAATTCTCCCTTGCTGTTCCGCACCCCATCTATGGTGGGGTTCTCCCACATGCAATGTCCTTCCCGCATCCCCCATAGACCCTACATTACATTCAGACAGCTCCACTGCAGAGGTTTGCATCAGCACAGGTACCTTCTATCCCTTTTAGAAATAATAACCTTAAACCTGGCAGAATTAGCTGCAGTAACAACCAGTTGCTGATTAGCAAAAGACTCCTAATTAAGGTTTCCACAAAATCAAAGGCTGAAAACCATTTCCCTAGGAGTTGTTTAAGTGTACCTGGCTGATAGTCAGACCATCTCCTTTATAAATCTCACTGCCATCAACTTAAGGTTTCAAAAGTTGAGGTCTGGAAGGGAGATGGTGACTCAAAGCTTTTAGGACTTTATTTACAGGAGATGGAAGCCTGACCCCATCAGCTCACTGGCAGACTAGTAATAGTGAAAATGAATATTAGAAGCGCTCAGAGAAAGTGCTGCAGCGTTAACACTCTTAATTTACAAATGGGCCACCAAAAATAAAGGCCGCAATGCCCAGAACTGGTTACACTGTCACCTGCTTCTTAAAGAAGAGCCTAAGTCTGGAGCAAAATTGCACTAGCAAGAGAGTCAGGACTTTGCTTTCGGCCTCTGCAGATGAGGACTTGGAGCTACTGTACCGGGGAGGAAACAAACTCTCCTCCTACCATCCTCTATGTTATATATAGGCAGTGTAGTCTCCAATCACTTCTCAACCTATTTCGCAGGACACACCCTTTCCCAGGCCTTTTCCAAGACCCAGGCAGGAAAGAAGCCAACATGCAGGATGCAGAGGCCAAAACTCAGGGGGATGCACTATTCTTAGCCTGTCTATACAGCTACTCAGACAGCTCAACCCGAGACACAATGGGAGGAAGCAGCAGCCACTGTTTGCAGACAGCAGCCAACATGCTGCTTGCAAGGCAAGTGAACACCCAAGCTGGAAAGGCTTAAAACATATATCTTCCAGCAGCTCAGGGAGCAGCAAGAGCCTTATTGGTGGTTTAAGGAGACAGGTTTCATCCTGCAGTCAGCATTAGAAGTGTTCCTTTAGTCATTTCCTCCCAGATACCCTTGTACCGATGCTTCAAGCATGTAAGTGCCTGTATCAAAACTAGCAGAGGGGATAGTTAAGGGATGGGACAAGAATCAAGTGTATGTCCTAGGTTACCTCTGGGTCTGCAAGACATGAGTTGAATTAGCTCCTACAGAAGTTATCCAATTATTGCTAGGCCACTCCACAGCATCTTTCAGATAAGAAGAGTTTATGCTGTGTTAGAGTGCTCTGACTTGCAAGAGGAGTTTTGGGCTGTGCAGTGGAGCTCCCAGGTTGATGCAGGACCACAAGGAATAGTTCTGCATTTTCCTAACAAAACAAAACAAGACTTGGACATTGTTCCTCCACAAAAATCTCACCTGCTGCTTCTCTTTTTCTTGGGTACTTCCTGATGTTTAGTCCATCTGTTCCTACTCCCTATACAAATCCAGAATCATCTGCAGGTCCAGTGCATGAGAAGCTCTGGAACCCACAGAACAGCACTACCTTTCCATCATCCATCCCGACATGCCCAGAGCCTCAGCTGGAGTATTCTTCCATCTGAGGATTGTAACTGCCCAAAGGAAGGCCACACAGTACTTCACCATGGTTCTTAGTTTTGATCTCTACCCTGTGCATCTCTTTTCTATGTGGATTTTTACAGCTGTCATTATAGCCAAGTGGCAGGTGGTCACAAACCCACAGCTTTGAGATATGCAAATCATGACTGATACTTGTTATTGACAACAGGGCATACTATTCAAATGACACAGCAGGTCTCACAGGAGACCCGGACTGGGGCTGAGCTACAGACAAAACTCAGTTTTATTTATCTCTGTCCTGGGGGAGGCAGTAGTGACTCTCACCATCACTACATTTCAAGTGAGTCCCGCGAAAAATGGGTTTTAAACAGGATATGCTGTATCTGAACACCAAAAGTTACAAGATCATGAAAAGAACAATACTTCAAGAATGAAGTGACACAGCTGGGCTTGTTATCACTAAAGTTTGCCTGCAAATTCTGTTAAAAAAAGCAGCTGGAAATTTAATAGACTCCTCCTTAAGGCTTTACTTGCTCTATCTCTTAATTACAGAAGACTATTTACGATGTAAAAGATTCTTGTATGGACTTAGAAGTCACCTATAATGTCAACTGCTCACCAAATTTTGCAAAACCAATTCAGCAAGGTGCAAGGTGCTCCACAGCCCTTTCGTTACAGGTAATTTTTCATGCAGTTCTAGTTTGCCAGCTCATTCTTCAGCTCACCTAACCCGTTCCTTCAGAAACCAGGAACCTCATGGTCCTCACTTGGTGCATAGCTTTCTCAGCTTGGTTTAGCTGTTCAAAAGGTGACTTCCAAGAAGAGGTCAACTTAATCAAGAGCTGAAATTCAAAAAGCTTTGTAGAAAGCCACATTCAGCTTAATGAAGCACATCAAGCGCTGTGCAGATCCGTCCAGCTTACAAAGCACAACGTACGTTTTCAAGCTCATCAGCCAGTTTTCAGATGTACTGAAGCAGAAGGAACAGGTCTTGAGAGTCCTGCCAGATGCAGCTTCTTGCTTAACCCACAAACCTACAAGTAAATGGACTACCACAGTTCACAAAGCCCTGTGCTTCACACCTCCTGACACACAGTTAACCTTTGTGGTTTTGTTTCCCACTAGAGGGAAAAGCATCTGCAGTTGTGAAGTTCCCATTTAAAAGTACACGTGTGTGAATAATCAGAATCACACACAGTTACGCATTTATATTAGAGGAAGCAAAATCAGCAAAGCTCATCTAGGGCACGGTGAGCCTGCAGTACTCTCACGTCCTGGGCAAATTTACTTCAAAACAGAATAGAAGTCTGGACAGATCAAGTCATCTAGCATTTATTTCTTCTCTGTCCTGACATGCACTCGCATCTCCGCATACCCTTATGAGAGCTTTTCAAGGTAAAAGCCAAACCACCGCATAGGAAGCGCTCAGGATAATTTTGAAGCACAGAAACAGAGTTGCGGTTCAAAGTATGTATAGCAACACCACTGACCTTTGCACTGGGGCAGGATCACAGAACGGTTTGGGTTGAAAGGAACCTTTAAAAGTAATCTAGTCCAACTCCCCTGCAGTGAACAGAGACATCCTCAACTCAGGTTGCTCACAGCCCTGTCAAACCCCACCTCGAATGTTTCTAGGGACGGGGCATCCACCACCTCTCTGGGTAACCCGTTCCAGTGTTTCACCACCCTCATCATAAAAAAATTCTTCCTTATATCTAGCCTTAAACTACCCTCTTTTAGCCACTGTCCCATTGCTGCAAGGCCTACTAAAAACTCATAAAAGGTTGCTTAAGTTTATTTATCTCGCACAGATGAGTACCACAGCTTCCACCAATACCTCTCAGACATTTCCATAGAGTTTCTCATTTTCACTAGCCAACTGTCATCATCCTGGAGAAAAATGAATGCAGAGCTAGGAAGACACCAGCAATAGGGCTCAGAGGGCTACCAAGACAGTTTCAGGAAGAGAGAAAATTAGAAGACAAATGCTCTCAGATGTTTGTGGAAGAAGTTCATGCAGTTCGTGGTAGGGTAGACAACAAGTATATTAGCTCCAAGGAAACCTTTTTGATTCACAGCAGATAAAAACATCCAGAAATCTGTTTCTCTTGCACTCCAGCTAATCTAAGAAGGCAGCTATAGTTAAAATTTCTACATAAGATCTCCCTTCATTTCTAAGGGTTTTGCTGTGCAGGGTGCAAATCTGGATAACTTTTTGCTAGTCTACAGCCCTCCCCTCAAAAAAAAAAAAAAAAAAAACAAACCCAACCATGTTTACACAAATAACAGCAACTGCACAAACTCAATCCCCAAATCACACTCAGCAGCTGCAGCTGAGATAACCGCAACATGCTTTCTCCACTCAGCTGAGTGATGATCAAGGCCAAGTATAAAAAACTGCTTCAGATGGGATTGCGCAATTACCCACATTCCTCCCTGTTGTGATCTCAAGTTCTTGCACGGGAAACTGGATTGCTAGACACTGGAGGCTGCTAGGCTTTACTGCCTCTTCTTTCAAGTGTTTCTGCCTTCATTCTTAGCAAGGACACTTGCTGAGACACTTACTTGGCAAGTGCCCCTACAACCACAGTGCTTCCAAATTCACCGCAGGCAAGCAGAAAGGATAACAACTCATTTAAATTTTATTACCAAACGAGGCAAAGATTTAACTGGAGCAAAAGCCCCAGAGCATATAGGAATTAAGCTTGACTACAACCTTAAAAGCCTTTTTTTCTAGAAAAGCAAGAGTGTAGGCATAAAGGAACTTCTCATCTCTATTGCCAACCATAATTAATTAGACTAATACTACCCCACTAAAAAGCTTTCCCCAATTCCCTATTAATGCTGGGCATCACTTCTGGGTCCTGTTTCCACCACATAAAGGACTCATTTCACATGCCCCACAGCAATGGGGAGTAACATCCCACTCATCTCATTACCAGGAAACAAGTATTCCCTCTGCTGCTCAAGAACTTTTGCTCTCAATTGACCTTTTCAACTTTGCAACTAACTGGCCTCAAGAAACCTAGTGGGCTATTGCAATAAAACTTGAAAACATAGGTAACGGCATCATTTTGCCACAATATTCTTCTCCAGGACTGCATGTGAATGGTGCTTCCATCCACCCAGACATGCACCAGACACAGCATCAGTTCAGACAATCACACAAGACTGACTTTCTCCTCCTAGGAGATTAGCAGGAGGTGGTCATTCCACAGCCCCAAGAGGCAGAAGTTCAAGGGCATGAATGCTGCTGATAACATTTAAATTTGTCCTTACTGCAATGGACTACGTGTGGGACCCATACTGTGCATGTATATTCTCTGGGAGCACATCCCATACACAGGCACCTGCAAAACTTTGCAGAACACCACATTACTGTGAGTCCAAATTCTCTAGACGTTTTCAACTGAACAGCATATGGATGACTACTTGGAAATCTATCTATTCAAATTCAGATGCCCCTACAGCTAAGATGAACTGATGCTTTGAAGTAGAAGGAATGCAAAAGGGATTGGCTTGGATTCAGACAGGAATTGAATTTCAGCTCGTTGACCTGTTAAGACTGAGCAAGTTGGCCTGTAACATCGCATTAAAGCAGGAATCACAGACATACAAACAACAGATATTTACACCCAGGAATGTCACAGTACTGAGGAAATATCAAAGAAGGGCAGATGCTGAATCCAGTGACAGCAATGATCCAAGATCTAGTCATCCAGCTGGGACTGTTCAACCTTATGCTGGACTAGATGGAATGAAGATGTAAATCATGGTTACCAGGAACCTTTTTGACTATGCAAACATCACCACCAGCTCAAGAGGTTCTCCAACATCCCAGATGCTGGAACCTTTTCCTCCCCTGGAGGCTGCCGACTCAACTGGCCACAGGAGTAGCCCAAAAGCTGCTTCAAAGTGAGTTATTACCTAACATAAAGTTGTTGGTAAACCCACTACAACTGTCATGAGCTAGAAGTTAGAAACAGCCCCAGCAGCAGATCTGAGAAAGCCTCCAGCAGGGAGTACGTGAACGTGGCACAGATAAGGAACAGCTGGGGTGAATTACGAGACCACCAGCCCAGCTGCAGCCAGAAGAGGTGCTGCGGTTGAGATCCCAGGGCTGTAAACACATCTGCTTTTGGGATCCCAGCCAGCAGTTACCTCCACAGCTTCAGTCACCGAGCCGATTCACAACGAAACCACACAGGATCAACTTTCAGTTTCTCCTCATTAACCAAGAGGTTGTTAATGTTCAGGGAAATATTAGCCCTTGCATCAGGGGGGAGGACAACAGTAAGCCGAGGGTTGATGATTTGCCACCAGGAGTTATGAAGCTTTCATTTAGAGGAGTATTTTGATGTGATTAACTGATGTCCTTGTTTTTAAGGGATAACTCACAGAGTTTACGGGCCAATTAACCCACACGCACACCTCACTAACGGGAACAGAAACACCAAATCTCTTCTGGCTGTCGATACGTGGTGAAACACAAGTGTTGCAACTGGGCAACTCCAGGTGGAAAAAAACTATCAGTTATCCCTGGGAGAACTTGTTGCAGTTCTCCCTGGCAGCTTGACATTAACTGTAGCGCTGGAGCCTTTGAAAGCAGCTTCCAAAAGGCAGAGCAAGCCTCAAAAATCTGCAACTCCTCAGCCAGAAAACTTGGAAGTTCCAGTTCAGCATCACCGCAGGCTTTTAAACGAGGAAAACAGATTGAGTTCTGGCATGTTATTCGACGGGTGTTAAATCACTTCACCGAAGAGAAGAGCAACGCACACGTTGCTCCGAGTAGAGCGCAGCTGCAGCACAAAGCAACAGTAAATTTTTCCTCACTCTTCGTGTTCCCCATCATTTACTCAGCTGCTTTCTCTCCGTCCCACCCCTTTATGCTAATCAGTGAAACACATTCTCCCGGTAACCTCCCTCCCCCGGCCTCCAGAACTTTGCTTAAACTATTAAATCAAACAAAACACCCTCACAATTCAATTAAGGGCGTTGCTGCTCTAAGCGAGCAGCACCGCCTCTGACACGCACCCTGGTTTTTGTTAGCTTCTTCCTCGTAAATCACTGAATTAATACCATCAGCTTTGACCCCTCATTAAAGTTTTCTGAGCGACTGCGTAATCGCCCAGGCAAGCGGATCGCAGCCGCGAGTCTGCGGGGCTTCACCACTAGCAGATTAAAGTTGGAAAGAAGAGTTTTAAGCCCAAGCAGCCGGCGCTTTAACCGCCGGCTCAGCTTCAGCCACCAGCTACCGCGCTGCTTTGAGCCCTACAGGTAGATGAAGGCAGAGCAAGATGCTCGTTGCCAGGGGAAGAAGGGGCAGAGGGTCCCAGCCCCGCGGAGCATCCCCGGTACTCACGCATGAGGGTGCTGAAAGCGCAGAGGGCGAGCAGCGCCTGCAGCAGGACGCCGAAGCGGCCGAGCAGCGCTCCGCTGCCGCAGCCGTGAGCGGCCCGGGCGGCCATGGGCGCAGCGCAGCGCGGAGCCTCCGCGCACACAGCGGCCCCGGCGGCGGCCACGCCCGGGGGCGGGGCGGGGGGGACCCGCCGGCGGAGGAGCCGGGCCGGGGCGTGGGGATGGGGTCGGGTATGAGAGTAAGGGTGGGGACAGGGGTGGGGACGGGGGCGAGGGTGGGGTTGGGGATGGGAGTGAGGATGGGGATAAGAGTGAGGGTGGGGATAAGAGTGAGGGTGGGGATGGGGGTGAGGACGGGGACGGGGACGGGGATGGGGGATGGGGGACGGGGATGGGGGACGGGGATGGGGGACGGGGACGGGGACGGGGACGGGGACGGGGACGGGGATGGGGGACGGGGACGGGGATGGGGATGGGGGACGGGGACGGGGACGGGGATGGGGATGGGGATGGGGGACGGGGACGGGGACGGGGATGGGGGACGGGGATGGGGGACGGGGATGGGGGACGGGGACGGGGGACGGGGACGGGGGACGGGGACGGGGGACGGGGACGGGGACGGGGATGGGGGACGGGGACGGGGACGGGGATGGGGATGGGGGTGAGGGTGAGGGTGAGGATGAGGATGAGGATGGGGACAGGGTGAGGGTGGGGATGAGAGTGAGGATGTGGACAAGATGGGGATGAGGATGGGGATAAGAGCAAGGGTGAGGATGGGGATGAGGATGGGAATGGGGGCGAGGAGAGGATGGGGATGAGGTGAGGATGGGAATGGGGATGAGGATGGGAATGGGGGCGAGGAGAGGATGGGGATGAGGATGGGAATGGGGGCGAGGAGAGGATGGGGATGAGAATGAGAATGGGAATGAGGATGAGGATGGGAATGGGGGCGAAGAGAGGATGGGGAAGAGGTGAGGATGGGGATGAGGATGGGAATGGAGGCGAGGCGAGGATGGGGATGAGGATGGGAATGGGGGCGAGGAGAGGATGGGGATGGGAATGGGAATGAGGATGGGAATGAGGATGAGGATGGGAATGGGGGCGAAGAGAGGATGGGGAAGAGGTGAGGATGGGGATGAGGATGGGAATGGGGGCGAGGAGAGGATGGGGATGAGAAGAGGATGGTGATGGGGACAGGATGGTGGTGGGGATGGGGACAAGGGTGAAGGTGAGGATGAGGTTGAGGATGACAATGAGAATGGGGACAGGGTGGGAATGGGGATGAGGATGGGGACAGGATGGGGATGGGGACATGATAGGGATGGGGATAGGATGGGGATTAGGATCAGGATGGGGATGGGAATAGGGATAGGGATAAGAGTGAGGACAGGAATCAGGATGGGGACAGAATGGGGATGGTGATGGGGATTAGGGATGGAACAGGAGTGGGGATGAGGATAGGGGTGGTGATGGAGAGAGAAGATGGAGATTGGGACAGGGACAGGCATGGGGACAGAGGTGAAGATGGAGGTGGCAATGGGGATGGAATGGGGATGAAGATGGCGGCGGGGATAGGGGTGGGGATGAGGATAGGGATGGAATGGGACTGGGGATGGGGATGGGGATGGGGATGGGGATGGGAATAGGGATGGGAATAGGGATGGTGATAGGATGGAATGGGGATGAGGATAGGGATGGACATGGGGATGAAGATAAGGACAGAGACAGAAGTGAAGATGAAGTTGAGGACAGGGATGGGGATGGAGACAGAGGTAAAAATGGAGGTGGCGGTTAATATGGTGATGGAAATGGAGGTGGAGATAGTGGTGGAGGTGGAAGGTCCCAGAAGAGACTGAGGGGGTTGTGTGGGAGGCCTGGCATAGTTTGAGGTACTGAGCCGGAGAGTGTCCCAGCAAGGTTTGGAGTGCTGAGCTAGTGGGGAGTCCCAGTGGGATTTTGAGTACTAATCTGGGAAGGGTAGGATTTTGCCAGGGGGTTTTGGGTACTGGGTTGGGGAAGATAAAGTGAGTCCTGGCAATGCTTTTGAGAACTGGGTGAGTGAGTGGGTGGGCAGGCATGAAATTGCTGCAGGATGGCTTTGGGGATGCTGGTCTTAGGGCCATGGGAGTGGGCAGCAGGATCAGTGGTGAAGGCATGGTGTGAAGATCCCAGCAGGGCTTTGGGCTTGCTGGGCTAGGAGAGAATGGGGATAGTGCTGGTCAGAGATTTGATGGTGCCAGGCTCGGAGTGCACCAAGTCAGCCTTGGGGGGTTTGGAGGTGCTGTGCTGGGGCTTCCAGTATGTTCAGGAGTGGAGCACTTGCTGTGGTTAGAGAGGCTGAGGGAGCTGGAGATGAGACAGCTTTGTGGACAGCCCCTAACAACTGCTCGTCACCATAAGGAAGACATAAGGAAGATGGGGCCAGGTGCTTCCCAGTGGTGTGCAGTACGAGAACAAGGAACAATGGTCATCAACTGAAATAAGAGAGGATCTGCCTGGACGTTAGGCAAAATTTTTGTACAGGGCAGAAGTGACACAGGCTGTGCAACAAAGCTGACAGGCTTTGTACTTGGGGGCTTTCAAGACTGGATTAAACCTTGAGCATCCTGTTCTGTTCTCAGAGCTGACTCTGCTTTAAGCAGAATGTTGGACCAGACACCTCCCTAGGTAATTTCCAATACAAATTACTCTATGCTCCTGTTCCTATGGTCCATAGCAAGATGATGTGAGACATTACAGGGTCTACTTCTACTGATGTAGTCAGGATCTCAAACTGCATGCTGAAACCTGTTTTGTTGCTGCTTTGTGTAATACTGGTCCCATCCCCCTTTACAGCCTCCTCCCCAGAGGGTAGGTTTCATTTTCTTTCTCATCTCAGTGTATTTGAGGCCGTCTTTAGGGAGCACGGAGGTCACGCGCCTGAGTTTTCCTCCCTGCCTTTAGGAGCTTGCATTTAGTTACAAAGCCAAAGAGGCTGCAAATCTCATCATATCATATGACTCCTAGTGATGGCTTTAAAACCAGTGGTAAATGTTATGAGGCACTTCAGAAAATCATGGGAGCTGGCCTGCTTCCCAAGTAGATTCTGTTTACAATATAGAAGGGAACTATGTTCTACATGGGCTTGAGAATCCCCCGTCCTGGTGATGTTATTAGTGCCAGGCAGTTTGGACAGAGATTAACCCTGGCCAGACAAGCTGGCTGGAGGCTTGTCCCTCCTGCAGCTGCCTGTTGCTGTCTGCACTGAATTTCCCCAGTCCTTCAGCTAGAATCATAGAATCTCTAAGGTTGGAAAAGACCTCTAAGATTATTGAGTCCAACCTTCAGCCCAACACCACCATGCCTACCAAACCATGCCCCAAAGTCTTCATGCTTTTTAAACACTTCCAGGGATGCAGGCTCCACCACTTCCCTAGGCAGCCTGTTCCAATGTTTGACCACTCTTTCAGTAAACAACTTTTTTCTAGTATTCCATCACCTGGCACAACTTAAGACTATTCCCTCTCATCCTGTCACTTGTTACTCGGGAGAAGAGACCAACACCCATCTTGCTACAAACTCCTTTCAGGTAGTTATAGAGGGTGATAAGGTCTCCTCTCAGCCTCCTCTTCTCCAGGCTAAACAACCCCATCTCCCTCAGCTGCTCCTCATACGACTTTCTCTCCAGCCCCTTCACCAGCTTTGTTGCCCTTCTCTGGACATGCTCCAGCAAATTAATGCCCTTCATGTACTGAGACCAAAGCGTCTCCTTTTACCACTATGCTGACTCCACATCACTGAAATAACCCCCCATTAGAAATGATCCCTCTTTTTCTCATGGGTGAATTGAATTTTGGGTTGATAGATGTTCATTTAACTCGCCGCCCTTAATATTGGTTTAATCATAAGTTCAGTCAGCAAGCTGGAAGTTTGATATTACAAACTCGTTTTCAGCTGATTTTATATGTGTAATCGTTAGTTTCATAAAAAGGTTTGTTCCCCTGGGCTGGTAAATCTGATTGTGTTTTGCAATCAGCCACCTTTATATTAAATTCTGAATCAAATATTAAAGTTGATACTCTTATATAAGCCAGCTGAACACACTATATGTGGAAGCATCTACTAAGCAAATACTTATCTTAACACAGATTTACTCAGGCTCTAACATTTTGCATTTTCTCAAATTCTTTGGGCTGCTGCTAAAGAACCATTTTCAATAATTGTTTGCTGGATGATAATTTCTTACCTGGGAATTGCCTTGGACTCCATTTGCCCAGGTACAGCGCAGGAATTGGTGAACGCACATTAGAAAAATAGAAAAAAGGACATTTAAACTAGATTAGGTATTTCTAAACAAAGTATCATTTTCTATGTAATTATCTGTAAGAGATGGTATCAGTGGATTGCGTCTGTATGCACAAGGGGAGAGTTTTCCTAAGCTTCTCTCCCAACCAGTTGTGCCTCCTTTTTCTTGCTTAGCCCAATTAACGGTGATTTCTCCCTGCTGCTGCATTCAGCAGTGCAAAGTTGTCTGACACTTGATTTTCAAGTGTTGATACATTTACAAGAGTGCACAGTACCTCAGTGTGAAAACACTCAGGCCATAAGAGGGCAATAAACAGAAAACCCCTTGATTTCAGCTCTCTTTCAGGAGGAGGCAGACATCCTTCAGTTGCAACTGCTGCTTGACCCTCCACAGTGAAATCACAGCTTTGCTTTATCAAAAGCGTGATTTGCACTTCAAAATATTTGGATTTTTCTGAACCTGTGCAAAAAAGCCTTGAAGGCCCAGCTGTACTCGGGGTGGAGTCTGGGAGATCTGGCTAGACGCCAGTATATTATTTTGGCAACTAGGATGTCTCTCTGTTTTTTTTAACCCAAGGTTTTCTGTCTCTCTGCAGATGCACAAAGGCACTGGATCCTGTTTATACCCAGCACCATTCCCAAAGTATGGGTCATAGAATCATAGAATCACCAGGTTGGAAGAGACCCACCGGATCATCGAGTCCAAGCATTCCTATCAAACACTAAACCATGCCCCTCATCTCCTCGTCCATCTGTCCATTAAACACCTCCAGGGAAGGTGACTCAGCCATCTCCCTGGGCAGCCTCTGCCAGTGCCCAATGACGCTTTGTGAATGGTGCAAGCTGCAACCATGAGGGCAGCTAAACCCAAATCACGATTCAGTGCTCTCAGATACCACAGCTCAACTGATTGTTTCCCTTAAGGTAATTTTCCTTTGGGGCTGTGGATTTTATCCTGACTTGATGCATAGCTGTTTCATGAGCAAGAAAGTTCAGAGATATGTGAGAGAACGTGCTCCCTTATTTGTTCAGGATAAGCACCTCAAAAGCTGTGCAATAGCAAGGGGCAGTCCTCAGTTTCAATAGAGACTGGTGGTTGAGAGCAGCCCTGCTGAGGAGGACTTGGGGTATACTGATGGATGAAAAGCTAGATATGAGCCAGCAGTGTGTGCTTGCAGCCCAGGCCAACCATGTCCTGGGCTGCAACAAAAGAAGTGTGACCAGGTCAATGAAGGTGAATCTGCCACTCTCCTCTGCTCTCCCGAGACCTCACCTGGACTACTGTGCTCAGTTCTGGATTCCTCAGCATAAGAATGACATGGAGGTGTTGGAACAGGTCCAGAGAAGCGCCACAAAAATTATCAGAGAGATGGAACGCCTCTCCTACGAGGATGGGCTGAGAGAGTTGGGGTTGCTCAGCCTGGAGAAGAGAAAGCTCCAGGGAGACCTTATTGCAGTTACCTGGTGCTTGAAGCAGATCTACAGGAAAGCTGGGGATGGACTTTTTAGCAAGGCCTGTTGTGACATGGGCAGGAATAATGATTTTAAACTAAGAGAGGATAGATTTAGACCAGATATAAGGAAGAACTTTTTCACAACAAGGGCAGTGAAACACTGGAACTGGTTACCCAGGGAGGTGGTAGATGCCTCATCCCTGGAAACATTCAAGGCCAAATTGGATGGGGCTCTAAGCAACCTGATCTAGTTGAAGGTGTCTCTGCTTACTGCAGGGGGTTGGGCTAGATGACCTGTAACAAGGAATGCAGAAAACAATCCAGGCAATGCATGGTACATGCATGAAAGCAAGGGGAAAATGAAGTGTGGAGTAAATCAGTGAATTCTCAGAGAGCAGAAAACCAACTAATGGACACCACAGCAAGTACCTCCTTTTTTCATCCTTCAAGGAAGGATTAGCCATGTCCAGCTAGCAAGTGAAATTGATTTCAAACAATGGAAGCAGAGAGGGAGCAGAGCAAGAACGGGTTAACAGGTGAGGAGGGCAAGTTGAATGTATTCAAGGACCTAAAGATAACCATCCAAGAGTAGCTGTGATGTGGGCAAAGCAAAGCCTGGGCCTTGGGGGTTATCACAGGGGAGGTGGTGAGGAGGTTTCCGAGGAGTGGGGAAGGACAAGGACTGTACTTGTCTGGGAGAAAGAAGGAAATGAGCATCTGGGGAATCAGAGACCAGCCAGCTTTATTCCAGTAGCCAGGAAGATACTATTACAAATTATCAAACAATCAATTTATAAGCACCTAGGATATAATAAGGTAGTGAGAAACAGGAATAAATCATATTAAGCCAGCTTAATTTTGTACTTGGAGAGGACAGCTGGCCATTTCTTGACTTGAGGAAGGCTTTTCTTGCTGTACTTGTGGTATTCTCAAAAATAAGCAGGGAATATATGGTTCCTGTGAGCTCTGCAGGGGCACAACCTTAAAACAAACTCCCACCAAGTGCTCAAAAAACTGTTTTCTGCTGAATCAGAAGAGGACCAATTGCTCTGAGATAGGTATCTAAAGTCAGGTGAGGTCCCACCCTTAGGTGATGATCAAGGATACTAAGCTAGAAAAGTCTGCAAATATTTGTGAGGCTGGGATAAGAATTAGAAATCAGAATTAGAAATCATTTTGTTAAACTGGAGGCATGGTGCAAAGTTCACAGAATCACAGAATCATGGAATGGTTTGTATCGGAAGGGGACCTCAAAGCCCATCCACTCTAACCTTGAACACCTCCAGGGATGAGGCATCCACTACATCTCTGTGCAATTAGTTCCAGTGCCTGACCACAAGGTAATGGAATGAAATGCAATGATTGATAAGGAGGGAAGGAGGCAGTAAGTGACGTACCTGGCTGGAAACAGGACCAGGAGGTGTTAATGGCCTGCGAATAAAATGTGAGTCAGTAACAAAAAGGTGTTGTGAGGAAAGCACATCCTTTTCTGGGACGTTATCAGGAGTATTTTACAGAACATTTGGGGTAGTTGCTCCATTACCCATGGTGCTGGGATTTGGCTCAGTTTTGCTATCAAACAAAGATGGGAACATGCTGGAACCTGGAGGGAGGCAAGAAGAATGATAAGCATTTGAGAGAAGAGGAATTAGAAAGGAAATAGGATCATTGTTCTCCCCTGGAAATAGGTGTCATGGGAGGAACAGAGACTGTTACTAGAAAGAGTTATCTGCAGGCAGTTCAGTGATAGCCCCATCTGTCAGGAAAGAGTCACAAAAACAAGTGCTGACTTGTTAAAACAACACAACATCATTTTCTTCAGCTGACTTGCCCCGTAAGCACTCAGGTGTTTTGTAACCCCAGGGTCCACAGTAGGGGTGGTAGGGATGAGCAGCGGGCCGTGGCAAGTCTGCAGATGGTTATTATGGTACATTGGAGAGGGGCGTAGGAAACTGCTCTTTCCAGGATGACACTAATGTAAATTATTCAACCGGTTTTATTTCTTATCTGATGGAGAAATTGCTTGTGAAAACAAGGTCTCTTGAGAAAAGTTCTTTTAACAGATACTTGGAGCAGACTTTATTCACACTGCTAGTAGCAATGAACCCTGATGATTAAATAGTAGATAGACTTTATTCTTGCTGAATTACCCATTTTTGCAAGGCCTGGCACATTTAACAATGAGTTCTAGTTTATATTCATAAGCAAGAGGCCAATGTCAATTTTTATATCAGCCAAGACTTTGTAATTGTTGAGATAATTCTTTTGTATTTTGACTAAGTACCTTAGTTGTGTAAACACTCTGGAAGTGTTCAAGGCCAAGGTGGATGGTGCCTTGAGCAGCACGATCTAGTGGGAGGTGTCCTTGCCCATGGCAAGGGAGTTGGAATTAGATGATCTTCAAAGCCCTTCCAACTCAAACCATTTTATGATTCTGTGATTATGAGATGATCTGTGTCTTGCTCTGAATGGACAGGAACATTTTCACACCTTACAGGTCTTGCAGTATTTTTGGCATGCTGTGCTTCTCTTGGAGCTGAAGTTCTCAAGCATTGTTTGCCCAGCTCACCCCTGGCTGTGCAAGCCAGAGGGGCAGGTTACAGTGGCTTTCAGGTCTGTGCCAAGCTGTGTTGATATGCTCTGAGGTGGGAGGATAGATGAGTTGATCTACGTTCTCCTTGCACTGCATTTTCTGGGCTGCCATGCTTTTCTTAGCCAGCCTGTATCTGTAGCTTTTCCATATGACGAATCATTAATTATTGGACAGTCAGGCAGTGTGCTAATCCTACACTTCTGAAGATCTGACCTTAATCCTTTTTGGAAGTACTGCTGGCAATATTTTGGCTTAACGTAGAATCATAGGATCATTAAGGCTGGAAAAGACCTTTAAGATCATTGAGTCCAACCGTCAGTCCAACATCACCATGCCTACTAAAATATTTGTAAATCAATCTTTGGTAGTCACCAAGAATTGTGGTTACACCACTATCCTGTCACCTCCCTCTGAGCGTAGAACTCACCTGGACTTATTTTAGGCGAGGATCACATTGAGGCAGCAGCGCTTGCCCATCTGCCTGTTCCACATCCTTCCACTTCAGGGGGATCAGACTTCTCCTCAGGTAAAAAGAAAAAAAAAAGGAGAAAAAAAATCAAATACAGTTTTGTTCTTTACAGCTCTTCTGTTTCTCTGTTAGACTTGAGATTTCGTGAGGGAAAATGAAGGCTTTTTCCTCTGCATAGTCATGCAGCTGGATGAGTCCTTTCAGATCTTTTGCTGGATGTGAGAATCTGACTGCCTCGGTAAAAATTTATGTGAAAAGATCAGTTAGGAAATGAAGACCAACCCAACCAGTGAAATGTTAAGTATTCACAAAACTCATGTAACAGGAACCAGAGAGGACCTTGACTGTTTTCCCCTGAGTTCTATTGCTCATTGGAAGTCTTGAAATAAAATGCTGATTTGCTGAGGCCTGGAGAATATTCACCCCTCCCAAGCCTTTCTTCCATTAGCACTTGAAAACCACATGTTCCTTCGCAAGTCATCCTTGATGTTTTATGAATGTTATAGCTAAGAGATCCTTTCTACTTCCTTTAATGTATTTTTCACAGTTGCAGTAGAGATATTATTTTGATTCAGGCTGCAGACAGTCATCCTGAAAGTGACCTCAGTTACCTCTCCTGGAATGTCTCCAAAACAGCATTTGCTACCTAACTTTAAGCTAATGACCTACTCAAGAACTGTTTCACATTTACGGTGCAGTCTTGGTTGCAGAACTACAGGTTAGGAGCATGGCATAACCTTGCAGGTTCAAAAATAGCTTTCAGATGGGGTTCCTGATCCTCTGGCTAGGTTTCCCTCTTTGGATGGATGGGGATGCTTCCTTCCAGAAAAACACTTGTGTGTACAGAAAGTGAGGTATTAATGATGTTTAGATTTAAAATGATTAAACAAACAAGCTGCCCAGAAAAGTAGTAGAGTCACTGTCTCTGGAAGTATTTAAAATACGTGGAGATCTGGCACTTGGGAATGTGATTTAGTGGTTGACTTGGCAGGGTTAACATTTACAGTTGGACTTCATTATCTTAAAGGTCTTTTAACTAAGATGGTTCTGTGAACATTACAGCAAATAATCCTTATGATTCAGAAAGAAGCCTGTCTTCAGCCTAGAAACCTCAATAAAACTTGACCCTGTGCTAACTTACAGTGTTTTTTCCCCAGGGGCTGCTACAAAACAACAGCTCTCTTAAAACTGTTGTTTGTCTGTTGTTTGTTACTCTCCTAGATGGCTTCTGATAAGAAATATGTGCACCCTTTCTTCAGGATGAAAGTCAGGCGTGGAGACTACCAGGTTCTCAGTAGCAGTAAAGAAAACCTTAGAGAGGCCATACTGGACATTAAATGGTAGGGAAGAATGAAAGCAATGAGATTTGTGTTATTTTTCTTAGGATCCTACCCAGGAAAGCAAATACTGTGAGTCCCAGCGCATCATCATAAAATCATAGATTGATTTGGGTTGGAAGTGACCTTAAAGTTCATCTAGTTACAAGCCCCCTGCCATGGGCAGAGATATCTTCCACTAGACCAGGTTGCATGATCATCCATGATGCAAACATTGGTTTTATGCTGTATTAATAGGAGGCAAATGTTGTAAAAGGCAGATGAACTGATTAACCTGACCCAGTTATTCTGGGAGGACTGAGTTCTGGGATCTCAAATTTGGGTTCAATCCCTGCTTAGTAACTTCCTCTGTTTAAGCAAGAAATAAAAGTTACCAAGAAAATATTAAGGAGGGAATTTCTCATTTCTCCTGTGAAAGGTAACTTGAAATCCGATGGTGGTTATAAAGCAAGTCGATCCAAGATGTGCACTTCATTTAAAATAATAACTTTACTGTTATTATTTTCCATTCATTATGATATCCAGTGGTTTTCCAAAGCAATGAACACAGTCATGAGGTTACTTAGGTTAGTCCTGTGTTTTTTGAATTCAGTTGGAATTTTTTTCCTGGCTCCAGTTGGCATCAGATCAGATCTGTAAATCACATCCCTAGATGAAATCTGATACAAAACAATCTCAGTTGCATGAGTCCATTTACTGGAGATGTGTTTTCATATTTTAGTTCCCAAACACTGGACTCGTGATACAAATAATCAACATACAACTTCTCTTAGTGCAGAAACATTATAACATAAGTACACATGCTGAACTCACTGTCTCCTTCAGGTCTGGAAGGAGGGCACTGGGTGTGTTGTTTTTTAACAGCTTAAGGTCTTTGACATGTAGACATGCAGTCAAACCTGGCTTTCTAGGCTTTTGTAAATTATGTCTCCTCATCCCACATCTGAGTTCAGTACCTTGAGTAGACAAAAGGATCTTTGAAGTTGCTTACAGGTGAGCGCCAGTGCTCAGATGGGGAGCACAGCTTGCAGGCCACGCTGTATTTCTTTCTCCGATTCCTGAGTTCTGCAGTGGGTGAACGCAAATCTATCTGGAATACCTGGCAGTTGTCTAGATTAGCTGTATCACAGAAGAGTTAGGTGGTTTTACTACATTTCTGTCTTTAGTAGGAGAAGAGAAAATTATTTGAAGGAGCAGGACAGTGGTCACTACAGATGATCATACAAATGCATCCCACCCTACAGTCCTGCTCTTGCTTTCTGTAACTGCCTGAAATATTTTACAGAGTTAGTTGCAGATTTCATTATATTTAAAGGCCTTGATTTCTTACATTATCTATATGTGTTTTTTAATAGTATGTGTGAGGAGCTTTCACAGAACAGGACCAAGCTTGTTCCCTCATCAGCAAGGCAGGGGCAGTAGGCACATCTGCAACCATCTTGAACCTTAGTCGATGATTTGGGTTATACAAGTTGGAAAAAAACCCTAGTGCCTTGATTAAAGCTAGGACTATGCTTATTTCTTAACACTGTTCTACAGCAATGGGCAAGACACTTGCTGTGACCTATCTTTGGCCATCTAAAATTTTAATCTGGTCCAAAGTAATCCTTACCTAATTCAAGCTACTCACCTGAGCTTCCTCCAGTCAATGGGAGGTCTGTTTGGACAGCAATTCCTCACCCTCCTGACTAGGGAGAGGCTAGGTGAATGGCTTGAGCAAGATGCCTCATCTGCAGTCAACAGATGCTACGTCGCTGCTGGAGATGAAGGAGGTCCCAGGCAGTAGAGATGGATGAGAAATCAGAGTGTAAGTGGGATGGGCTTGCAAAGCCTTGGTGGTTGCAGTCAGGATGATCACTCAGAACATCTAAGGATTTTTCTCTAGGGAGCACAGTCAGGTCACAGCATTGCCTGCTTTTTATTAATGCCAGCAGCATATCCAAACTTGACACCCAGACTGAGATCATGGTGGAAGAAACACAAGATGGTGAGTAGAAATAGAAACAGAGATTGTTCTTTTCCCCAGGGAAAGCATCTTTGTTATGGAGCTGTACAAATTCCTTTATATGTGATATTAGGATGGTTTTCTGTGAATGCAGTGCCCAGTCCAGATCTGCAGCTCTCATACAGGCATTTTAATGTTCATGCCAGCTTTTTGCATTTGATGTTGCTGCTGAAGATTTGAAATGGAAGTGGCTCTTTCAGATACTGGGATTGAATTTCAAACTGTGCTGTAGGGTTTGGCACTTCTACAGGGAATGAAGTTTTGGAAAGATGTACCAGGGAGAAGATTTGAGAAATGTGTAAAGAAACTGTGTTTTCTGAGTTAAAGGTGCAGTTTTGGAGGAATTGTGGAATCCATCACTTGAAGAAGAATGGACTCTCTAAAAGCCAAGGCACTGTCAGAAGGAATTTATGAAAATACCTTGATTTAACCTTAGAAAGAACAGTCAGAATTTGCTAGGCTGCAGCCTATAGCCAGGGAAGATTGAGCTCTGGATGGAAAATATCACGACAGTAGCTTAAGATCAAGGAGAAGATGAGGAAGCAGGAGAAGTGGAAGTCCTGCAGGTAATAGGATACTCGTATTTGGATCAACAACGTACAGATATTAGAGAAAGGACCCATCTCACCTAACCTTACCTGTGGACAATCAGCTTAGACTTGCAAGGAGAGGAAAGAGCTCCCTCGCTGTGCAGTCCACATACCCTCAGGCACAAGTGAGCTGAACTGCCCTCTGTAAATGCCCATCTATATCTGCTGACTACTGAGGAAGCCTGGATGCCAGACTGAAAACATTGTTGTGTGGATGCATTTGATCAGTTGAATCCCACCACAATTCTCATTGAGGGAGCTGAAACAACATAAGGGCATTCCTGGAGGGGTGTAGATAACATCTACATAGAGAAAGTTAAAAAGAAAGTATAGAAATAGCTAAAGAAAGGCCAATTTCCCTATGAAAAGAGTAATATCACTTAGAATATATAATGATAAAAATACGCTGATTCTGCTGAAAAATTTGGTGACAAAGCAAAGCAAAGCTGAAAGAAATGCAATTAAGAAAAGGGAGAACTAAGGTAGTGGCAGTTATAATAAGGAAGGGTGATGCTTATAAGCTCAGCACATTGACTTGTAGCCCCTAAGGAGGTTGCAGCACTTTCAGTCTGTTTTTTTATGATGTCCAAGACCGTTAAGGACTGTTCTCTCACTCAGATGTCTATATCAGTTGGGTGGGATTCATCTCTGTCAATCTTAGCTGTCCACAGTCAGACCATTAGCCTATATTAACGGTCTGAGCTCCCTCCAGAGCCTGCAAAAAGAAACAAAAGTTCTCGAAAGAAGATTCATCTCCTCTTAATACCGCTGTCTGAAATAGTGAGATGGTTTGTTTTCAGTGTGATCTCCCTCCACTAAATCTAGACACCTTATTCCTAAACAGCTACATCTAGTAGAGAGCCACTACCTTTACCCTGCTTTGTCTTTGGCTAGAAATCCTAGTCTGTCCCCTTCAAGCAGCTGCTTATCTGATTGTATTGCAGACCCCCTTCCTATCCCCTAATGTGTATTTTTCCAGGTTCGACACTCTGAAAAACAGGACTTTAACCACTTTGCAAGTTCAGCTTGTATTGTTGCTCCAGCTCATGTATCTGTGCATCTCATCTGCTTCCTCTTCCTTTGGTAGCTTTTCATTCTCCGCTACAATGAGGTGTCTAATATTAGATGGCCACGATCTCTGACAGGATGGGAAATGGCTTTCAGAGTAAGGGTGGTGGCTACTTCTGCTCTTTGGAGGGAGCCTTGGTCATAAAGTGCCTGGAGCTATTTATGGCTTTCAGGAATAGCTGAATTGTCCAAGGCTAAAAGGTAAGGGTAAAACCCTGAGGTAGAGGGTGTCTTTCCCTTCATTGTGAAAGGACAAAACCAAAGCCTCTCTCAGAACAGAAACACTTATTTTACAATGCGGCCAGATGTTTCTAATGGGAATTTATTTTATTTGTTTATTTGCTTGGTATTTGGACAAGAAAGATGTATTATCATCTTCTTAATGTCCTATCTAAGCCAGCAGGGACCTTTGCTCGAAGACAACTGTGCAGTAGGTAAGCAGTTCTGTACCCACACTTATAGCCCCCCAGCAAATGCTTCTAGACTCTGCCAGTTGGTGACAGATAGATGTTGATTTTCTGATCCAGTACTTGGTCCCTGGGGAAGCTGAGCAAAGCTTATTTTGTTTAGGAACTGATTTGACATATGGATCTTAGAAGTTGAAAAGTGTCTGTAAGTAAATCGGGGTTTATTGCCTGAGTGGTTCATTCAGGGACATAATTAGATGAGCATGCACATGTGCACCCATGGAAAGATGCCCACAAATAGCATTCACAAGGTGGATTTTTTCTCATAGTTTGTTCAGATGAAAAAAAACGAATATTCTTTTCATAGAGTAACATAGCAACAAGTTAGTTTTACAACAAAAAGCGATAGAAACTCATGTTTGTCAGAGTGATTTACAAGTTCCCAGTCACTGTATGTGTATGAAATCAGGTCTATTCCTTAGAAATTTTTCTGATGGTGTTACATCAGTGAAGGGGTGAAGTTTTACGACTATCTTCCTATGGTAGATGCAGTTGAAAACAAGGCTTTAACTGACATAAATTTTACTCATTGTAACAGAATAGTAACTCTACTGGCTGGAAATCTAATTTTTTTGCAAGGAGATCTGTGCCTAGTGACTTTCACCATTGGTTTCCACTTGACCTCTGAGATCTTAGCTTTGGGCACAGCTCAAGGTGGGGTCCCAAAAAATGAGACTTTCCATTCTGCCTGGGAGGAGTTGGTCTGTTATGATATATCATTCAATAAGGATTTATTCTTGAATTCAGTGTTTATTTCAAACCCATTCTAAATGGTGTTTCTACTTTCTTCTGCTTCTACTGTTTATGCTACTTTTGCCCTTGCCCTAATAAAAGGCTTTTTGTAGCAGGCAATCTGTTAACTTAATGCTGATGTAGAACATATGTTCCTGTTCTTCTGCCTCTTCACTTCTGGATGTTACAACTGAAGTGCAAGACCCTGAACGCACAGGGATTTCCACAGGCCAGAAGACATCTGCTTGCCATCACAGATGTTTGCAAGTTAACACAGGGGAGAAATAATATTGGTCAGTGAGATTCAGAACTGAATCAAATTCCTGAAATTAGACATAAATTGTGCTTTGATGAAGAATTAAACAAGGATAAAAAATTGGAATGCAGGAAACGGTATGAAGAGGAACTTGTTCATCACAATGGAACTGAAATGTTGTTTTTTCTTCTCCTGACTCACCCCTTTTTGCAATCATGGACTTGCAGATACACACAAAGGATTGCAGCATTGGGATGATGGGTGTCAGTCCACTGCAAGACATCATACAGGCATTGTAAGGACATTGGGGGACACTTAGTGAGAGTCAGCCAGAAGAACCTGGGCATCTAGATTAAGCTTGTTGTCTATACTTCTCTTCTGGACAAAGACAAACATACCTCCAGTGTGTAATTCCTCCTGTGTGAGACAAATCCGTAGAAGTGCTTGGAATCACACTCTGGTAGTGCTTGTTTTACCATAATGGCCATCTTGGCAGCCTACATGAGGCAATTACATACTGGTGGAAGGCTGCAGTGGTGAATGTAGGATGCAAGCTTCTGTGTGAAAAGGTCCTAAATAATCAGAGAGTCTTTACATCACAGTGCATCAGCTCAGAAGACACTTGTTGCCAAGTATATCCCTTAGCATTCAGCCTAGAGCGAAGAACCCAAGCTAGCTTGCTTACAGGAACCAGTCTTGGTGTAGTAGGAAGAAATGCCTGTATGGGCTCATTTTACTCTGTTTTCAAAAGGGAATGTATTACAACAGCTTTATGGTTTCTGGATAGGTGTGTTTGCACTGAAATGCAGCATGGATGTGAACCTGTAACAAACCTAAGAAGTGAAATGGAGAGTGGTGGCTTAGAAACATAGTGCATGAAAAAGGGAGATTGGCAGCATAGAATCATAATAGAATAACCAGGTTGGAAGAGACCCACTGGATCATCGAGTCCAACCATTCCTATCAAACACTAAACCATGCCCCTCAGCATCTCGTCCACACATGCCTTAAACCCCTCCAGGGAAGGTGAATCAACCACCTCCACAGGCAGCTGGTTCCAGTGCCCAATGACCCTTTCTGTGAAAAATTTTTTCCTAATGTCCAGCCTAAATCTCCCCTGGTGGAGCATGAGGCCGTTCCCTCTTGTCCTGTCCCCTGTCACTTGGAAGAAGAGGCCAGCACCCTCCTCTCTACAACCTCCCTTCAGGTAGTTATAGTGAGCAATGAGGTCTCCCCTCAGCCTCCTCTTCTCCAGGCTAAACAACCCCAGCTCTCTCAGTCGTTCCTCATAAGGCCTGTTCTCCAATCCCCTCAGCAGCTTTGTTGCTCTTCTCTGGACTCGCTCCAGAGCCTCAACATCCTTCTTGTGGTGAGGGGCCCAGAACTGAACACAGGACTCGAGGTGCGGTCTCACCAGTGCCGAGTACAGAGGGAGAATAACCTCCCTGGACCTGCTGGTCACGCCGTTTCTGATCCAAGCCAAGATGCCATTGGCCTTCTTGGCCACCTGGGCCACTGCTGGCTCATGTTCAGTCGGCTGTCAACCAACACCCCCAGGTCCTTCTCCTCCAGCACCTTTCCAGCCAAGCTTCTCCTAGTCTGTAGCACTGCACAGGGTTGTTGTGCCCCAAGTGCAGGACCCGGCATTTGGCCTTGTTAAACCTCATGCTATTGGACTCTGCCCAGCGGTCCAGCCTGTTCAGATCCCTTTGGAGCCTCCTGACCCTCCAGCAGATCCACACTTCCACCCAGCTTAGTGTCATCTGCAAACTTGCTAAGGGAGCACTCGATGCCTTCATCCAGGTCATTGATAAAGATATTGAACAGGGCTGGACCCAGCACTGAGCCCTGGGGAACCCCACTTGTCACTGGCCTCCAGCTGGATGTAACACCATTTCCCATCACTCTCTGGGCCCGGTCATTCAACCAGTTTTCCACCCAGGAGAGTGTGCGCCTGCCCAGGCCAGAGGCCGACAGTTTCTGAAGCAGAATGCTATGAGAAGCTGTGTCAAAGGCTTTACTGAAGTCCAGGAAGATACATCCACAGCCTTTCCCTCCTCCAGCAGCCGAGTCACTTTGTCACAGAAGGTGATCAGGTTACTCTGGCAAGACCTGCCTTTCATGAACCTGTGTTGACTGGGCCTGATCACCCGGTTCTCTTGCATGTGCTTCATGATCGCACTCAAGATCTCCTGTTCCATGACTTTCCCTGGCACTGAGGTCAGACTGACAGGCCTGTAGTTCCCTGGATCCTCCCTGCGACCCTTCTTGTAGATGGGTACAACATCAGCCTCCAGTCCAGTGGAACTTCCCCAGTCTCCCAGGACTGTTGGAAGATGATGGAAAGGGGTTTGGCCAGCACATCCGCCAGCTCCTTCAATACCCTTGGGTGAATCCCACCCAGCCCCATAGACTTGTGGGTTATGAATCCCACAGGGAGATGTGAGTGGCGCAAGTGTCAGCTTTTCTAGAGAAGCCAGCATGATCGCCTTCAAGAAAGGTTCAGAATGAGTCTGTCTCTCCAATAAATCTGGTATTTTCTCTCTCCATAAATAAAGAGCATGCTGTTCACTTGCTGTGTCTATGCTGAACTTCATGAGAAAGCATCCTGGTTTTTTTCAGCAGGATCCTATTGGCTGAGGCAGAAACGATTACAAAAATCATTTAGTTCTTCAGAAGGTATAGGAGTGCTTGTCTCTGCTGCTGTCAGTCCCCATCCATCCCTTTTATTGGGTATTATCAACGTACACTCTTCCAGCGAGGACTGCACAATGGCACACAATAAAATTGATTCATTACTCATTTTCTTCTTATTATCTTTCAATTGCTCCAGCTCTTGATACCACTTAAAATGGACATTATCGCTTTGTAACCAGTGTGTGCCACTAATGTGATAACACTCCTAGGAGAGAATGTTTTTCCTCCAAGCTTTCATTAAGTTATTTTCATTTAGTCTCATTTACTATATGTGTCTTCGTCATGAACTTCTCTTAAGGCCTTTGTACAAATTTGCTTTACCTGGAGGTAGACCAGCATGGTAAGGAGAGAGAACACAAATGCATTTCTTGGAAAAGCTGGCCCATGTGCTTTATGGGTGTAAATGAGATGCAGTTAGTGCTGGGAAGTAGTTTTATGCACAGGATCTAGCTCTCAAACTCTTCAGAAATAACAAGGCAGAAATCAGTGAAAGTGAAACTCAACTTTCGTGCTCCTCTTTGTACTGAAAGTAAAACTGTATAAATTCAAGAAGAAGCAAGGCTTTGTTTTTATAATCAGCCTTGAAAAACTGAGATAGGAGTCGATAGCTTTGTTTTGGGATAGAAGGGAAGATGATTCGAATTTCTGTGTGCATTGGGAAGGATTCACAGTGACAGTGAATTTATGGCAGTTTTGCAGACACTGGTTTGTCTTCTGGGAGGAAAACTCCTCCCAGTTATCGCATTCATTCAGATATCAATTCAAAGAGATTCAAATGAATTGTAAAACTCATAAGTACATGCATAGTTTTGTCATATGAATAGTGACCATATGGGGAATCTCTGCTCCCTATTGGAGTCTGTAGAACCACAATTTCTTCTAAGCTTTTGTTTGGATTTGGGACTCTTTTCACCTGAAGGTGCAGACAAAGGGGCCTCACAGGCTGATTTAGACCCGTGAGCCAGTTTTCCTTACACTGAGACAGGGCATGACTGGAGTGAATACTCAAACATGGGAGTTAGGAAGTCTCAAGCATAGATATAATATTTGCTATTTACCCTAGAGTGAAATGGGTTTCCTATCCAGGTCCTTACAGTGATTTTCTCCACCAATTACAAAGGGGATTAATACTTCAGAGGCAGTTATCTCAATATATCCTAGTTCAGATAGATGAATACAACCTTAAACATTTTATGGGATCAGATTTCTTTTTAATTAAAGGAGCCCTTTGTTTCACAGTTACTTTAAAAGTCTTTTTTATCGTTACATTCCTTAGAAGTCTCACAGGAAAATAATTTCCTACTACTGGTTTTACTCAGTCTTTGGATCTCCTGTCTCCTGTCACCTTTAACAAAGTGCTGTAAGAATGAGTGCTGCTGTATTGCTTTCATGTTCTCCATCAACTCTGATATGGATAGTTGTTTTAAAGCTTCATACATAATATATGCCATGTCTTAAAGCAGCCCTGTAAACGAATGTACAACTGTAAAGGTTTCTTAACTCAACTAGCCTCCAGCTACCAGCTGTAAAAAGGCATTTAAGCAGATTAGCATTAAAACTACCTAGTGACATGAAAAATAGAGAGGCAGAATGGCCTCATGATGGATCGCTGGGCTGTGACCAGTCACATGGGAAAGTCACCTTTCTGTGCCTCCAGCCAGCAAGCGGTGGTGCGAATCTTTTTTGGAAATCGTTCTGTGAGTGCATAGTTTGCCCTCACAAGGGCCGCCTTTCCAAGCACACATAGGGATAATTTTCTAAGCAGTCAAAAGGAAATGTTGCACCTCTCCCACTGGGTCTGAATTTGCCCTGGATCCCTTGAAAATTCTCCTTTTGCTGTGTAAATGTCTTGGAATAACGTCGCATGCTGCGTTTTCTGCCTTTTTGCTGTAGCAGAGTGCTCTGAAACAATTGAACAAATGCCTTTGAAGGCTGTTCTGTGAGGAGGTGGAGTCCCATCCATGCCTGGAAAGCTGCTTCTAGTGGCTTGATTTTTTTGAAAACTGAAGCCGAATATCAAGTCCCTTTTAAAGCCTGTCATGACAAAAATCAAATTCCTTCCTTACCTTGGCTCCTGTTGTCACTTAGCAGAGCAGGTACATCTCTGCCCTTGTGCTGCTGCATTAATCAGATTGGGATCTGTCTCTGTGGACATAGCTCACCAGTACCACTAGGCTGGACACAAGTAATTTTTTTAGAATAGAAGAACATATGAAAAGTCAGACCGATGGTATCAGCTACTTAAGTTTCCCAAAAGCTCATAGTAAATTATGAAAATGTCCCAAATTTACTGACATTTTCTTAGAACAGAAACCCATTTCCTGCTTCTGGGATGCAGTCTTGGGTACCACAGTAGGTCTTAAAGGTTTTACTGAAGTATGAAAGGGTTAAGATTAATCTGAAGAATCAATTTCAGATGTCTTCACATGACCTGGATACCCAAGCTTCCATTATACTTGGTAGATAGTCAATGGAGATAGAAAGGCAAAGCAGAACAACCTGCCAACAGCCAACAGTATCCGCTTACCTCACTCCCTTCTCCATCTGGCTTCCCAGAAGGATTTCCTAGGCCAATTGGGGCTGGTCATGTGAAGAGAAAAAAATTTCTTCCCTGGTTATAGATACATGAAGCCTTTTTGCCGCTTGTCCCAGAACTATGCTTGGAGAAACCTTGTAATACTTCTTGTAATACTTCTTGTAAAGCCTGTGTTGTATAGATGAAGGAAGGTGCAACCCACCCAAATAAACCTTTCAAGCACATCCATTGACACATCCTAATTACGCAACAGTGACATTACCCTCAACAGTTTAAAAAAGGCATTGTCACATCAGCTTTCAACCCTGACATTTCTAACTCCTTGTTTTTCAAACAGAAAATATTTGCCCTGGCCTACCTTATTGGCATCTCTTCCAAAGGCCCCCTCAGCCACGGCTTGTGCTTGGCATTCTTTGTTTATGCTAATGTAATGAGCTGCCTTTGTGGATCCTGGATAAATAGGATGTTTCATAGACAGTAACATAATCAATTAGCACTAGACTGTGAGCATGATTTATTTACCTAAACACTTCTTTAAACCAAATGCTTTTCAGCAAGCAGTTCCTCTTGACAGAACTGGGCAACATCCTTTTGTTTTTGAGAAGTTAAATTAAAGGACATGGAGATGAGCTCTAAGAAGATTTGTCAGGGTAAAACCTTCTCTTGTTTTACAGTATGAAATTGTAGATGTGAAGGAGAAAACAGATGTTGTTTGCATTGAGCAAATAAAAATGTGATTCCGCCTGTGTAAAGAGATATGTTCCTTTAGATAAAACTTTTCAGAGTACAAAAGCCTATTATTTTCTTGAAACGCCATATCGAGAAGGTTTGCTCTTACACCTCATATTTATAATATGAGGTTGTAAAAAAGTGGGGAGGGAGGAGGAATTCTTCATGTTAATACCTCTATTGGTAGCTTACTTTTCCCAGTGAAGACCCCAAAAGACCCATCTGGTGCTGGTGAAATCTCCACTGTATCTACCCTGCTTGTATCATCCTGTAAGAGGAGATCTGGTGAGACCGCTCCTTGAATCCTGTGTTTAGTTCTGGGCCCCTCATCACAAGAAGGATGTTGAGGCTCTGGAGCGAGTCCAGAGAAGAGCAACAAGAAGAGGAGGCTGAGGGGAGACCTCATTGCTCTCTATAACTACCTGAAAGGAGGTTGTGGAGAGGAGGGTGCTGGCCTCTTCTCCCAAGTGACAGGGGAAAGGACGAGAGGGAATGGCCTCAAGCTCTGCCAGGGGAGGTTCAGGCTGGACATTAGGAAAAATATTTTCATGTAAGGAGTCATTGGGCACTGGAATTGGCTGCCCAGGGAGGTGGTTGATTCACCTTCCCTGGAGGTGTTTAAGGGACAGGTGGATGAGGTGCTAAGGGGCATGGTTTAGTGTTTGATAGGAATGGTTGGACTCAATGATCCAGTGGGTCTCTTCCAACCTGGTGATTCTATGATTCTATGATATGATATGATATGATATGATATGATATGATATGATATGATATGATATGATATGATATGATATGATATTCATAGAATCATAGAATCACCAGGTTGGAAGAGACCCACCGGATCATTGCGTCCAAGCATTCCCACCAATCTCTAAACCATGTCCTTCAGTATCTCATCCACCTGCATCTTAAACACCTCCAGGGAAGGCGAGTCAACCACTTCCCTGGGCAGACCATTCCATTGCCTAATGACCCCTCCAGTGAAGAATTTTTCCTTATGTCGAGCCTGAACCTCCCCTGGCAGAGCTTGAGGCCGTATGAGCTCCAGCCTCCATGCCAAGTTACATCCATCCAACTTATGGCTGGCCTCTTCCCAAGGCTTTTACAGTGTAAAAGCAGAAGCTACAAGCTGGAAAAGATTTTGGTTATTTTTTTTTTTTCTCACAGCACAACAAAGCCCATGGAAAAGTAGGGCTAGCCTGAATGTCAGAAGCTGCTACTGCCCTTCTCCTTGGCTTTGGGGCAGGTTTTAGGAGATGGCCAGATGTGCACATTGGCCAACTGGAAAACAGGTGGACAAGCAGCACGATTCAGAGATCCCACTGTCAATTCTTGGCCTCCAGCCTTGCCAGTTAATTAAATCAAAAGGAAAGTTGCAATATAGCTGAACTACACAAAATCTATGTCTTATTAAATGTCACTAGTTGTCTCTGACCATGTCCCATGCCTTGTTTTAGGTTATCAGATCAGACATAAATCACAGAATCATAGAATGGTTTGGGTTGGAAGGGACCTTAAAGATCATCTAGTTCCAACCCCCCTGCCATGGGCAGGGACACCTCCCACCAGACCAGGCTGCTCAAGGTCCCATCCAACCTGTCCTTGAGCACTTCCCAGGAGGGCTCATCTACAACTTCCCTGGGCAACCTGTGTCAATGCCTCACCACTCTCATCATGAAGAATTTCTTCCTAATGTCTAGTCTAAATCTTACCCCTTCCAAATCAGAGGGTTTGACTCACATGGCACAGCTGGCTGACTGTAGGCATCTTCTTCTGCTGGTACCCTGGGCTCTGGATGAGGATGTCTGCACACAGCTTTTTTTCCATAACCCTTCCAGGGTCTATAGGTGGGTTATGGGAGAGTGCAGCCTTCATTGTGTCTACTGGAGTCCAGCAAACCACAAATCACTTTTCACCATGGGGGTATACAGGAAGGAGCCCTGTGCTTGGGGCTGAAGTTTTATTTCATCCCCCTTACAGGGATTTCTGGGCAGCCAGGATGAGTGCTGTGGATTTTCAGTCTCTCTGGCTGCCTGACTCTACATGTGGCAGCAGCTACAATTTTTTTTCTCAACCTTGAATTTTTCAGGTTTGGCTGCAACTTTGTGACAGACGTAGGAGCTGAGACTCTGCATGATTTTAGAGCGACTGCAGACTTCAAATAGACCAGATGCTGCTATCAGACCAAATCTACTAAGGCTCCGTATAAGCCTGGGGGTGCTTGAACGTAACCAGGCATGTCCCGGGCAGGCTTATTGAGAGTCCAAAAGCATTGGAGAGGGTATTGATGTCATAATAAAAGTAGAGAATTTGAGGAACTGCCTTGAGCAAAGATGATTGCCTAGAAAGTGGGGTCATTTCCACAGCTGATTGCAGACTTTTGTGTTTCTTAAAGATGTTTCTACATTCTTGAATCTATTGTTTGCAAAAGAATATAAAAGACTCATTTAAATTATTAAACATCTCCACGGACCTGGCTTTTAATTGGCATGGATTTCAGCCTCCTACCTGTACAGTGCAAGATTTTGGGGGAAGCAAGGATTATTCCTTCCTTTGAGTTCAAGCAGCGCTGGAGCAGAACTGGGTTCTTCTAGCAAACATCTTTTACTGTATTTGTCATTGAAACAATGTCAATTGCCCAGCAGCCCCTACAGAGCTCCAGGGGACAATGAAAGGCAAGTTCCAAACTGCTAATTGTATGTAGGGACCTGCGATGGATGATCTCTACTGTGTGTCCTCCAACTTCAAATGAGAATGAGAAAACATCTCATTTAACAGGGGTGTACTTTATTTTCTGTTAAGAAAAAAAGCCCACCTATGGGCCCTGAAGCTGATGTGAGTCATCATAACTGCTACCTTCCTCATCCTCATGGACCTCTCAAGTCCTGCACTCCTCAATGAGCTACCCAGCAGCAAGGCTTTGCCAAGGCTGAGGAAGAGGGAAAGCTGGAGAGCAGAAATCACCACGCTGCAGCTGAGGATTATCACTGCATGCAAGTTGGCCAGGAATATTAGTTTTTAAAATCTTTCTTTTCAAGAAACTGCATTTTTTAAGGCTTGTGGGTTATCAGAGGTGCAGGTAAGACCCATGAGCATATGAAGTTTTTAAAAAGATGTGGCTTCAGGAATATTTCAGGGATTTTTTCATTGTTTCAGGAGCCTGTGCATACGGCACAGCTGCAGAGTGGGGAAGGGGGATGTAATAGGAGAGGGGCTGCAGGATTTGCCTTGGAGTAAAAGGCTCACTGGGTTGACAAAGCTCAATTACAAGGTAAGAGCTACTGACATTTTTCAGCAGTGAATATTCCAGCAGTTCATAAAGCTGGGGCATTATTCTTCTCTTCATTTTAGAGATGGGAAACTGAGGCACAGAGGTCACCACTCGTCAGAGGTCAGACAGGGTGAAGTATCAGTCTAGAGTACAAACAAGGTCACCTGTTGATAGGATATGAAATACTGAAGGGGCATAGTTGGAAATGAGACAAAAAAAATCTACTTCATGAGAAAAAACCTCCATTTCCTTCTTTATTTATTAACCCACAGACATGTCTAGCTTGACAGACTCTCAGTAAGGAAAGTATTTATACACCTTCCCTCTTGATCCCTGGACTGAGATACTCAGTCCTGGGCTCATTATGACTTTAAATATGTTACCTATTACCTTTAATGGCTTATTGTAGACTCCTCCACTCATATGCATGCTTATTAGATGCATTTAGCAATCTGGCAGTGAAGAAATAGAAGGGTCAGCTTCTTCAAATTAAAATAAAAAATCAATTATGCTCATAGGGGCAGATGGAGATTAAGCTGGATACAATGTACATTTACACTATTGTGGAAGCCAGGACCTTTATCTGCAATTAGCGATGTTTCATTCTTCATCTTCCTTCTTAATACAGAAGGAGTCATTAAATGAATAAAAGCCATCCACAAGCCCATTTCACAGTCAGATTTCGAGAGATGCTTCCAAATATGTAATTTTCTTATTTGTTTTGTAAATAAAGAATACACATTTATGCCCCTTTAATTCTTCACTGTTATTTTGGGGGTGATGATGAACAGAGGCTGGAAGGAGAGAAGAGAAGGTCAAGTGCACAATTAGGTTTTATTGCAAGAGCTGTAACACCTGAGACTAATTTTGGCCATTGCCTTCTGTTCTTTACATCCATTCTTCCCGGTTTTGACCAGCTTGTTAGAAATTGCAAAGGGGAGATGATCACCAGAGAAACTTGAACACAAAGCATGTTCTGATTGGGCTTTTGGGCTGTAGTGGGAATGTGCCAGGGCAATTCTCCTCACAGCTGACCTGCTCATAGATCTTATAGACTGAGTATCAAAACCATGGAGGTGCTTTGGTGAGCTTTCAAGTTTGCTGTGGAAGCCGAGCACATGGAGAGCCACGGTGGCTCGATATTTTTGATAATACGATACAGAATTCACTCAACATGCAGCAGCTACTCTAATCCTGCACCAGGGTGCTGCAGCGACGATGAAGAATCCAGATGCGAGGCACAATGTACATTTTTTTAATAAGATATGAGCTCCTGGTCATCCTTGTCAATTAGAAGTTTTGGTCTTGTTCTGTCATTGTGGAAACTCCTCTTCTAAAGGGTGAGAAAGAAAATAGAGAAACGACTTGTGTAGCTTCACAAAACTGGGCAGAAACACCCCTGAAGGTGAAAGCTATAACTGTATTGTGCTGCCCCAATACATAAACCAGGAGGTGTTTTGCCGCTGAGGATAAAGTCTGCAAACAATCAAAATAAATAGGGAAGCTGTTCATAAATGGTAGAAATGAGCTAGTTCTTGATAGGGGTGTGGGTCTCTGCCATAGTGCAGGCATGATCAATAAGACCCACAGCTATGAGCCTCCGTATTGAACCTCATCGCTATGATTTATTGGATACAACATGTGCTTCCTTTTCATTTATTGCTAAGGTGAAAGAGCTATTGTTTAGCACTGAGGCCATGCTTTCTAGGCATTCTTGAGCTGCAGGTGTGATGCACTGGCTTAGATTTTCCAGTTAATGTTAAAGCTAGTCATTGCCTTCCTGCTGAGTAGTTACAGCCCCTAAACAGAAATTTCTAGTCAACAGACAATAAAAATAAATAAAATTTGGTAAGCAAGTTGTAATGAAGACTGTTTTGGGTGTTTTGAGTTGTTGTGTGGATCTCCACATGCTGTGTGTGTCCTGGGCAGGGGTGTGCAGGGCAGTTGCAGCTGGAGACTGCAGGGAGGGCTGGCACTGGCAGCTCCCTTTTGAGATGTTTTTATGACTTTGCCACGGTATCCCTTGAGCTGCTGCAGGAGAAAGGGTACAGCAAGGGACCAGCTTTTCACCCCTGCAATCGCTGCACGCAGGGCTGGTGCTGTCAAGAGAGAGACACAAAGCAGTGTGAGACCATAACCCAGTGAGCATTTTATGAATCCCAAGCCAGTAATCTCATCTCTGTTCACAGCATTTAAAAAGCAGGACTTTTACTGTGAAGCGTGACAAGAGAGTTTAAATTTTGGATTAACTTCACTTATGCTAATCTCTTCTTCAGATCATGCCTTAAACACCTGCCTTCAAAGCGCCCTGCACTCAACAGCAAATGGGATGAAAAAAGCTATCTGCAAAACGCAATCTAAATGTGGTATCTCTCTCCAGGAGATGGCACTGTGAAACTAGTCTTTCAGCATCCTAATACCAGCTTCCAGGGATCAACTCCTCTCTGAATTAGAGCTGATAAATGAAAAGAAGACAAAGGTGTGAGTAAGCGATAGACCCGGCCTCAAGACACAATGCCAGCCTCAGCTGGCATAAAATAAGGTTCTTATAGTGTCTTTTCCTCTTGTACAGACTGAGTATAAGGTGGGCTGAATACTAAACACTTATAAGCTGACCTGATTGTTGCATGGAGGGGAGAAAATGTAGACTAGCTTCACTATGAGCCCAGGATCAGTCCCGCAGAGAGGAGATGTCAGAGGAACAAGTAACAAGAGCTGCACTTGGCAGTGGAGATGGCTGCTGCTGACGTCCCATTGGTCTCCTCTCTGACACCAAGCTCCTGTCGACAGTCTCTCTGCTTCAGCTGGCTCAGGTCGGATACCTCTAACCACAGCCAAATAATTCACCAGTGTCAGCTGCACAGCCTTGCCCCTTTCTGCAGTGAAGCTTGACTCGATGGCAACACCCCAAAGCAGGCAGGTATCTCCCCAAAGTGGAGCCCTTTGGGGTATAAACCTGTCTGCTATCAAATAACTTCTGTTCAGTTTGATAGAATTTAACACACGTGAACCTCCAGAACCTGAGTTTTGCCATTTTACCTATAGAAAGCTTGGCTCAGATCCTACCATCTGCACTGTCTGTAAGGTTAGAGGCGTTCCCTGCTCGTTGCAGGGGGCTTGGACTAGATGAACTTTAAGATTCCTTTCCAACCCAAACCATTCCATGATTCTACGATTCTATTTGCTCAAGGTTATGAACACAACTAGGCACTGTCTGCAAATAAGAACCTCATCTGAGCCCCACATAAAGCTTGTGGAGTTCTTACTCGAGTCCTCAGGCAGCTGGCTAAATTTGGGCCAGAAATGGATACACAAATGCACACCCATCTACAATTTTTATAATGTTCCCCAGAGCGTTTATCTTTCTGAACCAGCAGAGAGGAGAGAAATTGGGACTGCAAATGGTGTTACAACCATGTGTGCATTTGCTTGTGTCTCTTTGTGTAGAGGATTTTTAACATCTCACCTCTCCTCCAATAACCTGAACTTGGTGAAGATGACAGCCTGGAAAATGGGAGAGTCTATGCATATTGATAATATACCCTGGAGATCAGAAACTGCTGATACCTGATCTAAAGTAATGGGACTGGCTGAATTTCACATGGGACATGTTTCTCTTTGTTCAGCTGCGGAAAACTTGGAGTGTGAACAATTAGATCCTTTGAGAGCAGGCAGGTGATCATCTCAACTTGGGTACTTGATGCCCAGGTAAAACCCATTTTTCATCAGTGCTATAAGTGCATAAAAATGTTTCTGTTAAAAACAACAGCAACAAAACTCAGATGAGAAACTTCTATTCTCAGCTTGAAATATAAGTTTTGGTATCGTGTTCCTGCCAACAGACGTGGCATTAAACAGCATGGATAGCAGTGAAATGAATGTAGCCAAGATGCTTTTGATCAGTTCAAGATGCACCCCTGAGGGCTCAGTGTCACTGAGACTAAAACTGGAGCCAACCTCAGTGTGTTTTTTTCACCAGAGATTAAATCCATTTTGTATCTTGGAAAACTATACTGGTACAATTCAGTATTTCTCAAAGTGCTTTATATTTTCCCAGTGATGCTCTAAAATCTAGTATTAGAACAAAATCTCTCAGCTATTACTGCAGTTTGTGTCCACTAAACCAATTTGTATTCTCAGCTACAAGCAAGATCCAAAGTGTTTGCTGCTAACAGGAGCTGTTACAGTCATTTTCATATCACACCTGATATAAATCTGCACCTTTTCATTCATATCTGAAAGTCATATTGTAGCAGTCACTTAGAAAAAAAAAAATCCAAAGGGATTTTCTTCCTCAGCCTTGATTATTTTTACCATTTTTAAATCTACTTCTTCGGACACCATCCGCAGAGCTAATTTGGATTGCAAACTCTTTGTACAAGGATAATCCTTTCTTCTACATCTCTATGTATGGGGCAAATGCACTGTCAGTGCTTCAGAAATACTCTCTAAATAGAAATAAAAGAGGGCAGAACAAAGAAAATCAAGGCCAGGAGGGAAGAAGAAGCTCCTGAGAGGTCAGTGGAGCCAAAGCTCTTGCACTTAAGCCTGAGTGGAAATAAAGCAAAATGGCATCTAGTGTTAATGGAAAGGAGACGGAGAAATATCTGAAACACTGCGAGAGCCTCTGTGCCTGCATCACAAACTGGGTAATGGTAGTGTCACCTGCCACCAGCTTTAGCTTGAAATATGCTGCAGCAGGTTAAAAGGAGAGAGAACACTGGCATCATGTTTGCAGAGCATCTTCCTTTCAAAAAGCATGTTGAAAATCTGAAATGTCACTATGCTGAAAATGTCAACCACTTCCATGATCATCCGGAGAAATGAGACTTCAACACTTTCCCAGCATCTGTTGAGTTTTTGGCCTTATTTTGAAGTTCTGACAGTGTTCCCTTGCTGTTTTGAAATCCCATCCAACCCAAAGCCCGAAAAATAGGAACTGTTTGATTTATTTGTGTTAAAGGAACTCTGCTGCAGCGGGAGTGGCTGAACCCATCTCCATGACCTTTCAGAGATGGACTGTGAACGGCGAGAAGGTGGATTATAGTGAAGAAACGCATCGTCTGCAATATTTGCCCTTTTCTCCAGTCTTCAGAGTCTTCTCCACCAATCTATATATAAAAAAAAACAACAAACCCCACAACTTTCTTAATCTCTGTTACAGTCTTTACTTGCACAACTCCCCTGCTGTGTGCTGATGTGAGCCTGGTGGAAAAGGAAGGGTATGGGGAGGATGGAGGAGAAAGAGGATGGGGAGATAGAACAATGAAAGCCCAGCAAGGACCAGTGCAAAGGGTGCTGGTGATTGCACTGGGACAGAAGAGTGCAGGGGTTACACGTGGGAAATCAGTGTCACTGCTTTGCCATGTCCTGAGGTGCGAGACTATTCCCCCCCTGCAACACTCTCCCGCTCCTGCAAGGAGGGATGCTCACAAGATCCCTTGGAAACTTCAAACCTCGGCTCAGAAATGACCGGAGAATAGAATATGGAGACAGCAATTGCTTCTGAGCCTGTGGGGTGAGATGCAAACATCACAGAATCACTAGGTTGGAAAAGACCTTTGAGATCATGAAGCTCAACTGTACCTATTGACTACTAAATCACATCCTTAAACACTTCATAACACAACAGTCTGGGTGTGGGGGCAGACACACCAGTGTATGGAGTGAATTTCAGAGTGGAAAGGAGAAACTTAGGACTGGTTGCTTCCCTGCAGCAGAGATGCTCTTCCCTCCCTTCACCTCCAGACCTGTTGAATGTGTGTGCGCTGCACCAGCCCTCATCCCCGAGGATGCTCCAAATGCATCTTCAGCCCTATCAGGGATGCAGCCCCTGCTTGCCTGCAAGGAGAAGGGAGTTAGGGCTCCAAACTCCCCCCCTGCAGGGCTGCAAGAAAGGGAGTGAAATCCCTGCAAATTATACCCACAGCCCCGCTGCGGAGAAACCTAGGAGCTGCGGGTACCACCGGCCAGAGCATCCCGAATAACCCCGGTTGCAGGGGATGCGTATATCCCCATCCCACCCCGGGGGGATTTTTCTGGCATCCTTGGGGGCTGCAGGAACAGCCAGGGCAGGGGTTATGGGCGATGGTGCCTGGTCAGGCTTCCCAGCCCTGCACCGAAGGCGATTTTCTCGAAAGGAAAACAAAAAGAATCAGAAAAAACCCAAACCCCAATAATAATAATAATAATAAAAAATCCCGCAGCGTGGCTGTACGTGCAAACACCCCCGCACAAGCACAGCCGCACACGCCGGCATTTCACCGCAATTTCGCTGTGGATCCCCTGAAACCTCTAAATAAAAAAAACCACCAAATAACCCAGCGAGCAGAGGGCAGAAAGTTGTGCGGGTGCCTGGGGGAGGAGGACTGCTCCTCACCAGTTGATTTTCCACCTCGCCTTGCGCCTCCGCCCTCTCTTTCTTTCAAATCTATTTTCTGCAACAGAGAATTGGACATCAGGAAAAAATTCTGCACCAAGAGGGTTCTCGGGCACTGGAAGAGGCTGCTTGGGGAGGCGGCGGAGTCCCCATCCCTGGAGGTGCTTAAAAAGCTGATGGATGAAGCGCTGAGGGGTGTGATTTAGTAGTGAACAGGTACGGTTGGGCTTGATGATCTCAAAGGTCTTTTTCCAACCTAGGGATTGTGTGAATAAGCAGGTAACGCAGGACGCGGAGGGGACGGGCGAAGGGAAAGGGATGCGGCGCATCTTTGCTTCTCCTCCTTTTCTCCATCTCCCTCCCTGGAAGTTTCTTCGCCGCACGAAACAAGGGGAGAAAGCGAAATAAAAGGTTGCGGAGAGCGCTGAGGGAAGGGAAAACCGGAGTCAGAGCTCTGGCTTTGCTGGCGGTGTAAGATCCTTTATGCTATTTTCTCTCTTTTTAAGCGCTGGAACCGCGGGCATCGATTTCACGAGTAGCTTTCAACCGGTTTTTGAGTCGATTTCCAAGGCTCAGGGGGAGGGGGGCGCGGAGGCACCGCGGAGCGCGCAGAACTGGGGCGACGGGTGGTTGGGATGCGAGGTTTTTTTTTTTTTTTCCCCAATTTTTTTTTTTTTTTTTTTGGAAACTGCTGAAAAACGTCGCCGAAGGACTTGGCCGATAAATTAAATACGGGGGGGAGAAAAAAAAAAAAAAGAGAAAGCCCTAAAAAAGAGTGTCAGGCATGCGCAATGCGCGGATGCCATATTGGAATGAGGCGAGTGCGGGCGCAGAGAGCGAGCGGCTCCGCGCAGCGCAGCGCAACGCGGGGGCTCGGAAAAAGGGGGGGAAACACCCCCTAAAACAGCCAAACTCGCCCAGGTGAGACACCGCGCCCGGCACTTCTCCCTCCCCTTTATTTTATTTATCGGGTTAGGTGGAAAGAGTCGCTTTTCTCCTTCCAAGATTTATGAAAACGCTTTTTTTTTTTTTTTTTTTTTTTTACAAAAAAAAAAACAAACCAGCAGGAAAAAAAGCAGATGTGTGGATTTTAATTTTTTTTTTCCCCCCCTTGCTAAGAAAGGGGGAAAACCGGGCTGGAGTTGTCGGGAAGTGTTGGGGCGAGCGGGGCAGGGTCCCCCCCGCGGGAGATGCTGCTCCCGGCGCTGCATCCCGGGCTCGGCGAGTTCTCACGGGCAGGGTTAGCCCTGCATGGGTTTGCTTTTTATCAGCGTATCGCATTTAGATGCTCTCATTTCCTTCCCCCCCCCCCTTTTTTTTTAACCTCTTTATTTTTAACCTCTTTTTCCCCCCTCCATCTCTCTTCTTTTTTTTTTTTTTTTTTTTCTTTTCCCCCTATCATTTTGCTCCTTTCCTGATCTCAAATGCTCGTGCGACCTCCTTTCAAATTTTCTAGGAAAGAGTTATTTTGAGTTTTTTTTTCTGAATCTGGGGGTGGGGGAGAAAAAAACCCCAAACAACTGTAGGGGAAGAAAAGAAGAGAAAGCGCTCAGCTGTGCCAAAACGTGCAGCCCCTGATCTCTACATATTTTCCCGTCGCGCTCAGAACTGCGGTAAATGAATATTTATAACGCTTGTCAGCTCAACATGGCGGGTTAAGGTGTCTTTCGAAAAACTGAAAATAAACATTTTTGAGAGGAGGGAAGGGGGAGAGGCGAGGTGCCACGCGTTTGGTTCGAGTCTTTTGTTGCTCGGAGGGCTGCGCTGGTGAATTAAAGGCGAAGGGAAGGGGCTGGGGTCCCTCCTCGGGGTCCCCCCTCCCTCCCGCAGGACCCACTGGTGGGCAAAGTATAAAGCGTTTGTGTGTGTGATGGGAATAAACCATGGGACTTGGGAGCCCGGTTTGCCCCTGAGTGCCAGAATTAGAGCCGCGCCATGAGAAAGGGGGAAAGCTGAGGGGCGCAGCGATGATTTGTTTTGCCTTTGCAGTAGGATGAGATGTCCTGTTGGAGCTGTCAGGCCGTTCCCTGCTTTCCTCGGCTCGCGAATGTGGTTTGTTTGGGTTTTTTTTTTCCCCTTTCCCACCCCCCGTTGTTTAGCCAAAACGCTTTGAAATTGCTCCGCGTGGAAATTTGAGCCGAAAACCAAGGGACTTGACCGCAACGAGCGTCTCTGTTTGCAGGGAGAGCCTAAAAAGCTCACGATAACGGAGACGAATCGCAGCTTTTGCGAAGCGAGCGAAGCGAAGGAGAGTTTGCGAGGAGTTTGCAAGGAGTTGTTTGTGCCCTTCCCAGCTGCCTTTTGCGAATGTGTTTTCCAGGGGAGTGGAGGAGTCCGGCAGCCTGGGAAGCAGGAGAAACTTCTTGTGCAGGGAGCGTTTCGTTGCTGCTGTTCTCGGGTTGTTTCTCCGTGGTTGCGAAACGTTTAACTTCGGAGCATCCGTGCTTTGTAGCCGTGGGAGGCGATGGGAAGCTCCAGCATCCCAGGCTGGCAGCGCCGGGGTGGGGATGGATGAGCCAGGACCCTGAAGGATGGATCCGGGATGGGGGGTGCTGGAGGATGGATCCGGGATGGGGGATCCTGGAGGATGGATCCGGGGTGGAGGATGCTGGAGGATGGATCCGGGGTGGAGGGTGCTGGAGGATGGATCCGGGGTGGAGGATGCTGGAGGATGGATCCGGGGTGGAGGATGCTGTAGGATGGACCTGGGATGGGGGATGCTGGAGGATGGACCCGGGGTGGAGGATGCTGGAGGATGGACCTGGGATGGGGGATGCTGTAGGATGGACCCGGGATGGGGGATGCTGGAGGATGGACCCGGGATGGGGGATGCTGGAGGATAGACCCGGGGTGGAGGATGCTGTAGGATGGACCTGGGATGGGGGATGCTGTAGGATGGACCCGGGATGGGGGATGCTGGAGGATGGACCCGGGGTGGAGGATGCTGGAGGATGGACCCGGGGTGGGGGATGCTGGAGGTTGGACCCGGGGTGGAGGATGCTGTAGGATGGACCCGGGATGGGGGATGCTGGAGGATGGACCCGGGGTGGGGGATCCTGGAGGATGGATCCGGGGTGGGGGATGCTGGAGGATGGACCCGGGGTGGGGGATGCTGGAGGATGGACCCGGGGTGGAGGATGCTGGAGGATGGACCTGGGGTGGAGGATGCTGGAGGGTGGACCTGGGATGGGGGATGCTGGAGGATGGATCCAGGGTGGAGGATGCTGGAGGATGGACCCCAGGTGGAGGATGCTGGAGGATAGATCCGGGGTGGGGGATCCTGGAGGATGGATCCGGGGTGGAGGATGCTGGAGGATGGATCCAGGGTGGAGGATGCTGGAAGGGAGAGAGTTGATCTGCCTACCCATTTCCCTGCATATCTTGGAGATGCTCTCCAGAAACCCGACGTGCTTTTACTTAGTGGTTAGAGATGCTATTTGCACACTTCACCACAGAGGTTGAAGTTTTCCTGTATAAAGGGCTCTGCTCCATCTTCCTGCTCCATTCTCTTACCCCCCACTCCCTTTCTTCCTCTCCAGTGTCTGACAGGACCAAGCTTTGCTGCTTGGGGAGCCAACTAACTTGCATCACAGGATATGGTGGCAGGGAGGGGGACAGAGAAAAAGACTGAGAAGATTGTGATTTCTTACCAAAATAGTAGAAAACAGCTTTTATTTTAAACAGAGTGGCTTGGGAGGCAGCTGTCAAACAGTGGTAGGACTTGAGTAGCAAAACCCAAGAACTGCAGTGGGGTAGTGTCAGCCTGTGGAGGTTTCTGTGGGGTGGTAAGGGATGAAATCGTTGCAAAATGAAAGTGATATCCCCTGTGCATCTCTCTGTCCCCAAGTTTGCTGCCGCTTGGACAGGACAGCTTTTAAAATCAGTTTGTGCTCCAGGTGATCTTGGGAATGTGTAGCAGAGAGACCTGGTGTCTGAGCAGAGAAGCAGCTTCTCCTGGTTGCGTGCTGTGGATGTGGTGATGGAGGGGTTGCTGAAGATCCCTCTGGACCTGGGGTCTCTGCCCTCTTCCTTCGCTTCACTTTTTTTTTTTTTTAATCTGTGCTCTGGAGGGGTGTGCTTAAAAATGGAAAGAGTAGCCTAAAATGGCTCTTAACTTGCAAACTGCACTTTTTGATGGAAACATTGCACTTGGCATCGATATTGCCTGTTCCAGGTTCCCCACCCAAAGTGGGGTGCCCCTCACACCCCATGCCTTTGACTCTTTGCCAGCCAGGGAACACCCACATCAGCCAAAGGGAACCTCTTTGCTCTGATTTTCCTCCAAGAGCGGGGTCCTATTGCTGCACAAAGTGCATGGACTCCCCTACTGCTGCACCAGTGAGGTTGCCTTAGGTTTAGCTCTGCTCATGTCACTCAAACCTCCTCTGAGGACAATTTTTCCTGCAGTGGTGGGGGTCGCTGGCCAGAATTTAGTGCAATTTGCTTTTCCTCCCAACAACCCCTTAGGTACAAATAAATTTGATTTCCTTTGCTGAGGGCAAAGGAGATGGCGCAGGTTTTCTCTCAGGGTGGATAGCGTGGATGAGCAGGGATGCAAGTGGCTTTTTTTTTTCCTCTCCAACAGATTATTTATGGAAGGGAAAAAATATTCTCACAAGTCTAATAACTTCAGTACTTATAAAGGATTAGGTCCTAATAACTGCTCTGATAAGATGGAGGCTCAGTGTAATCTTTTACTAAGTGAAAATCTAAAAGCTATTTAAATAGATACTGCAAAGAGCTATCAAGAGACTAGTACATCGCAAACAACAAGGAGATACCTTTTAACTGATTTTAGGGAGTGCAGGTGTAGTGGGATGGTAGATGCATCATAAGCAAGAAACTATAATTTCATTTATATATTGGGAAAACATTTACAAATATTCAGCAGATGTTTTAAGGATGTTGCAGAGATGGAGTGTGTTTCGTACAGATGTAAGAACATCTGTAGGAGACGGTATATATTTTTATGGCTATATATATTTTTATCACTATGAATGATAGTTGGCTGGGCAAACAGTTGATGCTGTAATGAAGCATTTATTAAAACTTTATGGTAGTGTTACTAGAAATAGAATAAACACTGCAACTATCAAGTGTTTGGGGATGCTTTTCCCGCCACCCTTGACTTGCGCTGCTGGCCTGTTAAATGAATATATGTATTTTGAATCACAGTTTCTGGCTGTTTTGTAGCCCTGAGGCTGCTAACCTGATGTAATGAGAGCATCAGAGGTGGGATGTGACATTACCTTGGTGAAGGATGTGAAGGATGCGCTGTCTTATTTCTTTGAGGACTTTTTGTTGGTGTGTGATAAGGGGAGGTGTGGAGAGCAGGGTATGGAGAGAGGGCTTTCAAGGACCTGAACGGGCTGGACTGCTGGGCTGAGACCAACGACATGAGGTTTAACAAGGCCAAATGCCGGGTCCTGCACTTGGGGCACAACAACCCTAAGCAGAGGTACAGACTAGGAGAAGCCTGGCTGGAAAGCTGCCAGGAGGAGAAGGACCTGGGGGTGTTGGTTGATAGTGACTGAACATGAGCCAGCAGTGTGCCCAGGTGGCCAAGAAGGCCAATGGCATCTTGGCTTGTATCAGAAACGGTGTGACCAGCAGGTCTAGGGAGGTTCTTCTCCCTCTGTACTCGTCACTGGTGAGACCGCACCTCGAGTACTGTGTTCAGTTCTGGGCCCCTCACCACAAGAAGGATGTTGAGGCTCTGGAGCGAGTGCAGAGAAGAGCAACGAAGCTGGTGAAGGGGCTGGAGAACAGGCCTTATGAGGAGCGGCTGAGAGAGCTGGGGGTGTTCAGCCTGGAGAAGAGGAGGCTGAGGGGAGACCTCATTGCTCTCTATAACTACCTGAAGGGAGGTTGTGGAGAGGAGGTTGCTGGCCTCTTCTCCCAAGTGACAGGGGACAGGATGAGAGGGAATGGCCTCAAGCTCCTCCAGGGGAGATTTAGGCTCGAGATTAGGAAAAAATTCTTCACGGAGAGGGTGGTTAGGCATTGGAACAGTCTGCCCAGGGAGGTGGTTGAGTCACCGTCCTTGGAGGTGTTTAAGGTGAGGGTGGATGAGGTACTTAGGGGCATGATTTAGGGACTGGTGGGAAGGGTTGGACTCAACGATCCAGTGGGTCTCTTCCAACCTGGTTATTCTGTGATTCTGTGATTTTGTTTGGGGAGTGGTGGTGATGGGTGAAGGAGGCGACTGTGTCCAAGTGACTAAGTAAAGGAGCTGTGGAAAGGCCCAAAATCTAGGACGAATAGCCAAAATGTGAAGTAGTGGAGCCATAGGCATGTTTCTCGAGGTGCACAGAGAAAATTAATGTTTTAGAGGACCTGAAGGCAGTGGAGACATCAGAGATATTTTGTAACTGTGAATACTGGTAAGAAATTATATCAGCTGCTGCAACAGGTTCCTCAGTGCTGAAAGTGGAATGCAATCGCTGTTAATAGCAGTGCTATTTGCAATTACTGAGTTTATTTAGTCATTGTTATGTACTGGTCCCTGGGAACTTTTTTTTTCAGCATTAGAGTAGCTGATGGAACCTTGTCAATATTTAAATCTTGTGATTTGAAACTGTCGATCTTTGCACAACAGTCAATTCTGATGAAACCAGTCAAATCCATCCTACGGGTTTTCTGCCAGAAGACTTCTCTTTATTTTCTGTGTTTCAGGTATGACTCCTACAGTGATTCAAAATGTTTGGGTTTGCAGAGAATGAAGAAATATGAGCAAAGACTCTTGTCACTGACATTTTAAAAAACTCCTGAAAGATTTGAGATTGGCGTTTTGCAAGACTTAACCAAAACATTCTTGAGAGGGTTGGTTTGGAAAATGTGTTCACAGTTACTCCATTTTTATGAGTCAGAAGCATTTGCTCAAAAACTAAATAGTAATAAAAAGAAAGGAGAACCCCCCAAGCAGTTCTTGACAGCTCACTGAAAGATCATTTCTGAGTGAGTGTGAGTCTTAAAAAAGGTGTTTGCAAAGTCCTTGCTATTTTTGTGTTCACTGGTGATTCTTGCTTTCATGATTAATAACTGAGCGACTTGTGCAAGAGGGTACTGTTTTCTTGAGTAAAGTCCTGAAACCCTGTTTCTCTCTAAGTTGGTGGAAAGTTTTGTGTTTCTTTGCTTGGCAAGGAAGGTGACTTCCCTCCACTAAAGTCCAGAAGGTGATATTATCTTTGCCTCTGCAGCGTAGGAGATCAGACGAGATGACCACTGGCTGAAGATGCTTAGGCTTTACTAAGGAGCCACTAAGTCAATTGTCTGGACTAATGGGTGGAAAGCACTAGCTTGCCTGGATGTGTTAAAAATATCCTTTTGAAGATAGGAAAAGAAAACAAGTATTTAATTGTTTCTTGAAAGGTGTTTTTGCTAAGGTGCAGGTGTGAGACCGGACTCCACAATGCACCATGATGGTGGGGCATTAAACTTGAATATCCTGAAGCAGCTCTCATGTTCACCATGGCATCTCCTACAGGCCACTTGCAGAGTGAAAGAGAGTCCAGTTTGTTTTTTTCTTAGAGAAATATGATGCAATTGGCCCTGTAAATGTGATTTGCAGGACTCTTGAGTTAAAATCTCTTGTGGAATTTAGTTCTGGATAGACCTTGGCAGGGGTCTGCTGGCTGCCCTCACATGCCCTTGGCAAAGGGAAGAAGGTTCCTCCTCTTCCTGCTGTTGTTTTTTTTTTTTTTTCCTTTGGCAAATCCTGTCAATCAGTGAAGCTGCTTCTGGATATAAAGTGCAGAGAGAGATCTAAGTGTGTGTAGGACTAAGCTCAAATGCTGATCAGCTGTGCTATTTAAATGAACCAAACACTGCCAAGACCTAAAATGTCATTTTTCCTAAAAAGTGTTGGAATCAGATGGGAGATGTTTCCTGGTTTTCGACTTGCATCTTGTATGTTTTTTGGAAAATGGCTCTGCCTGCTGCAAGGCATGGCAAGTTCGAAGGCAGAACTGATAGCCCTGGGCGATGAAGGTTTTGGCTGATGAGGAACATCTGAATCGCGCCCTAAATTAAGTCCATGAAAACAGTGTTTTGTGTTTCCTGCTGGGTGATTTCTGTTGCTTGGCTGATGGGTCCTGTTCAGGGGTTCTGACTATTTTTTTTTTTTTTGTTGTTTGTTTTTTTCCCAATCCTCTTGGCTGGTATTTGAGATGATAAGCATCAGATGAGATGTTTCAGGATGGTAAGCAGCTGTGAGTGTGAGTTACCCACCTAAAAAGCTTCCTCGTTTCAGCTATGTTTCAAACATGGAGATGTGAGAAGAAAGGATTTTGCACATGGTTGGTGTTGCTGCTATGCTTCTTCCCTGCAGTTTTTTTGTCTGTTTTAGAAGGCGTTAGGGATGTTAATTTGGTTGCCTTAGTGGCCCTCGTTTGGCTGAGGGCTTTAGAAGATGCTTAATCTTAAATATACCATATTCCCAAAGTGGTTGGTATATTTTGGGTTGTTACCATGGGTAGAAGTGCTTTACCAAGGAGGAGCTTTGTCATAGAAATAGCCTGTTGGATCATAGAGGAACTGACAGCCACCTAGTAGGTGAGAGAACAGCTAGAAATGAGACAGGTTAGTCTCAGACAGGTGACCTCACCCTCCCTGACCTGGAAACTTACGCTGACATTTATATCTATGCAAAGAGGATGTAAAATATCAGTGCTGTGACAGGAGGGGATTTTACAGCTGCTCAGGATGAGCATCAGCAGTGCAAGCGCAGGGCAGAGGCACCTGCTTGCCTTGCCTGGCTCTTTGTGGTAGGGCTGTGGAACAGTTCCAGGTTGGACTCTGTTGTTGGCATCCACATCTGGGAGGCTCCGCCAGCCACCTGATATGAGAATTGAGGACAGGATCGTACCATGTGCGTGTGCTGCATGGGATGCTCGAGGTAGGAGCATCCAGGATTAGCAGGGGTGGTGGCAGGAGTACAGGTGTGGCAGCAATTCCTTATCACTCTTGGTTATGGAACATCTAGCTCAATTGAGAGAAGGGAAATGTAATGAAAAAGTGCTTTTAATTATAGAGGTTTGATCTAGTTTTCAGCAGGCTTTTGCTTTAAGTCCATCTCTGTCTCCTTAGGCTATATTTACACATAGGGCAGCTAAAAGTGGAACGTGTACCTAAGTCAGACATCTGTGTGTCTGCATGTCATTCATCTCTCTCTGTTATCTTTTTTTCTTTTTTTGACTTTCCTAATATTGCAGGGCTTTTCACTGTAAACAAGTTAGTTTCTGTAATTAGGGTTATTTTGCTTTCTCTTGTCTTATTTTACAGCTCTTTATCTCTGTGTGTATCCTGGACTCTGTGGTGTGGCAGGTAGGATGAGAAAATTGCCTTGTGCAGCAGTTCTGTCTCTGCTGGCATATGGCATAAAAAGCATGAGGCATTTGGCAACCAGTATGAGAAGAGAGCAAGGACCTGCTGAGTTACAAAGGGCTGTTACCACCTCACATTATCCCTTTTCTACCCTGTGTCTTCAGAGAAGTTTGCTTCCTCTCCTTCTTCCCCTTTGGGATGGACAATCCAGACCCTCCCTGCTCTGATGGTTCCTCAAATTTCTCATTTTCTCATGTCCTCCCTCAAGGCTTAGTAATTTATTTTCTGTGCTGATGCGTGACTAATATTGATGCTTGATTTCAAGAGCAGAAAGAGCAGCCCTGTTGAGTGTCTGAAGCAGGAGGGCTGGAAGGGACCTTCATGGTTTGTACAGACCATCTCTTAATACAGGACACGATTAACTGTAACGAGGTCTGTTTCTGGACAGATCAGCATCCTAACCCCATCAGAAATGGAGGCCCTGTGCCCTTACCACCATGTATTCTGCTTCTTCACCAGAACCATATAATCATAGAATAATTTGGATTGGAAGGGACATTAAAGATCATCCAGCTCCACTCCCCTGCCATGGGCAGGGACATCTTCCACTGGATAAGGTTGCTCAAAGCCTCATCCAACCTGGTCGTGAACACCTCCGGAGATGGGGCATCCGCAACTTCTCTGGGTACCCTGTTCCAGTGCCTCACCACACTAACAGTAAAAAATTTCTTTGCAATATCTAATCTAAATCTCTTCTCTTTCATCTTAAAACCTTAACCCCCTCATTCTGTCCCTGCACTCCTTGATAAAGACCCCCTCCCCAGCTTTCCTGCAGACCCCTTTCAGTACTGGAAGACTGCAGTGAGGTCTTCCTGCAGCCTCCTCTTCTCTAGGCTGAACAACCCAAACTCTCTCAGCCTCATTCATTATATATTAGCTATTTTCTTTCTCATGGCCAAATCAAATGCCCCCTCCTGCAGTTTAAACCCAGGCCTTCTTGTTTGATCCACCAAGAACATGGAATACAGATTATACTCTTTCTCCATTCATCTGTCTTCTATATATTTGTGTATTGTGAACATTGCTAGTTCTCAGATTAGATGGGATTTGTTTCTTCCACCCCAGAGTACATCTGAAGCAACACAGCCCTGTTCAAAGCAGTAATTTGCCCCTAATGAAATCCTGTGGGGAGTTCAATATGAAAGAAATTGTCAGTTGATATAAGTGAAAACATTTGGCGAGGGAAACTCTCAAATAAATAATAATAATAATAAAAAAAAAGATAGGAATTTGGAAGAAGTGATCCTCAAAAGGTTTCCAACTGGTACTTTGTCTTAAAAGAGGGAGAGGCTCTTTATCTAGGAGGTGAAAGCTGTTCCTTGATGAGTTCAATAGCCCTTCCAAATGAGTCTCCATTTGCATTGTGCAGATGCTCAGGGCGTATAAATATTGTGGCACGCTGCCACTAGCAATCCTGCGTGAGGTATGGTTTTATTTAGGGACCTCTGCGTGGAGGAGCAGACTTTCTTGTCAGCAGCAGTGTTAGTCCTAGGCATCCTCATGTTAAATGCAGTGGGATGATTTGCAGCATTGCCTGTGAAGTAGCTTTTTCGGGGGGAGATGGTGATTGCATCTGTTGCCTTATGTTGCCTGCATGCTTGTGGAGGTGATCTCTCAGCGTTGAAAAAGGTCACCTGCAGTGATTAAAGGAAGGAGTGGAGATCCAGACATTAAGACCTAGAAGGGAACACTGTTGACTTGACTTGAGCTATGAAAATCAGAGATTGGGTGTGTTGTTACTTTCAGTATGGTTATTGGGAACTTGATCGCAGTATTTGCTGGGGCTGGGAATCCATCGGGACATGGGTAACTCCAGGCTAGCAGGCAGTGAAAGCAACCAGAAAGGCTGCAGGAACACATTGTTGGATCAGACTGTCTTGATGAAGAGCAGAGTCCCAAAAGGAAAAGGAAATGCCGTGGAGAAGAGTGCTTGAGGGTGGGCAGGATATCAACTTGGTATTTTTTGCCTTACTCTCTTATACTGTGTCCTGTTGGAGACAAGATACCTTAATGGGCCACCTGAGAAGGGAGAGAAAGGTTCAGAATCAGCTTTGTGGCAGCCAACTCTTGTGTGTCCTAGATTTGGTACCATGGGGCTGAGTCCCCTTCACCCTGTTCCACAGACAGGGCCAGTACCTAATGGCATCTGGGCATCTCACTTCTTCAGTTTGTGTGCTGGTAAATTTGGGTGTCTGAAATTTTAGCAGGTGCTGTGCAAGTACAGGCGCCCCCTGAAGACTGCTCCTGTCCTCTGAACTCTGAGTGTGTGACTTAGACCACACAAGCCGTCCTTTGGAGATGCTTTCTCTTGGTTAGCGGCAAATGATGGACTGGACGAGGCAAATCCCCCCTGAGATGGGTAGGATTGGTAGGCATAATTTCTTGTAGTGCTGTTTCATGAGATCTAGGGCTGTACTGGAAAACTTCAAGGTGAGGTCAAGAATAGAGTCACAACTTGATCTGGTGTCGTCTGTGTCCTACCTGGGCTTTTGCTCTATCTGCTTAGCCCTGTGTGCCCCCGTTTTACCTGATGTAAAGCCATTTGGCCAGGTGGGGGATGTTAGCAAGGATGTAAAAAATTATGTTTTCTGAACAATTGGAGTGACAGTCTCAGCCCCAGCACTGGGTTGAGACAGGACAGGTCTCGGCTCAATCCTGTCCTGCTTCTGGAGAGCCTGTGGAGAGGAGGGTGCTGGCCTCTTCTCCCAAGTGACAGGGGACAGGACGAGAGGGAATGGCCTCAAGCTCCACCAGGGGAGATTTAGGCTTGAGATTAGGAAAAAGTTCTTCATGGAGAGGGTGGTTAGGCATTGGAATGGTCTGCCAAGGGAGGTGGTTGAGTCACTGTCCCTGGAGGTGTTTAAGGTTAGGGTAGATGAGGTGCTTAGGAGCATGATTTAGGGATTGGTGGGAATGGTTGGACTCGATGATCCAGTGGGTCTCTTCCAACCTGGTTATTCTGTGATTCTGTGATTCTGTGAATTGCTGCGGTTTCCTAATTTTTCAGGCAAGTAAATTTAAAAACGGTTTCCTTGCTACCTTTGCAGTGGCTTTTTTTTTTTTTTTTCACTCATGGCTTGCAAAAGCCTCAAAGATGGTAAAGACTTCTTGAAATTGCACATGGTACCACCTGGCTTAGGGGTGAAATCAACAGATGCATTCACCAGGGAAGTTTTCTGGAGACATCCTATGTTCAACTTCCATCTAATTTGGCTGGAGAAAGAAGTGCAGACTCCTTATATCCCAATGTATCTTGGGGTAGTGAGCCCTGGAGCTGCCTGTGGACCCACGTTCTCACTAGCTACATCCCTAGGACAGGCTCTTCACCAAGGACATGGGGTTGTGCTGTCAGCCCTTAATACAGCCCTGCTGTGCCCATCACATGGCTCCTCACTGAGAGGTGGGACCATCTCAAGTCAATGAATGTTGGTGAATGTTGCAGGCAAGAGCCAGATCACTGGGAAAACCCACAGTGGGATTTCCACTTCTCTACTGTGCAGGAGGTTTCAGGGAGGTAGGGTCTTCTTTGCTTCCTCCATTCCTGTAGCCTGCCTTGTTATGTCAGTTCTAATTAATCAACCTTGTACTGGAGGGAGAAGGTTAAGTTTTTCAAGACTAAATCTATGGTGCTGAATTTGTGTGTGTGGGTAGGGTGCATCTCCCTACAGGGTCTCACTTCAAAGGAAGGAAAACCAGGGTGGAGTCGACAGGAGATAAGTGTAAAATGATGAGGAAGCCCGTGCTGGCACTTGACAAAGAGCCAATATTGATAGAGATGACAAGGCAGCGTGTTTGAGATAATGGTGTGGCTGAGACTGACAGTCGTGAGAAGAAGGAAATAAGAGATTCTTTTTTATATGGACTAGCTTTTTCTGCCTGTGAATTAAGAGTCTGGATCTGAATTAAATACCAGGGTAGTGGTGTGGGAAGAATTGGATCAGCTTGAACCGCCACTGTGCAGAAACAATGACCAAGGGATCTGAAACCAGGGAATTTTCCCCTTCCCGGCTCCCTCAAATGCATTTCATGATATTTTAATTTGCCTAGTGCGCTGTCACCTGGAGCCTCTTTTGCTGTTGTTTACAAGCTGGCAATGGGGCTTGTCTTGATTTGGTTTCTGGTGGACACGTTTCTTCAGACTGACAGAGAAATCAGAGTACAGTGGTGTTTGCTGCTTGTTTAATGTTGGTGATTGCAGACCAGTTAGCATGCTACTGTTAACAATATGGCTGGGGACTCTGTTTGAAGTGTTAATTAGCAGCAATTAATAAGAAGTGAAAAATTAATATCCTATGTCAGCTTTCTTTGTGGGTTAGTTATATCAACACCAAGGCTCAGAGCTATCTTAAAGCCTATGTTTGCATAAGAGCTTGGTCTTGTCACATATTATTGGGGAAGTAATTAAATGTTTTCCTACCATAAAAGCTAAACTAGTCATTCCCAAAGTAAGAAGATAAACTGTAGCCTCTGCCAGATCCAGTCTTTTTGGGATGTGGATGTTCTTGACGTGACATTTCAAAAACACGAAGTTGTAGCTTAAGCAAAAATTACATTAAAATAGAATTAAACAAACAAAAGTGCTGATGACATTGCTGAATCTGGCAGTGAGATTCTGCTGTGCCCCCTTTTAATCAAAGTCGACTCAAGCCCAGCCGTAGATGTGGCCACTGAGGATGGATCCCAGTGGTGTTGTAAACGCTTTGGATAGGTTCCTGCTGATTTTCCCATCCCATTTCTGATAGGAAATTCCCTGACCCAGGGAAACGGGCTGTTCTCATGGATCTGGTGGCAGATCTGAGTCTTGATTGCATAAGAAACAACAAATACCGTTGCCATCTGATAGGGCACCTTCAGCTTTTTATCAGCTCATCATAGGAGCATTGCAAGATTTAACTGTTACCAAGAGTCTTATCGTTCTTCTTGGTATTATTACCCCTGAGTTCTGTTAGAGGTGATTGATTTGTTGCATTGTTTAAATTGCTCTCCCTGTTTCTCTCCGTTCTTTGATGTTTTTTTTTTAAAATAGACCTAGATTACTTTTCATCGTTGTCTCTGGTCCTAGGCAAAAATGGAAACAGCTGAATCCACCCCAGGTTTAGCTTCAGCAGGCATCTCCCCTCGCTCACGTTTGACAAGCTTGATGTAAAATCTTGATACTTAACCAATTTATTATTAATGATATTTACGGACGTATTCTCTACCAAAAGAGGAGTGTTTTTTGACTTTCAGTAGACTGATTGCTTCTAGTTTCACAGTTAATTGAAAGTTATTATACACTGGGGATAAGTGATACATATGTTCTGAGGTTAGCAGCTCTCAAAATACTCATAGTGTATAATACACTTAATTCATTAACAAGTCTCATGTCAACAAAGAATAAAGATGAAGTGCTGTAGTGGCCATTGCAGTGGGGAAGTGATGATTATTATTTATGGAGTGCTCAAAGTATACTAAGCACTTTGCAAAGAGACCAACAAACATGATGCTCTCAATTGGCTTACGGTCTCCAAAAAGTATGTTTTCCTTGCATTAGCATGTTCCATTAGAGTGGAGAACACAAATTGCTGATGAGAGTCTAACTTGGCACAACTGACCTTCGGTTGGGGGTTGTATCACCTGCCTTGGTAATTTGCTTCTCCAGTGATGCTTTGTGAAACACCTATGGTTTTAGCATGATTTAAGAGCAGTCACCATGATGCTGTTGTGCTCCAGCAGACAGACCCACAGTATGGATATCACACAAACTTCACATGGTTCTTGTCTTTTTCCGTTCCTCCTATAACTGTTCGTATACGACCATTTCCTCCTCACAGTTTTCATTGGAACAGCCTTAAAAACTGGGAATGAAAAAATCTACAACAGGGCACTCTCCCTCTTTCTATTTTATAACCACCATATCTGAGCTTTCCAAATATGCTCCCTGAGTAGTAAAAGTTGAAAAAATCCCATAATATTTTTACAATCTTACTACCTTCTGCTTTGCCTGGCCTCTGGCAGTAAACTTTTTTTCCTACTCTTAAGTCATGCTTCTTGCAGGGCGTTTGAGATCTGTGCTGCCAGTGTAGTCCTCCCTGTCCTGAAAGTCTTGGCTTCATCCAGTAATAAGGAGGACCAGTCTTCCACATCGTATATTCTGGACACTCCTTCCCTACATCTGTCTTTGCTTTAGCATATCTTGTGTGAATAGCTGGTTCCCACTGTGCCTATAACCTTGAGCTCTTGGTTTCTCTTTTCCAGTCCTCCTTTGACATCTTGTAATTCATCACCATCTCAGAGAGTTTTACTGAAAAGTTCACTCTAGAGTTTTTTTAATCTACTCCTAAGGGTGTCTCCCTGGCTATTGCTTGTCTGGTAGCTTCCTGTAGCTAGAAATATAGTTCTTATTTAGCCTGGTGTCTTGTTTTGAGATCTAGTCAGTCTGCATTCCCTTTCTCATATAATTTTTCATCTCTATGTATTTTTATTCCACTTTGTATTTACTATGGTCATTCCCTCTAGAAGAATCTCCCCCGCCAACATAATCCAATCTATGCCTGAGTTCATATTTGCTTCCCTGCATGGTACTAACTGGTGCAGTTGCCTTAGGTGGGTCTTCATTCAAAAAAAAGAACTAAGGGTATGTGTGTTTTGCATGCAGAACTTTATTTTCCAGAGCTATTCCAGTTTCTCCCAAGTATTTTCCCTTCAGTGTTTCCTCTGTTTCATTATCACAAATAATGAAATATCCCCCTTTAGAATTTTGAATATTTATGGAGTGAGATATCTTTCACATGGCGCTAGCCATCAAAAAGTTGGAAGTCAAGGGCTGGACTTCTTTTTTTTTTTGACGTGGCTTTTGCCACCTTATGAGCTTATCCTTCCCTCTCTGTTTAATGGTGCAGGGAGATGGACTGAACTTTGAGATCTACGTGGAATAGGCTCAGTTCTGGAGTCCTCAGCACAGGAAGGACATGGGTCTGTTAAAGCGAGTGCAGAGGAGGCCAGTAAGCTGATCAGAGGGCTGGAGCACCTCTCATACAAAGACAGGCTGAGAAAATTGGGGTTATTCAGCTTGAAGAAGAGAAGGCTGGGGAGACCTTATAGCAGCTTTCCAGTAATTAAAGGGGCTACAGGAAAGCTGGGGAGGGGCTCTTTATTAGGGAGAGCAGGGGTAGGGCGTGAGGGAATAGTTTCAAGCTGAAAGAGGGGAGATCTAGATTAGATATTTGGAAGAAATTATTTAGTGTTGAGGTGGTAAGGCACTGGCATAGGTTGCCCAGGGAAGTTGTGTACGCTGCATCCCTGGAGGTGTTCAGGACCAGGTTGGATGGGGTTTTGACTAACCTGGTCTAGTGGAAGGTGAGATTGGAACTGGATGATCTTTAAGGTCCTTTCCAACTCAAACCATTCTATGATTCTGTTCAAACCTTGTGGATGATGTTCATCTCTGTCATTGTTATTGTTGTATTGCTGTAAGACCTTTTGTAGTTGTTCCTCATCCAACTGTAGCTTCACCTTGGAGGAGAGAGCCGGATAGGTTACAATACTTGTGAGATAACTTGTAAACCATCAGGAAGGGCTGAGGGGAATGGGTTGGTGTAGGTGGAACAAATCACTCTTTGTTTTTTTTGTTGTTGTTTTTCTTTTAACTTGTCCTCTAGGTACTCCTTGCTGCAGGATGAATTAGGAAGGCAAGGCCTCTCCCCCTGAACTATGGAGACAAGGTCGTCTTTCATCGCCGCCATGCAAGAGACACAGCATCTCTCCCAAGAAAAGGGTCAGAGCCCAGCCAACGGCAACAAGGAGCAGTTTGATTCAGGTGAGCTCTCCTTCACACCCATGGGTTTTCCTCACTCTTAGAGCTGATCACCGGTAGTGGTGGGGACAGCCATATTGCCAGGGGAGTGTTGAGAATGGTTGTTCAGCCTGAAGGACTTTTTTTTTTTTAATCTTATGGATTGTGTCTAATGGTTGATGGGTTGGGAAGTTTGAGTTTTTCTTCTGGATCTCTTCTATAGTATGTAGCAGCTATTCAAAATGTGAAGAAAAAGCAATAGAGAACCTTTCCCAGCACATCATAGTGTGTTCTTTCTGTTTCACTACCGTTTTTTATTTTGTTAGAGTTTTATGGTTTAAGAAAGGAAATCAACATTGAGAAATTACAGCATTTCTCCTTTGTTTTGACCTTTCACCCTGTCTTCTCTAGATTTTTTTGAGTGCTTTAAGTGAGAGGGCTTCACAAACATTAGATCTGACTGTGAAGAGCTGGTTGCGTGTTGTTCTTGTGCTCATGGGTATGACTGGATGCTCTGTGATGCTCCAGGGTGGACACCTGAAGGTGAGAATACACTTGTGGAGAACACTGAGCTATCAGTGTATTGAAATTGAAGATTGCCCCAACCCAGGTGTAGGAACTTGCACTTGGCCTTGTTGAACCTCATGAGGTTCTCACCGGCCCACTTCTCCAGCCTGTCCAGGTCCTTCTGAGAGGAGGGTGCTGGCCTCTTCTCCCAAGTGACAGGGGACAGGACGAGAGGGAATGGCCTCAAGCTCCACCAGGGGAGATTTAGGCTTGAGATTAGGAAAAAATTCTTCACAGAGAGGGTGGTTAGGCATTGGAACGGTCTGCCCAGGGAGGTGGTTGAGTCGCCATCCCTGGAGGTGTTTAAGGTGAGGGTGGATGAGGTACTTAGGGGCATGATTTAGAGATTGGTGGGAATAGTTGGACTCAACGATCCAGTGGGTGTCTTCTTGGTGAATTGGTGATTCTCCCAAGGTTTGTGGTTGATTAGGTTCCACCACCCCCTGCTGCACCCCTCAGTCCCCTCTTGGTGGGTTCACTGCTTAAGCATTTCAGTTCTCTATTTTCTCAAAAAGTCATGAAGGCATCTGTGTGGTATAAATAAGATGGCTAAGCAGTTTTCAGTGAAGCCTGGGAAAAATCTGTGTTTCTGGAGATTTTTGGGTTTTTTATCCTCTTTATTTCCTGTAGCTAAACATCCTAGGAGGCTGTTAACACCTGGAATAGTTGCATTTTTATAGTGTCAATGCATAAGCGCTTTAAAGCCATTGAGAGGCTCGCAGATAATGACTTGTTGATTTTATTTGCCATCTTGGGCTTGTTTATACATCACCGTATTATAGGCAAGCCAATCTTTCATTAAGAGAGAGCACTGGGCCTAAGTACCAATAATTGAAAAGAGAGTTAATACAAAGAACAGGCCTAATGCCATTTTTGTCATCTCACAGGGTGCTGTATGAAGTGTTGGCACATGGGGGTTTGGAGCTCTCCAGTAGAGCCAGGACTTTGTTCTTGGAGTGCATGACTTGAGGAGCGATGAACAGATCACCTTTGTGATAACTGCTTCTCAACTAGGCACAGTCTTTATTGTATATTGAGAGACTTTATATTTTTCTATCTGCGTTTTAATCAGGGGATCTCCAGGCAATTGAGAGAGGTAGGGCTCTCTCCTCAGCAGTAAGGCTTTGGTCATGGATGAGGACATTTGTGCACAGCTCTATTTACAGAGATGGGGTTGGGTCCCCTAGGCTGGTCTGATCCCTTGGCTGTGCAATCTCATGCTGGATGGCCTCTTGCCAGATTTCTAGAAAGGAAGAAAATCCAAAAAAAAGCATTTGGGAAACTTACAGCTCCTTCAAAATCCTTTGTGATAAAATGAAGCAAAATAAAACACTGATACTGTGATAAATGAGTGCTCTGACATTATTTTTACAGACCTTGTGAAAGTAATTTCCTGATCAAGTCTGCAGATAAAACACAGTAGAGGAGTCAGACTTGTGTCAGGGTGAAATGAATTGACAGGGAGACAAGGCTGCAGCTCTCGCACTCCCTCCCTCTGGGGTCTTAAAGCCTCTCTGTATGGGTTTAGAAAGAAGAGATTTGGGTGTTACTTTTTAAAAATAGATGCTGTTTTTAGTTTTGCTGGACTGCATGTGAATAAACCTGCCGGTGGGACTGTGGGGCCGCTGAGTCCCTCTGTGTTGGTGTGTGGCAGAGCAGGTCATGGGTAGCAGAATTATGAACTACAGGAGGACTTGTATCTATAACTAGCATCTGTAATGCTAACGTAAGTAATGTGCTCTTGGCAAATTCGGGAGAAGATTTTGTCACCCTGGGGACATTGCTCCGTACAAAGGCTGGGGGTTGTATACTGAACTGCCTAAAAACCCCTGCTTCCACGGCTCTGTGGAATAACTCCTGCCCCCAAGACAACTGTGAAAAGCTGGAGAACGTGGGATGCTTGTCTGGACTGACCCAGCAGGTTTGAGCAAAAAATAATAATAACAACTGAGAATATGCAGAGAGCATTGTGCGCTGAGGGAAATGCTTCATGCTCTGACGTGTAAGTATCTGAGCAGAAGAGAAGACTTTCTATACTGAACGTGTCTGTTTTCAGGCGGCAGTCATGGAGTTGGGTTATTTCTTCTGCGTTGAAAAGTCATCTGGTAGCCACTTTATCATGGGAGTAATTGTTGATTCACATCTTCATATTTAAGCAGGTTAATTGAGTTTAAGTCAATGAGTCTGACTTTACACTTGATGCAGCAGCGTGGAAAGTGTTTAACAGCAATGACAGTTCAGCACTCCTCTTTGAACTCTCTATCCTCCGTTGGCTCTGTCTCAAAACCCCTCTTCTGATCCACCTTTTCCCCTTCACCGATATATGCCTGGCTCCACAGGCGGCAAATAAAACCAGTGTCTTCCCCTTTGAATAATGAGAGATTCCTATTGCACAACATAATTTTCCAGTCTTGAAAACTGGAGACCTGTAGCAATAATTGCAATAAATTAACCCTGCAGTTTTCTTCATAAAACTGTCTGGGGAGGTTTCTTAATTCAGTTTGTCATGAGTCACTTTAATTACATCATGACCATGCTGATGAATGTTTGGGCAGGTAAGGGTCTTGCAGAGTTTGCCTGATAAATGCTTATTGCAAAGAGCTCATTGCTAGACTGCAAATATTTTTGCTCTGGGGATGAAACTGAGTTTGTGAGATTGCTTGGGAACAAAATGAAAACAATCAGATTTGGCTTATTTTCTGTAAGTGAAAGAAGATTTATTTTTAATTCTTGCTGTTTGTGTTTCTGTGAGGGTTTGAGGCCTCAACTCTGCTCTATCCAGGGCAGCTATAAAAAACCCCGAAGAGTAGTAGTGCCAAGTCCTTCACTGTTGGGAAAGATAGTGTTGGGGTGTGGTGTGGATGGGGCAAGCAGATGATGCAGATGATGCAGAGCCCCAAATCTGAAATGGGGCAAGGAGAATTGCAGGGAGCAAGAAGGCAGTATTGGTCCGATGAGGGTTGCTGGGCAATTTGGGGGAAAGCAGCTGTAGTCTTGGGGGAAGAGGGAGGAGTGGGGGCCTGGTATGAGACTTCTGGGTGGTGGGATGCTGAGGAAGGAGAAAAAGGGTGGCAGGACTAAACCTGAGTCTCCACTACCCCAAGGGCTGGTATAAGTGCTGCTAACACTACTCAGCCAACAGAACTTCTAATATTATCACTAGGGCTCTGCTGTAGTTTTTGACCTGATTTTGAGGCATAAGCAAGGCCGTGGCAACTTTGTCATAGCAGACAGATGGCCACCTCCCTTGCAGCAAGAGTTATCAAATACAGAATAAAAGAGCACAATTGCCTGTTGCAGTATGGTGGGTTTGCTGCCCAGCTGCTGTGGAAGCAGAGCCATTTCTGGTTTCAAAGTGTTGGCTGTTAAAGTCCCAAAGTCTGCTGAAAGTGTAGTAAAGATCTGGTCAAACTAGAAAAGCACAGATATTTAAAACAAACTGTCTGTTTTCCCTTGTGTTGATGTTTATACTGGTTGCTATTGTCACTCTGAACTCTTTGTCACAACTTTTGCTTTCTTTGGCTGTGTTTTAGGCTGCTTTTCTTTTTTTTTTTTCTTCTTCTCCTTTTGAACAGATGAGGGCTCCAGCGTTGAGGATGCAGACTTCAACTGGGACGAGTACCTGGAGGAAACAGGAGCCAGTGCTGCTCCCCACACCTCCTTCAAACACGTATGTGCTTTGTCTGAGCTTTGTTTGCGTCGAGCGTGTTCCCTCTTTTTGGTTTTCAGAGGTTCCTGGAGAACTCAAGTGGGGTCTAACCACCCTGGGGGGAAATTGTCCCTCTGTGCATCAGGCAGGATGAGTAGGTACAGCTCCCAGCTGGTGTTAGGTGAACTTGGTGTGTTTGCATCATCTGCACTCACAGCTTGGAGCGCTGTGTCTATGCCACTGCCTTATCCTCTACCTTGGTTTCAAATTTTCCATTTTTGAGTGCTTCCGATGCTTTCCTTTTGTTTTTAATGCATTATTTTTTTCTCTTAACCTGTTTTCTTCCCTGTTCATTGCTGTCTCTCCTATTCTCGCTAGAGTGCCTTATTTCTTAGAAACTGTCCTCTTATTGTGAGATTTACTGACTAGCAGGGTCGCTCAGCAGGAGAGTCTAGCATGGCCCATAGGAAATCATCTCTTAACCTTCTTCATGGAGATGCTGTCTCAGGAGCATGAGAACCAAGTGCTTAGGTAGATGATGCTTTTCCTGGGTAAATGTGGCGTATACAGACAGCCGTGGTAGTTACAGCATAGTCTGTCTGTGGTCCCTCTTAGCACAGATAGCATTCAAAGTCTCTGAAATCTTGACTGATTAAGAAAATCAGAGCATGCTTTGAAAGAAGGACCCTGTCCCTTGTTGTTTGGGACTAGCTTCTCCATCCACCACCAGTAGTTGAATCTGTTCAGCTCCACATGTGTGATGTAGCATAAAGACATGGGACAGAAATTAAGTTGATGTGTCAGTTCTTCATCACAGTCAAGGATATTCGTGTGTGGCCACATTGGTAGATCTTTTCCACGACATCGTTGTCATTCAGCCACAAGACTGTGCTGTCAGAGATGTTGAGACCTAGTGGGAAGGTGTTGTGATGCTTTCATCTAAGTAAAGCCACAGGTCATGATGGATCTCTGTCCTCAGCTGCAAGTCCCATGAGGGTGCTGCTGCTTTTCCTCCTACCTCACCCACCAGATACAGGTAGCAGCCTGTTCTTCTACAGATACTCACCAGTTGTGCTAGCTCTTCTCCTAGCTTCACTTGGCTGCTCTGTGCGCTCTGGAGAACGTGGACATCTTCAGCAGGAAGAGAGGATTTTTAGCTATGATGATCTAAGCTGCCTTACACTGAGTCCCTTTGCTAGCAGAGATGCACTTTGGGAACAGTGTAGCTGTGCTGCAGTGAGAGGGAAGCTTCTGAAAGAAGCTACTTTAAGAGAAGTACTTCAGAAAGTTGCTACTTTAAGAAGAGTCTCTATTCGGATCACTGCGTTGATGCTGTTAAACCACCTCTGTCTCCAGGTGGTTCCTTGTCTTGTTTTGAAAGGGTAAGTGATGAAAACCCTCTTTTCCATCTCCATCAGAAAAAATAATACAATCCTCCATCCTCTATTTTACTTTCATTTTAACAACAATAGAGTATTGCAGGACAAAGGACTGTAAGAAGAATTGCAGAGCAATGTAAAAGTTTTTTTGGTAGAGTTTATCCTTGGTCCAGCCACTGTTTGGAGAGAGCATCTTATTCCAGGTTTCCACTTAGGACTCCATCACAAATACCAGATCCAAGGGAAAGGTTTGTGCTTTGTGAAGCCATTAAGGATATCTTTAGGTGCATGGAGATGCCGACCTCGTCCTGCTTATCCTGCTCCATTGCAGGGTCTCACAGCACCTCAATCCTGGGACTATCAGTGTGAGACAAGTTAGTACTGGAAACAATCCTTAGTGAGTATGCTTCATAATCTGAAACTTGATCCTCAGAATAACCTGGGTTGGCCTGGAAGCTGTCAGAAGAGATTATTTTATTTCTCTGTTTCCCCTTTTTCTGTTATTTCCAGTCACAAGTCAGGGGCCTCCAGAATACCACTTAGGTCTTTATCTGTGGTGAGTTGAAGGAGAAAAACTACAGATGAATGTATATCCTGGATTATTTATGAGGACCTTTAATATCACAAGAGCTGAGATCCTCTTTTGTGACTAAGTACTAAATGTCATAGACCTCTTCCATCTGCAAAGGTCCACTCCAGCCTCAACTATTCTGTGACTCCAAGCTTTGATGCTTATGGAAGTGTCCACGCAAGCAAAGGCATTTGGAGTGCTGTTAACTGCAAATAATAAATCACTTTGGCTGGGAAGCTCTTGTGTCATAAGCTGGAGTGGGATGATTGAGGGAGTACTGCTGACAACCCAGAGGATGTCAATGTTTTCTCTGCATTTTTGTATCCCCAAGTCTAAGAAGTCTTCAGGTGGCCAAGTAGACCATATTGTATTCATCTTTGTCAGGAAAAGAGGCATTTTAAGTCATTTAAGTGAGAGGTTAATCAGAGACAGGTTAAACCCAACTTTATTATTTTCTGGTTTCAGCAGGAGGTAAGGTACTAAGAAACAGGTAAGAATTTGTCCTAAAGGCATCTCATAGGGAGAACCAGGCTATGATTTTTTATGATCTTCTGAAGACAAGGCTGGCACTTGAACCAGTGAACTGGCATCCACCTCTTCTCTATCAACATCAGCTGGAGACATCCCACTGGCGCTTCGAACATATGTTGTGATGTGCCTACAGTAGCCCTTGGTGTTTAACTGCAGTCCATCCAGTGTCCTGGAAGGGGTGCACTGGCATCTCCAGGGACCTAAGGGAAGTTACCTATCACTGATGAGATAGGTGGAAATGAGATCTCCATCAGGTGTCAAGACAGTGACCTGAACCATTTCTTTCAGTGATGGGTCATACCTTAATTATTGGGTTGCTGGGAGAATGAATTGGTTGAGGATTTAGCTGCTGAGGATAGATTTAATGGAAATGCTCTCCTTTGTCTGCCTGGTACAGAATTCACCCTGATGCTTATCAAGTCTCAAGAAGTGCTTCAGTGTTGTTATATGATTAATTATTATAGTTAGACTTCAGTCTTAGGCATGTTTGGTACCTGCCTTTCTCCCTTACATGTGTCCTGTGATTTGCCTAATGGAGCTGTGCAGCTGGAAATGCAACCTGCGCTTAGTTATACTGTCTTTCTCCTATTAGTGAGGTTTATGATGTGAAGATGGGTACCAGTCCTTTCTTAGATACAGTGCATCTGAGGTTACTGCTGCTGGAGAGCCACTTTAGAGCATGTGGGACCTTGCATGGTGAGATATATGACAATGAACTAGGAATGGCCCTATGACATTGTGACAATGATTGGATTAAGGAGTGCAATCAACTTAAGTCCTATCCTGAAGCTGCCCTTTTAAGGGCAGCGTTGTATAGCTTAGCTGGGGAAGGGAGTCTCCCTGCAAAGAAGAAAAGGTAACACCATGCCTTTCTCGTTTTGTAAGGTTGAAATCAGCCTTCAAAGCAGTTTCCAACCAGGGATGAAATTAGAAGTGGCCAACAAGAGCAATCCAGACACGTATTGGGTAGCTACGATCATTACAACATGTGGACAGCTCTTACTGCTTCGTTACTGTGGCTATGGAGATGACCGCAGGGCGGATTTCTGGTGTGATGTGATGACAGCAGATCTTCACCCCGTTGGATGGTGTACACAGAATAACAAGGTCCTGATGCCTCCAGATGGTGAGTTCTGTGTGTTTTGTTAGGGTGTTGCTCTAGTATTGGGTTTGTGGTTCATCTCCGGACTTGCAGTTGATCTGGAGTGGGTACTGCACATCATCATCTGGTGTTGGACGGTGCACTCAGGGTCAGGTCCCCATGGGTCAGTGGGTGATTCTGTTTGCCAGTTGGCCTCTAGATGAGGCATTTTTGCTCTATTTGGTAACAACAGAAGGCGCTTCTGTAGGAAGCTGTCTTAACAAGGACACTTACTGCTAAATTGCAAGTCCATCATTTTTGGTTAGGGGGGAATATTGTCCTATTCTTGTAGGAGAGAGGGGTGAAATTCATGGTGAGAATGAACTGAAATAAGCAAGGTCAGTGTAGGTTTGACCAAAACCAGAAGTTGGCTGTGCACTCAAGTGTATTGCCCTGAAAATTTAAAACATTCCATTGACAAATTCTTGCAGCTTTTAATGCCAATGGTGGATACACACTATAAAAGATAACAAAATTTGTTCATCGTAGATTAGGGCATGTCCTAATTATCAGCAATTAAGTGTATAAAACCTGAATGCAAGACCAATGTATTACCCAGTGGCCCGTGTGGAACCATTTGTTAATAATACTTTTTGAAGTTAAGAAGAATGTGGGGTTCGTGGGTTGCATACAGCAATGGAACAGCTGTGTATCCTTACTACTACATAGCTCCAAGCAGAGGCATACTTGTAAATGCTACTCATGTGTGTTCCAGCCATATTATCCCATTTGCTCTGGATCAGGAGAAGAAGAGGTAAATATTTAGCCTCCAGCTTCTCATGCATTTCAGCAAAGTCCCATTTATGAATTTTACTGCTGAAATTTTTCTTTCTGTTGCATGTGACCACTGAAAAAAGTCTGCCTGCCACTTGTGTGCCAAGTGTGATTTCTCCAGGTGTAGGTGTTGCCTGACTTCCCAGTGGAGTGAGCTGTAGACACTGTCTTTGAATCACAGCTGAAATGGGCTTGCATGTGCTGAACTCTAAGCTAAACTTATCTTTTTGTTTTGATATGTGTCTTTTGAATAAACAGAGGATTGAAATCTTGAAGACAAATATGGCCAAGAAATCTGTTCGCTTAGCACTAGTAAATCAAACTGATGTGAGAAAGGTTAGGTGTTTTATTTTATTGGTCTCTTAAACTACCTGGTATTATGTAGATTATATTCAGTGTTACCGGAAAGGTGTGTGGTGCAATAAACTAAATCTCAGAATGCCAGGGTCAAGAGGTAAGAGATCTTGTCGACTGTTGTAATAGAAAAGAATGATTATTTTATAACCAGAGGCAACTACTTTTCATGGAAATGTTGGAACTTGCTCTTTTCGTTGTGACTACTTCTTGTGAATTGTCTTGCTTGAATGACTGCAAATGTGCAGTGCGTCATACTTTCTTTCTCCTCTGTCTGGGTGAAGTAAATGTATACCAGGGTCTTATATTTGAGTAACTGCCCTGTTTTGTTTTGTTTATTTCCCCTCCTACTTCCATACTCGGGGAATAAACTCCATTGAATGTGTCTTAGTATAGTTTTCAGAAGGAATAAATTAAGGTTGCAATTTCAAGAGAGATGCAAGCAACTAAGAGCTTGAGTCACATTTTGGAATGAGGCGTCTGTAATGCCTGGGAGGACCTGAGCCTTCAGTACTTCTCTCACCTGGAAAAGAGAGAGGTCCTAAATGTGCTCCTAGATCGCAGAGCTCCTCTGGGTGTTTTTGCACAGTGTTAAAAGATGGGTTTTCAGAAGGTTGTAGCCCCCATTGGGACATCCCAGGGAAGAAGCTGAAATTTCAAGAGTGCCCCTTGTCTCCTTTAGGAAGAACTGAGCTCTGACTGGCTTTTAAAAGTGACTAGTGAGGGCTGCATTTATTGTACACAGATGCTTGGAGTTTGTGTTACGCTTAATTGCTTTGCTGATCAGTGAATGTATCTTAATGAGCTAAACTTCATTGCAATGCTTACAGGATCAGACTTAACATTGGTGATAGAGAAAGTGATGTTCTCTTTGAATTATGTGGCGTTTTTTGCCTTTTCAGCAGTGCACACTATTTTATTGTCAAGCTTTTGGAAGAAATAAAAGCCTGATTCTGCACATCTTGTTTACAATGAGGATATCTGTTGACAAGACCATGCAAGCAGTTATAGTCTGTTAGGATTTGACATTAATCGGAATCTGGAGACTTGGTTAAAAAGCAGATTTGCCAAGAAGGACTTAGAGGCAAAATACCAGCACTGGGACTGTGCTCTGCTTTTGCTTATGAATCAGATTGGACTGATAAGTGCTTGTCTTATCAATGTGATGCCAGACAAGAATGGTACAGGGTGATAGGATGGAGAATTTCATTAGGTGGGAGAGAGATGAGAAAAAGTGGGCCAGTTCAGTTTAGTAAATCAATAGAACTTGATTTAATGTGCAGCACACACAGAGCTTTTAAGAAGCAGCTTCCAAATAATTATTGTTTATGATCCCAATAGAAGGAAGTCATTTAATTTACAGACTGTTACATGATTATTTATTGGGTGACGTTAGTATTGCATCATGGTGCTTGTGAGCATAGTGTCAAGTCATGTTATGTCCTTTCATGACATTACACTGCAGTGCTCTAGAATAGGACTGCTCAAGCCAAGTGCTTGACTTTGCAATAAAATGTATTGGCTTATGAAAGGGCAGCGTGAGTACGTGTGTGTCTGTGGGTTTCATCCTCCACCCCCACCTCCCCCTGCAGAAAGTCAGAGGGGTAAAATTGTAGTTACTTCAAGGTTTACCGTTAATTATATTTTTCTCATTACAGATTGGTGTGCAATTTGAATTGCAAACTCAACTATCCTGGCAGAATAGATCAGTTTACCATTCAAAGCAAAATGAAAATTATTTAAATTAGTTAATATAGAACTCATTTGAATGAATTGGATGTTTATTCATGAACTAGCTGAGGCAAGTGTGAAGCTGTCCTTATGGTCTGTAGCTTTGGCATTGATCAGTTCTAAAGTCACATCCTGGGACAGAGTTTTCTGGTTTATTGCACGCTAACTGTGGGTAGCTACTGCCTGATGTTGCTGAGTGTGAAATTTTCATCCGTTCTGATGAGGCCTGTAGCAATTGTGGTTCATACGAGGAAGCATAACCTGCCTCAAAGCTCCTTTACAGTGGCAAAGCTGTGGTGGTACGGTAAGATTGTTTTCAACATTGTAGGGATGGGGTGTAACACAGACTTTCCATCAGTTAGTTAAAATTTACCCATTGTATTAGCCTGCGTAGAAACAGGGACAGCCTTTATCCCCTCTGATGTCTTAACCAAGCACTGTCCTCTTCAGCACAGAGCCAATGCATTTGTTTTTCAACATCCTCCATCCTTTGGGATGTTTTACACGTTGAGGATTAAAAATTGAAGCCAAACTAAACTTTCCCTTACTATCAATTCCTTTAACTGTGAAAGGAGAAGAGGTCTCTTGCCTCCTTTAGCCTGTTATTTCCATGTGTGTTTTCTTTTGTTGATGACAGTTGGGTTCAGGAACACATTTACTGTCGGGTAGAAGAGCAGCGTGGAGAACCTGACAAGCGTAGTAGCTAAATTATGCATTGTGAAGCATGTGGAAAGCAGGAACGTCTTTTGATTGACACTTGGGTGGTTTTGTACAGATTGCAGATTTACAGCTGAGCCAACAGAGCTGAATCTCTCCTGGCACTATCTTAATGCATTCTGGGATGCGCTAAAGACGCTGGACGACAAGATTATTGTGTACACTTGTAATTGCCACGGTGGTTCTGCTTTAATGTTATTGACAGATGGAAATTCAAATAGGGCATTGCTGTGTGCAGATCCACGTGATAAACTTGCGTCTGCTCACCGTGTAAACCAGGAGACGGAGGAGACTGGAGATGCAGGGAAATACAGCGGGGAGAAAACAAGGTCTAGCTTTTGATTTTATAATTAACTGGTACAGATGGGAAAGCCTTTAACCACCATCTATCCTTGATGTGATGATCAAGATGATCAGTTGTACTGTGATTACATATAAGAAAGCAGCTTTTACTTCTGTTACACAAATATGAAGAAAGTTAAAGCTGAAAAACCTGATCCTGGGTTGAAGCGAGTCCCTCTTGCATGGTGCTGAGCTATGAGGTGAAATATTCTGTTAAGAGTGGTGGAGATGAAGAGTTTTGCTTGCCCAGACTTCCTGCAAAGGTAAACATCTTCATTTGGTCACTATTTGAAATGTATCACTTCTAGCATAGACCTGGTCAAAGGAGCAGAATTTCACTCAAATTCCAAGTGCTGGATCTGATTTTGGGCAGCGTATGAATGAGATAAGACCTGTGCCACAGCAAACTGGGTTGCCTTCAAATGATGACTTATGGTGGTGTTTTGGTTTTTTAAAATATATATATATATATTTATTTATATATATCTTTTTATATCTATATATATATATAGATATATCTTTTTTTTGAATCAGTCAAAGAGCCAGATACCACTTATTGAGATCAGTGGTGTGAGAGAGGGAAGAATTGGATTTGGTTGGCCATGTCAAAACTTACAGCACCAAGACCAGATTCTGCATAGTCCAAAGATGGTTAGCTCTGTTGCACAGCCTTTTTTTTATGCAAGATGTCAGATAAATAGGTAGTTAAAAGGAATAAGTTAACTTTGATCCAGTTTTTCCATTTCATTAGCGCTCATGTGAAGTCATTGTTGAATGTAGTAGTTGGATGCTGGGGCTGGGCTACAGCAGAAAGGATTGAGAGAAAATGGGTCACAGGATGGGAACAGGAGCAGTAGGGGGGAGATGGTGAGACAGGAGCAAAGAGAAAAGCAAACCTTGAACAGCTACTTCCAGCTTGAGGTGTGGATTTGATGTCATTAGGTGCATAGGACTTGTTTGAGGGGCACAGCGTAGATTAGTGATGGAGATGTGGCCCAAACACTTGCCTTTCAGCGTTGTTCTTGAAGGTCACTTGTGTCTGCAAAACTTGTCCACAGGTTCTTCAAAAAACAACACGGAGATTTCTGAAAATAGGTGAGGGCCTTCAGAAAATGGATGTTTTCCTTTTAACCAAAGCCAGGTATCCCCCTCATCCCAGAGGAAATAAAATGTAAACTGTGCCTGCAGGTCCATGATTACAATGCAGGTAGAGGGATAGGGTGGGCAGGGTGGACTTCGTCATTTGTCTTTGTGAGGAGCTGGCTCTCCTTCCCTGACTGATCTGAGATGAGTTTGCTTTTCCACTGGTATAATTAAGAGCAGATCTGGCCCCAGTTTAGCTCTTTCACTGAAGGCTCACCTGAAATATTACTTCCTAGGAGCCTGAGCCTGGAAAGAATCAGTAGGCATTCTCTGAGCTTATGCTGTTTTACATCAGCTAAGCACAGGGCCCTCGAGCCAAGTAAAATGAAACTTGGAAATCTTCTTTGGCAGATTGTACTGTCAAAGTCTATGGATGTTCCTGAAGTAAGACACAGAATTTTTGTTTTATACCTTATTTGCCCACTCCTTATATTCTTATTCCATCAAACCCAAATTTAGACTAACCTGATGTAAATAGGTTGCATTTTTTTTCTGTTTTGAATACTGCAAATGACTCCTAGTACAGTGTTTTATGTGTGCTTTTCAAGTTGACTTTAGCAGAGTATTAATTATGCAGGGGTGACGTTAGCATAAATAACTAGTCAGCAAATAAATGTCAATTAAATATTCTATTAGTATAATAGGCAGCTTTGTGCATTGGCGTAGAACGTTTAGCGGATTATACTTAATGAGCATATGAAAAATAGCATTTTATTTCTTTGCTCTCCTAATGATGACAGAGGGGAGGAGAGGAGGTAAAAATAACGCTAGCTTTGGCTAACGTGCCTGGGGCGTTTGGGTTGAAACTTGCCCTAGCAGGAGCCGTGCCAGTCAACTCCCTTTCCTCTTGGGAGCTGGCAGCAGCTGGAAATCACTGGAGCATATCATGGCTTGGCATCTCTGCGCTGGCCCCACGTAGCCCCTCGCAAGAAGAAAATATTTTCATTATAGCACCCACGGGAGTTTTCGCCTCTATTCCTTGACATGATGCAGATGGCTCAGTCTGGGGTATGAAAATTCAATAGTTAGCCCATTTCTCCTGCTACCTCAGGATATTGTGGCCTTAGAGCAAGTGCAGAGAAGGATCATGAAGGTGACCTGAGAGCTGGATCACCTCCCGTATTTGGACAGGCTCAGAATTGTTCAGCTTAGAGAAGGGAAGGGTCCAGGAGGACCTTATAGTTGCCTTCCAGTGTGTAAGGGGACTACAGGAAAGCTGGGGAGAGCTCTTTATCAGGGAGCACAGGGATAGGATGAGGGGGAACAGTTTTAAGCTGAAAGAGGGGAGATATTCAAAAGACATACTTTGCTGAGGGGGGTGTTGAGGCACTAGCCCAGGGAAGTTGTGGCTGCACCATCCCTGGAAGTGGTCAAGGCTAGGTTGGATGAGGTTTTGAGCAGCCTGATCCAGTGGAAAGTATCCCTGCCTATAGCAGGAACATTGAAACTGGATGATCTCTAAGGTCCTTTCCAACCCAAATCATTCTATTATTCTGTGAGTTTATGATTATATGGCCAGGAAAATGGTCTTTTTACTACTGTGTGAAACTGCAAATCTTTTACATGTACTGCTGGCTTTAGTTACTTTTGAAAGACTTAATATTGCCAAGTAAGGCCCTTTTGGGGTAAATGGAATGTAACTGGCCCTCATGTGTCTTACGGGAATGCAAGTAGTTGTTGAGTTACTGTGCAAATGTAACACAGCCTGGCCAGTGGGACAAGCTTCACAACAAATTTGACTTGTAGGTTTTATCTAATATAGAGTTTTTTGGCATCTCCAGGTCTGCTGGGCTTGAGATCAACCTTTTCCATTTTGATTTTCCTTTTAATATATTTTTTCAGGTCTAGAGGCGTAGTTGCAGGGAACCTTGTAAGAGTGAGATGATGGCAGGTTTACAAGGTGATCTTGGGAGTAAATGATTTATTCTGGTGCTTCTGTTGTAAAACTCAGACAAAGAAACTGTGTGTGAGTGGGAAATGCGAGGTGTGTACTGGTCTGGCTTTATCAGGCTGTTGTGAGTGATGGAGGCTATTGAGGGGGAAAAAATCAATGTTTGGTTGAACATAGGTCTTTTTGTTTCAGGTTTTTCGGGAGTGTGGTGGAGGTGGTCCTTAGGGAGCAAACCTCATGTGAAGCTCCCACCCTTGGTTCTGCAATGACCCTGTGGTTTAGGTGCATGATGGTGGGTACTTTCAGGTTTTCTGCTAAGGGTAATATTTCTCCTGTGTTGAAGCCACATCAGCTGGGATTGCTCTTTGTTCTTCTCTTATTAAAAGTTTTTGGTGGAACAGGCTTAGAAAGGTGTTTCTCCTCTTCAAAAGAAGAAAAAAAGGTCATTGTTTTTCCCTTCAAAAATGTCTGAACAGTTATTTCTGGGATTAAATACCCAAAGTGTCTGAAGATGCAGCAGTGCCTTATGGGATTCATATGTGGGTTTTCATCCCTCCTTGCCCTTTAGCTTATATTTGACTTTCTCTAACAAGGGTCTGGTCTCTCTTTGTGGAGTCAACCTGAGATATCTCATCCTTCATGCTCTGTGAGGTGCTCTTGTGCCTCGAGTACCCAGCCCTTGCTGAGGGTCCAGCATTTGCAGAACCGAAGCTGTGCAATATAGTTTAGGCTTCCAGTTACAAAAAATCCCAAAGATTGCATGTGAAGTAGGCTCCTTTTATTAAAAGCAAGAAAAGAACATACTTTAATCAAAACCTAATTTTCCTGTAGAAAGCTATTTCAGTGGAAGCATTTCCAGCAAGCCTAGTTTTCTAGGATAACAACATCTGCTTATTCTATATTTGCATTTATTTATGCTCACAAACAAATGGACTAAGGGAAACAGAAGCAGGCTTGACCAGACAGCCTGTGGCCCAGCGAGGCAGGGATTCACACGGTGACTGTGGCCACTAAAACTGAGCAGGACCCTGCAGTGCACCTAAAGTATGTGCTCAGCATCCATTTTGGGGTGCTTTTTTAATTGCTCAGGCTTATTTGAGGATTATTGAGCCTGTACCCAGATTAGGTATCAGTCCAACCTCTTAGAGAGGCGACGGTGTCAATGGTGCAGTTTTCCCTGCACAGTCCTAGAGCGAATCCTGGATTTTTGCACACTTTTATATGGAATGTATTTTCCTTTATATTCTTAAGAATAACCTATCCTCATTCTTGCACTGGACTGAGCTATACAGTCAGTAAAGCTAGTATAACAATATGATATAGTTTTACAGCTAACATAGAAGATAATATAGAGCTGTTTACGCTAGCGTGTTATTAGCCCAACTTAGAGCATGGAAGTTTAATCTGTAGGCTGGCTGACAGCCAAGGAAGGGTTCAAGAAGGGGTTTCACTGCTGGAGGGAGGTTTGACAACAAATGACTCGAACATACCGATACTGAAACGAATGCACTTTCTGACTGCTTTTCCCTTGCTTGAATTGACTGTCTGTCCTGACTTTTATTTCCATGTATTGCTACTGGTGCATGGTGCCTTCCTACACGAATGAATGCTGCTGCCGTTCCCACAGCAGGAACACAGTAAAGCAGCAGTGTTGTTTGCAGCACTGTAATGGTCCCTTTTGGGCGGTACGGGGAAGTCTGAACTATTTTAACTGCAAGTATCCTGTTATTGTGTACAAGCAACAGTGGAGCTGAGGATGAAGCTTCTTGTAATGAAAACTGAAAGCCTAATCCTTTAATAAACAATCTGGAGGGGGATGGAGGTGGGGGAACGACAAGAAGTGATTTTCCTGGACTTTGACAAGTTATAAACATATCCCGAGTGAAACCAATAGTGTGGAGCTTTATGAAAGATTTAATGAATAAATATTTCATGCCCACATGGTGCTTCTTCAGTAACGCACGCTGCTGGTAAAAAGCAATAAACAAAGAACCTCCTTCAGGGTTTGTTTGGGCTTTTAAATTAAACTAATTTAATCAACTTTTTCAGTCAAGCTTGATATTAGTTAATTTCTGTACACAGTACTGTATTCAGATCTGTTTGTTTTCTCCTTACACCTATTCTCCTCTTTGGAAGATGCATGCGTATCAAAGAATGATGCGTTTCATCCTACCCCTATGATGCACATCAGGGTTTTCAAGGCAGAGAACACATTCTGACTTTCTCCTTATTCTACAGCTTGAAGAGTCAGCCATCCTGTACTGTCTCAGTTGTAGGTGTTTTAGGACCCTAGATGAGGTTTTCATTACCTAGCAAATAGATCACTTGACCATGATGGGAGTTTCTCAGTGCAAGCAAGCAGGCGTCATTTGGGTTTTGGAAGTCTTCAGTGCCCAATTTGCTGCTGATTGAAGGACCAGAACTAAGCAAAAGTGCCCTGGAGTCTGGCCTCACATAGACAGCAAGGCTTGCATACTTCTGCTGTGGATGCTGCACAGATTTGTGTAAGGAGTTTGAAATGCTCCTCCAGTTCAGGCTGTGGGTGTGAGTGCACTAAGGCTATTGCTTTATGGTTGACTGTCACAGCAAATGACCAGCAGGCAATCATGATGGGTATTAGTTCTACTCTCCATGTCTTTTCAGAGCTTTAAAGGAATCCTGAGACCCCTGATTTTTACTAGGGAACAGTAGGACTGTATCCAATTGAATTTTTTCACAGCAGGACCGTACAAATGAAAAGCAAATAAGACACAGTAGGGAGGTAAAGAGAAGGGTGATCAGAGGAGCAAAGCTGACTTTGGGAATGCATCAGTGGCTATGGCTCCAGAATAAGCTGAGGATCTGCTCAAACTTGGACAGTGACACAGTTTTGCATGGAGTGGTGGGGCTGCACATGGGTGCATGGAATGGGGCATTTCTCAACTTCTTTTGCCATGTAAAGGAATAAAAGTGTTTTTTTTTTTTTGTCTACCTACCCCCAGCCACTGGAACCACTTTGTTTTTCTACTGGGCAGCTTTGGGAACTGAAATATTCCTCTTGTCTGGCTGGAGTACATCCCAGTGAGCTTTGTGCCACACCATGGGCAGTGACAAAAAAGATTGCATCAGAAACTAAGAAGTCTTTGATTCATAGATTGCTTTAGGTTGGAAGGGACCTTTACAGGTCCAACCCGCCTGCAGGAGCAGTGACATCTTTAACTAGATGAGGTTGCTCAGAACCCCACTCAACCTGACCTTGAATGTTTGCAGGGATGGGGTCTCCACTGCCTCCCTGGGCAACCTGTTCTAGTGTTTCACCACCATCGTTGTAAAAGATTTCTTCCTTATTTCCAGTCTAGATCTACCCTCCCATAGCTTAGAACTGTTTACTCCTTGTCCTGTCACAGCAAGCCTTGCTAAATTCTGTCTCCATCTTTCCTATAGGCCTCCTTTAAGTACTGGGAAGACAATATATGGTCTCCCCAGAGCCCTCTTTGATTGTCTAAACCCATGTAGATTATTTATTCTTTTTTTTTTGGGTATTTTTCTTTTTAGTGTTAGGCAAAATGTGAGATCAAGCACAGCAAAAAAATCTTTGGCAAAGGCTGATGCTGCAAAACTCCTTGCAGTAGTGCTGAGGTGCAATGGTTCACTGATCCAGCCCAGAATGTTGGCAGAACCAATTTCTTTTGCAACTCCTGTCCTCCTGAAAGGAAAGCATGTTTCAGTGGGACTCAAGCTCCATTCGGGATGCTCAAAGGGCCTAAAATGAGCAGTTGAGACCCCATGGCTTTACCTTCTGCTGCTTGCAATTCTGGTCACGGTCCGCAGGATAACACTGCAACCACTGCTGTGACTAAACCATTGGTTTTGGAGCTGACATTTAGTACAAGTTGTGCTGGAGGAACAAAGATATGGGAGGAAAGGAGTAATTGCAATTTGAGGCAGGGACTGTGACTGAGAATCTGTGTTTCCAAGGAAATATTGCAGGAAAAGGCTGTAAGCAAACACCGAGCTTTTCTGTGAACAGAGATTTCCTGAAAGTCCCTTGTTGTTTAGCAGCAGGTGAAATGGGGTGGACTTTTGGAAAGGTACCTTTGAGACCATGTCAAGTAAAAACTTCCTCTGACAATTGTTGCAAAACCCCCTTCTATCCATTGCACAGACTAGCAAAATTTTGTTAGGAATGGTTGGACTCGATGATCCAGTGGGTCTCTTCCAACCTGGTTATTCTGTGATTCTGTGAAAATCCTCGTCTTGAGGCATTAAAACGCCAGCGTGTGGAAGGACGTGAATTATTTTACAGTTAGAGCCCTAAACAGGCTCGTAGTAAAAAATGTAATTGAAAAGACAGTAAGTTTTAGCCTCTGTTGAGCCACCATCCAACATTGACTGCTATTTGGTGCAAATCGTATGAATACAGAACAGTGTGTGCAGCAGTTGAGATCTGTGACTTGGTGAGTTCTCACTGAGGAACAGAGTCCTTATTCAAGCAAAGACCTGTGAGCTGTGCACCTCAGTCATGACTGTGGTGTTCTCCACGACTGGATAATCCAGCAGTGCCTGTTTTGAGTGATTCTTCCACACTTGCACACCTCATGGGGAGTATCTTCTGTAGTAATGGAGCTAGAAAGCCCATAGACCATAGGAAAATGGGACATGAAAGCATAACACTGAATGCAAACGGCTCTTTTTTTTTTTTTTTTTTTTTTTTGACATGGTCAACTTAACTGATGTCCAGCTGAGTGCTTTTTTTATAGAGTATTCTTCAGAAATAATATTTGAGGGATTATAAGTAGCTATTCTTAGTAATTGCATTTCATTTCCCTTCCCCAGTCTCCTGTGATTTTCCCCAGAGTAGTTTTGGAATGGAAATGACATCTCTACTGTAAGACTAGACCTAGGTAATAATGCGGTGATATAATAAGTAAAACATTGATAGACTTAAATAATTCACCATTGGAAGTATCTGTGGAGACTTAAAAAGCCCTTACCATTCATAATCTACGTTAAGCACAGTTTGGAGTCTTAACATCAGAAAAGGAGGTGCTGTAGGAGCTGGGAAGAGATGCGTTTCTTCAGTGAAGCTTTTTTGATCATGTTGAAGATTTGAAATAATGAGTGATGTTCCTTAAGGGTCGATATTGTGACTGGTGTAGTTCATCTTTTTTTGCAGCATGGACAGTGGGATCGGGTGCATCCTCAGCACGTTTGCTGATGACAGCAATCTGTGTGGTGTGGTCCACACACTGGAAGGAAGGGATGCCATCTAAAGTGACCTTGACAGGCTTGAGAGGAGGGCCCATGTGAACGTCATGAAGTTTTAAAACCTCACTTTGTTGGAGTGAGTTCAGAGGGAAGGCCACAAAAATCCTCAGTGGGCTGGACACTTCTAGGAAGAAAGACTGAGAGAAGTGGGATTGTTCGGCTTGGAGAGGAGAAGGCTCTGGTGAGACCTTACGGCAGCCTTCCAGTACTTAAAGGGGTCCTACAGGAAAGCTGGAGAGGGACTTTTCACAAGGGTGTATAGTGATAGGATAAGGAGTAATGGCTTTAAACTGGAAGAAACCACATTTAGATTAGATATAAGGAAGATCATTTTTACTATGAGGGTGGTGAGGTGCTGGAACACGTTGCCCAGTGAAGCTGTAGATGCCCCCTCCCTGGAAGTGTTCAAGGTCCGGCTGAGCATCCTGATTCAGTGGAAGGTGTCTGTGCCTATGGCAGCAGGGTTGGAACCGGATGATCTTTAAAGTCTCTTCCAACCCAGACAATCCTGTGATTCCATGAAGATTAAGTTATGTCTCTTAAAGCTAAGCAGACATGAGAGGATTTGGCTTTTTTAGGCCAAGGCCAAGTCTTTGTGTCTGCTCTCGTGCCTTCAGCAGAGGTTTCCTTCAGGTTCACCTATGGACATCTCAGATTTTGCTTGTGAGGAACATGCACACAGGGAGCTTGGGAGGCTGCTAGTGGCAGATGCATGTACCAGCATGGTCCTGAGCCAGCTGTGACTTACACTTTATTTTTCCTTCATTACGTATGGTAATGTGGGCTCCCAATCACTGTGGAAGGGGGACTTGCTTCCTGAAGGAGACCATATGTTCCTGGAGCCTGTGGAGTTAGCTGTTACATAGTGCAGAGATATAAGTGATGCTCCTACAAAGCATTTTCCTGATTACAATTAAAAATCTATTCCTCTAACCCGAATTCCAGATTCTGGGTGAATTCTGGCTCTTTTGCATGACACTGGAAAGCTTTTGCTCAGAATGCCAGAATGACGTGGTTTTATGTCTGTGTATGTGCTCTCATTTCTATTTGATTTTGGTTACAAAATTAAAAAAAAAACCCACAACAAACCATCAAGCAAATAAGCTTAAGGGCATACTGAAACCCTTCCTGATTGGTAGTTTATTTTGTTTTTTAAGGCAGAGCATCCACCTCCTGCGTTTGTAGTGAAAAAAACCATTTTCCCACACAGTCACTGTTAGAAATAGGTGAAGGAACAAGGGGAAAGTCAGCATTTTCAGGTCATGGTGTAAAAATGCAGCTACTTCCTAAAGTGCTGGGCTTGATCTATAGAGTGTATCCAGGGAAAACTTTGTCAAACTCAGGAAGCCATTCTACATGTTTTACTGAAGAGGCTGTGCCGTGATGAGGACAGAAGCTCAAGAGAAATGCTCATGTGCTAAGGAATACTGGCAATGTTACTGAGGAGTCTCTGGCCATGAGAGGCTTGTACAGCTTGGGCATTTGACTACTGATGCTGTCTTTTCCATATGATCTTCTTTGCTGTGAGCCATTCAATTGTTGTTCTTAAACTTCTCAGGCTGGGCATCAGAAGGCAGCTCCATTTGGAACCTCTTTTTCCTTTAGAACATCTACAAAATTTATTTTGAAACAAAGACAAAAACACGTGGACGAAACATTCTGTGCTGAAGATCATGGAATTGTAGAATCATAGAATAGTTTGGATTGGAAGGGACATTATAGGTCATCCAGTTCCACTCCCCTGCAGCGACACCTTCTACTGGATCTGGTTGCTCAAAGCCTCATCCAACCTGGTCTTGAACACCGGCAGGGATGGGGCATCCACAACTTCTCTGGACAACCTGTGCCAGTGCCTCACCACCTTCTGCAGTAAAACATTTCTTTTGAATATCTAGGCTAAATCGTCCCTCACTCAGCGTAAAGCTGTTCCCCCTCGTCCTATCCCCGCATTCCTGAAAAAGAGCCCCTCCCCAGCTTTCCTGTAGCTCCCCTTTAAGTACTGGAAGGCTGCTTCCTTTGGTTGGTTTAGCAGGGAAAGCAGCTGGATTCATCAGAGCATCATCACCTCCATTCAATATGTACCAGTGTGATGAAGCTAAGATTTTAGAATTCAAAGGAGGTTTGGAGCATTGTGGAAAAGCTACTGGCACTTCAAATTCTGCCACACATTGTTATTCTCATTTCAGATGATGCCTTGCATGGTATTCTGTGTTGGTCTCTGATTCAGACCTTAACTCTTCAAAGTTTCGAGGATTTTCTTGATCCTGGGATTTATAGTTCAAGCCCTGTTCTGGTTTCAATTAAGGAAAACACGTTTAGTGAGTACAAAATGAACCTTGATGGTCTATTTCTTTGATGGTGTTGCGATGCTGATTATGAATTTACATCTTGTGCTTAGGATGTTAAGCACCTCATGGGGCCTGGCTGTGCTCAGACCGTACCATTAATTTCAGGAAGGATGTGTGATGAATGTTCATAAGGAGCCTCTAGGTGAGATGCCCCAAAATTATTAAATGGGATTGGTCATTAGCAGCTGGCAATACAGTTCTGATTGATTACAGAACGCACTGCAAAGTGAAAAATGATTTTTTAGTTTGTAAATCTATGTTTCTGCTTCACAGGTTGTCAGAAGGTGAATTCTTGGTGAATGAGCCTTGTTGGCTATTTCTGTAATAATTTGGGAGTGTGCTGGGTCACTCTTGCATCATGGTTAGATTTCCAGTAATGCCCAAAGTTCAGTTCTCTAAGCAGTGAGATTTGGAGAGACCCACAGGCAGATCCTCAAATTGCACCTAGTGCATCCTGATTTGCTGCTTGTATCTCGCACCTGCGATGGTTTTCCCTCAAGGTATCCCTCTGCCTCTCATCTCCGAGATGCGTCTTTGCCTTTGTATGATGCGTCCAGGCTGAAACTAGTAATGGCTTGCTTTTTCTTTCAAATCACTGCTTGTATCTTCAAAAGAAGGCACAGTTTGAGACTGCCAGTCTATGACTGTATGGCAAGGGACATATTTCACCTGTCCGTAACCATAATATCTGTTAATCTCAGATAATGAGACTAGGTGCTTAAGTTTTAGAGTTATACGGGGTGAGGTGAATCTGGACTTGCAGTGTCTGTGTAAGAGCAGAAAAGGTAAAAAAAATATGCTTTGGGTTATTTTTTAGGTCTCATGTGTAGTTGGTGAACTTGATAATAGGAAAAAAACCCCTATAACCATTAACCAAAATTTGTGTCCTTTTGTACTCTTTAATTGGCGTTTCCCGCTGGAGCTAAGAATGACTTGTCTTAATTATTCTTCTGTAGTGTATTAAACAATACGATGCAATACAAAGCATCATTGCCACTAATTCTTATCTTTTGGTAGAAGATGGAAAATAAAGAAAATCCAAACCCAGAATGCGTTTTTGGGCATCGCATCCCCCTGTATGTGTTCTGTGTTTTGCTGTTTTTGTTCTTAGTGGATATTTACTCTAGGCTGTTGGAGTTGCCAGGGAAAAAAGGTAATTGTGCAGTGAACTGGTTTATGGTTTATGTAAGAACATATTGCTGTGGTAAATTTGTTGCATTTTACAGAGCTGTCTCAGAAGAATAGCCTTCTGAAAGCAACTGCGGGATTTAGAAGTGAGAAAAGGCGCTTAGTATGTGAGATAATTGGATAGAGCTTGAAGGCATGAGGGCAGAGCCTTAGGCACAATATTTATACTGCAATGACATCCCCTTACAAAACGGCCCGTAACTTTTAGGTGCTGTTATGCCACAGAATCCATCTGGGGCTGGTCTATGAGATCCCAAATAGGGCATAGAAGTGCCTCTTGTGTCTGTCTGCAAAAGTGAGCCAAGGGGAGTGTTGGGTTCAGGGTAAGGTAACCTCTAGACCTCTTTCATTCACTGGCTCCACATTCTAGCATCAAAGATGTAGGGAAAGACCCTGATACTAATTCACAACAGCTATTGACATGCTCCAGTGTGTGCCCAGTGGTGGACAGACATACTAATTCAGGATATGAGCCAAGCTGATGACTAAATTGCAATAGGTCTGGCTGTGGCTCTGCACGCTAGCTTGGATAGGAATTACTGCATTTTGATTTGTAGACACATCTTTTTTTTCCTCTTTCAACGTTTCTCTTCTGGAAGTAGTACCTGTGGAGCATATGAAATGTTATACAAGGGCTTTACTAGGGTGGACAAGCAGCATGCATGTTTCTTCCCAGGTGGCTTTGAAACTTTTGAATCGTGTTTCCCTACGAGGACAGGCTGAGAGAGTTGAGGTTGTTCAGCTGGGGGAAGGAAAGGCTCTGGGGAGAACTTACAGCAACCTTCCAGTACTTTAAGGGGGCCTGTAGGAAAATTGGAGGGGGAAAGGGCTCTATATTGGCAGTTGCAAGGATAAAGCGAGAAGGATAATGGTATTAAGCTGAAAGAGCAGAGATTTAGATTAGATATTGGGAAGAACTATTTTCCTGTGGGGAGGGTGAGGCACTGGCACAGGTTCCCCAGAGAAGTTGTGGATGCCCCAACCTTGGAGGTGTTCAAGACCAGGCTGGATGAGGCTTTGAGCAACCTGATCCAGTGGAAGGTGTCCTTGCCCATGGCAGGGGAGTGGAACTGGATGATCTTTAATGTCCCTTCCAACCCAAACCATTCTATGATTCACAATTCTATGATTTTACAAAGGGCTTATGCATCTCTGTCTACTTGCAGTAGCAAATCTCTGCCTGCAATGATGACTAAATGTTTTTTACTCAGAGGGACTAAAGAATGGAGCAGAATAGCTTAGAAGCTGGCTGCCAAGAGCAGTTTTGTGCAGGGATTCTGGTGTATGTACCTGTGTCTCACATATGATGCATAACCCATATGCTGCAGGCACTCTTGAGAATTGTAACCTGGGCTGCTTCTGAAGGTGCTCATTTTGCCTGGAAAGCAGAGGTCTTGCAATTTTATTATTTTTTTTTATCTCTATGGGATAAAAATAGATTTAGAAATTACAATCAAAATACGAAATTTCCCCCTCCTTGAGTGCTCCCAAATTGCTGATTTGACAAGGCAGTCAGTAAGACTCCTGGGTGTGAAGACTAGGAGTTCGAGCTCTCATCGCACATGATACATCTCTTCTATGCACTGAGCACGGCGCTTAATGCAAGCAGAGTTAAAAATAATCAAGGAATGTATGTGGAGGCTTGGGGTTAAGTGACAAGAGCCATGGAGTTTGGATGCTCATTTTCACAGTGAGCCGTCACCCTAATGGACATTGATACTAATGATGGGGGAACCCCTATGGTTATATGGTTTGTTCAGAGCTCTCAAGCCCTGGGCACTGCCTGACTGCAGAAATAGCTTTCAGGAACTCTGTGTGTGTGTACACACATCTGAGTCCATGTAAGTCAGCTATTCCTGCTTCATTTCTAAGACTGCTGTTGATAAAAATGGAATTTAGTTGCCTTGTACCTAGAATTGAATTGGACAGCAAGCAATGTTATTGCTATGTGTAAAAAGTGTACAATCTCTATTTAGGGGAGAGTGAAAATGAGAAGTTTAGAAGAAGTAGAAACTGCTTGCTGTGAGTGAAACACCTTTGTAGTTTTATATCAAGTTTCCTCTTAATTTATTGTGTAGGTAACAAAGAGTAAAATTTCTCCCTTTTTACTGTCTTGGATGCTACAGCAGAATCAGAATAATAAGTTTTTGTTCATGCCTACAGATACAAGAGAACAGATGACTGACCCAAGTTTGTGTCTGGAGGATCTTTTGCATTCCCAAGTGGCCAGGCAGGCGCACTTCCCAATTCATGGGAGTATAATTGGGGTGATTGCATTTTTTGGTACCTAATCTGGATGACAAGGTTTCAGAATTGTGTTCCAGGTGAAATTAATATAAAAGCACTTAAAAAAGTGGTACATACTCTGAAAAGTTGAATGCTCCATCCTGGAATACCATCCTGTTGCGGCTGGCTGGCTGCAGGTGACGTGTAGCTATGCTGAGGGTGCCAGATGAATGAAGTTGGTTGCATCCCTGTAAGACCAGGTGTTGGAAGAGATGAATTCCCTTCACCTCTTGCTGTCTTCCACCTTCATCTTGCCATCCCTCTGTCCCAGTTCCTGTACTCCCAAAGGAGATCAGATCTTGGTGGTCCCTGGCTGTGCTTTCATGAAGTCTTCTTACAGCAGAGGGATGTGACAAGTGCAAGCAGAGCTGATAAATTTGCTGCTGTTCTTTATCTACATAATCTGATTGTAATTGATAGATAATGTCACCAAGATAGAGCGGACGCTCTTCCCATTATCAGCACACCTCTCCTTTTTATCCATTTTTTTTTAGTTTTAAATAATGCACTGCAAGTAGAGTATTGACTTTAACTGAAGGGAAGTAATTAATCACAGTACTTATGAGTAGATCATTTACTGCAGCTTGCAGGCAGGATGGGTACCTGAGGCTGTTGTACTCAGTCAGTCAAGGCAGACTGATATGTTGGGATTTATTAAGCAAATTTCTTTCATGATCTTGGGCAGTTTAACTTAAAAGCAGAAAGCCATGGCAGCAGGGTCTCAGGAAGGGTATGTTTGTTTCCTTATTGTTGTGTTTGGGGTGAAGGCAATGACACCAAGCTGCGCGACATGGTCAATATGCTGGCGAGAGGGGATGGCATCCAGAGGGACCTTGACAGACGTGAGAGGTGGGCATGTGCGAACCTCATGAAGTTCGACGGGGCCAAGTATAAGGTCCTGCACCTGGGTCAGAGCAATCCCAAGCACAAATACAGGCTGGCCAGGTTGAGAGCAAACCTGAAGAGAAAGGCTTGGGCGTGCTGGTGGATGAGAAGCTCAACATGAGCCAGCAATGTGCACTTGGAGCCTTATCCTGGGCTGCATCAGAAGTGTGACCAGCAGGTCAAGGAAGATGATTCTGTCCCTCTACTCTGCATTTATGAGACCTCCCCTGGAGTACTGCATTCTGTTCTGGAGTTCTCATCCCAGGAAGGACATGAATCTATTGGAGCAGGTCCAGAGGAGGGCCACAAAGATGATCAGAGGGCTGCAGCATCTCCATGCGAGGACAGGCTGAGAGAGTTGTTCAGCCTGGAGAAGAGAAGGTGCTAGGGAGACCTTATACAGGCTCCCAGTACTTAAAGGAGGCCTACAGGAAAGCTGAGGAGGAGGCTTTTATCAGTTAATGATACGATGAAGGGTAATGGTTTTAACTTGAAAGAGGGGAGGTTTAGACTGGATATTAGGAAAAAATTCTCTGCTGTGAGGGTGGTGAGGCACCGGAGAAGCTGTTGGTGCCCAGTCCCTGCAGAGGTTCAGGACCAGGCTGGATGGGGCATTGAGCAACCTGATCCAGTGGTAGGTGTCCTTGCCCACGGCAGGTGGTTGGAACTGGGTGATCTTTAAGGTCCCTTCTAACCCAACCCATTCTATGATTCTGTAAGACAGGTGAACCTACTGCACGGAATTGCCTTAGCAGTTGCTGGTGGTGACCCTCCTGTCAGTTATTTCTTGTTTGGCAATGAGTCTTTCCAGGCTTCCTGAGCTGCAGTGAGTTAATGTAGGAGGTTGCTGCAGGATTTTGCATCGTTGAAAAAAATACCTTCACTGTATTAGCACCCACTCAACTTTACTGCCCACAGACACACTTTTCTCCCACATTATCCGACATCCACTTACTCTCCTCCTTTCACTCGTATTTCCCACAGCTGAGATGGAGACATAGCACAGGCTAGATCAGGCTTCAAGAAATGAAAAGCAACTCCAAAACCACTCGTGATTTATTTTTGTTAAAAAGATAACTGTTAATTAAGGACTAGAGAAACCCAAGGAGATTAGTGTGCATATCAGTGAAGGACTCAAAGGATGTTAGACAGTAAAGTCTCCTGTGGACAGTGAGACAGGTTTTTTTGCAAGTTAACTTCCTTGTTTTGACTTAGAGGAGGTTAAGCGGATAATTTCTGGCCACCTTGAATGGCACCAGGGAGGATAACTGTTGCATTATACTGAAATTCGGTGTAATTGCATCAGAAAACTGTAAGGAAATTCTTCAGGGGTAAACCGAATGCATCTTTTCATGCCTTTCTCAAATTTTACTTCTCTCTTTTTTTCTAATCAAAGGATGCTCTTGCATGCAGAATTGAATATGCAAGGATTCGAGTCTGTGCATTGGCCCTTTCTTGGGTTGTGACCATAAAACATACTGTATGGGTATTCTCTTAGGAATAGGATCTGGGTGTTTTAGGTACCCTGAAAAAACAGTACATGAAATGTTTTGAAGACAAAAAAACATGCAGAATGTTCTTATTAGATGAAGAAGCTCACGTGGGCTGAAAAAATAACATTAATCTGAATTTTAAACATTTTCAATTTCATTTATTAAAGATTGCTAGATAATTAACAGTTATAAGAGTTAGTGGATCAATTAATAACTTAAAGCAACATCTCACAGCGTACAAGAGCTACTCAGTCTCCTACAACTGTGATACTTACTTCTAACATCTGTTTATTAGCCTGAGGTAAGATCATGAATGGGACCACAGTGTATTGCTGACTCCAGGAGTGTATTCTGAGCGCGTGTATTCTTTGATGCACAGTTGCTTATAGCTTCTGGTCTCCGTGAAAATTCTCTCCATATATAGTATTTCCTTTGAAGACTTTCCACATTGAAGACAGGTGTCTAGAAAGGGATGTCAGAGCTCTGAAGTTACTATCTCTTGATATTTATGGCTGCATCATTAGGAAATAAGATCAACAGCTTTTGATGCACCTTTTTTTTTTCTTTTTCTTTTTTGCACTGCATTTTCATTATTTTATGATCCCATTCAGCCACAGAGCTCTGCTGGTGTGAGAGCAGAAGATTGTTTGAATTTTAAGTAGGGAAGTAAAATGAAGCCGTATTTGGCTTTTTCCAGGCAGCCCATAAAAGAATCCAAAAGGAACAGTCATTTTAATAGAAAATGTCATTTAATTAAGTAGCTTTTTAATTACTATCATTACTGATTAATTTTATTTTGGATATGCATACTGGGTGATGTTGTACTAGGCATTGTAGGGTATGCAGCAGAGGATGTTCCTTGCCCTGAAGGACCTGGGAAAGGTTCAGAAGCAGCATAATCACAGCCTCAGCCCTTTGCACAGGCAGATCCTGGAGACAGGACATCACTTACACCCCCATCCCATTGCCACTTCCAGTCTGGTTTGCAAGGGTGTGTACCATTCAGCAAGCTGAATGAAAATATTTGGATTCAACTGTTTTCTGTCAAAATGCTGTTTTTTCAAAATGGAAATATTTTGTGAGGACATGTCAGTTTTGACAAATTGTTTTGATGGGTGAAGTCTAAACAAATTGCTTTAGCATTCTATGCTATTTTGATATAAAGACATCTCATTTTGACTCTATCATTTAGACCTTTATAACATGGTTACAACATTTTTATATTTATATGTTTTACAACATATAAACATTGCATCAAATGTGTGATAATTCTAAAATTAAAAGACAATATCAATATAATATATTTTTGCAGCATGCTATTTTAGACTTTCGGAACCTGCATATCTTAAATATGTGGTTAATATCTACGTATAAACTTTTGAAAATCTTGAATTACAAGCTCAGAATATTTATTTTTCTTTAAGATCCTGATATTTCACTGTATTTCATAATTAACAGCGAAGAATTGTGCAAGTCTTATCCAGCTATAATTTCTCTTGGTAGCTGTTCTTTCCAGTCCTAGAGAGGAGTAAATTTTTGACAATAAGAATAGTAGCCGCTATGGGTGTTGCCACTTAGCAGATTTATCCCAAAGATTTAAAATCATTTTATAAAGCTGCTTAAGATAATGCTCATTACTTACGAAAAAACTGAAATTCTGTTGTTTAGAGGTTGATGGGGTCCAGTGAGGATTCTGCAGCAGAAGTGTTGGCAGGCTGCTGGTGATCCTGGGTTATTATAAGATAAAATGACATGAAAAACATTTTTGCAGTGATTTTTTTTTTAACGTAGGGACAAAAATGAATGCAATTTGGTATTATTATTTGTCCTGAGCCTTGTTACTGGTGGCAGCAGCTCCAGTTATCTTGGATGGTCTAGTGTTAGGTTGTCCTCATGCCTGCAAGCTTGTGCTCAGTGTGTTCACATGGTAGGTAGCTGGATGGACCTGATGGCTGGAAAGGGCAAGGGTATGTAAAGGTGTTTTTGAGGAGCGAGTGCCGTAGATCAAACTCCCGTGTCTTGCTCTTGTCAGTCATTGGAGTGATTTGGGGATTAAAAAAAAAAAAAAGATCATGAAAGCTGCGGGAAAGAGCAATCATGTTCTTTCCATTGTCTTTCAGATTTAAAGGTTTTTCCTCTGCTTTGAAGTATATACTCTTCTTACAACAAAACAAAACAAATAAAAGAAAATGAGGATTTTTATATAAACCTATAACTCTGGGAGAAGTGGCTTTAAGAAAAACAGCAGCTAATAGGAGACTAGATGAAATCCACAGAGTTGGTAATGTGATAATGCTATCTCATATTCATTGAATGGAGCACCTGTGACTCAGTGCTTTCATGGGACTGTAAACGTTCTTTTAATCTCTTATTTCTCTAGAGAGGCAAATAAATCTGAACCCATTATATGCTGTGGCCGAGGCAGGGCACAGAAGATTTACAGGGTCACAGGGGCAGACGGTTGTACACTGGGGATGAAGCTACTGTCTTGATTCTCAGGCACATATTCAGTGGGATTACAAGGATGCGGTGACGCAGGGGGTAGAGTGCTCTGGCCTTTTTTGATCACTACTTGCATAGCTTTCATGGTCAGCGTGCGCAATGCATGGGGAAAGGGCTGGGTTTGAATCATAGAATTATAGAACTGTAGAATGGTTTGAGTTGGAAGGGATCTTAAAAACCATCCAGTTCCAACTGCCCTGCCGTGGTTGCCATGGGCAGGGACACCTTCTTACTTGACCAGGTTGCTCAGTTGACGGTGAAAACCTGGTGCCCAGTGAATGGTGCTAATGGTGCTTTGCATGTCAACGAGGGATTGCGGCAGCCCCTGGTCCTCAGCTGCTGCCACGGTGCTCAGGTTTGGAGTAGTCAAGCCCAGCCACAACCCAGAGTTGTTTGCTTGGGAAAAAGAGATGAATGAGTAAAAGTGACAAAATAGCAGGGAGTTGAAAGGGAAGAGAGGAATGGGAGTGAGAGAGGTTGGGGTCAGGGTTAATCGAGGAGAGAAGGAAGTGGAAAGAATTATTATTATTTGAGGGATATTGGGTGCAATCCATTTTTTTTGATGGAGCTTGGTTTTATAACCTGTACCATGGCTTCTGTGGAAGTAAATAGGATCTTAATGTGGACGAGTCCTTTTTTTTTGTGCTTTAAGAATATGCTCTAGTGTCTGCCAAACTAGAAGCTGCTCTCTGAAATGAATATTTTTTCATTGAAGGAGGCAGGAGGGCTTTATATTTTCCTTCAGGAGACACAAAAGTAGTGCACTGCAAAGACTGCCATGGAGCAGGGATACTTGGGTTTTACTTTTGCAGGTGTGGATAATTCCACCAAGCTTTATTAGGAAGAGATAAAGCCTGGGCTTGGACTCAATCAGTCCAGCCAGTCTGGGAGTTGGTGCACCACTACAACCGCTCCTCAGAACTGGGGAGAGAAACGTGGAATCTTTCTCAGGTCTTTTTATGATGGTCTAGATCCAGATGGATTTTTCTCTCAGTGCTTTTAGTCCTATGTGAATGCAGTCTGGAGCAAAGCCATTGGCTCTGCTGTGGGTACACCTTGGCCCAGCAACTTGCAGATCTGGCTTCTGTTTCAGGCTGCTTTGCTCTATGACAGGTGGTTCAGTGGCATTTTTATGCCAGGAGGATGCTTTAAAGCCTTTGGCCTTGGAGCCGCAGAGGTGCAAAACCAACCATCCACACCAGCTCCGAGATGAACTGATCCAAAGGGAACAGGCACATCTGCATACACAGGCAGCAGATCCAGACGGGGCTGTGGTGTTGCCTGGAAAGAAAAACAATTATGGGAGCATTGGTGTTTTGGGAGCATCGCTTTGCACGGTGCATGCCTTGTCTTTGGGCTGTATGTGTCTAGTTTGGTGCAAGCTCTGGCTGATGCTTTTTCTGTTTTGAGAGTGTTGCTAATGGCTGTCTCCTCTCTGGATTTTCTAGTGTTTAATTGTTCTGTTCAGCTCACACCGTGACCTTTGCATCAGTGGGATTACTAAACTGAGTAGTTTTTTCTGCTACCGTGTCTCACCCCAAGAAGGGTGTTGAGGCTCTGGAGCGAGTCCAGAGAAGAGCAGCAAAGCTGGTGAAGGGGCTGGAGAACAGGCCTTATGAGGAGCGGCTGAGAGAGCTGGGGGTGTTTAGCCTGGAGGAGAGGAGGCTGAGGGGAGACCTCATTGCTCTCTACAACTACCTGAGGGGAGGTTGTGGAGAGGAGGGAGCTGGCCTCTTCTCCCAAGTGACAGGGGACAGGATGAGAGGGAATGGCCTCAAGCTCCGCCAGGGGAGGTTTAGGCTGGACATTAGGAAAAAAAAATTCACAGAAAGGGTCATTGGACACTGGAACTGGCTGCCCAGGGAGGTGGTTGATTCACCTTCCCTGGAGGGGTTTAAGGGACGGGTGGACGAGGTGCTGAGGTGCTGGTTTAGTGTTTGATAGGAATGGTTGGACTTAATCTGGTGAGTCTTTTCCAACCTGGTGGTTCTATGATACTTCTCTACAGTCATCTTTATACACTATGATAAGTTTGATGGCAGTTGGCCCCCATGCACTACAGTGCCAGCTACTCTCTTTTACCCAACGGACTTTGCTTTGTTTGTGTATCCTTTTTTAACATTTTGCCTGGTCCTCAAGAATACTTTGGCAGATATTGTGGTGATTAAGATTCACTTCATTACTACTAAAAATTAATATTTGCATTGCAGTGCTGTGAACTGTTGTACTGAGAAGCTTGATTGTACTCAACAGGCACATAAAAAAGTGCAAATCCCTGTTCCTAAAACTTTCAGTGCAATCTGTTCTCTCCCATAGGTTTCCATAGCCCCTTTATCTACAAAAGAAAAATAAAATAAAGCAAACCTTCACGTATTAAATTTGTTTTGGCGAGGATGGCTCTGAAACCATTTAGAAACTGGTAGTAAGTTGGTTTTTTTCAACCATGTCTGCTTAGGCTGAAAACAAAGGTCATCTTGGTACTTTGAAAGTCCATAATCCAGACTTGAATGTGGAGGAGGAGTCTCGTCTTATTTAAGTGTCAAAAAGCTGTGAGGTGTAAGTCTTTTTAAAGAACAAGAAATTTTGATTTTGAGAGGCATTAGAAGGGGAACTGACTGACAAGCAGCCAGATCTGTGAATCGGGCACCATTAAGGCATCTCAAATTGGGCATCTAGAAATAGAGGCCCCTGAAATCTGTTGTCAACTTGGAAAATCCTACTTTTTTCCCCTCTGTCCTGCCAGATTTGAAAGTTTTGAGTTGTGTTCTTTTTATCACATTTGTCATTCCTTAGTAATGAAGCTCTGGCATTCAGAATTCTGCTGACAACTTTGTGGGTATGAGCCAAAATGCAGTTCAACTTGCACCTTGCTCTGATGCACCCAGTGCTGTTCTCAGCAAGAGGCAGAAGTCTTAACTAGAGGGAACCCAGTCTCATTCATTGTTGCAATTACTATCGTCTTGCTGATGCAAAAATTAAGCTTGTTTACTTCATCTTAATGTAGGTGGGGAGGAACTGGCGAAGTGGACACAACAGGAATATTGAGAGAGAAAGTGGCCATGTATGCACCATTTTTTCTCAGGCTATTCCTTCATCTTAAATAATGTCAAGGTCACAAATCTCCTGGAAATCATGTAAAATCAGTACTGCAAAAGACTTAGAGCGGTTCTAGGCTATCTTAGGTTTTAGTATATGGAGGCTCAAGTCCAGCATTTTAAAATTCGCTACTTTTAAATATATTTAGATATACTTTCAGAGTAATCTAGATCCATAAATTGAAAGTATAGTTCACGGGACGTTGGAGGATTTGGCCTTTGGGGAAGGAGCATAACCTAGAAACGTGATCTGATGTATAGTCTGCTGGGCATGGCTTCTGTCTTTGTGTCTAGCTGCATGGATTACATAAGGTATTTAGGGTATAAGCTGAGGATGGGCCAGAGTCCAAGTTTGCCAAGCACTCAAGCTGAAAACAAGCCCAACCATGACCATATTCTGTGGCAACATCATATAACTGTACTTGGGCAAACCTTGTGCTCTTTGCATTTCTTTGTTCAGTTTTATTGGCAGCAGACAGCTTGAGGATGCTTTTTGAGGAGGCTCAGGTTTAATCTCCTGTCTGGAGGTAACAGTAACAGTATTTCCCTTCCAGTACCTGAAGGGGGGTCCATAGGAAACCTGAGGGGAGGGGCTCTTGAAGAAGTCACCAAGCTTGTAAAACATTTAGAAATTCCACCCTCATCTATGCAAAAGCACAAAGTGGTTCATACGGAATTTCTTCTGGTTGACTAATGTAGTATTTCCTTAATGTATGGAGCAAAAAACTTAGCTTCCTTTGAGCAAAACATGAGGGCTATTATTATTTAATTATTTTGGACCTACAGGGGTTAATTGCATCCCTTTGTGAGCTCCCCTGGGGGACAGCGGTCTTTAAACCTACATGTATCCTTTTGTTCAGATTAAATGTTTTCATTTTCAAATGCTTATGACTTTTCCCTTCTGTAGGTGTTGCTGTGCTAGCAACATAACTATATCACTGTTGATTATCTCATGCATAAGTAAGATTTTTTGGGAGAGAAAAATGTTTCTGATGGAATTTAATTCCCACTTACAGGCAGGTGGAATGAAAGTCTGGTTTCTCAGTTTCTGAATGCAAATGCACATTGCACTTGAAGAGGCAACTCGATCCCTTAAGCTGAGTTTTGCTGAATTGCCTTTTGAAGCTCAATTTTTACTGATTTCAACAGGAATTGAACCAGAATTTGAGTCCCAGAGGCAACATTTATATATTTCAGTTGAGATCTTATGAAATTGTGTGGATACATATCCCTAAAGTAATGCATGCTTACAGTGTTTAGCTCAGAATTTATTCAAACATCTCTTTGAAATGAAATAGATGTTCCTGATAAATTCTTTTAAGTCTTTCTTCTTACAGGTGTATTGACTTGGTAGCTGACATTTGATGTTCTCAGTGTTGATTTTTTTGTGCTCTGTGGGGGCAAATAGCTGAAGTTGCTGTCGTCCTGTCAAGGAACTGAAAGTTTGCACAGCTTTTTTTTTTTCTATCCCCCCTGAAGTCATTAGTGAACATATAAAGGGACATTATAAATTATATCTGAGCCTGTATGGTAAGCAGGAAATGAGTAGTTACAAAAGCAGTGACCAGTTTTGAATGGGAGAGATGGAGATGATAAGCCACGATGATGTAAGTCATTGTCAATGGCTGTAGTGGGGCAGCAGATTCCCTTGTTTTGGGATATGACTGTGTACCCAAGGAACTGGACAACAAACCAGCTTTTCTCCTGGTCTGGGTTGAAAGTATATCCAAAACTTTAGAGCTGGTAAACCGTGAGGAGATGTCCCTAAAATACATATGGCAAGTCTGTTGCAGTCTGCTGTGCTAAGCATTTCTTTTCTTTCCTCACCCTCCCCAGCAATCAAAGAGAAATACATGGACTGGACGGAGTTTCTCATACGAGATTTGACCGGCGCCCGGACTGCACCTGCAAATTTACTGGAAGGCGTATGTATTAGATTGCAGTTTCTATCTGATGTGGTGTTACACTGTACGTGTTGCAGCAGTGTTTGCGCTTCTGATGTTTAGGACTATGTGCTTGTAGGGTCTGTGTGCTGGCAGCAGGGTCTGATCCAGCACTGGCCAAAATTCAGTAGCAACATTGCCTTGACTCTGCTGGCTCTGCTTCTGACCCAGCGATGGATTGTTTATTTAGGCTTCAAGCTGGAGGGTTGTGCTTAGAAAGATGGGTAATCAAAAAAGGCTAGGTGGTGAAGGGAAGCGTGGAGGAAGTCCATAGGAAGGAGGGCACAGCCCCTTCAGTGCCTTGTTAGGTCTACCAGACTGGTGACCTGAGCTTTCAAGTCAGGACACGTGTTGGAGGGGCTTTAGTAGGTTGATGGGGAAAACGGCCAAGTTTATTTGTTTATGGAAGTAGCTCCCCCAAGGACATTCCCTCCACCTAAACGTACATTAGCAGGGAAGCTTGGTGAGGTGGCCTCAGTCACTGGTAGGCAGGAAAGAAGGATCTGTTTTGTTAAATGTACCCATGTGACCAAGAGCCTAGTTTATGCAGCATATTTACGTGGTGACTTGCACCTGGGGCAGCCTAAACTTACCTTAAGATCTTGGGCAAAAATCCTGTAGGTTCACCTTGAAACCATGGGAGCAGGGCACCTTCTCCAGTGGATTTTGTGTGGTCATTTGGAGAGGTCACAGTCCATCTGCAGGAGATAATTCTATGTGCCTGTCTGTATTTAGTCTGAGGTGGCTTACCTTTGTGTAAGTGCTCATAGAATCATAGAATGCTCTGGTTTGGAAGGGCCGTTTACAGGTCATCTAGTCTAATCCCCCTGCATTGACTGGAGACATCTTCAACTAGATCAGGTTGCTCAAAGCCCTGTCCAACCTGGCTTTGAATGTCTCCAGGGATGGGGCATTTACCACCTCTCCAGGAAACCTGTTCCAGTGTTTCACCACTCTCTCATGTTGGCTTTTTGGAAGCAAGTACGCATCCAGGCACCATTTTTGATTATTTTGTCCCTGGTCGCTCCCCCCTGCATCCTATTTCCACATGCCTGTGCAGTATGAGTTGCCTGGCAGGGAGAATTAGTAGTGTCACCACCAAGGATTCTGCCCCTTGCCCCAGTCTGTTAGACAAACAGTTCTTGCATGCCCAAAATAACGTGCATCTTCATCCCACATCCCTGTTCCTGGACCACTCCTGGGTGGCATATGTAAACGGCACGTATGCGTCCAACACCCATCTCTGGTGTGTGCCGATGCCACCGTGGACCTCTCCTTCCCTTTCCACAGGCAAAGAGAGGCAACCCCAGGCAGAATTGCAGTGAGAGAAAGCATCGCATTGACTTGAAACAGTTTCTGACCCCGTTTGTGGTGTTTTTTTGTAATATATGCGCTTATAGTGCTGTCTGTGTCGTGCAGTGTATGTAACGCCCTGTCGACAGATTTGCTTTTTGTGAGTGCTGCAGATTGTTGTTGTACTGTTAAATCAATATGTAGTGATATGGTTTTTTTAACCTGCTAGCTATGCATATAAAGAGTTCTTGCGTTATTGTAAATGTTAATATTTCATGCAAGCCTGTTATTAATCTTAGCCATTCAGTTCTCAGGGGTAAGTGACAACCCATTGGCTTAAAATTTAGCACACAAATCAGAGAAGCAATATTCTCTTTTTTACAGCCAGGGATTTATTATAATAAGTTAAATCACTACACCATCATTTCATATTAAAGAATGTTTTGTTGCAATGAAGCAGTTGTATGAGAGAAAAAAAACTATTAAAGTATATTTCTATTATATTATTAAATTCTGACACTGCATTTTGCCATGAAATAAGAGATTATACAGGTGCTTATGCTATAGAGGAGGTGGCAAATATATTGTTCTGGGAAGTATCTATTAATCATAGAGCTGAGTAACACAGTGCATATGGTAAGCTTATAGTTAATTTTAATTACACTTTACCAAATTCTCATTCTGTTGGCAGCATTATTGGCTAGTGAGAGTTGTACTCAAAATCAGTTTTATTTTCAAAATTCATTATGAAAGTGAACTTTTTTGAAAAATAAGGCTTTTCTTCTCTCTCTCTTTTTTAGGTTTTTTTTTTTTTTTGTCCAAGCCACTCCTAGAAAAAGCCATCCTGGACTTACTCTGATTTACAGAATTAATATTTTAAAAAATATTATGAGAGGTTTTTATTGTTTAATTAAGTAGAAATGGGACAAAAACATAGGACAAAAATAGGTCCTTATTTTTAATATGTTTTCCCGGTGCTTTGCATATCCTTCAGGGACCAATGCTTCCAACTCTTGGGGTGTGTTTTAGTGTGGCTCTTAAAGCCCTGAAATTGAGAAATCTTGTAAGATTTGCAACTTGCATTTAAAACAAAAAACAAATCTCGCTGTTACACTAGTGGAGAAAAGCTCGACAACACGGAGGTGCTTACAATCACAAAACAAAACACAAACCCCCAAAGGTATCATTTTGCAAAGCATCTCATGGTTTTTTAATGCTTGCGGTTGGCAGCTTTGCAGGTGTAAAGTCAAGCACATGTCTAAATGGTTGCGAAACTGCCATCACAGAAAATGCTGTGAGTAAGCAAACAGTATCGTTCAAACAGGGGGTTTGGTGGGCATAGTGGCTTTGATCGCAAGGCCATTTAAGCTGATGGGAAGGTACCGTTGGCTTTGGGCTTTGGAGTGACTACCATGAACTCTTACAGCTGTGGAAGTGAAGAGTAATTTTCTCTGCATGCCATTAGGAGCAAAATAAAGCCTTTGGTGGGAAAGATGAGTGCACAGAGGACAATTTTAGGGTGGTGCCCAAAGTAGTTTTTTAGGTAAACACTGGTGTCCAGTCCTGTCATTGATTCTTATCAGCTGCAATCAGTGAGAATTTGGTTTGAAATCCTCCAGTATAACTGGGCTTTGAGTTGTTCAGTAGCATCTTAAGCTGGATATGCCATATGAGCTGTTCTACCTTTTATTATTCTTTTTTGTTGTTGTTGATGATGTCGGTTGAGAAATTAGCACAACTGTTGTTTTCTGTTTTACTTCTGAATATGCACTTGGAAGACATTGGGTAAAATACAAGAAGAACAGACTGTTTGCTGATCGCTTGGATGATGGTGTGAAAAACAAAAATAATCTTCTGCTGTCATCTGTTTCCTTGAGAAGTCTTCAAATAAAGTTTAAAATAAGGAGTTTTGCTTCTATTCAAACAGCCTCTGCGAGGAAAAAACCCTGTAGACCTCATTACAGTTGATTCCTTAATAGAGCTGCAGGATTCCCAGAATCCCTTTCAGTACTGGATAGTTAGTGTGGTTGAAAATGTTGGAGGAAGATTACGCCTTCGCTATGTGGGATTGGAGGAGACTGAATCCTATGACCAGTGGTTGTTTTACTTGGATTGCAGACTTCGACCAGTCGGTTGGTGTCAAGAGAATAAATACAGAATGGACCCACCTGCAGGTAAAGAGCCTCCTAAAAATACTACTTCCCTTTGTGGCTTTTACTGGTGTTTTGAGATACTTGTACAACTCTTTTCTTGTTCTCTAGCATTCACATTGCTTTGACAGTAGTTTCTTGCTGTAACACAGATGGCATGTGAAAGCCATCTGAGTTAGGTTCAAAGTGGGTCAGGTAAACTGTACTGCATTTATTTTCTAAATTCTGTTTAGCCTAGCTCACTCCTGGAAGGAAACAGTGTCCAATAAAAGTAGCTTTGTGCATTGTTCCCTCAAAAGGCAGAACTGATGGGTTTGGTCTAAGCATGTACCTGCTAGCCTGGCCCTTTTTGCTGGTGTTTTAGTGGCCAGGTCTTCCTGGCCACGCTGTAGGTCTCCTGGTGGAGGCTTCACTGGGAACGAGTCTTCCACTGTCCAAATCAACTTGTAGGTGACACCTCTCAGCATATACCAGGCTCCACTTCTTTTCCTCTCCCAAAACCGAATACCTCATGTCTGTTTGTCTTACCATGGCCACACTGATTTCTCTTTGGTAGCGGTAGAGCTCCATAAAATTTCCTGGGTCTGGAGAGAATGTTTTGGGACCAACATGGTCCCTCTAAACAGGTGTTTCGTGTTCTGCTAATATTGTTGTATATCTGCCAAGTGAGGCCTGACTTGTGTGTTAACAAGTCAGGAAGCAGGTTGAGGGTGCTGGGTTTGACTGCCCTGTCCATGTTAGTCTGCTAGAAGGTAAGAAAATACCCCTTTGCGTAAGGATGGATGCGTCTTTCAGAGACTAGTGATGATGTCCTGTGTTTTCTCCAAGGGAGCGAAATTTAGCAAACACACCAGACCAGATTCAACATCAGGAGATTGCAGCTTGGAGAAGAAGTTCTCTAGAGTTGAGTTTAGTATTCAAACCAGCTTGGAAAGAGGTTTTGCATTTTGATGAAAGGATCAGGATCAAATCATCAGGGCAAGCAGAAGTGTGAGACTGAGTGTAGGGGAAGACTAAGCATTGCTAAGGTTTAGCAAGCATGATAAGGGTTAGGGACTCAGGGCTGCTTGAAGCTTCTTGGAGAAACACCTGCAGAGGCATTCACTGATGGGTTATGGGTCTGGCTTTGGAGATACACTTCCATCCAGTACTTGCTTCATTACAGTGGGGGATGACTGAAAGGGTGAATTTCTTCCAGGACCCAATATTATCTGTCAAAACTTAGTGAAAGTCTCTCTTTCTCTCTGTTCGGGGTGTTTGGGTCTGTGTTGATTTGACTTGTGTTGGCCGAGTTGGTTAAGTCTGTTGACTTGACTTTTGTTGGAGTTAAGGATTTGATTAAACATGACAGCTTAAACTGTTGCATGCATGATCTTTGGAGCAGAAAGTGTGCAGTGTATTTTTTTATAAAGCTGTAGCTTATACTTGGGGCTGCAAAGTTGTTTGCTGAGTCCTGTGAATTACGGCCCCCATTTGCTGGCTCTTTGCACCTCCAGGCTGGGTGCTCCAGGACTACCGCTTCCTTTGAGGGATGAGATGCTTTACTGGTTAAGACAGAAATTTTGGCCTCACACACCTCTTCTACCTTTTCATGTGTATGTGAACAACTTATGCAGGTCCATGCCTCATTTTCCTTGTGCCGTGGGTGAAATTCTTCCATGAACGTCAAATGATAGCAGAAAGGTAGCATCCTTTTGAGTAGGTGTATCTGATGTGGTTCCTGCCCATCGCACCTGATTCAGAGAGGTTACCCAGATGCATGCAGTTGTCATGTTCACAAGTCATTCTGGGTCTTGGGTCAAAATCGGGGTCTCAAATGCTTTTTGGAAACATGTGGTGTTCTTCACTGATAGATAGGAATCTATGTTCCCCGTCACTTCTAAATTAGATGGAAATGCTGGAGAGCATGAATATCACTCACTGTGCTATTTTAAAGAGTATTTGCATTACAGAGAGACACTTTTTCATTGACTGTCTTTGAACCTCTTGGCCTGTAAAGGTTTGGTGAATCAATACAGAAATGGCCCAAATGAGATTTATGTTTCCTTTTTGTTTGTTCCGTTCTCTTTATACTCTTTCCTCTTTTTATCAAACTGTGCTTCCTTTTCTATAAATTCCACATACTCTCTGCTTTTTTTTTTCCGTTTCATTTTTTCAGTTGTCTTGTATCTAAGCTTGTTATTGGACTTTTTGTTTGCTGAAGTTGTTTATTTTTCTTCTTCCTTCTCCTTGATTTTTAAATTTCCTTTTTTTCTTTCTCTTGTTCTCATCTGTCTTTATCTGATATCTGTTTCCCTTCCTTGGCATTTCTTTGGTCATTCACTTTTTAGCGATCGTTGTTCTTAATGAAGTCAATGCCACAGGTCATCTTCCTGACTTTCATCGACTTATATAGGGTGGTCATTACTTTACATTTCCTGAATTTGTGTCTCAATAGGAGTTTGCTGAGAAAAGACCCTTCGGGTCTGAACCCTTCAGTTTTCTCACAACTCCTCTCCTGAACACCCCTATTGAATGTTTCTTTGACATTCCCTCTCCCACCCCTCTTCTGGTCTACCCAGTTCTCAAACTGCACTCCAGGGAGTAGCCAATCCGAAGGAATCTGATGACTTCCTCAAGGCAGGAAGGCTGATTGTTCCACCTCAGACACAGTGGACTATATCAGTCATTTAATGTACACCTAACATCAACATGCTCATAAAGAAAGACATCTTGCTGCTGGAGTGCATCCAGAGTAGGGCAAGAAAACTGCTGAAGGGCCTGAAAAACAATTCTTAGGAGGAACAGCTGAGGGACCTGGGGTTGTTTAGTCTGGAGAAGAGGAAGCTGAGGGGAGACCTTATCACTACCTACAACTGCGTGAAAGGAGGTTGTAGCGGGGTGGGTGCTGGTCTCTTCTCCCAGGTAACAAGTGATAGGATGAGAGGAACTGGCCTCAAGTTGCACCTGCAGAGGTTCAGATTGGAGATTAGGAAGAATTTCTTCACTGAAAGGGTTGTCAAGTGTTGGAACAGGCTGCCCATGGTTGAGTCACCATCCCTGGAGGTGTTTAAATGGTGTGTCAGTGTATTATTACGGACAAGGTTAATGATGAATTTGACAGTGTTAGGTTTATGGTTGGACTTTATGTTAAAGGTCTTTTCCAACCAAATTGATTGTATGGTTATGTCTCTCTCTTTCTCTCTCCGTAATATCTATCTGTCTAACCATGTATACATCCATCCATACTTCCATCTCTAAGATTTGTCTAACTTAGATTAGAAGAAATGACATCTTAGTAAGCTTTTTTTTTTTCCACTTGGGATAGAAAGCAACGAAAACCAGACCTGGTTGTTTAACCTTTGAACATCTGAAACTAGTTGAGATTACTCATTGACTCATAAAAGGAACCGTCTTAGGCTATGTATGAAAGCTATAATGAATCTCCTCAAAGATGTGCTTAGGATGTGTGGCTCCTCCCAAATCCAGCAGTGAGTTCAGTTGCTTTCGAATGAGGATATCCAGTTTGTCCATCAGTTCTGCAGGTTGTGACAATACTTTGCCTACCGTTGACTTGGATGCTGCATATGCACTTTCAGCTTTATTTCCTTTTTTGTCTGGGCTGTGATTTTTCTGTGTTGATCCACCTCTGGGACTTGCGAAGTTGAGTTTCACCTTGCTTAGCAGTTTGAGGTCAGTCTTTAAAGACGCAGAACATCTCATGTAAAGGAGATCCCATGTATCCAAATGTCTACAGTATTTTGTATCTCTTTCCTGAATCCATCTATGTCCTAGCACCCACTTAACGTACAAGAATGTGCAAGAGGATCCTTAGGAAATAGCGTGCTGGCTGTCTTATCCAAAAACCAAATATCAGGGAGTTTGTATGTCTTGTGAGCCCTTTTAACTGAAGGAAGGGGGTTATAGTGTGTTTTTTTTCCCCTCAGATATATATCTGAATCCAAAATAAGCCCTCTTGCTAGTGCAAATCAACACAGGATGCTTGATGCAGAGCCACTGATGGAGTCTGGCCTCTATTGCTTATGCAGAAAGAGATCATCTCGTTTTATGTAACTTTCTTTTTAAAGACAAATTGGGAGTCATTTTAATTGCTCGCTCCTTGTTAACCTAAATACTAGTTGACACAGTGCACTTGATTCAGTTACCTGCAGCCCTATCACTTACACAAAATGCTTTATGCTCTTTTAACCATGCAATTTAGTGTCCATATACTTGCCAGCATAAACTAGCTGCTACTAATAAAATGTGCATACAATACTGCTTGCAGGTTATTGAAACCATATGAGATGTCTTTATCTCTCAAACTTGGTTGAAACTGCCCAAAGAAACTACCGATTTTCTTCACTGATTTTGGGCAAAATCACCCAAAATGTCACTTTCTTCTTCTTTCCTGTGGCTGTAAAATAGAAGGAGGATGATTTAGACTAGACATAAGGAAGAAATTCTTCACAATGAGGGTAATGGGGGGGCCCTGGCACAGGTTGCACAGAGAAGATATGGATGCCTCATCCCTGGAGGTGTTCAAGGCGAGGTTGGATGGGACCTTGAGAAGCCTGATCTAGTGGGAGGTGTCCCTGCCCATGGCAGGGGGATTGGAATTGGATGAACTTTAAGGTCATAGAATAACCAGGTTGGAAGAGACCCACCGGATCATCGAGTACAACCATTTCTATCAAACACTAAACCATGCCCCTTAGCACCTCGTCTGCCCATGCCTTAAAAACTTAAACAAGGTCCTTTCCAACTCAAACCATTCTATGATTCCTATGCTTCAGTGTTAACCATGGTAGAGAATGAGAGTCTGTTTTCAGCTTGTTCTGTCCAGGGAGCAAAGGAGCATCCAGTGTAAAACTTAGACTTTTTATTAGTTGAAACAACAACCTGGCTGTAGCTTGGGGAAAAAAATCATGTTTTTGAGTATTTCCTTGTTTGGCATCATTTAAGCCAAAAAGGAAGAAACAAGCTGAGTTGTTTCCCTCCCTGTTCTTCAAGCCAATGAGAGCTTTGGCAAGTAAGGGAGAACTGGAGGCTGTAAAATAATGAACAATTAGATAAAGAGTGCACTACTTAACACTTGTGACCGCTGTTCGTGCTGTAAACAAAGGCTTGAAATGTATATTCCTGGTAATAACTGAACAGTTGAGGAATTTAAAATACCCTGAAAGGTTAGCATTTCCTTTTAAGTGTGTTTAAATTCATATGCATATCCTTGATGTCTGTTCTGAAGTAGTGAGGTTTGATATAGTAGAAGTATAAATATATCCACTTTCATTGAGTGATTCTACAAATCCTATTTTGATAAGGTCTTAAATCTGTTGAGATCAGAGCATAAAATTCTCTTGTACCATCAGTGCTAAGTGGAAACAGTGCTTGCCAATTCCTTTTTTTTATACATATTTTTATTTCCACCTGCGGAATTATAAGATACAGCAGTAAATCTTTGCTAGCTAGTAAATATATATGGTTATTAGATGTACAGAATTTAAATGCAGATTGGGCCAAATTGACCTGTGATGTGTGTGAAGCCAAATTGACAGAAAAAAAGCTTCACACTACTCACTATCTATCGAGGTTCAAGTTTGTTATTGAGTAATTTTTAATTTCCATTTTAATAATTATTGCAGTCTATCTACCTATCTTGTATGTTTAAGGCTTTGATATGAACATTCAGCAATAGCTTGTTTTGTGTGAGATAACAGTATGTTTTCTAGGTCAGAAGTGAATCCAATACAATATTTTTCTTCACAGCATTGTTTCCTGCATTGTTTCCTTTGATGATTTATAGACAGTTCATTGCACTGAACCATAAAGGGCTTGTTAATGTAATGATTTAATCATATTAAACCTGTTTAAAGAAATTCACTGAAAGCAATGTGAATCTGCTTAGAGATGTTGCTTGAAAGTGTAATGATGAAAATTCATAGGTGTAAGTCTTTGAATTGGTGTGATGGTCTGATTTGAGCGTGTTACCAACAAATGAGTCTGGATAGAAATCTACCTTAAATCTCCCTTCTCACATCCCTCCCACCCCCCACAAAAAACTCCAACTTGCAATAAAAAAAAGGCTTTTAAGTTAATAGAGCAAAGCCTTGGTAAAGGTATTTATGATTTTGTTCAAATTTAAGTAATGTTGGCTGAAGACCTGAGGCTTCTCAAACTGGAAAACATCAGATATTTTGAGAACTGAAAATCAAAGGAGAGTTTTTGTTATTTTCAAGTAATGAGATAACACTGTTCTTATTTCTTCAACAGAAGATGAAAGTTGTGTATTTTTCTGGGTTTTACTTCAGGATATAAAACACAATCTTCCTCAAATGTGCCCCTGCTAGTTGCTTTTGTGTTGAATTTATCCACGCTGTACAGCATGGAATATACACTATTCATTTTGCTTGTACTATCCATTTTTATGACATAGGAACTGAAGTCTTTCAAAAATGTTTGATCCCCTAACAGTCACCTCTTGGGGTTTTTTTTGTTTATTTATTTTTTTTCTTTGTTGTCATTGCTTTAGATATCTATTCTCTGAAGACTATATCTGAGTGGAAAAGCGCTCTGGAAAAATCCCTTAATGATGCAGCAAATTTTCCTCTTCCAATGGAAGTATTCAAGGTAAAAGATACGCATTTTTCTTTCACTTGTAGATCCCATCATGCAGTGTTTAGCAGCTTATGTTAAACTTCTGTAGAAAAAGCTGTTATTCTAATACATCACAGGCGAGGGTTTTGTATAAAAAGCAGTTTTATGTGTGGACTTTCCATTATGAGAAATGATTTCTTGCAGTCTGTTTTCTAGGGGCTGAAGGTGATCAGCACTGATTTCACCAATGTTATTTTTAATGTGTCTTATTCTGTTAGACCTGTGCAAAGGCATTGTATACAACTGTGAAATTATAAAGTTATGAAGATGAATGTTGACATAAGCTGGACAGATTTCTATCAGCCTTGCACCAGAGTTTTCATCTGATCACAAGGTACAGAAACCTCCTTCAGGGACCAGTAGTGGAAGTGGGAAATAATTTTGCTCCTGCTTCTATTTTTTTTCTTTTTTTTTCTCTCTCTCCGATTTTTAATAGTTAGAGATGTGCTTCAGCCCTGAGGCACCAGCTTTAATTTCCCATCCAGATCTACACTGCTGTTAATCATGACAGCTCCAGATAATCCTGATCTCTAGCTGTGCCTGTCTGGTTTCTAACCCTTTCATCCTTATTGCAGTGTGATGGGCAGTGCAGATTCACAGATTCACAGAATCACTAGGTTGCAAAAGACCCATTGGATCATCGAGTCCAACCATTCCTATCAGTCACTAAACCTCAGCCTCTCAGCATCTCATCCACCCTCAGGGAGATTTGTTGAAGCACAGCAGTGCCCCAGTGTCTCCAGTGTCACCTTCTGCTTGGGGACCTGGGGGAGCTGGCTTGCCCAGCGTGGGGGACCCTCTGAGTCTTTTCCCTGCCCTTAAGCAACATTGCACTGGGATACTCCAAAACATTCATGCAGTTGATGCAATTCACATGTAGTTGTGCATATAGGGACATGGTTTAGTGGTGGACTTGGCAGTGTTAGGTTTATGGTTTAACCTAAATGACTCTGCTTGGAAGAAGGCAGCACGCATTGTGTCCCGTGCTGGCTGGTATGACGCAAAACCCTGGTGCCGCCTTCAACCTTTCTGCAGGCACAGGCTGACGGTTTCCTGTGAGGGATCCAGCCCCCTCGACCGGCTGAGATGCACTTGAATTAGCAACATTAATTTCAGAATGCTTTGCTGATGGCCCAGGCGGGGCCATTTGCTTGCAATGTGAAAGCTTTGCTAAGCCAGAAGTGGGAAGATTTGTGAGTTGACTTTCGGCATGAATGTCAGTTTGAGAAGCCCCATGATGTGATGGGAGTGGCATGTGGAGAGTTTGATTCTTCGCCATTTGTGTCATACAACACTTCAGTCTGCCAACTCTATTAAAGTTTGCATGTGCAATTTCCAGATCAAAACTGCATTGTGTGGGGCAGGGATTAAATCACAATAGAGAATGCCTAATGTGTAAATTTTCTTCCTGTCTATGTCAAAGAGTGAAGAATGTTTCTGATGAGGCTCATAAAACATCCCTTTTTTTAAACTTTGTAACCAACAGCTGTTTTGCTGTCTCTTCTCAGCATGCCAGACTTATAACCACTTATTTTAATTATTGCATGAGGGTCATAAATTAAAATTCAGCAAATCGCGGTTGCCATGCCATGTGCTTTAGAGGTTGAGATATTTCCCTTAGAAGACAATGCAAAATATTGGAGTACTTGTATGGCCCATGAGGAGAGTTATTTTGGGGTCCAGTGTGACAAAAATGCAGGAGAGAGAGTTGGAGTTGTTCAGCCTGGAGGAGAGAAGGCTCTGAGGAGACCTCATAGCAACCTTCCAGTACCTAAAAGGGTGACTACAAGAAAGCTGAGGAGGGACTGTTCACAAAGGCTTGTAGTGATAGAACTAGGAACAATGGGTATAAATTGGAGAGGGGCAGATTTAAACTAGACATAAGGAGGAATTTCTTCACCGTGAGAGTGGTGCCACACTGGCACACGTTGCCCAGGGAAGTTGTGGCTGCCCCATCCCTGGAGGTGTTAAAGGCCAGGTTGGATGAGGCCATGGGCAGCCTGATCTAGCGGGATGTGTCCCTGCCGTCACAGGGGGAATTGAACTAGATGATCTTTAAGATCCCTTCTAACCCAAACTATTCTATGATTACGTCCATAGGGCTTCTTATTTTTTAATGTGGAAGCTGAGCATAAAGTGAGGTGAGTTCAGCGTCTAGTGTTATCTAAGCCCCTGTTTCTGGTGCTGAAAAGGCAGGAGGATGAATAATTTATTTTGTGTGGGCATCATTTTCTTCTGCCCTTCGGGTGAATCAGCCCCATCTTGTGCCTCTTAATTAAGGAAAAAAATCACACAGAATCACACAGAATAACCAGGTTGGAAGAGATCCACTGGATCATCGAGTCCAACCCTTCCCACCAATCCCTAAATCATGCCCCTAAGTACCTCATCCACCCTAACCTTAAACACCTCCAGGGACGGTGACTCAACCACCTCCCTGGGCAGACCGTTCCAATGCCTAACCACCCTCTCCGTGAAGAATTTTTTCCTAATCTCAAGCTTAAATCTCCACTGGTGGAGCTTGAGGCCATTCCCTGTCGTCCTGTCCCCTGTCACTTGGGAGAAGAGGCCAGCTCCCTCCTCTCCACAACCTCCCTTCAGGTAGTTGTAGAGAGTAATAAGTTCTCCCCTCAGCCTCCTCTTCTCCAGGCTGAACAACCCCAGCTCTCTCAGTCGCTCCTCATAAGGCCTGTTCTCCAGCCCCTTCACCAGCTTCGTTGCTCTTCTCTGGACTCGCTCCAGAACCACAACATCCCTCTTGTGGTGAGAGGCCCAGAACTGAACACAGTACTCGAGGTGCGGTCTCACCAGTGCCGAGTACAGAGGGAGAATAACCTCCCTGGACCTGCTGGTCACGCCGTTTCTGATACAAGCCAAGATGCCATTGGCCTTCTTGGCCACCTGGGCCACTGCTGGCTCATGTTCAGTCGGTTGTCAACCAGCACCCCCAGGTCCTTCTCCTCCTGGCAGCTTTCAAGCCAGGTTTCTCCTAGTTTGTATCTCTGCTTAGGGTTGTTGTGCCCCAAGTGCAGGACCCGGCATTTGGCCTTGTTAAACCTCATGCTGTTGGTCTCAGCCCAGCAGTCCAGCCTGTTCAGGTCCCTTTGGAGCCTCCCGACCCTCCAGCAGATCCACACTTCCACCCAGCTTGGTGTCATCTGCAAACTTGCTAAGGGAGCACTCAATGCCTTCGTCCAGGTTGTTGATAAAGACATTAAACAGATGATTAAACAAAATGAGAGCACTTGTCCATGTCTGTGGACATGTCTTCCGCTAGTAAGAACTTAGACATAGAAACGTAGAATGGTTTGGGTTGGAAGGGACCTTAAAGTTCATCCACTTGCTGTGGACAGGGACACTGTCTACTAGTTCAGTTTGCTCAAAGCCTCTTTGAGGCTGGCCTTGAGCACTTCCAGGGATGAGGCGTCCATGATTTCTCTGCAACCTGTGCCAGTGCCCCACTAGCCTCACATGAAAAAAATTCTTCCTGATGTCTAATCTAAATCTCCCCTCTTTCGGGTTGAAACCCTTACACCTCATCCTATCCCTGCACTCCCTCATGAAGAGTCATCAACATGAGTTAAGGAAAGGCTTTAGGAGACTATAAGAGAGGACACTTGTCTGATCTTACAAGATAAGCCAATATTTATGTGTGGGACCTTCATGGAGAACCCCAGATACTAGCAAAAAGTGTCAAATCCAAAGGTGTTTTTTTTTTTTTGAAACAGTTTTAAGATTTTATTTTTTGTAAACAGTGCAGAAGTAATGTCTCTACATGGTGCCTGAGGCTCTGTGCTACTGTAACTGTCATGTGTTAGATGAGATATAAAACACAGGATTTGACAGCTGGCAACTGTTAAAGATCTTCTGGAAAGCTGGAAATGTTTACTTTGGCGGATATGATAAACTGCACACCGAGCAATTATATTCCACATTATCCACATTTCCCTACAGAAATTCATCACCGAGGAGAGTGTAGGTGCATGCTTGCTCTAAAGGCATCAGTGGTCGCTTGGGGAAGCACATGCACATTTGGCTGGATTATGACTTAAATTAGTGTTGTCCTTCGAACTATGCATGACTTTGGGCAGTGTCACTTCTGGGCCATCACATTAGTCCTGGATGGTGCTGCTGAGAAAGCAGATGCACATTTTTAGTGTGACAAGTGGGTCCTTATATGGGTCTGTCAGCCCGTTTTTGCAGTCAGTGGTATTGCTCTTTATGTAATAGAGTTGAGTTCTATCTGAGACCTGTCTCAGCTCATGGATTTGAGACTGAATTATCAACTTTTAGAAGTGTGGCAGACTTGAACGTGGATGTGGTCATCTTTGACAGCAGATCCAAAAGTCCTTTGCAAAAGTGCAGCCCTGATCCCTTCTTGGCACCCAAGGAGAGGCTAGCAGCTACCAGACCGCATGAGCTGGTTGCAAAAATCAGGGAGAAGGCTGCAAAGCCTTTTTTTTTTTTTTTTTCTGGAGCTATTTTACACTTGACCATATGTTGAAAGTGTTTGTGAAATGCTTTAGGATCCTCTGAAAAGGAACGTGATGTTCAACTGCCAGAAAATGCTGCTATTATATAGCTACTAAACATAGTGTTTTGCAAACTGCACCTCCTGGAATAAGTTTCTTCTTCACAAAAGCTTTTTGCAATACACCCGCTATTTTGTTGTTCTGTTCTTTTCAGAAAATATGTTAATCCTTAAAGAAAACTAAATACAGACAGGATTTTCAAGGATATTTGAATGGTATAGGATCACAAATCCTTCTGGAAGACTTACAAGGCAAGGAGATGTTTCCTTTGCTGTTTCTGCTCTGATTTCAGGGTGCTGTGGGGATCCCCCATGCTTGTCTGGATTCTGGTCATAGGTGAGGGCTTGGGCTTCAGAGGACACCTGAGAAAATGACCAGGGCTTTGGGTATGAATAGACGTGGTCAAACTGTTAACTGGGACCTGGTTTCAAGTTAAGTGTGAAAATTTCAGCAGTTTGCTTCAGTGGTGGCATTGCTGGTGCTCTATAAGAGAGAGCCTAGCTGCAGAAAGGTGGACTCTGAACGCAGCACCTTCTAGACCTAATATTTGTGAATCAATACATTTTTCTAGAGTTGTGGCTTGGTAAGATCAATGCTTCACGCAGGTCATGGGATTAAGTTGCCTGGAGAGAGGCAGATAGCATCCTGGGGTCTTCCCTGACATCCCATTATACTTCCCCTGGTCTCCTGTGCTGTATCTGTAGGCCCCATGCAGATGTTGTGGATCCTCAGATATCTTCTAGCTCACGACAAACACCTCCTTTTGGACAACTTATCCAGGATTTAGGATGCACATCATCTCTCCATAGGTGTTGCCTATGGGCATCCTGTTCCCAAATCCCTCCAACTGCTATGAAGTGGCTCCTTGTAACTAGCTTGGGTGGAGCTGTCACCAGCCACATCCCTAACCCAAACTCTGTTAAACTGCTTGAAGAGCACAGATGATTAGGAAGAAGTGTTATCTAAGACTAGTGGCAATTCTTGATTTACAGCGTTTGGTTCCTTTCCTCTTGTCTCTACCCTTTGGTCCTCCTTTCCCTACGTTGTCGTTGTTTCTTTCCAGCTCAAAATTGTTCTCTCTGGCAAAAAAAACCCCAAACTCTACACTATGCCTAGCCTGCTATGCTTCTTTTTCTAACTGGAGCTTTTGAATGCTTTCTGTAATTAGTAATCGTATTAATTAATGGTAAAACTAGTGACAGAGAAGGAATCAGTTGTGACAAATCTATCCTAAGGAGAGTGATGAAGGAACTACCCATCACCCAGGCAAGAGCTACCCCTGAAAATTCAGTATAGAGTGGTGGTTGTAGTTCTACGCTCAAAAGTATGAAGACAAATGTTAAACAGGACTCCTTCCCTCCCTCTGAAATATAATTTTTCCATCAGGTGAATTGTGCACTTTAATTTCAAGAGTAAGATGGACTGTATCTCCAAGATTTTGATCTCTTTTTAAAGAGGACAACATCTCTCAAAAGTTAATAAAACGTTTGGATGTTATAGGGTGTTTTCCTCTTTTATTTGGTATTCTGGAGAAGTTTAAGTGTAAGATAGAAAAAAACAAGTGTTACTTTCTACTCAAAGACAATCCTGACCTGGCTATATGAACAGACTTGAGGTCCAACAGTTTTCCTGCCTTCAGCCCTCCTAATAGATTGGCATGTACTGATGCAGTAGCTTAAAACAAACGTGCTTTTGGTTTTACTTGGAGGCCAAATCCCAACATAAGCCATCCCCAGCCCCTTCATGCACTGATGGCTTGGCTGGCCCTCACTGCACACACTGTGCTTTAATAACCTGTGAGTCTCCATGTTGTTTGTAGGCTGCCAGATTATTTATATTCCATCTGTTCTTCCCCATCCATAGCACTCACCAGCCCTTCTCCCTGAATGCTATTTGCCTGGCTGGGACACGGCCATGGCATCCCTATCGCTCTGTTGTTCGGCTGCCTTTTGACCCACTCCTGTCTCAGCTCATTAAAACCATTTATCTTTGTAAGACCTAATAACCGTCACTAAAAATATACTACTAAGGTCCTTACAAATGTAGTTGCCTTCATGGCTCTTGGGGGCAAGGATGGCTCCAGTATCAAAGTTATCACTTAGGTGAGATGGACTCTGGTAGTACCTCTGTGGACCAGGGAGAAGTTTTAACCTTGCTACAGCTCCCTCCCAACTGTGTGCTTTGAGAGGAAGAGGGTGAGAAGAGCAGTCCAAGGAGGTGATGAAGCCAAGCCCCAACTGAGATGCCCCAAGGGTCTCTTTGGCAGCACTGTATGGAAGTCAAGAGTTGGAAGAGGAATGCCAGAAACAGTTCAAGCAAAGCAGATGGGCTGAATGGGAGCCAGGTCCTTTCCCCTCCCTTGTCCCTCTGGCTGTACATTTAGCATGTGTGATGTTCTTTCTCCATTACATGCCAGGAGTGTCTTGGAATGGTGAGACATTAGCAAAGGGGCCTGTCCCATTTTACTTACTGCATCCCGGCTTGGTACGGGGAATTTTGTGAATGATGAACTGAGCTCTTGCTTCCTGCATCCTTGGAGATGTCATTGTTTTCCACTGAGAGGGGCTGATGCGCACCTACAACTGGAGTCTGCTCCTGTGTAGGGGATGGGTGATATTTCTTTAGATGGACAGATTTGAGGTATGATCTTTCTCAGAGAAAGCATAAGCCGGCACTGGTCCATAGATGTTTGGCAGGGTGGTTGCAGCCTACAGTGTACACTGAGTTTGTTCTGATCTTGCAACAAATATTGTTTGATCTCTCAATAGCTATTACTGCCATGACATTATTGAGGACAGACTCAATCCAAGTAAGTGCCTGTGAGGAGTCAGTTATGATTGAGAAACTTACTTAGAGGTGTGAAAAGAGACAGTCATGGTTTCATTTTGAGCGCTCACGTTCATGTTCCGGCTTCTGTTTTCCTTTATGCTTGATTTTCCCACCTATGGAATGGGACCAATACGTGTGGCACAGCCAGGATTCATTAGCGAACACTTGTGGAGTGATGTGCCTGTAATTCTACTGCAAGATGTTAGGAAAAAAAAAAAAACCTCAGGCATGCACACACACAAAAACTCCAAATGGTTGTGTATCTGTCTCTTTTACCTCTGCTGCCTGTACTTCTACCACCCAGGCGAATCAAAGCAGGCGCTGTGTAGGAAGGGATCTTTGCCCTAATGCCATCTGTGGCGGGCCGAGCCATACGGAGAAGGTGTATTTGGATTTAGAGTGGCTACTCTGCAATGTTGCTGTTTCTATGGTAACTATTTTTTATTCAACAAGAGGAGCTTAAAATCTCTATGGCTAAATTTGATCCTAGGCAGAAGCATCTGCAGTTTTTAAGGGACTTTTTGGTAGGTGCAGTTCATAGCCAGTTCCCGTGCTCATTGCTTCAGGATCATGGTATCTCTAAAGCCTCACTCCCAGCACCCTTTCCTCTTCATCCCACCTCACATCTCTACATTTTGGTCTTCCATGTCTGCACTTGTCAAACCAAGGGACAGTTTGCTCACGTTGTGTCTTGGAGGGGAATTTCTGTCTCCCTGCAGGGAGTGTGTCTTTAGGGAAAATTGCTCCATGCTTTGCAAAGGAAGCTGATGAATCACAAACAAGACTGATTAATCTGCAAATAATGCAGAGGACTACATTTTGGATTGTTTATTTATTTTTTTTTTCTTCTCAATTAAAAAACAAAGGCCAGATTCCTGTAGAGGCAGTTTAAGCACTGCTATTACTCTGTTTGTGACTAGTTACCACACATGAGCTTTGTGATTAAAATTAGGCTATTAGAAGCAGTCAGTTGCCTGGAGAATTAGAGGAAACACTGGGGGAAGTGATTTCTTTGAAAACAAAACCCGAATCAAATAATATGTTTCCAGTCATGCCAGATGGAGCCCACTTCTGTGTCTTTTAGTAGTAAACCAGGAGAAATGTCAGTGAAGGCAGCAGCACTTCACACGGCTACAGTTGGTGAGGATTAAAGGAGGCTCAGGTCGATCATTTATTAAGTGCTTGGTGTTTCTAATCAGCTTCTCTACTTTGAAACTACTTAGCATTAAGACTTAGTTCTGAATTTTGCACAGAGTTGCAGCGTTATAAACAGTGTGAATCTGACTATCCTGGACAAAAAAAAAAAAGCTCTGAGTTTTAGGGTGTTTGAAAATTAGTGTTTTTTCCTCTTGCGTATAGAATGTGTTTTCTGCTGGGTTTAAAATGACATCGGTGTTGTAGTTTGAGCAGGATGGGCTAAAAATGAGCATTCACAATGTGAAGGTGATACCCTTCCTTGGGTTTGTGGATGCAGCTAGAGCAACCAGTCCATAGTAGGGCTTCCCAAATGTCAGGGGCAAAAGCAGCTTAGCCAGCTGCTCTACCTGCATTACCCAGTGGACTGTAAAATTACCTGAGCTCCACCCTTTGGTGGCAGGAATGCTGCTGTGGCATGAGAAATTTAGGTTTATTTACATTTAAATGACATTTTTTGAGTAGGAATACTCATAAGCCAGATTTAGGGAAATGTTTTAAGAACTAGAAAGGTCAACTGACTCTGATGCTTTTGAAGTATATCTGTTTCAGTTCAAAACCAAAAGCCAGTGCTTAGTGACTTTATTATCAGGACTCAAGTATGTCACCCACATGAGTACTTTATAGCAGCCTTCTTGTACTTGAAGGGGGCCTGTAGGAAAGCAGAGGAGGGAGTGTAGTGATAGGATGAGGGGTAAGGGTTTTAAGCTGAAAGAGGAGGGTTTTAAATTAGATATTAGGAAGAAATTCTCTGTGGTGAGGGTAGTGAGGCACTGAGACAGGTTGCCCAGGGAAGTTGTGACTGACCCAGCCCCGGAGGTGTTCAAGGCCAGGTTGGCTGAGATTTGAGCAATCTGATCCAGCTGAAGGTGTCCTCGCCCATAGCAGGGTGTTGGGACAGGATGAGCTTTAAGGTCCCTTGCAACCCAAACCATTTTATGATATTTCGCTAAAACCTGTCTGCATCCGTAGGAGTCTGAATACTCTTGCAAATCTGTGTGTGGATCTCTTTTGGGATGACATTTAGGCTCCCAAGTCACCTGACATTTTTGAAACCTCTAGTGCTAGTGGCTTGTTAGTTCTGAAGGAGGAAATTATGCAACTATCTCAGTAACTTAAGAAGAAGGTTGGAAATTGGGAACCTTTTTCTTCTTTGAGCACACTTGCGGACTTGTTATTTGACCTTCAGATGTTCCAGCTTTCTATCCTGCAGGTGATGCTGGTTGCAATGAGCTGTTGCAAAGCCCATCAGTGGTTTTGCAGAAGGGTTGCAGAAACTCATGCCGTATGAAGACAGAGATAATGATGCAGATGCGTATCAAAGTGGGGTTGTCTTACAGGTGGCCTGGAGGGTTGCAGCCTGTGCATGCTGGCAAATATGCAAATGCATACTGCTCTAAAACTATGAGTGTGGGGCTTAGTTGAGCTGCTTCATGGGTTTTGTAGCATCAACTGTGACAGACAAGGCTTTTGCCAGTGGGTTTGGGCTGTAAATGACAGACAGGAGGGTTACGCAATTTTCCATTCATTACCCATGAGCACTGTCACAGGCTGTAATCTGTCATGTTAGAGATTGTGACCCTTTGAAGGAGCAGCTGTGGTGCTTGTACCATTTTAATTCATTGTACTTTCCTTGATATGATTTTTCAGTTTTCTGTAAGGGACTTGTCTCTATCCCTATCGACTGTTGCTCCAGCTTTATTAACTGCCTTCCAGCAGTTAGAGGGTATTTCCATCACATATTCGGAGCTTGTGAACTCCAGGAAAGACAATCTGCTGGTGTAAAGCCCATAGCGGGGCTGCTCTTGGGAAGTACTGACTTGCCAGTAGGAATAAAGTTTCACTATAAAAGGTTCCATTCATCTCCATTTCAAACAAAATTGAAACTCACTTAGAGAAGATGCTAGAAAATAATGGCTAGTGACATCCTGGTAGGTTGCTTTGAATGCTGTGAAATAGCTGTAAAAGGTTGGATTCTGCCACCCATAATCATTTCAGGCATTTCTTTTGCTTGGCTGCAAAGCCTGGTGGGGACCAGGGGAAAGTCTCACCCCTCCAGTTCTCTTTTTGTGTCTCCTTTTATTAAACAGGCGTCTTTCTTGTCAATGTGAATAAAAGGAAGAGAGAGCAGTTCATTATCCAGTGTATCACTTTGAGTCTAATACTAATTAAAAGCTTTGCCTTCACTTCTGTGCAACCTATTCTTAGAAATTATGTAAATTAATTGGAGTTTTGAAGAGGACCATATGCCAATTCCTAAGTAATTCCCTGCTGGCTGAGGCAGCTCCAGCACTGAAACTGAAGAACAGCATCAGGATCTGTTTTTTTTTATTTTTTCCTTTTGTGGCTGCAGAAATCTAAGGCTGCTTTGGTAAATTTTGATGCCTCTCTTTAGCAAATATAAGAAAAGAGATGAAATAACCAGACCCTGACCGCTTGCCAGAGAGATACAATACAAAGGCGTTTTCTGTTCCATCTCAGAAATGGCATTTAACACAGACAACCTTTTTACTTCTGCAGCCCTTCTCCAAACAAATGTATGTTCCTGCTTCAAAGAGGATTTTGACCCTCAGAAGGGAGATCTCATGAATTCCCATTGCGAATTCACTCTTGCTATTAATTTAATGGGGAAGATATTTACATGCTACACTGAATGAGAAGAGAGATTTGATCCTGAGGTACATAGTGTGTGAAGAAAAGGCGATATGCCTTTGAAGGAAAAGAGTTTTAAATGTTAATAGCTTTTATTTATTTATTTATTTCTACTTGATTATTTTTCCCCTTTGATAAAGGCCAAAACAAATAGAAGGAGAAGAACTAAAGAGGCTGATTCAAATAAAAGTAAGGAGCAATATGTTTTGGGGTCAGTTTATTTTGGTCTCAATCAACAAGTCATTTAAAGCTGTCAAAACTACTTGCATGTTTAAAGATAAACATGATTAAGTACTGTGGTGGATCTTGGCTTGTCATGTATCGAAGCTGGATACGAGCGTGAATTGAATCCTGGAACTTTAGATAGGAAGAGGCTGCAGTGTAAACTTGCTTCCAGATGTACATTTTGCAAAATTTCCTTTTCTTTACAACGTTAAGGATTAAGACATGCCAGGCGTGGATCCTCGTGCAGGAGGAGGCAGTTCTCCATTACAGATGCTTTCTGCTTTTGGAGATGTAAAGTTCAGTGCTGGCAAGGTCTGATTTTTACTGCCATCGTGTTTTCTCATCTGAAACCTTTTCAGTACTAAAGATGGCAAGTTTGATAACCTGTCTGTCCAACGCATCCCTCGTACAATGCAACCTCTGTATACAAGGAGCCAGATTCTTTCAGGCTGGTTCAGACTTCTGTTTGATGAAACATCCTCTTTGTAAAGCTATGTTGCGCAGCAAGTGCTGCATTTCTCTCATAAGGGAGAAGCAGCAATGTGTTTATCAATCTAAAACAGTGATTTTACAAAGTTTGATGGTAAATGTGACAGTGGTTTAACAAGATTCTCTGGCAAGATACACTTGATTATTTACTGCATAGAGGATAGGGTCAAACAAAACTGTCAAGGAGACCCTGCTATTGAGTCACAAGGTTCAGAAAGGACCCTCCTGCTTTCTAAACTCTCAGAGAGGAGTATAGTATCTCCTACAGGGAAAAGGGAGTGGGAATCTTTACTGAGCAGTTCAGGGCTAGGATGAGGTGTAACAGTTTTAAGCTGAAATAGGGGAGATTTATATTAGATATTTGGAAGAAATTCTCTACTGTGAGGGAGATGAGACACTAGGACAAGTTGCCCAGGGAAGCTGTGGCTGCCCCATCCCTGGAGGTTTTCAGAGCTAGGTTGGTTGAGATTTGAGCAACCTGACCCAGTGAAAGGTGTCGCTTTCCATGGCAAGTAGATTGGAACTGGATGATCTTTAAGGTCCCTTCCAACCAAAACCATTCTATAATAACTATGATTCTACCTCTCTGGGACTTTGGTGTTATGGAACCTGCTGCCCACAAGCAAAAGCATGGCTCGTGGTTATGCTGCACTGCAGGACACCCAGGCTTTTGAATGTCTCGTTCTTCTTGAGCCGTTAGTTCACTGGCCTTTGGGCCATTATTGCTAAACCTTCCTCAGTTTCCTCATCAGTGTATACTTCTGCTGTGAGACTAAATCCATTATGATTATTTGTGGCTTGCTTTTTGGTTCTCGCATAAAATGCTCTGTAACACTGCATATTTTTGAAAGGAAAATAACAGTTCATTTAGCCATGCTTGGAGCTTGTAAAAATGCTTCTTTTTAATGGCAGCAAGAATGTAAGATCCCAAAATAGCAGTTGTTAAGTCTAGAAGTGAAGACAGTTCTTGGGAAAGGAAAGCATAATGACATAGAACTTTGGATCAATAGAATATCATTTTAGAACAAGAATACAGCATGTAGCAATGATTGTAGATGGGAATAGATGCGAATGACATTGTTAACCACTTATTAGATAGCACATTTTCTACATGTATTTTGGAAATATCTATATGTGTCTTAAATATAACATAGTCCCTTTTTATGCTTGCATTGGCTAATGCACAGAGGTTTAGAAACACTGTAGGGCATTTTTGTTGAATGAACACAAAATATGATCATTACTTGGGAATTAGGATGCCAACTTGTACACTAGTTAGGGGTCATGAGAAATGGAATAATATGATAGATTTTAAACACTAACCTGGTGACGAATTGGGGAGTTGAAACTAGAGTGCTTGTGAATTTTCAGATTGTGTCCTGCTCCCATCCCCAAAACTGCAATCTTCTGGGTGCAGCCAGGTTTAATCCTGGGTGAAAATGTTGCAGAGCGCATGTACTTGAACACAGATGCATGTCTCCCCACCAGTGGGTTCTCTTGCACACATTTTGAGTCTGAGTTCATTGTCTGGGCCGTAGTCCACCTGTAGTCTCCTGGCTGGAGAAAAAACGTTTCCATCTTGCAGTACATGGAAACCAGCCTGTGTCCTTATTCTGGTGCCCTGCAGGAGCCAGACACCCATCAGGGCAATCAGGGCCATCCAGAGCTGTTTGTATCTATGTTGTGCATTATCCAGAATGTGACAAAATCTACATGGACACATCTCAAGTAGATTTTCAAATGTATCAGTCTGTCCTTAGTGGATGGCACTGACACACTGTGGATTGTTCTTCCCTATCTCTTCCTACAGGACCATGCTGATTTGCGAAACCACTTCTTCACTGTGGGAATGAAGCTGGAGGCAGTGAATATGAGGGAGCCATTTCATATCTGTCCTGCATCAGTGACCAAGGTGAGCTTCCAGAAAGTAGGGCTGAAAAGAGCCTCGTTAGGTTTCTCTTACTGAGTTCAACCACGTTAAAGAAAACTCAAGAGTGGTACTTAGTTGTCTGGAGAACACATTAAGAGAGATATTTAAAATCCATGAATGAGTCGTTTCTGTCCTGTAAGCATCACCAGGTGACTGTATATACACTTAGATCCAATGGGGATGAATATATTTGTCTACCACTTCCATGCTCAAAAAGATGATCCCTCTTTTATCTCTGTCTTCTCTCCATCTATATACAATTCCCTGTATATCTGGGAAACCTTTGCCAAAAATACCCCAAACAGCTGAATGGAGGGTGTAACTGGATATTTAAACCACACTCTCAAAGGCAAGAGAGAAGGAAGGCTGTGGGGTCTCCAGGATTGCATTCAGTCACTGCTTATCTGTAAGCACACCAAGTGACCGTGAATTCCATCACTTTCCCTTGACTCAGTTTACCCATCTCTAAAACTCAAACTGTGATCTCTTTGGCAGAAACATTTTGATGAAAAATGTTAAGTGACAGTGGATTATTTTCAGGTGCCAGTTGATTCCAGGGCCTGGCTGTTTTGGCTGTTGACATTTCTTGATGTTACAGTAAATGTAACTTCTGATTTTGTTTTCTTATTTTTTATCCCTTAGGTTTTTAACAATCATTATTTACAAGTGACCATTGATGACTTGAGACATGAACCCAGCAAAATCTCAATGCTTTGCCATGCGGATTCCTTAGGGATCTTGCCAATACAGTGGTGCCTTAAAAACGGAGTCAATCTCACACCTCCCAAGGGTTTGTATTAATTCCTGGTGATCGGAAGGTTTTCTCTGCAGGAAATTTGCCTCTTCTTTGTGGTGATTATGGACATAGTGGTGGAGTTGACAGTGCTCAATCCTTAAGAGTTGGACTTGGTGATATTAAAGGACTTTTCCACCCTAAAGGATGCTATGGTTCTTATTAGCTTTAAAACTGTGATGCTGTTTGCTCCTGAACCAGCTTATGCATTACTATATTTCAAGCCAGAGTAGCTTTTTTGAGTCATTGGGTCTATTCTGGCTCATACCAGCCTGCAGATGTCTCTGCAAACTCATCTCAGTGACAGATAGATATCAATGTGCTTTGTAGTCTGAAGCAGCCTGCACCAAAGCCCAGTGAATTCCTAGAAAATGCATCTTAGAGATGGTTTGTGTGTGTAGAGAGCAAAAGTAGCATTAAAGCCATATTATACTGGAGGCATCTCTCTGCAGCATCCGCCTTTATACAACTTTGAGGCCAAGCAGAGCTCTTAAATCTAAATCTCTTTAACTAAACTCACAGCTGCTTGCTTAGAATCATGTAGGCATTTTCTTAGCTGTCTCGGAAAATCCTAGGTGAGGGCCAATTGTGGGTAATGTTCAGGTCAGAGCCAGGAGAAACAGCTTCCAACTGTGCTATTTCCCAACTTTGTAGCAACACAGTTAATTACTTGCAGTTTCAGACAACCACCTGTGGTGCCCTAGTAATATTTCTTCAGTTGAAATATGTGTTTGTTCTCTAGAATTTTAGATTTTTGAAGCTGGCAGGCTGTTGACCCTTTGCCAAAAATAGATGTTGCTCAGGAGAAAAAGAAATGCCTCAAAGAAGAATCCCACTAAATTTTGTGCACACAGATTTATTTTAATTTTGGAAAACCCAAGGAAGCGAAGGGTTATTCCCTACCAGATTCAGAGTCCTCTTTTATATATCCAGAGTGTCTCTTCAGCACATGTAATTTGAAATTCCTACCAAAGTCCTGGAGTCCTGTGCGTGCAGCTGCATACGGTGCATCCATGATTACTCTGTTGTTCTTACTGAAATAAATGTGCTGCCTGGATACTTTAGCTCCCTGCTACTTAAATTGATGTTATGGTAGTGCATGTGTAAGTGCTCACTGATATTGGCTGGAAAAGTTGCTAAAAATGAAAGTAAATGGAATGCTTTATTTCTCTTTGCACCCCAAATTCACATGCAGCTTCCCCCAGGCCAACTAATTGAAGTAGACCACAGGCGAGACATTTCTCTTTACAGGGTCATGGACTAATAATTTCCAGTCCGCGCCAGTACAAAGCCTGTCTGAGATAGTGTTTTATGGGTCAAGTGCACGTGAACTCTCTTTTAGATGCCAATATTTTTAGAAGCGTCTGCAGCATCTATCATATGGGTATTTCTTAACTTGGACAATGAAGTCCAAGGGGTGGGTAGGTTTCTGGTGGGATGCCTGGTGACTGGAGTAGGAAGTATCCCCTCATTTCATTAATGAAAATACTTTGCTTCCTGCTGTCAGATGAGAAATCCTGGAGGGAAGCTATTAAAAAAGCCATAAAGCAAGTGACAGAGAGATGCATGTTGTATACTGCTGTATTTCTTATATTGCATACAAGGGCTGCATGCCAAACCTGCATCTTAGCACCTCAAAAAACTCTTCCATCAGCAGATACACTCTTTCGGTTGCTAAAATATAATCAGATATTGGAACAATTTATTTCAAAGAGAAAACAACCAGAAAAATGACAAGCCACTGAAAAAGAAGGCGGAGGGAAAGTGAGAAATGTTCAGATACTCATTGATGGAGCTGGTCTCCCTTGAGCTGAATAGTAATACCTTTGGATAGAGAAATAATCAGGACTGATACAAGAGGACTTTTAAAGTGAGGAAGGCTGTGGTGTGAGCTGGCTGCTCCTGAGCAGGTCTGCACAAGGAGAAGGAAATTTCACCATATCCATCCAAATCACTGAACAGCTCCCCCTGCCCTGGGGTGTCCAGAATTGTCCCTCCTTGCACCAGGTTTGACAAGCTGCCTGCTTTCCTAGTGCTCACATATTCCCATCCAGTGTCACCCTTAAGAGAGCATATATCAACAACATTTAATGCTGCCCAAACACCTCTCCCTGTTGAAAGGCAAGAAATTCCTATGGAGCAGACAATGACAATGGCAGAAGCTCTTTTTGATGAAGAGGATTTCCTTACTGTATTCTGTACTTGGGGTTTTTGGTTAATTTATGGTCGGCAAGAAGGTTTTCTAATTTTAAAACTAGCTGATTTTATTTTGTCAGAACTGTGTGCCAGGTTGGGGTATTTGGGCTCAAAGTACTTGATTTATCTGACATCCATTCTCTTGCCTTTTTGCCTATCAGGGCTTTTTTGAAGCCAAACATACAGTAGATGAGTCATGAACAGGAGGTGCAAACATTTGCTTCTAGAAATAGAGAGCAGTATTTTCCTGTACAGTGCCAAAAATGAATAGCCATTTACTGCTGCTGTATAAACATTGAACAAGCGCTGTTTATATTTATTAGAGCTGAATTTATAGGCCACTTCCCTTTAGAGTAACAGCCATTGTTCCTTTTTATGAGCTATTAAGAAGGGGAAAAGCATTTCAGAAATGCTCCTAGTTGTAAGGCTTACTAAGGAAATGCCACTTCCAAAACTTCTCGTACGTTCATATTATTGTATTTGCTTCTGATTAGACTGCTGAGCTCTTCCATGCCAAGAGCTGAGAGAACAAACGCAATGAGGTTTTACATGTCTGAGGAGCAGCAGTTGAATCGCACAAGCAAAGCTTTGAACTTTAATACTTTGGCTGAGCTTAAAGGTTAGCAGTGTTGAACGCATGTGGGTACGTGGTACGTCCCCGTGTACTAAGGGAGGTGACTTACTTGATGATGCTCCATGAAAACTCCATATTCAGGTCCAGACTTGTTTGAAGTTGATTCCCGAGTGTGGTCCTCTTGGAGTTATCCTTGTTAGGTTGCTGAAGAGGGCTACGTCAAACTCTAACTGCCCTTCCCGGTTTTGTTCCTGCGGAACTCTACAGCAGAAGATCCTCCACTGATTTAGATGGTGGGCCAACCCAACAGGTGGTTGTGTAGTGACAACACAGTCAGGTTTTTATGCCTCACTGAAACCTTGTCAATGTGCCTCTTCCATCCGCTTTGCCAAGATGTTGCGTTGCTTGCAATTAAGATACACAACCTGTCCATGAAGGGTTTAAATTGGAGATGAGAGACTGTGCAAGGTTTTTGGGTCCCTGAATGCAATGTGCTCTGGCTACTGGGATGGACCCCAGATGATTTAATGTAGGCCGCTAACCTGTGACTGTCCCCACCTGAGCCCATCATCCTGGTTTCTTCTGAAGTCAGTGGAGAGTAAGAGAGACTTTTCATGGGGAAATTCTGCTTTTGCTGCAGGACAGACGGATGATTTTTATATCTGCCTGTTTCTCCATTGACTCTTCAGGGAACCCAGGTGACAGGAACAGCTTTAGGCATCTCCACTGCAAACATTTGTATGCGAATGAATCCACTTCTGATGTGAAGTGAGGTGTGTTTCTCTTCCTGTTTTCCATTTTATTTTATGAAGCTATGAAGCTGAAAAGTATCTGGCAAACTAATAAAAAAGGAGATGGAGAAGAAGCAGGAAGAAAATACGGTTGTAGAAATTGGTTGTTAAAAAACAGCGCAAGGATTTTTTTTTTTCTATGAGAGATGAACAGTTGCCCTTTTTTGCTTTCCTGTGCATGTTTATTTTGAGCTTTCCAATTATTATGCACTTTCATGCCCCACAGAGACAGGCATCTTAGCTCAAGGCTCTATATCATTAATTTGTTTGTCATGTTTGCAATCATTGGGATTAGAAGTTCATCCTATCCTAGATACTTGCTTCTTTGCAGGATGCTTTGGCTTCATTTTCAAAATTTACACCTCCTTTTTTTTGAATCTAGGTGACTGATAAGTGACTCCACTCAGTATTCTAGTCCTTTTGTGCCTGCAAAAAAATCACAGTTTTCATTGCTATAAGTGATTCATTCTTATCTGATCTTGAGTGTTCCTTTTTGACTATCAATAAAAAAGGCATTAAGGGATGTTCTGTGAAATGGGGCCAGGCTGAGATTGAGGGGAGAATTTGGCCTTTAGGTGACTCCTGAAACTTCCCAGAGGATGTATTCTGCAGTGATATTATTGACAGTATCATCATGGGGTCCTGAATAGGATTAGTACTCATTGGTTTCAGGTACTGTAAAATATAGACTAAGAAGCAGACAAAAAAACCCCACAAAAAGCAAATAAAACTGTCCCGAGAGTTTACTGTCTTAATAGCCAAGTAAGAACAACAGATGAGGAGAAGTCTGTTTTGCCTTTCTATGATGGGACTGTTTGAGAGGTGCTTGTGTGAATCAATGTTGCTTCCCCTCTTCTCCTAGAAGCAGAGGCTGAAGGTATCATCTAGTTGCTGAGACTTTAGTGTGGGAGCTGGGAAATCTGCATTCATTTTCCTGCTGTGCTCAAGATTTCTAAACGACCTTGGATAATATGCTTACTGTGATGGGATTCAGCTCACATATATGCTGAGCTGGTGGAAAGTCACTCATGGAGGGTACATCCATATCAATGAAAAGAGAGGGGAATTTATTGCATGCTTTGAAAGAATGGCTGGATCAACTTCTAATTGTGCTGGTCCTCTCCCTGTCCACTGCTGAGGGACCCTTGATGTCCATAAACCCATATTTTAAAAAGCTAAGGAATGGAGAAAGAAATACGTGACTAACCCCACCTGGAAACTGGGGACAGTAGCATTTCTTGGTGCTTATGAGTAAAGCCTGAAGATGCTCATAGGAAAGGAAGAAGAAGGAAAATAAATACATACTGTTACTTTTTAATAGAGACCTGGAATTTTCAAAGCAAAATGTAGTACATGTGTGAGTGGAATCTGGAGGAGCACTGACATTGGCTCTCATGGTATATAAACAGGCATCTAAAGAACTTGCCTGCTGGTACTGCACAGTTCAGGGAGGCAGGATGGGATCCTCAGGCACAAATGGTTGTCTCTGTGGGGCTCATTTTGTGCTCTTTCTGTGGTGTGAGGTGCTGACTGATGGTGCTTTCTGTTTTGCCATCCTGCAGGTTACTCTGGCCAGGACTTTGACTGGGCAGACTACCAGAAGCAGTGTGGAGCGGAGGCAGCGCCTCACATGTGCTTTAGAAATGTAAGTTCATTTTTTGTCTTTTGTGTTGCTTCTGTTGATCCATGTGGAACAAAATAATTTGCACAGAAAAGCTTCAGCAAGCCTTTGAGAGGTTCCGCATGAGTCTATCATAGGAAAGAAGGTGGAGATGTGTTGCAGATCTCCATCCCTAAAAGAGAAAAAATGTTACCTTGCTTTGCCTGTATCTGATTCATTTAAACTTCCTACTCTTTGTAATCTCTCAGCTGGCAGAAGGGTCTCAACTGGCCATTACAAATAATTCAGTGTTATCAAAATAAAATAAACTATGTAAAAAATTTGCATGATATCATCTGGCCTCTTTCACATTTTGTGTGTTTTCTCTGGTTCACAGTGGTATACATTTAACTAAACCAAATATGTTAAAAGCTAAGGTTGAAACTGTTGAGCTCAGTGTTCGACGAGTGATTACTTTGCATGGAATCTCTGGTCTTTGGGACAGTTCGCTTCCTTGATACAGCAACGTTGATCTGAGAGTGAGGAGCACATCATTACACTGAGGCCATCAAGAGCTTTGAAATAGTCTTTTACAGGCTGTTTTCTGGGAGTGACATTTTGGCATGCCTTTATCTGACAGATATTCATCATTTGGTGAAAGGCAGATGTAGCTTTCTGCCTTTTCCAGTAACCTGCTGCTCTTCTCTGCACTCGCATCAACTGGTGGAAGTTGAGACTCCATTAATAACCGAAAATGTGTTGGTACTTAAAATGAGTAATATCTACTTGCATTTTGGAGGCTTCTTCTGTGGAGATACTCAGAAGCTGCCTGGATGCGTTACTGTGCAACCTAGGGTAACAGTCTTAAGCTGAAAAAGGGGAGATTTACATTAGATATTGGGAAGAAATTTTTTTCCTGTGGGAATGGTGAGGCACTGGCCCAGGTTGCCCAGAGACACCATGGATGCCTCATCCGTGGAGGTGTTCAAGGCCAGGTTGAATGAGGCTTTGTACAGCCTGATGCAGTGGGAGCTGTTCCTGCCCCTGGCAGGGGTGTTGGAACTCTGGATGATTTTTAAGGTCCCTTCCAACCCAAACCATTTTGTGAATCTAGAACTGTGATTTCTGAAAGTGCTGAGGGAAGCTGGACACTATTGTATTGCACCAGTAGAGTGGGCCAGTTGTCACATTTCTTCTGCAAGCACCTCTCCCTTTTCTTTATATCTCTCTTCAATTTGTCAAGTAACGGATCTACATTTTCAGCACTGGCAGCCTTGAGGATTGCCTCTGTGTAATATCCTCCAAAGATTAAATCAGGTCTAAGGACTCTTTTTTAAAGAAAACATTCGTCACATGAAACGGGTGTCTGTTATTCTTTCACTCACTCTCTTTCACAGAAGGAGTCGTTGGGTGCTGGGGCGGGCTGCCCGGGGAGGTGATTGATTCACTTTCCCTGGAGGTGTTTGGGGCGCAGGTGGACGAGGTGCTGGGGGACGTGGTTTGGTGTTTGATAGGAATGGTTGGACTCGATGATCCAGTGGGTCTCTTCCAACCTGGTGATTCTATGATTCTGTGGTTCGATAACACATTTCTCTGCAGGGAGGTGTAATCTTACTGTTGTCACTTGCACAACCTCCTTGGCAGGTTGGTCCATTTGTTTTGTGGCTGTGAGCATCTCTTTGATAGAAGCTGTGTTGTAAACCTCCGTCTAGTGCAGCCAGACGTGGTGCTAGAAGTGGATGTACTGTAACTGTTTCCCTGGGGGGAATATTTAACAAGGAGAGGCAGTTATGAAATTGATTGATGTGACCAAATGCTTAGTAAAATAAACTCCTAGCTAACTGTTTTGCCATTGATTCTGTGTAAATTAGCCTCCAGCACTGCATTGCAATGAAAGGAGCCGGTGTGGTGATAAATGACGTTTCCTTGTTAGGCAACATAAAAGGCATTTAAACCAAATCACCCGAATTTTTTGCAGTCCCGGCCACTAGCAGCTTTTACAGGGTGAGACTGGTCTGTGTGCTGAGCAAGGCTTGTGACGGCCCAAGCAGTGTTTGAGAGTAGCAGCATATTATTGGAAGTGCTCTTGATGAAAAAACCTGCCAAATCTAGAAGTTTCTAGTCTCATGAAGAGCTCCCAGTGATTGTTCAAAGTGAATTGCTAGGTGCTGTACAAGTAGCAGAAGACTGAATTTCAGTCTGGCTTCTAGTTTCTGGATGAGAGATTGGTGTCACTTTGAATTACTGACTATTACTACCTGTCCTAGTTATTATTAGCTAGAATCTCAGCCAAGAGGGTGAAGCGTTTCATGCTGTGGTGTGCAAACAGCAAAATGCAGGCGCTCAGAGCTGATGTGTTGCAGAACAGGTGGGACAGAGAGGAGGAAAATACAAGGAAAGGAAGCTGTGGCATGGCCACAAGTTCTGCGTCAGTGCATTTTAAAGACAGTGGTGGTGGAGATATTGTGAAGGGAGCAAACTTAAGTGAAGGGACGGGCAAAAGTGGAAGAGGCAGTTGAAAGCTGAAGGTTGAAAGTGGTGAGGAGTAGCTTGAGGCTCTGCTTGTGGGAAAGGTTTTGGGGAGGGTTGTAGTGTTTTGGGATTCCCTTGTACTTGGCATCACCTGCAACAGCTACAAACAGGAACTCTGGTTTGTTAGGTTAGGACTGAGCCATCCTGGCTCTGGTAGGAGCAGGAGGGACTGGTCAACAGCCTGCTGCTATCACTTGGCCAGATGGATCACAGACAGAATCAGTTTGCCAAGACATATATAGCCTACAGCTATGGTACCTTAATGATTTGAACTGCAGCTTCTCTCAGGCTCCCAGGCTCTCAGTACAGCAGGAGATTCTGCATTCTCACAAGCGCATGACCCCACATTTTGGTCCTGTTTGTGTTTTGGGGTTATGACCACTCATCTGGGAATTGTTGCTGTAATATCTGGCCTGGCTTTGCTTCCACTGGAGAAGAGTGGGAGTGCAGTGGGGGCCTCAGATAACCTGTGAAAGATGTGTTTCTTTGATGCTGTATTTAAATGTATAGAGGTATTGCTGCAGTGGTAAACACAACTGGCTCCATCTACACCCATCTGCAACTGATGAACTTGTGTACCTGAAGTCTACAGAGGAGAGCCTTGTAAGCTGACCCTAAAATACTACATAAAGAAAAACATAATTGAATAGGTTATACTTAAATTTCTTCAGTGTCAGTCAGCCTGGGCAACTAAATATGTGAAGAAGATTCTCTGGTCTCAGGAAAGATGAGTAATTGCTTTACCAGATTTCTTATAGCAAGGTGAGAGATGCTCAAGCACAGAGATCTGAGAACCCCCTGTGTAATATCTCATTGGCAACAGTGGAGAGAAAATGCATCACTAGCAAGCACTTGGAGCTGGTGGCAGTAACTTCCTGGTCTCTGAGGGTTAGGGATTGGCATAAACCATGAAATACATTGCTTCCTGATTGTTGCCATTGTTGCTTTTACATATGGGTGTCCTGGGCAGCTCAGATTTCTACCTGACGCCTTTGTATTGTTTAGTGACTCATGCAGTTCTAGTAAAAGGCTAAATTTATGCTTCCCAGCGCACAACCTATGTTATGCAGTGCTGCGGTGCCATGCTTCACTGTTGGTCCTTGACTCTTTCAGACATCCTTCAGCCGTGGCTTTACTAAGAACATGAAGCTGGAGGCAGTGAATCCGAAGAACCCTGCAGAGATATGCGTTGCTTCTATCACCTCAGTTAAAGGGCGGTTAATGTGGCTTCACCTTGAAGGTATGTTCTTTAAGGTATCCTTGTGCTTGTGGGGTTCAGACACTCTCTTAAGTTTGTCATTCATCCTCTGCACACAACTGCTTCTCCAGTGTCTCCTTTTCATACTAATAGGTTATAAAGAACTATCTTTCCCTGTCCTCTCTCCAAGGGAGCCACAAGAACTTCCACCCTCCCATCCATGTGGATTCTCATCAGCATTATCTCTATTCACAATAGAAACCTCCTCACTGCCGTCATGGTAAACCTCCATCCTAGGAATGGATGTTTGCATTACTTGTGCAGTTGAGACTTCCACTGTGATTCTCAATACGCTCTCATGGGATATGGAATCTCCTGTCTCCCTGCAATTAACTTCTCTCCCCTTTCCTTCCCTCCCTTCCTTTTTTCACCTGCGTCCATAAAAATGCTGCAATATATGCTGCTCCTCCCCATAGCCATCACGTGCTCACATCCCTCCTCCTCATGACTGGGTAATTTCCTTCATTGATGCAAGAGAGCTCTTGCAAGCAGTTACTTCATATAGAGTCTAGAAAGCCATCGCCCCATGGAGAACACCACTGTACAAGCAGTATTAGGAGAGTGGTGAAAAACTAGCAGAGCGTGAGACAATATCAAACCTTCCATTTCCACGTCTCTAGAAATGAGGAGTAGATGAGCTCATTTTTTAGTATGGTTTTGCTTGTGGGACTTTCTCAGTTCACCTGGTCAAGGACTTCTTCAGTATGTGTAATTTAGAACAAAGCAGGGATTCTTCTCATTATTGCCTTAAAAACAGTTTGTAAAGTTACCAGGAGCAGAAAGCCATGCTCATTTAAGTGTTTTGATGGGCACTGTAATAAACCATATAGTTGTTTTAGCATCTATCATTGTCACAATCCAGCTTAATTATTACCCATCAAGGTAACGTTGTTTGAAGCTACTGTTTCAAATCTTGAGTTTCTCTCTGAAATCAATACAAATCGGGTCAGCATCAACTACAATTATAAAGCGCTTCTTTGCTTTCTTCTGGAGAACCATGAAAATATCAAAGGCACTTCTAGTGGCCCATAGTCCTGCTCATCAGCATCCTTTGTAAGATCTGTGCATCTGCCTTTTTACAAATGCATAAGGCAAGTGTGCCGTCTCTTGTGTTGACAGCCCTAACACAGTCAAGAGCAAAGACTTGCTGGAACCTTTCCATTTGTAAAATAAAATGCACTTGGTTAAAGTTACCATGATGGTTCAGGAAGATATGATGTTAAAACACTTCCACCCTTTTGTTTGCAATCACACGCTGATAGGTAGATAATGTGCAGCTCTGCTTATGCATTTCTGGTGGATGCCACTAGATGTTTCAAGGCATCCCTGAGAAACTGAGCTGATGGGAGAGCAGCATCCCTTAAACACTTGTAGCATGCAACCCCAAGAAACACAACAGCATGATGTCTTAGTGAGCTGGGCGGAAAGCAAGGCGCAGTCATGTTCTTCAGCTCAGGGAGTAGTGTATTTGTATGAGGTACTTAGGGGCATGATTTAGGGATTGGTGGGAATGGTTGCACTCGATGATCCGGTTGGTCTCTTCCAACCTGGTTATTCTGTGTGATTCTGTGATTCCGTGACTCTTAAGAGGAAGAAAGGATGGAGAGAAATGAAGCCTGTGCTGGGCTCCAGGTTACAGAGTTGCCTTGCAGAGAGTAGAATTGCAAAGAAACAGAGCAAGTCTTTCCTTTGCTAAAGTCAGGAGCACATGCTTCCTCCATGAGAGCTCTGTAACAGGAGATGGAATGTAGGAAAGGAGTCACTTGTGTGATTGGTGTCCCATGGGGTCAGTTTGCTGGCTTGTGAATAATTCTTCTCAAGTGCATGGAAACTGGACTACTATTAAGACTGTTTCTGCAAAGGCAGTGTAAACCTTCCAATGCAAGTTTGTTTTGGCCCTCCTGGGGTGAAACAGTTAGGAAAGGGTTAATGTAAGTACAAAACTTAGTTGAGCACATGATTTTAGGAAAGAACGAAGGAACAGGGGTCGCAACAAAGGGTTTTAGCAGAAATCCCATGTGAGATGAAATCTTAAGCCTGATCTGCACAAAAGGTCGTCTTCCCTCCTCTACAAGATATTCAGCTCTGAGTATTTTGGGGCTAGAAGACAGTGGAAGCCAGATTGATACTAACTGTATTGGTTCATCGTCACCTGGCACATCACCTACAGCATTGTTCTGCATTGATTGTAATAACCCAAGAAGTATTTCAGCATCTGACAATTGTGTGAGTGGTACAAGAGGGAAGATCTCTAATCAAACCCTTAAAGTTACTAAAAAGGTTATCAGTTACCCCAAAATTCATTGTTTGTGCTAGCAGCTTGCTCTAAAATAGGAGAATGGCATATATGCAGTGGTGTTTAGCTTTACAAAAGTAGCATTATATGGCAGACAAGGCTTTCCTGATGCCTCCGTGATAAATCCTATTTTCAGAGATTTATAACTCAATTGCTACCTAAAGAGAGGTTCCTCCTGACCTAAAACTTGGCAGGCCATATCACTCATGCTTCTTGTGTCACTGCTGCTAAGCTTCGTGCTTTGGGCTAATATCTGGGGAGAGCAAAGCTGCAGGATCATGCCCAAATGCAATTGAGGTGGGGAATGTAGGAGAGCTGGGTTCTCATCCTTCTCCTTACCTGACACATAGCTGTCACCTCAAGCAGTTTGTCTCCTCTATGAATATCTCCAGTGTACAGAGCAGGTACTGCTTTCCATCTTTGCTTTTGGTAGAGCTGTGTGCAGTAGTGGGTTTTGGGCTTTTCATCTAAGATAACTGTTTGTCTTCTGACTTGAGGTAGCAGAAGCTCATCTGTAGCCTTGACAGGACACAGGGCACATATTTTTGTTAAAGAATCGGGATCAATGCTTGTTTGAAATTCTGCTCTCACTGAGGCAGTTGTCAAATTTATACCCACTTGGTCAAGGAATCTGACCCATTTTGGCAACTCCCCTTCTTTAATGGCCAGGTGGCTTCACTTTTATATGCAGATTTTATGATGTTTCACAATTCTTATTCCCCCCCAAGCTGTAATACTTTCAAAGGAGCTCAATGTCCACTAAACTTTTGCCCATTGTAGTAAATAGGAAGTACTATGTCTTGAGTTTTTAAATCTTGGGTCCTCCAAGACCTCAGTTAAAAGGCAAAGAGGGGGCCACACACTCCCATCTTGTTCCCTCCTCATTTCTTTCTCCTTTTTATTTCTTAATTTCTTTATGGGTGGTTTATCCAACTTACCATAAAAAGAAAAGCCTGTGTACATGCTCTTGTCTTTTGTGTTCTAATATATAGAAGCTTTACACTTGTTTTATACCTCAATACCAGGAGTAGAATGATCTGTAGTAAAAGGAAAAGGTGCAAAAGGCTGCAAAAATAAAAAGAAGTCTTCACTGCTGTCGAAATACATGACTAGAGTATGCACAGCATTACAGTAAATCTAAGCATTAAAAAAAACCAACCAAACCCCTGCTTGCAGAGTTGTAAAATAAATGTGGCTTGAACTGTGGCATGTTTTTTGACTCCATTAATACACTATTGTTTCTAACTAGTTATTTATATTCTGGTAGCAGCAAGACTCCCCAGCTACCATGGGAGCCCATCACTGAAGACCTCAGGTCCCACCATTTATCATGCGCGTGTCTGAAGCTTTCATTGTTGCCCTCCCAGTTTCGCTGTTTGACAGCCCAAACTGCAGCCATAAAACAGGATGCAGTAGTTAAGCAGCGTTGAGTTAGACATGAGGGAACATTGCTTAATAAATCATGCTTTGTACAGTAGCAAAACTCTGTAAACTTCAGGGCGAGCATTTAATGAGCAGCGGTATAGTTCCCCTGTGGTGGAGAAGAAGCATAGGGCTGATCCGAGGCTGTTGCACATCCCATCACTTTCTGCTACTTTATTACTCATCATCTGCATTGTTAATTTTTACTGGTTCATTTTAGATTTTAGAGCTGAAGCTTTCTGGTGTGGTTTTATACAAGTAATAATGTACGCTCTCTGCATAGTCTAGGAATTTGAGGAAAACCCTTTTGTTAATCACTTCTCCAGGGAAGCTTTTCATAATTTTCCCTTTGAGAGTTTTCTAGATTTGCTGCTCTATTCTGTCCATCCTATAAGATTCACAGCAGGAGGCCGGAGTTCCCTCATCCTGTTTTCAATCTCCCTATTCTCTCCTTTTCCATTCAACCTCTCAAGTCTCACAGGCAATTCTTAGTTGCGGAAGATGGCAGCATAAAGTGCAGCAAATGAAACTAATGCATCTCAAACAAGCTGTTTTCCGCTTATATGAGTGAGGTCAAATGACGCAGGAAGATGTCAGAAGTGGGAGGTGGCGTTATTAATTGCCAGAGGGAAGAAGCAATGCCAGGCAGGACGCAGTAGCTGTGAATAGGTGATACAAGAGGAATAGTAGTGTTGCAGGGGAACAGGCGTTATGGTGCCTCCTTGCTCATCAGGACAGCTGCAGCTGTAAACTTTAAAAACAAAATCATCATAGGATCATAGAATAACCAGATTGGAAGAGACCCACTGGATCATCGAGTCCAACCATTCCTATCAAACACTAAATCACTAAATCTTCCTGTCACATCTGTTGTTGTTTGCAAGTAGGAAAGTAGATCTACTTTTTGGGTCAGAATAACATTGTAGAACAGTTATAGTAATAAAAATAGTGTGTTTTCCCAGATCTACAGAAGTTTTCAGTGGGGACTGTGTTGATCTCTTGCTCTGTTTAGGGCTTGACCCATGGTTTGCTTACTTTGTGCATGTCTTCCTCTGACTTCGGCAGTTCTCAAATGAGTTTCTTGGCTGTATTTGTGGTGCTAAGAGAAAATGTTTTGCCTACTGGAGAGTGCGGCTTCTGTCAGGTACAAACTGAGCAGTGACCTCTTGGTATCTGGTCGTGGAGGGAAATGATTGTGCAGGGAATGCCAGCTGCTGAGACCTCACATTGAGGCTCAGCTTCTCATTTGAGCGGGTTGTGTCTTCTGTCATGTGCTTTCATCTTAGCCTCTTCTTTTCCGCATATCCTAGTGAAATAGAAACTGTATCTTCAATGTATGATCCAGGAACACAATGCAGGGCTCAGAGGACTACCATTAAGGCAACCGTGAATCTATGCAGATGCCATGATTTCATTTTTTTAATTATTTCCTCCAGTAGTGTTATCACCAGCACCTATTTTCCTGCTTCCTCTGGGTTTTCATACAACAGGCACTCTCTTAGTGCAGCAAGTTTATTACTAGGGATAAGATTGATCCAAATGCTGCATCTCAGCCTCGATGCCATTCCCATCACCATTCCCATCACAAAGTTCAATTACTGTTTCAATTACACTGCAAGCCTTTGACGAACATTCATTAGTGGGAAGTTCCCCGTAGTCGTCTAGCTGTGTGCAGTCAAACACTGATGCATTAAGCAGAAGGCAAAAATGCTGTGACAGATGCAAAGGCGAGAATGCTGCAGGGGAAACTGCTGATCCTTTGGTCTCTTTTATTAGGAGATCACCTCATGCTGCTTCTGGAGTTTTAGGTCCTCGGGTAGAAATGGCAGAAGGGGGTGAAGTCCCTGGCCAGGCTGTGTCAGTGCAAATGGACTTGAATTGGAGTAATTAAAGGGTGTCTTGACCCAGGAACCAGAGTTGTTTTCAAAGAGATTTCAAAAGACCTCAAAGCCAGCAGGAATATTTCCACTTGATGCAATGGACTTTGAGTGTGACCCATATAAAGAAGAAGATACTCTAAAGGAGACATAAGAACTGAACTTGAAGAGATTTGCTTTAAACAGGGATTTTCAGTGGGGTTTCGAAGTCTGTGTTATGCCAGAGATCTCTGTACATCTGTTCTTCTTTTTTTTTTTTTTTTACTGCCTTTCCTCTGTTGGGTGATCTCCTTATGTTTCATGTGCAGTGAGGAGCCCTAGGAGAATACACGGCACCTCTAGACAGAAGAGTGACCATCTCTCACCCTTAAAACCAGTGACTCAAGGGCCGAAATACACAAAAAAGCTTCAGAGGGGCACTGGGGCTTAAGGCCTATCACATTAGTTACCATCCTGTTAAAGCCCATATACACTCTTCCACCTTTAAGAGCAAGCACTCAACAAGCTCTGCTAACTTGCTTGTGCAACTTCATGAAAAAAACAAGTGTTGATCAGGACATAGTGTTTAGAGTCATGCGTGTTTAACCTGACTGACTTTTGGCTGCTTCACTGCACACCCTTAGAATGCTCTTAATTAGGGTTTTCTCTGGAATCACATTGCGCTGTAAATGCAACAGCCTTATCATTGCTGTCTGTGCAAAACTGAAGATGAGATGATGCCTGATTTTGATGCAGGGAAGCAGATTTTTTTTTTACATATTCCATCCTTCGATTTATGATGAGTGCTCAAATGGCTTTGAGCTCAGTATTCCCATGTCTAAATTACATTATGAATTTGTGTTTATAGGTTTACAGATGCCCTCTCCAGAGTACATCGTTGATGTAGAGTCCATGGACATTTTCCCTGTTGGTTGGTGTGAAGCAAATGCTTATAACCTTACTCCACCACACAAAGCTGTTTGTAAGTACATGGAAGAATCAAGCAGATTAGTTGTCACATGTGGATTTATCAGTCTTATGTTTATAATCCTGTTCTTGAAACTACCAACCTAACTAGCAGACTAGTAACCAGGCTGTAAGTGTACTGTAATAAATCTAATTAATGGTCGGACACCACTGCACTGCTGTTATGCGATTTTTAGTCATCTGTGTGATCAGCCCCTCTAAAAATGGGATTGTTTGCACTGGGAAACATTGTTATGCAGTTTGGGATTGCACAGTATTGCTTGTGGGTTTGTGATGGGGTTGGATTTAAAGCAGGTTCTATTGCGCTGAGCCAGGTTACCTCAGGCAGATGAATGAGTAAGGAGACGTGGGATCTCACATCAGAAAAATCTCCATAAAATATGAGGCAGATCAGACATAAAGAGGCCATCCAGGTGCTCCATCTTCAAAACAGGATCTACTCCATCTAAATTGAGAAAAGTTTGCTGGCCTCTTGTGATGCAGTTTCTACCCCTTCCCAGAATATCTATCCTGTTATTTCACTGCCCCTACCAGCTCAGCGATTTCCTTAGTGTTTAATTAAAACTCTCCTGGCAGAACCAAAACTTTTTTAAGTTTTTTTGTCCTGTCTCCAGTGCGTATGAATTCCAATTTCTTTCCCTTCTATTTGCATTTGATGGTAATTCATGAGTGCTCAGTGGCTTGGTGTTGTTCTCTTGTTCCTTGCAGAAACCATCCAACCCCAATCTCAAGCCACCAGACAAAGAATTAACCTTGCTGTTTACATTAATTAACATCTGAAAGGCAAATTTTAAAATGTGTCAACCATTTTGAAGAGTTAAATATGCTTAAGTTAGAAATCAGGCAGCCAGGGCTTAATTTGGTAGAATATTGCTACGGCAACATTATGCAGCCTTATCACAATTTATAGCTAGGGATAAATTATGCTGGAGGTAATCACGCTTGTAAAATGCAATCTTATCCATGTACATTTCTGTATGGAAAAATATTTGTGTTTTTATTTTAATTTTTTTATACTGAACCCATAAAACACAATATTAGCATTCCAGAGGAAAGATTAAATGTATTTTTACATCTTTAAAGTAGATTTTAATGGTGTAGTGACTTACTTAAAAAATACCGAGAAAAGATGGTGATAGTAATTAAGTACCATTTCACTGTGTTAGAATTCATTTTATAGTCAGTGTATTTATGCAGCTTTTTATGTGATATGGGTATACTTTATAGGACAGAAGGGTACGAAACAATTTGTTCTTCCTTGCTTCATTTTTGCAGTGCAAAGGAAGAGAAGAATTGCAGTTGTGCAACCAGAAAAGCAGTAAGTTTTTGTTATTTAAGGTGATATTTTTACAGGGATTCATCAGGTCTTCCAGGGGAGATAGTACACTGCAGCTGAGTGACTTTGCTGACTACTGCAGCAGAGTCAGAAAGGAGATTCCTTTAAATCTGAAATGGTTGTGAATATGTAAGAGAGTCTTTGCAACAGAATTATTTTACTAGCTGGGGCTGTGTACGCAGTGTCTGTTTGCCAGTAAGGGAAAGTGGACATATGCCAGCAGAGCATTTTCTTAGCTAGTCCTTACAATTTCTAGAAACTAGAATTAAAGGGGCCTAAGTGTGAATATTTGCAGCGTGAAAGGCTGAACATAACAGATCAGAGTATGTTCTTGGAGAAGTGGTAGATCTGGCTCCTTCTTCTGCAATAATCAGACCCTGGGCTATGATAAATTGTGGGACTGCATTTGAGGTGTATCCATCCCTTGGTCAAGGCAGGTCCTGGTATATCTGTCAGTCCAGCTTGAAGGCTGTTTCTGACCCTTTCCCTGATCTGTCTCTATTAAATACACCAAATCGCTGTTTGACAGGTTACCATCCACAGTGCCTGTTGAGAAAATACCTCATGACCTCTGCTCAGTTCCTCAGCCAGACACAACAGGTAAGACTGCTCGGCACCAGCAGAATCCTTATTTCAAGGACCCATTGACTGTATGTAAGGGAGTGAGCCCAAAAAGGGACTTTTTTTTATCATATGGATGAGGAGAAGGAAACGTATCCTCAGAGGGTGTGGGCCCACCAACAGTATGAGTTTTGATAAGACTGCATGTGAGGGTCTGGTCCTCCATGAGCAAACATTATGTCTTGCTGGGGTTATTGGAGTTCCCCTGGAGCTTTTCCATTTCAGCTTACGGTATTAGGGCTGGGCTAATCAAGCCCTGGTGGAGATGGATGTGACTTTTGAATTGGCATCAATGAAATTGCTTTACACCAGGACTTAAAGGTTCCCTGTGTTAGCATCAAAACTGTGTGGCATGGCGATTCTGCTAAAGGCAAATTTTTGTCCCCTTTAGCAATGGCAGGAGACTCAGAGTGCAATATTCATCCAGTCAATTGTATAAACTGTGCAGGAGGAGGAGGATTTAACTCTTATTTCAACAGACTGCCCAACACACATTGGCATCTGAGACAGCATCCCAGGACATTGTTACAGTCAAATGGGGAGAAACAGGCTCTTTTGGGGTATGATAACCAAAATGTGGATAACCACTCGGATGCCACATGAACCACATCTAGAAATACTCCTCTCCGTGTGCTGTAAAGGAGCCCAGAATAATTAGCCCAGACAGCTCAGTAGACCCATGTTGGTTCAGGGGAATGACACTGCAGCACTTACTAGATTGGGCAGTGGCTGAATGGGGGGTTGTGGAGCTCTCCACCTGAATTTTCTCCCTGAGCTGATTCTGTATTTCTGAAAGGCCGCTAGTATGTTCCCTTTTTGGGAAGTTGCACCCGAGTCATGCGTGTCCATCAGCGATGTGAGTTATGAAAGAGCCTCAGGTCATGTTATAAATGAAATCCTTTCCCAATTCTCCTTTCGTTAGGGTGTGCAAATCAGTTGCTATTAGAAGCACTTGGTTTTCTCATGTTGGATGGATCTGAGTAGCCATGCCTTCTCTACCTCCTGTCCCAGGGAAGACTTCTTTGTGCCTCCTGTACTCTTCTCCCCGCACCTAGGAGGCAGACGGGCCCTTGATTTATGGTACAAAAGTGCTACTTACGCATCAATGTTATTTTCTCCTTGCAGGTACCATCAATGGGAGATACTGCTGCCCCCAGCTCTACATCAACCATCGCTGCTTCTCAGGTCCATATTTAAACAAAGGCAGAATAGCAGAGCTACCTCAGTCTGTTGGGCCTGGCAAGTGCGTGCTGGTCCTCAAAGAGGTATGGCCCAACTGTCTTTTGGGGGGACTTCTGGGGAAAATGTGGATGGTGGATTGTCAAGCCCAGAATTTGAGAAGGCGGCACCTAAAATTGTCCTGGAGCTCTGCAGTGGTTTCTGTAAGTCAAAACTGCAAGCTTGGAAGAGATTGTAGGTGTATGCATTGTGAGTTTTGATAGGAGTGGTGATGTTTTTGAAACACAGAGAGTTCTATTATCTGGGAGCAAGTTTGATCTAAGTGTGGCTACTGCACAAGCGAATTAATGTTCTGACTGGAGCCGCCTCCAGAGAGGATCTCTGTGGTTGTTGCTATCGACCTGTCTCTGCATCCACAATGTCATTAGGCCAGCAGATTGATTGTGGGTGACACTTGTATGTGTGACCATGGTCTGATGGGGCCAGGCCGTCAGGATACAAAGTGAAGAGGACAGAAGGCCAAGCATGACTGTGTGTGATGTGATGAGTGGAAGTTATGGTGTTCCCACCTCTTGATAAATTGCGTGCAGCAGGGATGGCAGAGCACCACCATCTGTTCCCCTTTGTCCTGGTCAAAGAAGTACTTTCTTTGGCCTAAGTCCAGAGTTTAGAGCACTTGCTGATGACCTCAGAGGAAAGCTAGCTTGCTTGAAAGCAGTGCGTAAATATTTTGTACATATTACAGTCCAATAATAAGATGAGAGGCCAGATGGCTACAGGTGGGAGAGTACAGCAAGGTGGTAGTGTTGGATAAGCGGAGTGCTGTTGGTGCCTTAGACAACATCTCAATTTGACTTAGATCTTCTAGAAATTCAGATCTTCCAGCTTTCTGTTCTGTACCTGTATGAACCTCACCTGATTGTGAATGCAGGGGCATATCTGAGCTCCCTCTACCCTTGGTGAAAGGCATGGGAACTTCTTGGTCTCTATTTATCTGATGTATTTGCAAGACCTCCAGTGCCTAGCTCAGGATGTTTGCAGTGGTCTGAAATAAGATGAATCCCAGCCCTCAACAGAAACACCCGACAGGTGAGATTGCCCTCAAATCACCCAACACGTTTGAAAACGCTGTATACAGTAGAGTGACTCCTGTGTTCCTGTTCACTTCCTCATCACATACGTGCCCTGCTTTATACGCAGCAGCAACTCTCACATGGTTGAAAGCTGGGTGTTGGAGAGATCCCAGTAAACAGCTGCCCGTGCAGGTGGGACACTTGGGTCTCAAAGAAGAAAGTAAAAAATAGCTCTCAGCAGAAAAAAGGATAAAGTGGTTGCAGAGCAAAAGCTGAAGTTTGGAAGCAAGTCCATAGCAACTTGCTGAAGGGAAGCATTAGCAATTTGTTGGTACATGAGAAATAGGCAATGAAAAAGCAACGTGGAGAAAAAATGAAGCAAGCACAATCAATACTTATGCAAATGTTTCTTCCTTCTTTCTTGGAACTTGGATTTTGAGAACATAAGTAGTGCAAAACTTCTGCCAGGTCCTCCTCTTGTATCTTAGGGCTTTGCTGCGTAGACTAACACCAGCTTCTCCAAATTCCTCAAGAATAGGACCAGTTACCAACTGTGGAAACCAATCTGTTTCCTACAGAAAAGCTATTTTCTTTTGCTCTGCCTCCTTACAGAACTACTGCTGAAGGAGCAAATAGTGGTGTCAGTAAGACATGGGCATCTTACTTTTGGAGATAAAAATGACTTCACAAAGAGCAGGACAATTGCAATGGCACAGCATTGGTCAGTGTTATTTTGCAAGTAAATTCAAGCTTATTCTGGCTACGGAGACCAGGTCCAAAATCTGGCCAGGGTGAAGAGAATGCAGGGGGAATTCAGATTAAGTATCAGGAAAAAATTCTCCACTGAAAGGCACTGAAACAGGGTGCCCAGGGAAGTGGTTGATTCACCATCCCTGGAGATATTTACAGGACAGGTAGACAAAGTGCTCAGGGATACGGTTTAGTAGTGGATGGGCACAGATGAACTCAATGATCACAAAGGTCTTTTCTAACCAAATAATTCTATGATTCTAAGACAGGCATTCAGGGTGTTGCTGCAGGTGATATGTACCTGGTTTCTATTAGCTGCTGTCAGAACAAGAGAGGTGCCCACCTCAGAGAACCACGAGCAGTGGGGAGGATAGACGTAATCAGTATGTGGATGAGGCAAGAAGTGGCAAAGAAGACATCTCTGCATTGAGATGAAGATTTGTAGCACCCAAAAGGACTGCAGAACTAAGTGATGAGAATGGTGCAGGAGGTATCTTCTGCAGTCCAGGACCACAGACATAAGATTCAGCACAGCTCACAAGGGTCCCTGTTCCTCCAAATCCAGTCTTGCTGCTGAGCTTGATCTCCTTGTTTCCTATTACACCCTCTGACAACGTGGCCCCCGGAATGCAAATGCATTATAATTATCTCTTTCTGACTATATAGGAAAATTGCAGGCCATTGTAAATTATGCAGCAGCATAACTTGTCTGGAATAGATAAATTATACATGGGCTTTACTTTGGCAACACACAGGGGAGGGTGGGAAAGACAACTCAAAACAACAGTTATGAAGGAAAAACAGAGTCAGTAGCAGTCTGGCAAGAGCTTTTTAAATCACCCTGGTCTCCAGCCATAACTCACTGCCTTTAGAGATGCTCTAGTTAAAAATCTGTGCCTGTCGCCAGCCACTTCACAGCGAGCAGCAGTCTCTGACCGAGATTCTGCTGTGTTTGGCACTGATGGAAACCCCAGACTGAAAACAACCAAATGAGCAACTAGCTCCTCCCCTATTTGCTGGCTTGGATTACTTGTAAAGCAAGGAGAGAGCAGATGTTCTCTCCCCACTAGTATCAGGTGATAGGAGACCTTGATCTTGGTTGGGTGTCAACAGAGTAGCTCCCCATCCTCTGCCTTCCTCCATGCTCTGTCATCATGGGTGTAACAAAAACATGCCCCACAACTGTAGTTTGTGATGCTCCCCAGCTTTACGCTTCGAGGTCTTGTCCTTCTTTATGTCCATCACTGATGCAGTGAAGCATCATCCAGGATCCAGCTCCAAATGATCTGGTGCTACCAGCTTGCATGGTAACAGTAAGTTAGCTGTCGGTCAGTACTGCTTAGCTCTGGATTAAACAAGGTTGGGAAATGCCCTTATAGTGTGGTGTAGGAACATCTTCTATCTGAGTAGTCTGTGCAGTTCTGATCTGAGGTGTTGGGAGAGAAGCAGCATGCATAGGTTTGCTTTTGTACAGCACCTCTTTTGCAGCAGAGCAGTTATTTCTGCTGAGTTGTGTGATGTTACTGCATCTTCTTGATTTCTGCCCAATTGCTTTGTCCTAGTGCTGGATGCAGAGGTTGTGAGCTCTGAAGGGAGTAAAATACTAATACTAATAGAAACCATAGGTTGGAAAAGATCTTTGAGATCATCAAGCCTAGCCCCATACCTGTCCATTACTAAATCATATCCCTAAGCACTTCATCTACCCATCTTTTAAACACCTCTAGGGATTGTGACTCAACAGCCTTGATAACCTTTTAGGTGAAGAAATTTTTCCTAATCTCCAATCTGAACCTGCTCTGGTGCAGCTTGAAGCCATCCACTCTTGTCCTATCACTTATCACTTGGGTGAAGAGACTAATACCCACCTCTTTACAACCTCCTTCCAGGTAGTTGTAGACAGCCTCCTCTTCTCTAGGCTGAACAACCCCAGTTCCCTCAGCCACTCCTCATGTGGCAGACCTTGAGCAGTATTTCCCAGAAAAAAATGGAGATCAATTACAATCGTAATACAACAGTATTACGATAAAAATAATACTGATTTTAACTCTGTATGTGTATATGAATCTGTGTATCTATGCAAAGCCTTAGGTGAGAGACAAGTAAATCTTGTCCTGTGTAGTGCGAAACTTATTTTTAAAGCCTATTCATTATCCCTGCAAGCACAAATCTCACCTAAGACCACTGGTTTATCGTTTTTTCTTTCACCTTGAGGCAAGTGAAGTGGGAATGCCTGTTATTTAACATCAGCTGCAAAGCTTATCGCATTCCTGAGATACTTGTTTGGAAAATAAGTTGAAATTTAGAGCAAGATACAGTGGTGAAATCAACTATTACCATCAACCAACTGCATCTGAGCTGAAAAATAGTGACTGTATAGTAGCTGGGATATGTAATAAATGGTAACTTTTAAGTGAAATCAAAATAAACTAGTTGTCAGCTTTAGATTTAGCTCTTGGATCAGAATATCTAAAAAATACTTTTAGTTCTTCCATCTACGTCAAAAACTTACCACGGCAATACAGTAAACCAAAATTAGATGTCTTTTTAAGACTTCAGATGATCTGTAACTCACCATTTCTTAGGGAAATATGCTCTAAAGGTTAATTAGCCTTACTGATTACTGCTGTTACTGTTTTTAAGATACTCTTCTCTTTATTTAAAAAAGGAAATGGACTTAAAGGTAGTGACTGTCCAATTGATGCAAAAAAAAGAAATCAGCCATCATTTATGAAGGAAGGCTATTGTGCTCTGCAACTTCAGTTTCTTTGAAGCACAGCATGACTTCTTAGGAGAAATTTGCATAATTAAATCATGTTGCTCAGAAAATTAAGCAGCTTGTATTGAGCCTTAGATGTATGATTGAACTGGGCTGATAACATTATCGTTAGTGATCAGAAATAACATTGGAATGGCAGAAACCTCTGAAGTCTGGAAAGATATAAACTATATTTCTTCAAGAATGTTCACTAACATCTTCCTCAAGACTGCTCTGTGGACTTCAGCTCATCTGTAGTAGTTCCTCCAGCTCAGGATCTGGACATGTATATTTTTGAAATGTCATGGACTGTCGTAAGTACATCAACACTTAAGTGCTACAGCCTTGACTATGACAAAGGCTCCATTTTAGATCCCTGACCACCTAATGAAAGAATTGAAAGAACACTTTTTTCCTCTTCTTTCTTTCTTTCTCTGTCCCACAGACATCATTATTCAAAGTAAAAGAAGAAACTGTTTAGTATTCTGCCTGAGGCTAGTCTGGGAGTTAGGGGCTGTCCTGTTAGGATGGAGATGGGGGCTCATATCTTCAATAAGGGGTGGAAGTCGAGTTTCTCTTCATAACAATGCTGATCATTGGGCTCTTGAACAGGAGAAGCAGTGTGAGGGTATTTTGAACCGCATCTCATCTGTGATACCTCCTGAGAAAGCTTCATCTAGTTTTGGGACCATCAATGAAAAGTGGTGGAGAGTCAGGCAATGAATTCCAAAAAACTATGAGGGGAAGAAATGTGCTGAACTGCCCAGTGACATCAGACATGTTGAGAAAAGGGCCCTTGTGCATTTGAAAATCTTAAGACATGGAAAGGAAAACTTTATACGTGAGATGTAAGGTGCTTATAAGGTTGCTTATATAGTGATGCTGTGTGATCATACTCACTGATGTGACTCCAGACTACTCGACTCTGAAAATCCAAAGTTCAGCAGTATCAAAATAAAACTTCATAGGTGCAGAGCAGCAAAGGTTGGTGGTGTTTAATTCACTCTGCTACTCCAAGCCACTGCTGACTGTACCCAAACCATTCCTGATGGAGAGGACTGAAAACAAACTACCGAAATCTCAGACTGGTTGCACTCCAGCCAAGGGGAGTTTAATGAATCAGATTAAAATTTGAGCAGTCTGATATGGGTGAAGTAACTTTACATCTCCAGAGAAAGTTTGAAACTGATCTGGGATTCTTCACTGTTTTTGCTTAACCACAGATAATATTTCCCCATGAACCAATGTTCTTATTTCTCCCTAGTGTTTAATAGTGTGTAATATGAAGCAGTAATGTTGATGTTGTTAGAAGGTAACGCTGTAAACATGGTGATGGACTTCTGCTGTATGGTAAAATGTCAAATCCTGTGACTTACTTGAGATACAGAAGAGTCAAAGCCAGAGGTTTAAAGAACATTTTTCCTTCCTTTAAAGGGAAATGATGGTTCATAGAAAACAGTATTTTTTTTTTAATTAAGCAGAGTTTAGAAGTTTACAGAGTCCTGCTGAAGACAAGCCAGCTTTGGTAAAAGTCCTAGTATTGTGGGTATCTTTGCAGGGCTGCTGTTGATTAGGTGTCTGGGATAATGCCCAGACATGGCCACGCTGTTGTTTGCAGAGTTGGGTTTTCTTTTCTTACTCATTTCCTAACTATTCTGACAACTCATCCAAACACCATCACCCTGATAAAGGAGCAGCATAGCACTGTTTGTGGGAACTAGTCAGCAAGAGACGCCTGGTTTCTACTCCTGCCTTTCCCACCAGCAAGCAGGGTGGGTGTAGGAATGTGTTCGAGGAGAGCTTTCTCAACAAGCTCCTACATAGGCATTAAATAATTCCCTGGATTTGCTGATCAATAGGAGAACACATCTGATGAGTTGCGAATGAGCATGGGAGCTACCAAGGCACTTGGTGTTCGTTGAAAACCCACCTTTGGCTTCCCCATGTGATGTTTCTGTGTCAGAGGCCAATGCCCCATCAGATTTTATGCAGGGAAAAGAAGATGAACAATTGGGTGGGTTCAGTCAGAAGCTGTCTTTTGTTATGTTGGAATCCGTATGGTTTAGTAATTAGTATAGTATGTTGTGAGATGGGATGGGAATGAGCTGGAGAGCTGTGGGTAAATCTGTTTTGTGGTTTCCCTTTGTGTGAGACGGGGAGTGTGCTTCTACCCTTCCTTGTAGAGTGCTCTGAGATGTAGAGATGATCGGAGCTGTGCAAGGTTTTTTTGCTGTTACTAGCCATCGCTTCAGGTGTCTCTAATTGCACTTTTTTTAAGAGCGGCTCAAATAATGTTTCCAAGAGCCCAATGTTAAATCAAGTTTTACTTCTAGTAAATAACCTAGTCAGGCAACTCAAACTGCTGCCATTTTACATGGTACTGTACAGCATTAAGGGAAGCCCTTGCCTGAAAATAGTTCATCCTATAAGGTTTTCAAAATTCTAGAAAATCTGTAGGTTGCTGGATTAAAAATCAGGGGGGGAAAAAAAAAACAAACATAAACACTTTTTTATTTTTGCAATCTGACCTAGTAATTTTTTCCTTTTCTGATGATCCATGTTCACAGGTGCTGGGGAAATTTAAAGGTCATTGTACTGAAATCATTTGCAGACCCCAGAGAATTAAGAACAGGCATTAGGTAAAGAGCCAATTTATATCAAAACCAGTCCAGACTCACTATGGGGTCACTCATGTACATACAATGCAGAGTATTCAAACACATGGTCTGGTGCTGTTAAGAGATTTGTTTTTCTTGTATTTATCTCCTTAGGCCAAGCGTAGACTATTAAAGCTTGAATTCTTTGAGCTAATAATAGGAACCATTTTTATTCTCAGAGATTTTGGATTAAATGGATTGGCACATGTGTTTTGTTGCACAGAGTGGACTCATACTGGGTTTCAGGCACACCTCCTGCAAATTCTTTTTATGTAGACTTCATTAATATTCTGTTAATATGGTTAAGGCATACAGCACTCAGATGCTTAAGCATATTACTGACCTCAAGTATGTGAATTTCCCCGTTACTGTTCAGTGTGTAATTGTGCACATGACTTCGTACCTGGTTGAACCATCAGAATTATTTCCATTTTTTATTAAATTGAACCAGTATGAATATAGAGAATGGAATCTGCTTTAGGTGAGAGATTTTGTCGTAAAGTAAAATACTGATAAATAGGAGGTCATTGGGGTTAGCTAGCAGTGTTAAAACAGTCACCATGTCAGATTGATGTGTCATCTGCAATATGCTTCACATATTGATCCAATCTGGGACCTCTTTTCATTGCATCTAGGACTTACCCTGGGCAGACTTGGACCTAAAGTCGCACCTGTAAGCTGCTCCTGCCTCTGCAGCATCTGGGATCTTGGTCTGTGTGATCAAGCACTACTGTTAAACACATCAGTGTTATGGCTTTTGTCTCTTAATAGGTTCTCAGCATGGTGATCAATGCAGCTTACAAGCCAGGGAGTGTTTTAAGAGAACTGCAGCTAGTGGAAGACCCTCAGTGGAATTTCCAAGAGGAAACACTTAAAGCAAAGTAAGTCTCCGGTGTGTGCTTTTCTATTTGTGAGGCTTCAAAAATGAAACTGGTTGGTTGAGGAGGAAGAAAAAGGAGAATAATGGATATTTTCTATTGTGAGAGGTTTGCTTTTCTAATTATCACTTTGCTTCATTGAATTATATGACTTATTCTATATCAACTTAAGAAATGAAATATTCACCTGAATGGTTCATTTCTTTTGTCTTTCTCCAAGCAGCAATCCAGATTTTGATGAAAAACGGCATGTTTATTTAGCGAAGTCCTGAGGTTTATGTTGAGGTCTTCATATAAGCTTGACTGTTACTGAATTAACTCAACTCATGGATTTCTAAATGTAGGAGTTTTGCTGCTTTTAATATAGAGCCTGTCACTCTAATGCAGAAAAAAATAGGAAGAATGAATGGCACAAGAAAAAGTGCAAACAAAATAGCAGGGACCCAGTTTTAAGCAGGAGAGTGATTATGACAAAGTGCTGAGATCTGGGATTAAAATCAAGATTTTAGTCCTTTCTAGAATGTATGCTTCAATTCTTGTCTGAAGAACTCTTAAGAAAACTGTGGATCTAGCCAAGGCTTCCAGCTTTGAAATTTACTCATTCATTTCTCCTTTATGTAATGAGCACTACACATAAGAATTATTTCAACAGTCATTGTCTCTCTGAAAGAGGTGAATCTCACCCAAGCTCTCTCCAGAGTCTCTCCAAAGAGAAATTCTTCTCACTTCAAGACAGCTGGCAACAAATAGTTCTTTGAAGACAATTTTCTCCATTGGCAGGCTTAGTCACCTTGACTTTTTGAGTACTGAGTTCAAATGCTGTGAATCTTACCATTGGTACTGAACTCTGTTACTCCTTTGCAAATAAAAGCAATTTTCTCTTGTTTTTTTTTTGAAATTATTGGCTGTCAAATATGGTACTGTTGGTTGCTGTTGTATTTGATCTTTGGCCATGCAGGTATCGCTGAAAGCTCACGTTGAGGAGAGACTAGAGAACCTCTTTTCTGCATAGTTGGAAACTACTTTTCTAAAGGAGGATTGCAGTTAGAAATGAAAAGCTGCAAGAAGATCCTCTTTTTAATTTGTTTTTTTCTCCCATGTGCAAAGTCATGGGTTTGTGTTTGTCAATTGAAATTTTGTGGATGGAAAGCTAAAAGCCATCCTTTTCAAATTTTCATTTTTCAGATTTTCATTTCAAATAAGCATTGTCCTGTTTCTCATTGTTTCCAGGCTCCCACACCTTGTACTGGCAAATATCAGATAATGCACTATGGGTAATTAGCACTATGTAGAATCAAGTTCCAGTGCCCCAACTTGATGTTCTGTCTGGCAAAGACTTGAGCTTACAGGCAGTTTCCCTGCTAGGAGTATCCATAATAAGGCTTTGCTGGATTCCTCATTTTATTGTGGGGATCCGCCTTGTGAAAAAGCAGCAGTATCTAGTTCTTAAGGCTGCTGCAATCCTTATTTCTAATGGGAGACAGCGTGGAAAATGTTTAACTCACCATCAAGTGCAGGGATGTCTTGTCGTTGATAGTCAGCTGTGTCTACAGCCGAATCCACTGTGACCCCAGGCAGCCTGCTGAATCTGTGTGTGCTTATACCAGGCAGGCTAACTCATTCATAAGTATATGGGCCACTAGAGATTGCCACTTATCTCTATCAAATCAATGACTTATACTCCCTGACTGTTACCTGATGTGCTAATCATACAGTCGTGAGCACCTCCGTCTCTGTTACTTTCCCCTATGATGCTTGTACCCATTCGTTCCTGTGTCGGTTTCCTCTTTCCATGTATTTAGCAGGGCAGCTGACTTGCTGCAATATACCTTATATTTGCATACGCTGCCAGATGAAAGTACACCACGGCATTCCAGCAAGGATGTTTTGTATTTTATGTTGGCCAGCCAGTTGCATGCTGTGTACCTGTTCCCATATGGAGCTCCCAGGAGGCAGCAATCTCAGCTCTTCAGTGAGTCAAGCAGTATCTTTCAGCTTTATCAAAATGCGGAATGCATCATGACAGGCTCAGAGCTGCGATTGCAAGTTTTGGAATGAATTCTAAGCATATAGATGTATTCTCATTCACTGTGGCTTTGTCCTCTGAGGAGACAGAGCTCATGGGACTGGACAGCACCTTGTTACTGTATGTATCTGGCTTCTGAGGCTGGACCTCTGTCCACAGAGCAGTGCTTGGTGGTCATACCAGCTTGCCTGTGGATAGCTTGAATACTTTTAAGAGTGGATGACAGAGGGTTGACGTGCCCTAAGACTGTCTGGCTATCCTACGACTTCCTCCATTTTTGCTTCTTCAGTTTGTTGAGTTGCTTTATCGAGAAGCATATCAGGGTTTTAATTGCATTTGGTTGTGCAGAAGCAGAAAAGAAAACATGCTCGTGAAGTCAGATACCCTGGGGATGCGCAAACAGCACATGACATGTTACATCAGGTGTGACAGCCAGTTGTGCTCCAGAATCTTAAACAGAGACCTGTAATGAGCAAATGCCTGTCTACACCAAATTCCAGTTACACTGACTCCCAGTGATGTCTTGCTGCTAATGATGACAGCTCTACAGCCAGCTGGAGTGTCTGTGCTGTAATGTGACATGTTGTGTCACCACCTTCCTTCTGATGTAAACTGACAACTTCTTGGATCTTGACAATGTTGTTGTTTGTTTGCAGCAACGGCTGCAGTAGGGTAAAGCTAAAGGGAGGGAGGAGGAGAGGAGGATGGTGAAGAGACGGCTGATTTTCCCACTGGCCCAAATACCAAATCATGCAGTGCCAGTAATGCATTATCTCAGTCCTAGCAGAACCTGCATGTAGTTATACTTGGCTGTCATGAGTGACCACCACAGGATCAATTACGTTAGCCTTGTAAAGATAAACTATTTAGATTGTCCAAAGAGATGTGTCTGCAGTGTACAATGACAGTCACTTCCCATCAGTGCTGCTGGCTCTTTGTGAAAATAGTCAAACGTGATTTACTGGTGATGATGAGTTAGAAATGTCAGGCCTTATCCTTTGAATTCCTGTGAGGACCAGCCAAAGCCATGGGCATTCAGCCTTTATAGTTTTGATGCTTAAGTTCAGTGCCTCCATCTAGATTTGGCTTCCCAATTTTACATAAATTCTTGAGGGACTTTATGATTTTTAAGGCTTTTCATTCCTAAGGGTTGTAAGTGGGACTGTTTAGACTTAGCTATTTTTGCAGGACTTTGGATTTTAGCAGTACCGGAGTGAGCAGAGAGTTATCTCCGTCGTCATGTACAAATCCCATTTAGTCAAAATAAGAATCACAGAATATCCTGAGTTGGAAGGGACCTACAAGGATCATTGAGTCCAACTCATGTCCCTGCACAGGACAACCCCAACATTCACGCTGTGTGTCTGAGGGTGTCATCCAAATGCTTCTTGAAGCATTGGATTGGTGCTGTGACTACATCCCGGGGAGCGTGTTCCATTGCTCCACGAGCCTCCGAGTGAAGTACCTTTTCCTAATATCGAACCTAAACCCTCCTGGCACAACTTCCTGACGTTCCCTTGGGTCTTATCAGTGGTCACCAGCAAGAGGAGATCAGCACTTGCTCCTCCTCCTCCCCTTGTGAGGAAGCTGTAGACTGCAATGAGCTCTCCCCTCAGTCTCCTCTTCTTCAGGTTGAACAGACCGAGTGACTTTAGCTGCTTCTGGTACAGCTTCTCCTCTAAATGCTTCACCAATTTTGTGGCCCTCCTCTGGACACTCTCCAGTAGCTCTACATCCTTTTTTATCTTGTGGTGCCTCAAACTGCACACGGTACTTGAGGTGGGGCTGCACCAAGTGCAGAGCAGAGTGGGACAATCACCTGTCTCAATTGACTAGCAATTCTGTGCTTCAATTCTGTGCTTCACCCCAGGATGCAGTTGGCTTTCTTGGCTGCTTGAGCACACTGTTGAAAGATCAATATTCCGAGATTCTTTCATTAAAAGAAATTTGAGATCTGCCCAAATCCAGTAGTTGAACTCTATGAATATTTACACCCATCACAGGCACTGTTGCTTATTTATGAAGCTGCATTTCAAAGAATTTAAGCTAGTTATACAAATCAGAAGTTTCTTGCAAAAGAATAGCTAGGAGTGGCTTTTAGCCATTGAACTGTTCAAAGTGGGATTGGCGGAACTATGAGCTATATCCATATGATGAGACTTTTGAAAGTGTGGATAATCTCAGTACTCTGGCTGATTGAAGTGCCTTTGGCACAAGGCTTTTGACGTCATCACACAAGGGTCCCCAGCTGGAGCTCCTGGAAGATGTTTTGTTCTCATGAACTTCTGATCTATTTTTTCACCAAAGAAGACTTCAACAGAAGAATGAGATTGCCAGAAATGTGCTGCTAGTTTGATATTATCGCTGATGGATCAGCAAAGATCCTGACTGTATTTTTTGTGGAAATAGTTTCAGTCATAAGGGTTTCTCCAGTTTTGAGGATCTGAGAGCAGAGAAAGGCAGAGAAGAAAGGAAGATTTATTTGGCTTTAGCTAAAAAATCTTTTTAATAAGAACTGCTTCTAAGAAAACTAAATATGTTATGCTTGTCACAGCTGTTTTCCAAGTCACTAGTGCTGCCGTGCTGCGGTTACTTACAGCTTAAAAGTGATTGGGAAGATAGGAATCCTAGTATGAGAATATCAATAGCAGCATCAGTAGCGAGTAATTTTTTGAGTGATGCTGATGGAGAAGATTTTTCTGATTATATCCAAAGAAGCTCTTTCCACAGGGCTGTCCTAGAAGAACTCGGATTACATTTGGTGATGTTTGTGTTACAAAGGGTTAATATTTGGGGAATATGGAAAATATCAGTAGAATCCGATTTATAGTTGAAAGAGGTGCTGTCAAGGCCAAAATAATGGGAAAAATATTACTGTGCCGGTACTAACACCTTGGGCTTTTGAGACTTATTGCTCCAGTCACGTTGATCTCCATTTTGCCATCCATTCTGTTAATTACTATGGGTATTGCATTCAAACCAGACTGTAAAATCAGTCAGTTGTTCACTTTCCTAGTTTCATCTTTTTCCTTCACCAGGTGCTTTAGTGCAATGGGTCCTTTCTGGGCAGCCAAACACAATAGGAAGCACACGGTTAGAAGAAGTCAGTCGTCCTTGAATAATATCCATCAGACAGCTTTCTTAGCTTATAAGAAAGGAGATCGAGAGGAAATTTGATTATAATGCTTTTGTAGGGAAACAAAACCAGATGCAGTCTTTTCATCCTGGTGGTGAAAGTCAGAAAAAGGGCAAATAAATGTAAGTTAAATCCAGACACATCCAGATATGAAATGAGACATAGGTTCATGAGGTATAGGTACAGGTACTCCTACTGCCAGGATTCTTTCAGTGTGGAGACCCTTAAGGGGAGACTGGTGCTTTTCTGGAAGCGATGCTTTAGTCCAGCCAAAGTTGCTGGGGTTCAGGTGTTGTAGCACAATGAAATTCTGCAGCCTGTCACAGAAGTCAGACTTACTGACCTAGTGTTCTAGGCTGTGGTCGAACTTAATGGCTTCTGGAGAAGTAATAAGGGCAGGAGTCTTCTCAAACACATTGAAATGAAATATAAAACATTTATAAGTGGATTTATTTTAATGCCTGTGGAATTTGTTCTTTTAATATTAAACATTGACAAACCCTCTTAGGCCAGCCTGCCTGTGCAGCTGTTTCATAGGGTAACTGGAATAATGGTGCTTTGTACCTGGAAGGAACTCTTTTTTTTTCCATTTTACATCATCTGTCCAGGGCTATCAGGATGCATGAAGAGTTGGCTAATGAAGTCATTGATTCATTCATTTGTTTAGTCATTTGTTCATTCATTCATTTGCATGAATGAATCCAGGATTGTCTCCATGACTTGGGGTCCTTGATTGGGCACCAAATGGGGTATCAGAGCCTGGTGCTTTGCAGAAATGCCCGTCTAAGTTATGGAGGAATATTGTAATGAGGTGACAGTTTGGATCAAGTCTTCTGTGACGTAAGGATGGTTGGACCGGGCTGTTCTCATACCCAAGTTTTGTTTGTATAACACTTTATGTACTACAAACTCTTTTCCCATATCCTGTTGTCTCAAAAAAAGGTTTTAGGAGACAGGACAGCAAAGGGTGGTTTCTCGGTTGCTTTGTGCAACTTAGTAAAACCTTCAGAGAGGGAATAAGGTCTGGGCACATACTTCATACTTTAGCTTTCCAGCCACACCTGCTTTATTTCATATTCTCCTCCTCTTTCTTAGCTGACAAACAGCAGCTGATTCCCTGCTAGGGAGCCAGAGGTCTTAATACACTTGCAAATGGGTTTGTCTCATTTTCCCTTGTGACTGTATATTTGTCTTTCATTGCCTCCCATCCAGTAATCTTTTTTTCACTCTCTCTCCCTATTTTTCTTTTGTGTTTTACTTTTCTCTAGTCTAAGCACATTTATAATGCTTTAGGACTAGGCACTCTCATGATTGTGTCTTGTGTTGCATTCCTTAGGATGTGTTAAGAGATGTTTAAAACCTTATCTTGCTGTTTACAATAGCTTGGTGCTGCTGTTTAATAAATGATGAGGATAATTGTTTTTTCAGTTCACATCTACAATGCATTACAGCAGGGATGTAATTGTATCTTTCTTAGCCATTTATCACTCAGAAACACTTCACATAAGACATAGAAATAATTGTTTTAATAGCACACGGATAAGAATTTTGATACAAACTTTTGTTGCAGATTTCTGCTCTAAGCCTTTCCTGTAGGAATGTTTTTTTAGGGCCTGTTGCTGCAGCCCTGTTGAATGAATCAAGGATCCTGATTAATTCCTTGGGTTTTGTATTGCCCATGTCTAGTAGTGGTTATCTGGCCCCTGTATGGAAGACCATATGGTTTCAGTCAGATACTTCTGCACAGTGTGTGTATCCCAGTAATTACAGTTGGCATAATGAAATGTGGGTTTATTGTGAGCTGGAATTTGATTTGAGACCTGCCTTGAGAAAGAAGGCAGTGGAGGAAAATGAGGGTGTATTAGGGGCTTATAGATACAGCCTCCAGCACTGCTTAGACACAGAGTGGTGACCAGAAAGTTTTGCATGGTGTAGAAACTTCTCATCACAGGTGAATATATGAAGAGAGACCACATCCCTCTCCCCAAAATTTTACATCAGTTTGTACTATTATTCTTTGTAGTATCCTTCCAAATCCTACTGTATTTTCCTTCTCTCTGTTGGTGTATTTACAGATATATCGAATCTATACATGCTTGTTTTCTTGACTCACACCTCTGATTGATTTCACCATGCCTTTCCTTCCTCAAGTCCATCTGAAATGGAGCCACTAGTAGACTTGCCTGCCTTCCCAAGAGAGACATTCTGTCCAAGATCATTAGAGAAGGCATCTCTCTAATAGAGGAGAGTCTCATCTGTAGCATCAAAGGGCATTGCTTGATTGGTGACATTGGGCTGTCTTGTACTCTTTTTCTAGATACAGAGGGAAGACATACAGGGCAACTGTTAAGATTGTGAGGACATCGGATCAGGTAGCAGATTTCTGCAGAAGAGTCTGTGCGAAGTTGGAGTGCTGCCCGAACTTGTTCAGTCCTGTGCTGGTGGCTGAAGTCTGCCCAGAGAATTGCTCCATTCATACTAAAACTAAGTACAGTGAGTACTGGCCAAAATGTTTCTTGTTGCTGTCCGGGAACCAGAACAGTGAGAAACGGTGCATGAGGTAATGATGTAAACCAAGAGTTGTATAATACATTAATATTAACCTAGATTCATCTTATCTAAGGGCAGTAATTTAATCCTGACCAGGCCACCATAGAACATGCAGTGGTAAACTGTGATTTAAACTGCCACATATGAGACAACTTTTTTAGGCGAGTTGAATACTGTCATACTTAATGAAGAGTTTCCACATCATGCACCAGCACAGGCGGGTATCATAATGCTGAGGTGCTGGAGGAGCTTGGGAGCACTGACTTTCTCTGCTCAGGATGTTTAATATTTAAACATGTTCTTACCTATTCAGAAAGCCTGAAGTTAGGCATGTGTTTAAGACTTTTTGTTGTCAGTATTACTGATACTACTGTTTCTTCCATAAAGGTTGCAAGAAACCAGTATTTTTGTTTTAAACCAGTTAGCTTCTCTTTGGCACCAAAGCAGAAAGAGAAATGGGCTCAGGGAGATACACAGATCACTGAATATGGGTATGTGTATAAGTCTACACTTGAGCTAGTCTCCTAGCTCCCACTGGTAGTGAATGGAGAGCTGGAGGAATATAGCTAGGGGAAGTCCAACTGAGACTGTTTCATCTCAAAGCCGATGGTTGTATGTACCCAGGTTAATTGTTCCTGAAAACTCATTTGGTTTGATGGAAGGTTCCGTTCAGTTATAAACTTCGACATGAATACCAAGTGCCATTTTAGTTGTCCTGAGATACTCTAGCTGGTGAAGGGCAGAGTATCTGTCAGCCCCAAAGGATGCTGTAGGGCATGTGAAAAGGCATCTAACACAAGTACCTAATGTAAGGTCAGAGGACTTGCACATCCTCAATTTCAACAAGAGACACAAAGATAGTTGAAGGTAATAAAAACTCCTTCTTACATGCATTGAACAAATGCACATAATTCAAGACAGCTGGCCCTCTGCACTCTTTGGTGGAAAAACTATCAACATAAAGTGTATCCAAGAGTGTAACCTCATGCAGAAGGACACTAGATCAAACCTGAAACATACTGGCCTCTCTCCCTCCAAATCACTGCTTAGTTTAATGGAAGCTTTGGCTAAATACATATTCTGGGGTTAAATTCAGATCTCCTTGCTCATCACCAATAAACGTGCATGCGTAAGAACTGTAACACTCAGTGCTCGTCCAACATGACATCTTATAGTTACACTGGACATTTTTCAAAGTTAATGTATTTTAAAGTTTCTCATAAAAGTGCACCTAGACTGCAGTAGCGAATCAGTAGCAAGAAGCAAGCCAAAGTTTCGTTCTCTCAATGGTGAAAGTTGTTAATGAGTATTTTGCTTAATTTCTCCAGCTTATTATTATGGGAAGAGGAAAAAAATCATTAAGCCACCAATTGGGGAAAATAACAACATGAAAAGTGGACATGTTAAGCCAGCCAGGCGCAGAAAAAGGCGGAAATCCATTTTTGTGCAGAAGAAAAGGAGGTCGTCAGCTGTCGATTTGAATGCTGCTGGCTCTGCAGAGGTATGTGTTGCACTGGGATAAATCAGCAAGAGCCCCTTGGTGTTCTTTGTCCCCCAACCTGCATCTTCCTTTTGAGGAATTTCTCAGTCAACACTTCCGTTTTCCACTTTGAATGCCTTCTTTCTTCTCTTATTCTTGTAAGGTCAGACTGGTTTTACTGGGATACTATGAGGACTTTTACCCTTGTGCAATCTAGAGTTAACAAATAGAGTTTTTGCTCTCACCTTCATAATGCCCACCACATAACATGCTATCTAATTCTATATATTTCTTTTATTTTACTTCCTTACAAGCCTGTAGGCAGGCAGATTATTTTGTTAAGTGCTTTGCATAGCATCTAGAAGAGTGAAGGAGATCTGTAATCCATGTCTTAAGATCTGCAAATATTATAATAAATAACAATAACTCATGGGCTGTAGTTGTTCCAAGGGCCATAAGGGCCATTTTTTTTCATTAATAATTTGTAACATTTTTGGTTCACAGCATCAAGCAATAGAAGTTCTAGAAGCTTCAAAATGGTTTGTGTCCCAAATATATGGTATTAGAGGGCTCAATCTTTGCAGTATGCTGTGTGATATGACAAGATCCCAGCTTCAGCAATGATTCATATCCAAATACAACCGGGAGTGGGCTTAGTTCTGTGTGGACCATTCCTAGGTGGTTTTGCCATGATAGTAATGGCAAAGTTCACGTGTGGTTTCCTTTCCACAATTAAGTACCAGTGATTGCTGCTTTGTGCTACGTGGAATAAAACTGATTTACTTAAATTCCCTCTACTTCAACTGGAGGGGGATATTTCAATTGATTGCTAACATCTCCGTGACTTAGCCATCATCTTAGTGTAGTTCTGCTTAATTTCCTTAGATTATACCTGCTTCAAAGGAATTTAAACTCATGTTAGGCCTAAATCAACCATTACCCAAGTTTTTCAGCTTCTGAGCCAATAAACTAGGGGACAGAACAATTTTTGTCTAAAATTGTTCTTTCACCTAAGGCTTAAGCATATGGCTTGAATGCGTACTTGCACTTTGATCAGAGCTAAGCTATCAAAGTCATTTGGGCCACTTATTACAGATGAAGTTCAAAATACACCATTTCCATGAGTTGGTGTTTGCTTGCAAGCTCTGTGTGATAGAAATAAAGAGTATCTGGTATACTATCCTTTAAATGGAAATTTATACTTCACTTTCAGCAGTGTTGTGTTGCAAGTAGGGTAATCTGGATGAAATCCTCTGTCCTGGGTTTTACAGAAATGTCAACTAAAAAACTAAATACAATTACTCACTTTTAGAATCATGAATTATACAGTGGTTTCAGTTGGAAGGGATGATGAAGATCATCTAGCCCAACCGCCCTGCAGTGTAGAGGGGCATCTTCAACCAGATCCAGTTACTCAGAGCCCCATCCAACCTGACCTTGAATATTTCCAGGGATGGGAGTGTACATCTAGATATTTTTAAAAGGCACCAAAATTTCCGTCCTTTCAGTACCAGTAAAACCCATGAACATTTGAAGCAAGGTAGAGGTTTAAATTCAAGTGTATTTCTGATTTTATTTCATCTTAAGCAGCCTGGGTTTCATTTATCATTTTAATATTTTCCATTTCCTCTTATCAGGCACATCTGCAGTGCCACAGAGTTTGAGATGCAGGCCCTAAAGAGGAACTTTAATGCCAGAGAAGTTATTGCTGTTGACCTTTTGCAAGAAACAGAAAAAGGATTTGTGCACCTTGTATTATTTTCTTCTGCATTTTGTAACGAATCTAAATTGAGGGCTAATCTATTTAGCAGCGTAATGAAAATGAGATAAGGTGGTTAAACTAAATGTTACCCTGGACAGGCATTGGTGTGGGCATGCAGGTTGACCCAGTGCCTTTTGATTTGCTGCTGTATTAATCTCTGCCGTTTCTTCGATGGTCCTTGTGCAGGAGAGCGAAGATGATGAGCCAGACGCAATGGAAGATGAAACAGGAAGCGAAGAAACCAGCTCAGAACTCCGGGATGACCAGACAGACACCTCGTCTGCTGAGGTTCCCTCCACCAGACCTCGGCGAGCAGTCACCTTGCGGAGCAGCACTGAATTGGACAGACCTCCTCCCACAGAGAGAGCCCGGCGGAGCCGGAGACCTCAGCCACATTCTTACAGTGAGGTGGAGAAGTGCACACAAGTTAAAGAAGTGAGTATGACCATAGACTTCCACTCCCAATTAATAGTAATATTCTTCCTAAATTAACCTCCAATGCCAAGCCTTCCTCCTCTGAGAAGGGCGTCCCTGCCCTGGTTCTCCACACAAGGCAGTTTTCTTTACAAGAGTTTTTTGGGTTTTTTTGTAGGAAATTAAGCAAGAAGAGGAAGAGAAGCTCATCCTGGACAGTAATCCATTGGAGTGGACTGTTACTGATGTTGTGAGGTTTATTAAACTGACTGACTGTGCACCCCTTGCCAAGATATTTCAGGAGCAGGTAGAAGTCTTTATGTAACTACTCTTTGTGCCTGTGGTCCTTATTCATGTTACAAAAAAATAAAAGAGAAGCACATACCACCTTGCTAGAAGGACCCCAAGCTTTGACCAAGAGATTATAATTAGTCTTTAAATGCCCTCAGACCAAGCTACAGCACAGATTGTGGCAAGGCATGGAGACTGTTGGGAACTTGAGTCAGAGCCTCATCAGAGAAACCAGAAACCCCTCAGACCAAGTTGCTTGTGAAAAACAGGAGGCTGAGACCTTTCTTGTTCATGCCAAGGTTCACAGCACCATCCTGCTGTCATGCAGGCACCTCAGTGTAGTGAGAGATGATGTTTATTTGGTACCTAGCAAGCTGTATCCACTAGCCACATGGGTAACACCCTGTTTTAAAGTATCAACCTGGGAAGCAAAAAAACTGCTGCTTGCACCCCAAACTGGCTGCCTGAATTTTGGCACCAACACCTGCACACTCCAGATATGTAGACGTCTACATCCCATCTTCATCCCTCTGAAAATCTGGCAGCCAGGCCCTTGGATTACCTAATGTGAAGATATGCCAAGCATCTCCCCGTTAAGCACATAGGTTTGTAGAAGCCAGTGCTTTTCATCTCTGTGTGAGCATGTAAAATGTATATAGAAACAGCCATTGCTTGGCTAATGGGTAACAGTTACTGCTGGAAGCAAAGAAAAAATCATAATTAGAAAGAATCTAGTGTAGTTAATTAGGCCATTGCCAGTGGCAGACAGTGGTATGGCCAAGTGCACGTTGAACACCTGATTCTTCACCATGAATAACTCTGTACCTGAGTACAACTGCTTTGACTGGGAGAAGCTGAAGTGCAAGTCTAGACCAAGTGCAGAAACAAGGCTGTAGTTGCTGCATCGCAGCATACTCTGACCATTTGTTAGTCAGCCTGGAACAACGCCAGGGCTTGAAAGCCTACTCTGTCTCTCCTTTGCCAAGGACTTTTATGGGGACTTTAATTGAACACAGATGATTGGAGCTTTTCTTGTGGTTTGCAAGGAAACTCTGGTGCAGTGGGCCATGCCATCGAGCTTCAGTGGATGAAGAACCTGAGCTGTGGACAGTCCTGATCAATGCGGAGCTTAAGGTGTCCAAATACTCCTTGTATTTAGTGCTACCTAATCAGGGCCATCCTGGGGAGTTTAGAGGAGCAAAATGAGGCTGCCATGGTCCAAGAGGAGGTGGTCAGAGCCTTGCTAGCCCGACTAGACACCCACAAGTCTATGGGGCCGGATGGGATTCACCCAAGGGTATTGAAGGAGCTGGCAGATGTGCTGGCCAAACCCCTTTCCATCATCTTCCAACAGTCCTGGGAGACTGGGGAAGTTCCACTGGACTGGAGAGTGGCTGATGTTGTGCCCATCTACAAGAAGGGTTGCAGGGAGGATCCAGGGAACTACAGGCCTGTCAGTCTGACCTCAGTGCCAGGGAAAGTCATGGAACAGGTGGTCTTGAGTGCGATCATGAAGCACATGCAAGAGAACCGGGTGATCAGGCCCAGTCAACACGGGTTCACAAAAGGCAGGTCTTGCCAAACTTACCTGATCGGCTTCTGTGACAAAGTGACTCGGCTGCTGGAGGAGGGAAAGGCTGTGGATGTATCTTTCTGGACTTCAGTAAAGCCTTTGATACAGTTTCTCACAGCATTCTGCTACGGAAACTGTCACCTCTGGCCTGGACGGGCGCACACTCTCCTGGGTGGAAAACTGGTTGAATTAACGGGCCCAGAGAGTGATGGGAAATGGAGTTAAATCCAGCTGGAGGCCAGTTACAAGTGGGGTTCCCCAGGGCTCAGTGCTGGGTCCAGCCCTGTTCAATGTCTTTATCAATGACCTGGATGAAGGCATCGAGTGCTCCCTTAGCAAGTTTGCAGACAACGCTAAGCTGGGTGGAAGTGTGGATCTGCTGGAGGGTTGGGAGGCTCCAAAGGGATCTGAACAGGCTGGACTTCTGGGCAGAATCCAGTGGCTTGAGGTTTAACAAGGCCAAATGCCGGGTCCTGCAGTTGGGGCACAACAACCCTATGCAGTGCTACAGACTAGGAGAAGTCTGTCTAGAAAGCTGCCTGGAGGAGAGGGACCTGGGGATGTTGGTTGACAGGGACTGAATATGAGCCAGCAGAGGCCCAGGTGGCCAAGAAGGCCAATGGCATCTTGGCTTGTATCAGAAACGGCGTGACCAGCAGGTCCAGGGAGGTTATTCTCCCTCTGTACTCGGCACTGGTGAGACCGCACCTCGAGTACTGTGTTCAGTTCTGGGCCCCTCACCACAAGAAGGATGTTGAGGCTCTGGAGCGAGTCCAGAGAAGAGCAACAAAGCTGGTGAAGGGGCTGGAGAACAGGCCTTATGAGGAGCGGCTGAGAGAGCTGGGGTTGTTTAGCCTGGAGAAGAGGAGGCTGAGAGGAGACCTCATAGCTCTCTACAGCTACCTGAAGGGAGGTTGTAGAGAGGAGGGTGCTGACCTCTTCTCCCAAGTGACAGGGGACAGGACAAGAGGGAATGACCACAAACTCTGTCAGGGGAGATTTAGGCTGGACATTAGGAAAAAAAATTTCACAGAAAGGATCATTGGGCGCTGGAATAGGCTGCCCAGGGAGGTGGTTGATTCACCTTCCCTGGAGGTGTTTAAGGCACAGGTGGACCAGGTGCTAAAGGGCATGGTTTAGTGTTTGATAGGAATGGTTGGACTCGATGATCTGGTGGGTCTCTTCCAACCTGGTTATTCTATGATTCTGTGTTGCCTGGGAGTTAGTGCTTTTTCTGCACTTGGACTCTAATTCTCCCTAAGGGATAAATAGCAGTTTTTTAGCCTGCTAGTCTGCTTCTCAGTTAGGACTTGAGCTCTTAGTTAAGAAGAAGGTCATAAAGCCAATATAAATGCCTAACTAAGTGGATCTGTCTGGGGTGCTAGTTCATGGAGTTTGATGCGTAAATATGCCTAAGGGAAGAATGTGACCTTCCAAGATCCCTTCCAGTGTACACTATTCTATTATGCGGGGACACTGGAGATTTTAAGTGGTCCACATGGTCCAGACCCCTCTGTGTTGGCTGTTCAGTAGCTGAAGTGGAGCAAGTGCAGGTCTTGAGTGGACCAGGGGACATAGCATGCAGCAAGGCAGACATAAGCCTTTGCTGAGCAAATCATGAGCCAAATGAGGAAGGGAAGGGTCTGACTTGGCAGTGGGGCCAACATCAGTTTCTCCATGCAGCTCCCTCCTTTGTCTCCTGGTATGCTCTATACAGGCTTCCCCTTGGGAAGGGACTAATCAGATCTCCATGAACCCTGCAGAGTTTCTGTAGAAAGTGATCCAGTGTTTCAGCAGCTGGAAGGTTTTTTCCAATCTAGGGGCAAAGTAAGAGCCTGTGAAGACACTAGACAACTTACGAAAAAGCATGAGATATTCCAGAGAAAGGAGATGGGCAGTATCAAAGAGAGGGAAAAGCGCTGAGAACAAAACCACCTTTAATCTTGGGGACAAACTTCCTTTCTTGCTTCTCCAGACCTGATTATGCTTTCTGCTCTTCAGAATCCACGAGAAAAAACATTTTCCCTGTTTTTTTTCTTCCCCAGGACATTGATGGCCAAGCCCTTCTGTTGCTGACGCTGCCCACGGTGCAAGAATGCATGGAGCTGAAGCTTGGTCCAGCCATTAAACTGTGTCACCAGATCGAGCGAGTAAAAGTTGCTTTCTATGCACAATATGCCAACTAAATGCACTTATCCTTTCTGTTCTCCTTCTTATTCCTTCTGTTTTTTCACATTTCAGCTTCTTCAAAGGTTTTTTTTTCCCCCTATCCCTTTTCTTTTCCAAGAACACATGGAATTGGAAGCACTGGGAATTAATCTGTAGGGAAGAAAAAAAACTGTAACAGAAAGCTAGCAACAAATTGAACTAATTTTTCTGTACTTGTAAAGCACACCTAAGGACTGCTGGCATCTCTCCTCGTGAGCCTTGCCAACCCATTATGCAGTGGTGCAAGGCCAGCACGGATCAGATGGTTTGTTGTTTGTTAAAACAAAGCTGCCGATGGCAGATGCATTCCCAAGGAGAAAGGTCGGACATTTCCAGATGTTGATCATTTGTTAAGGCTGATTTCTGGACATGAATATTTCTTCTAGCCAACTCTGACACACTCCTTTCATATTGAAATGTAAGTTATCATTTGTAGCATTACCTGAGCTTTACTGCTGATTTGATCTTAGTGATCAATGGGCTTTTTTTCTCCTGCCTCTCCAGTCTCACAAAAGGAAAATGTGTTATACCAGTCATATGCTGTTTCTTACTTCTGAGTGATCTCTGAAGAAAGATTCAACCCGTGATCTCTGTATGGTATCAAAGCTGCAATGAACTGACAGGAGTGCAACAAGACGTGGCGTGCAGTAACGTGTCCTGAGCTGCTCTGCACAATAAGCCGAAAGTCTCTGTGTTGAGGTCTCTACAGTTCTGCATTCTTGTACAGGAATATGCATGAAAGGTTTCATAGTCGAGCCCTTGCTCTTAAATTCAAGTCACCTGAGCCTCACAGGGTAGAAGAAGAAAGGCTGTTCAAGTGGTGAGACTATTGAGTGAATGCTGGGTTTGTTTGCATCTTCATGAATCTGGTTGCAAGGTGGGAATAAAAAGCAACAGTCTTTTCAGGCTGCATATGCCATGATGCTTAAGACCAGCTGAGGATCTGGCCTATTGTCCCTACGAAGTCCCAGACTGTCCCAGTGCTACTCTGGCTATTGAAACTGGTTTCTTGCTTCCTGCCAAGCAGGGTCATCACCAGAGATGAAGAAATTGATTGGATCCCTTTGGTTTGCCTTAGTTGTTTGTAGGAAAAATATTACCCATTTACTTTGCAGGGATATATGACCCATTAGGGCAATTTGTTGAGTCTGAATTTGCTGTAACACAGCGGCTGGCAGCATCACAGTGATGTAAAATCCACAGAATCACTAGGTTGGAAAAGACCTCCAGGATCATTGAGTCCAACCATTCAACTCAAAACCCAACCATTCTCCCAACAGCATTTTGCTATAACTTCAAGGTGCAAGTGGATCTCTTCCTCAAAATGTGAACTGGATGGTTCATGTTGAGTTTAAACTGGATTTCATCGGAAACCACTGACTTTGGCACACTTCGGTTCTCAAACTATAAACGGACCCTTGTTCCCTGGCCTCGGGGAACTCAGCTTGGAAATTATACACATCTCTGTTACAAAGCTGTGAAGACTTCCTCAAAAAATAATTTCTAACCCTAAATCTAAAACCAGTTATGGCCAGATAACCATCACTTCAAACATATACCATATGGTGACAGCGAACTTGGATCAGATAACCCTGTTGACTGCCATGTGCTCAGAAGAACCAGCTGATAACATCAGGCTTCTCCTTCCTTAGTTTCCTCCTTAAGTTCTTTGGATTAAAGCAGGGAAAACCTCAGAAATATATAGTGTGGACTAATCTGAATCTGACCTAGAGCACGTGTCAGCCAAGAAGCATCAACTCCACTTGTCATGCATTACTGGGAGACTTAGTCAGTGAGTTTCCTGATTTGCCATTGAGGATTGTGATGAGTGCGACTGCTGTAGGTTGGGCCATATTCTGCCAGATCCTGAGACTTCATCAAAATTTTTCTTATGTGGGAGGTCAGCAGGACTGAATCTGTTCTCAGATGTTGTCTTGTACTGAAGATCTTGTTGTTGTTCAAGTTTTAATTGATTGAGGAGAAAAGTAGACACCTCTGCATCAAATGATTTTCTTTTGTTTTTCAGAAATACAGGAATGAGGTTCTGTAGTAGTGTACACATTCAAAAACTGGGTTATAGATCGCGTTTTCTACTGACAGTAGCAGTGGATTGTGACCATGCAACTCGTTTGATACCTATTTTGGATCCCTCCTTGGGTCCTCTAAAATGTTGCTCCTTGTTTTGTCTCTAAAGACAAATCGATTGTGCCCACCAAAATGAGAGCACAGCTGAGAAAAACAGGGAGGGCACTTCTCCCAGCTCCTTCATGGTTCAGCCCAGTCCCTCCAATGGCTGATACAACATTTATCAGCAGGAGATAGCTCCCAAAAGACTGCCGTGAGGAGAACTGGCATGTGAGGACATTTCAAGGAAGGGAAGCTTTTTGCTAAACAGCATCCCAGCACTGATCCTTTACTTACCATGTCTACCCTCTGAGCATCTTATGGTGCTCTGATGTTCTTGGAGTTTCTGGCTACAGGGACTTTTCAGAGACATTTAATGCTTCCTGGGACGTGTTGCAAAAGTGTCATTGTTTTCTCCATCAGCCTTGTAACTGTAGATATTCCTATGGCAGCTAACTGCTCATGGAGGCACAGTCAGGGAGCAGCCAGGTCTGATGTTTGCCAAGCAGGGCATGGGTGAAGCATTGCGCCCAGCGTATGTGGGTCTTTACCGCTTGTTCAGGGAAGTTAAATCATATTTAAAACTCACCTATTAAACAAAAAAAGAGTTCTAATTGTATCTTGCGCTGGCTCTTTTATTTCCTCAGGTTTCTCTATCTTCACCATTTGTCTTTCAGTTTATTGTTCTTTGGTATCATCTCATTTATCACACTCTGCCCTTTTGGAGAAGATAATAACCTGTGATCTTTATGCTGAAATTACCTTGGGTGGTAGATGCTTTATTATTATATATGTTTTAGTCTGTGAGTTGAGAAGAAATAACGAATTGGGCTTCTGTTGTCTGATGCACTGATTGCCTTCCAGAAAAGCCAGAGCTGAACTTCTTAGACCATTTCTTAAGCGAGTGGAAAATGGATGGTGTGTGCTTTAACTGGACATTATACTTGAATTGTCACTTACAGCTTGAGCAGAGATCAGAAGGAACTTCTTGTTCCTGTCTGGACTTCATTTCAATTCTGGAATATTAGCAAGGCTTTGTAGTAATGTACTTCAAAGGAGATGTTAGAAACCTGATCTTGGTAGGGTAAAATATCACTTTACTTTGCAATATAGAATGTAGAAGCATAAACCACTGAATTTTTTTTTTTTTTTGGTCCAGCCCTGGTTACAAGTTAAATTGATGACATTGGTCAAGCCACATTGTCTCCCCTTCCTGTTCTGAATTTGGTATCCAGGCATAAAGTTTATCGTGTTGCCAGCTACAAAAGGCCACCACTGTGAAGTGTTGAACTCATGGTTATACAAGACTGTTACCAGGGGCCAAGGAACAACCTTGCAGTTGCTTTTAGGCTGTTAGATGCTGAACTTCAGCACATGCACACAATCCACTTTGCTGCCACGAGAAGTGGGGGCAGACCCCTGTTATTGGCTTCTTTTCAAGAATAAGATGAAGGATAGGCATTTCTGGAGCAAAAGTAGAAGGTTGAAGAGTATGTGGTGTTCTTTTTAGTTTCAGAGCTCTTCTTCCATTTCCTGCTTGAAAACACAGCTGCCACCCACTTTCCTGTTTTGTTCTCAGTGCTAGAATGATTGAACCCTGGCTTTTTCTACCTCTCAGAAGCTCAGTGGCTTCTCAGCTCTGACAACGATTTCAGGGTCTCCAGCTCCATTGTATTAAACATATGCAGTAGCCCTTGGTAGCTGGGTCCTGCAGGGTGCAAAAAAACTCCTAGAAATTCTATGTGCCCTCAGTAACCACTGAAATCAGGGCAAATAGTTACACACCCTGTCCTTAGTGAAACATCTAACAGATGTGTGACCCAGTTGAGATGGCGTAACACAGACCAACAAAGGTATTTGAATGTCTGCTGGGGTTTACAGAGTTTCTCAGTCAGGCACCTAAGAGCCATTACTGTTTCATTCTAGGTGAAGAGCTAATTTGCCTTAAGCTGGAAAGACACCATTTCTTGGCTTTAACCTTCAAGTTTTTTCAGTCACCAGTTGTGTGGTGTGGAGCAAACACCATCTCAGCTGCTTGAAGGCAAATCAAGACACGTTTGGGCTGCCATAATCAGCATTTGATCACCTGAAAAGCCTGAGTGGTCTCACCAGGGCACAAAACTGAATTTGGCAGGACTACAGTGCCATCTCAGTGTTTTAGAATCTCAGTACCACCAAGGCACTTCAAGTACTTTTTGCTTTTCTGATGCAGTGTAACTGCAAAATTATGAACTTGGATTGTTCCTCCTGTTTTCAAATTCAAGTGCCAGAAGAGAAGAACATGCTGTAACTGAACACCATTAAAACCAGCTTTATCACATGTGGATAAATATAGTCTCAAGGGCTCCATTTTGGTGCTAATATATGTCACGCTGTATTTTCCATTGCTGGGAATTACAAAGCTGATTCTGTACACCAGGAAATATTTTCTGTAATTAGCAATGTCTTGAGCATTAAGATTTTACTTTTTCTTGTGGCTGTAGATTTTTTAACTCGGAAACGCCCAACAAATACCATCTCCTCAAATCATGTGAGTTTTGGAGAAATTTTATGCAGTGTATTTATGAAAAACTCTTTCAAAATGTGGGGGGGATGTGTATTTTTCTCTCAATAATACTGTTCATCACATCAGCTAGAACTAAGGGAATCTGTTACTCATGATTTGATCCAGAAGTAACTGAGATTGGTGGAGAGGCCCTTGCAGATGTGTGGGCTGTAGGACCAGGTCTTCACCAAATTCTTTCACCTAGAAGTCAGAAAGTGTGCAGTTAATTAATGTAAAATTTAAATCCCTCGTTCTTCTAGCAGGCAGAAATGCAGCTGAAATTTGAAAGACTTAACAAGAGGGGGCTCTTGTCCTTAGGTGCTCATGAACTCCAAAACAAGGAGCAGATGCACTTAATATTCTCATTTGTTCCTTGGTACAGTACTCTAGCAAAAAGTGGAGATTATCAAAATGGCTGCATTTAGAATACAAGGCAGTCATCAAAGATGAGAGTTTTACAGCCCAGGAGTCCTTTAAATGTCAACCATCCCGCAGAAGAGGAGTGATTTTAAAATGGTTTGGTGCCATGAACTGAAATTCTTTTGCAGAGGAAGGCGTGTGAACTGTACAAAACCAACATGAGTCATGGTTTTCCATACTCCTTGCCTTTCTCTTGTTTTATGATTTCATATGAATTCTTCCCTTGAAAAAGGTCTCATGTTCTTGTGATTTAAAACTCCAGTCTCTGTAATGGTACATGGCACAGCATACAAGCAAAATGCTTTTTTATCCATCATGATGCTACAGATGAGCACAGGGGTGTTTTTTGTTGACAAGCAGTTGGGTCAGATGAGCAAAGAGGGCTCATTTCAACACCTTGTTGGAGGAGTCGTCCGTGCAGCCTGGAGGACAGATGCTCCCCACAGCTCACTGCGGAGGGGCGGCTTTTTCCAGTGATGCTGTTGCTGGATGGTTCACGTAGCCCAGGTAGCCTAATGCAGCAGATCAATTGTCACGTGGTTACCTACCCACAGGTATTTCTGGTCTTAATGACTGCCAAGGATATGGGAGAGGGGAAGGAGGGTTCAAGAGGAGAAGAGAGATTTGAATTCTGGGCTTGAGATGTCTTTGTGGAGAGGGATCTCTCACAACAGGGAAGCACAGCTGCAGTCCATGAGCATAGTTCCTGAAAGCTTCTCTGACTTTTTCATAGTAAACACGCTATAAGCCGTGATGGGCCAGGTGAGAGGAAGGAAAAAAGCAGGCAGTACACACAGAGCTACAATGCTGAAAGGTTCATATTTTGTTTTCCCAGTCTTTCATCCTTATTTACAACTCCTGTGTGGTTTTTGGGTTTTGTGGCTGGAGAACTTGCTCCTTTCAAACCTCCATAGGAAATGTCAAGGGCTAAAACTTGAGCTCGCTCTCATAGAAAAAGGTGACATTGTCCTGAGTTCAGATTCTGGGTTTATGAAACACTCTGCCTTGTGTTACAATGTCACCACACCTGACTGTTGGTGTTCCAGTCTCACTGGGGATTATAGATGTTGTGTCTGCTTATAAGTGTAAATTTACCAATCTCTGTTCTGCAAAACCTGGTCAGGATATGCTGACGTGCAGTTATTCCAGCAGTCAGGGACCTAAGTGGTGAAAACACTCACCTGGGGAACGGGATCATGACAATTTCATGTACACAAGAAGGGATATCGAGTACATTTGGTGCAGTGTAGTCCAGTAGAGATGAAAGTCAAGTGCAGGCTTTCAAGGGAGTTGATTCTTCTCATGTACCATGCATGGTAGGACAAGGCAAGCCCTCCTGTCTTTTATGGAACAACAGAAATTAGCTCCATAGCCAGCAGTTATGGTCCATTTATGGTGATGCTCATTGGAAACCTTTGAATTGGTTTGCATTCCAGTTTGTGCAGAAATTTTGATTAAAACTTTTGTGTATATAATCCTTTTGGTGTTTTACAAGTATATATGTATGTGTATATATGTATATATGTGTGTGTGTGTGTGTATATGTATGTGTATATATATATACATATAAATCAATCAATGCTGGTGTTTTTACTTTTTAAAGTTCACAGGGCAAAGGGCATGTTGTTAGTTTGCTTTAAGGTTCTATTCTGTATATATGTTTTCATGTAAATAAGTGAAAATCTATATTCAGAGTTATATTTTAATTTTTATTCAAAATGAAATAAATCCCCTTTTTACTTGAAACAGTTGTAAGCCACGTTGTTAATAAAGTAACAATAAATCATGTCTCTCTCCAGGGTAGTTTTTTATTTGAGCAGTGAGGGTTCTGGTTTTATGTATTTGGTTCATCCTTCAGGAGGTAAGGTGAAAAAGCCGCGTGCTTGGCTTCGCTGCTGTCAGCTTACTTCTATCTTGAGTGACCTCATGCATCTTCTAGGAGAGGCCAGTCCAGATTTGTCTATTGTGGTGTTAGACACTTAAAGATGTGTCTCTGGAGGTTCCCTTTTTGTCCCTAGAGTGAAGCACCTGCTGTAGTCTTTAGGTTGGCCAATTCAAATCGCCCTAGCAAACTGCCTTTCTTCAGTGCTTTTGGAGGACATCTGGAAAAGGTGAACTCTTCATCTAGGTTAAAACTAAGAGAGGATGAACCTAAGCCAGTAGCCAGTCTACATGGCTGGGTGTAGATGGGTGTTAGCTCTGGTTGCATCCCTCAGAGTACAATGGACACACAGCAGTGTAACTTCCAGGCAGTGCAGGCTCCTGTCCAGAGGGGTGTCTCATTTCTATGTGCTCTACATGCTTCGCACTCTAGCCCTGATGAATGTGCCCAAGCTGGCTGGACAAGAGTATTGCCCTCACTGCCCAAACCTCCAGACAGGTGCAACCCAGCCTTCCTGGCCAAACTCTCCATTAGAATCATAGGGTCATAGAATCACCGGGTTGGGAAAGACCCACCGGATCATTGAGTCCAACCATTCCTATCAATCACTAAACCATGCTTCTTAGCGCCTCGTCCACCTGTCTCTTAAACATCTCCAGGGAAGGTGACTCAACCACCTCTCTGGGTAGCCTGTTCCAGTGCCCAATGACCGCTTCCGTGAAAAAATGTTGCCAAGAAGCAGAGTTTGGGTTTATGTGCCTGCAAATTCTTCCCAGAAGTTGTATGACAAAACATGAAACAACAAAGTTGGTGGGTATGGGAGGAGACGTAAGAGCAACTGAGGACCTTTATGGAGGTGAAAGATGGGAACAAAGGTAGTGCAATACGCAATGGGCAAAGAAGGATGTTGTGAGAGAGGAACTGATGGTGGCAGGACAAAAATTGCAGCAGAGCTACAGCATGGGGAGTAGAGACAGAAAACAAAACTTCCCAAGCAGCACAGCAGCCGTCGAACACGAGGGGAGCCATCCTGCAGTGCTAGGAAAGAGCAATTTGTTCAGTCCAAAAGTTAGGCTGTGGAGATGGTGACCTGCTTTACAAAAGAAAACCTTGTATTTCTTACATGTTTCATATAATATCTTCTCTGCAGAGGAGCCTAAGTTCCAGCTTTGCAACCAAGTCCTCTTGCCTTTTATTCCTCTGAATGGCAAGCTGAATCCTACCTAGAAAGTCTGTATTTGTTGGGCTAGCTTGGCTATAGAGCATTTGCCATTGGTCTCTTCACCTATTCCTTCTGTGAACACAGTAATATTGCATCCATTGACGTGTGTGGGGGAGAAGGTGATCACAGAGCCTACTGAATTAGCTAACAAGAACTTGGATGACCCTCCTTTTGGTTTTGCTCCATCAATCCCATTCAGATGACTCTTGTGGATATAGCAAAACAGGAGAAACAAAATTGCCCCTTCCAGAGTCCACCGTTTCTCTTAGTTCATCAAGATTTAGCCGACAAAAATTCAACCATAGGCAAGCAAGTGGATTCAGGGTGATTTACAAAAGGATCAAACCACTGAAAAGATTGTATTTTACTATGCCAATGAAGTCTTGGGATGGAAATCATTGTGTTACTCATTATGACGCAGTAACCACAGCCAATGCTTTGGGAAGGCCAAAGTACAGATAATCAGAGAAGTGACCTGTCCAAACAGCCTTAAGATAAAGCATCAGACCAATAGATAGTGATGTATATTGACATATGGCTTGCTAGACCACAGAAGTCCTTGCTGGATGATGATGTAGTGAATAGGAAGGATTTATACAAGGCAATCATTCTCCGCTAAGTCTGCTGGTGACATAAAACTAAAAGAGTAAAAGCTTGAACATTTTACGATATTCTCCAGAATCCAGAGGTGAAAATAAATCCATGTATCTCCCTGCAGCTTATTACATAGTCATTTAAAAGTAATGCAAAGGTCAGACATTGGTTTTTAAATTTCTGCCCCAGCTCAGGGAAGACATTCTCAGAGCTCTGCAAAGAGCTCATTTTTGAAGGATGTAATGCAAAGTGAATTTAGTAAAACACTGGCAATATATTCCAACTGAGCTCCTTGAAATTAATGACCAACACATGAAATATAGTTGCCATATATTATTTCCTCAGGGAAAAAAGATCTACCAGCCTTGCTTCTGACATCAGGGGACAAAATGTTGAGGATGCCTCCATTTTTAATGTTGCAATTTTGTATGCACTATTAATTTGGGAAAGATTTCTAGGTACTTCACGTGATTTGTGGACACAATCAAGTGCTCATGTAAGTAGCAGTACGAACACCAACAAGTAGCCAACTACCCTATTAAAAACATCTACAAAAGCAAAGGTGCATTTTCTGGTCTCTAAGGAAACATCATCCTTCTTTTCTTCATGTAAAATGAACAAAAAAAAGTTGGATATATATTTAATTCCTAGGGTTTTTAAATAGACTTTCAAGACAAATAATTATTGTTTTTAATAACTGTAATGTTGCTGTTATTGCTACTTTTGTTAACATTGTTATTGCTTTTTTAAATGTAAAGATTCATGCCTTTCAGTATCAAAGCCCTCCCACTGTTACAATATTTACTTAAGAATGATGCACCTCTTGCTATAGTGTCTGTACTCAATTACCATATGTTGATTTTATAACTTCATCTCAGCCAAAGCTGTAATTACACTGTCTTCTTTAATAAGTCGTAAAATCTTAAACCCAGAGAAAAATAGTGCTGCAGGACACCTTGAGGTGTCAGCTTGACTGCTTCCCCTCTACCAGGCAGCACCAATTAGACAAATTTTATTCCTATTTGGCATTTTTTCAACCTGACCTTTGGATAGGTGTCATATTATGACCTCCAGCAACAAGCGATTCCCCAGCACCTCTACAGCATATAAAGAAAAGTGTTGGCATTTGGATGATGAATCATAATATTCCCAGGCAAAACCACTGGGCTGATGTTGCCATTGAACAGCCATCTCGTTTTGAAAAGCTCAGAATGACTAGTGACTAGTAGCCATTAATTAAAAGAGAAGCAGAAAACGCACAGTTAAGGTGGATTAAATTTCAAGTTTGAGAGGTGGAACATGTGATCCGGAGTTTACAACAGATGATGGTACTACAGGCAACTTACCTACAAGACCTAGGGCTACCTTCATTGTATTTGAGTCTCTGATAAGTCTGCTTTGAAAATAAAACTGTAACACAGATCTCCTAGCTTGCACCCAGGTAACCCAGGGGAGATATAGACTTGAGAAAAGGAAAAAATTCTTCACGGAAAGGGTGGTTAGGCATTGGAACAGTCTGCCCAGGGAGGTGTTTGACTCGCCTTCCCTGGAGGTGTTTAAGGTGAGGGTGGATGAGGTACTTAGGGGCATGGTTTAGGGATTGGTGGGAATGGTTGGACTTGACGATCCGATGGGTCTCTTCCAACCTGGTTATTCTGTGATTCTGTGTGTGTGATTCAAAAGTCCACTAACTCACATCCATGCTGGCTGAAGAAAGTCAAATCCAAAGCTGTAAGGGCTAAATGGTAGGGCTTGCCTAGCTATCCTTAATTGTGACTTGGTGAGTTAGATAAGACCTGTTAGCCATAAAGAAGAGTAGATGGCCTTGGTCAGCAATCTCAGATCACAGAATCACAGAATCACAGAATAACCAGGTTGGAAGAGACCCACTGTATCATCGAGTCCAACCATATATATATATATATATATATAAAAATAAAAATACTTCTGAATAAATTGTACACTGTCTCATACCACTTTAAGGACATGTGATGGGAATGCTTGAGCTTGCATTTCTTCCAGGCATGATAACTCAATCTCCTTTTGCAGACAACTCCCACTAGGTAGGTAGAGAACTAGGAAAAAGTCCTTAGGTCCTGAAAGAGCTGTTAGCTCTTGATAATGCTTTAGGTGGAATTTCCAGAATGATGGCTCTCTGGAACCTGCCTTTTGTTCCCAGAAGACATCAGCCACTCCCCTGATTAAGCCCAGGGTCAGCAGCAATCTTTTATTCTCTGTTTTTGTTAACACCTATGTGGTGTGTTGACCTTTGGCTGGATGCCAGATGCTCACTAAACCTGCTCTGTAACTCTCCCCCCACAACTGGACAGAGGAAAGAAAATATATTGAAATGCTCATGGGCTGAGATAAGGGTAGGGAGATCACTCAGCAGATACTGTGAAAGGCAAAACAGTCTCAGCTTGGGGAAATCAGCTTAATTCATTACAAATCAAATCCAAATAGGATAAAGTGAATATGAAAATAAAAACAAACAAAACGTCTCCAACCCCTCCATTTTTTCCCCGGGCTTAACATTACTTTCAAATTTCTACACCTCCTCTCTGCCCAACAGCACAGGGTGACAGGGGATGCAGATTGCAGTCAGCGCATTGCACATCGTCTCTGCCACTCCTTCCTCCTTAGCGGGAGAACGCCTCACACTCTTCCTCTGCTCCAGCATGGGGTCCCTCCCATTGGAGACAGTCCTCTATGAACATCTCCAATGTGGTTCTATCTTACTTATTATAGCTTTATCTTGGGCCATCATTGATAAGAGGTTGAAGTCCTCTTGTTGTACATGAGTATTACTCTCTTTTATATGACTCTCCTTTCCCTCAGACATGAGTGAAAGACCTCACTCTGATCCTCACTAACATTACCCGCACAGCAAACACCCGTTTCTATGACATTTTCCAGCTGATTGACATAACTAAGTTAAACGTAGAGCAACTAGTGTTGATGTGTGCTTAATCTGAGGCTTGTTACTGCTTTTTCACATATGAAATGTGACCAGACACTGGAAAGTCTGCTTTATCTTTCCGTAAGCATTAGCTGGATATACAGACGGAACAACCTGTCACAAACCTCCTTCCCACACACATAAATTTCCTGCCAAGGTAATCTATAGTCTCCTGTAATGAGACATAACAAGAGGCAAGGTCTTTTTCAGGGGAGGAAAGTATTATCATCATTTTCATGGACTTGTCACTGACACCTGAAGACCTTGCAGCACTCAGGAAGGTTGTTCCTACTAGTTCAAGGTGAGATCACACATGTCTCTAGGGAAGAGTTTGCTGGAGGAGATCACCACATCAAAATGATATCTTTGCTCTGAAGTTGACTCTTGTTCATATTCAGAAGAACTCTTGAACATCCAGACTGTAAATCTTCAAGCTTTAGTTTGCATAAGAGATCTGCTGATCTTGAACGCAGGGTTGACCTTAATTACATTTTGCCGTTTCAGATTTCTGCTTTACAGCCTCCACTGCAAGAATTTACCCAGGCAAGGAGGGCTTGAGAGTAGCAAGTCTCTGACTACAATCTCTCAATGCCCTGCTTGGGCATCTCATTTTCATGCTCTATCATGAAGATCATAGGAGACAAGCACAAAAGGGGAGAAGAACTGGGAAACTACTCACCATCTGAGGACTGCTCTGCCTCTAGTATAAATGCCTCAAAGCACCTGTATTAGGCAGAATTAAACCCCTGAAGTATCACCTCATTGGGCAAAAATCCCTTATTTTGTTCTGTGCTTTTCCAGTATCTGCAACTACTTATGCCTTGGAGTTTGATTTAATTTTTAGCCCATGTTATTAGAAGGAATAATTAATGAATAAGTAATAAATTCATGCACTCCTTTCCAGTGGGAAGTCCTGTTGTCCCCTTTCAGCACATAACACAACACGGCAGTGCAAAATTGGAAGCCGTTTTCACCATTCTCTCTACTCAAGGGTCTCCAATGCACTCAAAAGCCAATTTAAAACCTTCCTACTCCCTCAGCTGACTGGAACACTGGGACCCTAAGAGGACAGTGACTTGGTCATGGTATTCCTGGGAGAAATCTGAATTTTTCTAACAGGACCATTCAGTTGTGGGAGGGCAGAGCAGCAAGGAACAGTCCCAGGCTCAAATGTTTGATGACAGTGAGGTGGGTGGAGGAAAAAATTGTGTCCACAGGTCTCAAAGAGGACCATCACGAAGAGGTACAGGTGCAGCAATGACCAAAACTTGGCATGTGTGTAACGGAGGGGTCCAGTCCATATGTCATGAAGACAGGCTTTCCTTTGACTTTAAAAGGAGCAGGAGCCAGTCAGGATGCTAAGAGCCTAAGGGGATGGGAAACAGGATGGGAAGAAGAGATGGAAAGCAGAGAAGAGGCTTGAAATTTGACTGCGAACTGCTGAATGGTGCACCCAAAGTTAGGGGATATTCTTCAACTGTGGTTCCTTTGAAACCTGAGACACATTCAGAAAAGTGTTTAAAAGTTTTATTTCTGTTCTGGGAATGGATCTGATATTGCATAGGCATTTTGAAGCTGCTTTTCAGGGTAGGGGTCCTCCCCCTTTCTTCTTCTTTTTAAATTCCTTTAATAAGAAGCAGCTTTCTGTTTCCCTTTACAATCGTTAAGCTGCAGTGTCTGTATTCATACACATTTCTCTGTATGTGAGAGTCTCCAGTCCACTGTGAAACACAAATCAGAGTGCAAAGTCTTTGCATTTCCTGAAATTGTTCGTTATCTGATATTGAATTAAGTAAAGGGCTTAATGTTCAAAGTGGTGTTTGGGGAGTTACTTGCACAAGTTCTGTTACTGCTGTTAGTGGGATTTGTGCAGATTGCTATGAAGATGAATCCCTCAATACAGAATAAGAAAAGACATTTTAAATTGTAACTTTTTCAGATTAATCTGTCTTTAATTTTTACTGATAGAACATTGGAGATGAGAGATAAAGAAGCATTTTCTGTATTATTTTGTATATTAGTATTATTCATGGGTATGTGAAGACAGGTTTGGTTTGGACAATCCAGTGGATACTTTGCTGAATTTTGAGAAATGAAAAGAAAGGAACTCCACATTTTGAGATAACGATGAAATTTGGTGAAGTTTCAGAGAATACAGAGATGGAAAGGAATGGTCAGAAAATATTTTCTAGATATTGTCTTACACTGCAGACTCAATACTGATGGAAATCTTACTTTGCAAAGTGGGCATCTCAGCCTGCAGCTCCTTAGCACTTCCCTTATTTATTGCACTAACTGATAACTACCCTCATTTTAATATGTAACTAGGAGCAGAAAAGAACAGGCAAAGGGAAGCATGGCTGATGGGACTGCAGAGAAAAAAGGCTTGAGGATCCAACATAATGCATTTTCTTGAGAAATCTCATTCCTTCTGGCTCCAGAGAAGAGTCAGATTGGGCTTCTCTTATATGAGCTGAGAACAGGTAAGTTTGTGACAATCAGGCAACCTGCAGGCTGAGGTTGCAGCCACTAAGGACACAGCAGGGCAGCACTAGGATAAGTGTTATTTATGGTGCCTAAACAGAGAGCATCTCACCTGATTCCAGCCAAGGATGGAGCTAGTGATCACCTCAAGGCATACAAGACAAGAATGAGATGGCAAATCCATGGAAAAGTTGTGTTACCCTCAAGCAGCAGCTAGCAGTGGTGCTTTAGTGTCTTTCACATAGTGGCAGAAACCTATGTAGAGGCAACTGGTTAAATCCCACCTGTATATCTGCTTGTACAGCTCCATTGACTGTACCAGATGCAATCATAGACACCAACATGCTTGCAGACACTCACATGAAATCTTCCATAAGTCTTTGTGGGATAATCAAGGTCCACACCTCTTTTGTTGTTTCTGTCTCTGGAAGAATGCATGGGGTGATAACCACCATGGCCCAGGCAGCTCTCCTAGGATTGATGAGAAGTTTAGTACCAGCATCCTAACTGCTGAACTTGCACTGAAGATTTGTGGGCTGTTTCCTTCTCAGATCCTTGCAGCCCCCATCTTTTATCATCTGATCTGGATAATAAAGTTGACAGAAGCTATATAAATTATAGTCTTTGGAGTATTAATTGTCTGTTTCTAAAAGATTAATTACAGAATATCTCTTACATTCACATATTAGTTTTAGTGACACATGCAGTATTATTCAACAATATCTCTTTCTGCATCATCCAGTCTGTTCTGAGCATAAACAGGGTAGTAGCTTCTAAGCATAGGCGTGTGAATAAGTTATAGGAGAGAAAGAGTAATATGAACTTCTGTGCTTTATGTACTTGTCTAACTGCCTACATATAGGCTCATGGTCCATAGTAAGTATGGAGCAATATAACACACAACGCACAAGCAAAGCTTACACTATAACATTTGTGCTAGCACTCTTTCTGCTTCAGTGAGTGATCCTATCCTCTCCCTGTGACATTTCTGCTTTCTGACTTGTGCTGCCATTGCCATGTTGGCAGTTAGAAAATTCATCTGGCTAAAGACTAAGCCATCTTATCTCGCAGCTGATTTATTTTCCCAATCTATCAATCTGCCTGGATGCTTGACCTCTTCCACCAGTGTTTGGGATGGGTATGAACGAGCACTTTGGAGGCAAAGGAGGAAAGGGTCATCCTTTACTGAATTTAGGCATGGGAGTTTCCACAGTCCTAGAGACAAGGGCAATCACTTCCTTAAGCCTCGTACAGAGCAAGTGAAATACGGTGTCTCAGTCAGCTTACCTGGCACTCAAACATCCAAAAGCCAAGCTCAGCACCACAAGACCAAACCCAAAGCTCCACCCTAGACAAAATATTTCATTGCATAATTGAAAGCAATACCTCAAAGACATTCAGAAGCAAAGCAAAGAAATCATAGGAGGTGCACACTAAGAAGCTAAGGTAGAGCACTTGCATGCCGAGTTATACAAAATATTTTGCAGACCTAAATAAGTAAGTCTGTGGTTGATGAGATTGATTTAGATCTCGTTAATCTGAAGCATTCTGCTGAGATGCCCTTCTTTTCTCCATAAAAGCTAAGCAGTCTTGCTCTACTGACCTCACTTGGGTCTTCCCATCAGCTATCCTCACTTTAAAGTTGGATGAAACCTTGACATACCATGTTTTTGCTCCATTAAAATGTTCTCCATTATTTCCCTTTCCCCCAAAATTTGAGAAGGTTCCTCAGCATTACTCTGTAACTATCCAATCACATAAACACATAGTTAAATTTGAGCACCCAAATACTTGTGAACTCTGAATTTCTGGGAGGTGTTTTGTGGTGTTTTTTGCAGGGTTGTAAGAAATGCCTTTAGATGTATCTGATATTAACAACTGTATTAAAAAGTGGGTCTATTAATGGCTGCTGTTTCTAGTAATAGGTGCATTTTACAAATGTTTCCAAAATTACCACTTAAAATATAGCCATTCTAAATTTTCATAACCCTGAGATGTTGTTTTCTTTGCTAATTAATGCTTTATTTTCCTCCCTCCCCAGCAGATTTCTCATTTCCCCCAACAGTGGTCTATCAACCTCACTTAATTTCAGCCCGTCAGCTATCCACACCACATCTAAATTCCTTCTGCAGCCAGGGAAAGAGCCAAGCTCCTCCAGAGGGCAGTTTATCTCATCTATTTAGGATCGTTAGGTAGGACAGGATGAATTGTCTTCTATAGCAGAGGGAGATAGATGTCTCCAGAGAACAACTAACTCAGTCAATGTACCTACATTTCGGAAACATGAAGTCAGAGAAATCTCACCACAAAGTTGCTTTGGGGATAAAAATTGATTTAGCTGACTTTGGAGCCCTAATGCTTTTCCCCACTTCCATTCCAACTATTTTTTGCAGAACTAACATAAAGAAACCGTGATCCCTTTGAAATCAAGAATCTTCATTGTGGACCAGTACACTTCTGCTTACCAGAAATAAAATCAGCTTAATGCAGACCTGTTTTGAGGACAATCTCCAGTAAAATTTGGCTTTCCTTCACAGACAGCCTCATTGCTTTCTGCCCAGGTGACTATCACATCAAAAATAGTTGGCATCAGCTACTTAGAAGTAGCATTACTACTTAAAAGTAGCATTTTTAATCTCAGTCTGCACCTAGGATGTTGAAGTTTCCCTTGATAATGCAATCCTGAGGGATATTTTTCCCCTTAGTAAGAACTTCGGCCCAGGCAGATGTCCAGACTTGGGGATTCATCTCAGTCTCGGCACCATCTCTAGAGAACTTCCATCCAATCCATAAGAACTTCAGTTCAAACTGATTCTCTGCCAGTCGTGCTACATTATCTTAATACTTCTCCTTACACCCTAAGCATGTAAGCATCTTCTCCATTCAGTTCATTCATGGAAAGCTGTTAACTAACTTCTCTGTCTGTGTAACAGAAACAGATTTCCTTTATTGCCCCATCAGTGATCTGTTGCTCTTTTTTTTACTCATTTGGTTCCTTAGACTGCTTATGTTAAACTCTATGATTTGTTTCTTGTTGATATGATCAAGATTCACAGGCAGAAGTGTCTTAGATCTCCAGCAGGAGCTGCACAGGGAAGTGCTGTTTCAGGGGAGTGTGCAAACAACTTCAGAAGTCTTGCTGCAGGATGAATTTTTTCTCCCAGAGCAGCATATTTCTCTAACACTGATAACACAGCTTGAAGAACAGAACCACATCCCAGACTCATACCTAGGAGATGCATCTGTAAAAGACTGGATGGGCTTAGAATTGAGAGTAAAACCTGTATTTTGGGGTATAGTTTATGTATTGAATCAATTCTTTACCTGTTCCTTGACACTCACCATCTTCATTCCCCCAAGGGATTCCTTAATCCATTACTGTGCCCTAGTTTCTCGTTCTTTGTTATCTCATACATTAACACCTACTATTTGCACATTTATATACACAGAAAAGCACCTTGTGAGTTTTCAGAAGGAAGTACTCATCTCTATCTTCAGACATCTCTAAAAACCTGGCCCTGAGGCAGTAACTGTTTACTATAAACGAAAGCAGGTACTTTGCAAAATGAAATGATTCCCTGACAACATCATTCCCAAGGGAGAGAGGGAGGAGAGCAGGGACAGGATAAGAGACTTTAATTGTCTCCCTTTCCAGCAGGAAGCAAGCAGAAGGCATAATTGTTAATTGCTGTTAATTGTTAATTGCTGCCTCTTCCATCTGTAAAGCTTCCATTAGGAACTAATGAAAACTTAGAAGAGCTTGAATGGGTATATTGCTCTCTAGCTCTGTAACTTTTTTCCTCTATAGCAGAAATGGGGTAAGTTTTCCATTGACATTTGTTTAGACCAGTGCACAGAATCTCTAGCCAAGCCATGTGTCTCAACTATGCCAGAGGAGCACATTGTTGTGAATGCCATCTGAAACTTGATGAGTATTTTGCTCTTATTTTATCTCTTATCTGCACTGCTTTTTTTCATGAGTGGGGTACTTGTTCTATAGGAGAGCACTGCCTAATTTTCTTTAATGAAAGTCTTTCAGTAGCAGCCCTAGAGCACAACTCAAGAAATGTATCTCAAGACCCATTTCTGCTAGTCATCCTAGAAAATCCCTGCTCCCAATCATCTGATCTGCAGAAAGCCTCCATGCCTTGCAAAGCAGACAACAGAAGTGGTTGCTTTTGTTATCCCACACTAAGGACACTTGCTCGGATGAATCTCAGGTTTGTAGAGAACTGGAGGATTGCTGCTAATGAGCAGAACCCACTGTAACCGGTGCTTCAGGACCCCATAATAGCAAACCCCTGTATAAATAAGTCTAAGCACAATTAATTTGGACCAAGTATTAACACTAAGGCTTAGAAAGGGAACTAACAAATCCACCTTTAATTCTCACCGTAAGTTATTGTGGCAAGATGTTCGTATGTGTCTCTGTTGACAAACCTTGAATTTCCTTTTATCGAGCATTTTACCTTATCCAGGCTTATTGAGTCATCCTTATTTTAATCAAATCTGGAGGCACTGGGCTGTATGTAGGATAGGAAGACAACAGATCAGTACTGAGAGCCTCTATATGTATTTTGTGCATCTTTCTATCTCCCTATCTGTAAAATGGACAAAGTACTGCTTCCTGCATTTCAAAAAACTGTGAGTTCCTTAGTGGTAGATAACTAAATATTATGACATATGAAAGCACGGGGTATGGATATATCATAGACTTCACACTTGTATTTCACACTCTCTATTAATGTGGCACTTCATGGTGACATGATACTCACCAAAGGCTTCCTGGGAGCAGATTTGAAATTTTATTTATTTTTTTCTTTCAGGGCTAGAAGCTGTTAAGTTCAGTGTGTATCTGCAATGGCAAATGGAAGGTGCTCAATGAACGGTAATGATAGGTTTCTAGTTATAAAAATAGCATTTCCTATGCTGGGGGAAGACAAAAAAATACTGTGTGAGATTTTTTTTCTGGCATTGAGGTAGTCATATTAGCTTTTTAAATAGTGTGGAAATTGACAGATTGTAAAAAATAGAGAGCACAATCACCGGAGAGTGTATGAAAATCTGGCAATATGGAAATTACAGATTTTAATATTTCTCCCTGAGTCAATGAAATATGCAGAGGAACAACTGAATAATACAGCAAGCTCTGTGTAATCCCTAGGTAGCTAGAGTTAGAAGATACTTGGTCCTGGTTGGTTTTTCCTTAGTTAATAGCAAATCCACCAAATTACTTCAACTGTGAAGGATAGAAAAATCCTCTCTGAAGTTCAATTGTGGTACAAAGCTGCTCTATCAAATATCCACATTTAATGATTCTCTGGTAGTTTCTGATCTTGCTGAATTCTTATTGCAACAGGAAAAGTGAGTTGGCCTAAATTTGTGCAGCTGCTATCAGCATTCATTTGTCATGATGGATTTTCCTGGTGATCCATCAAACCCAGCTTTTTTTCTCCAGCAGAAACCAGCAAGCCACCTGAAACAGTGGGGAGGTCTGTTCCCTGAACCAGGCTCACCAGCTTGTGACTGGCTTCATTTTTAAATCGAAAAATATTTCTTCCGAATTTAGAAGAATTCTGAATGGACATCAGATTCAGGATTTCTCCTTCTGTGGTAATAGAACTGCAGAGTGAAAAGATCAATTCCTTCATTAAAGAGTGCAAAATATTTTGTTAACTAACATCCATCACAAAATGACAACAGCGATCTGTTCCTGCAGTGCTCAAACCTATGCTAGGAAAACAGCAACATCAAACCAAGCAGATAGCTGGCTGTGAAGCATGACCAAATGAGCTGTGCCTTTGGCTCGAGAGCTCTTTTTTTCAAGAAGTTCTGTTTAGTTTCAGTGCCTGACCTGCATTTTGAATAATGGATTGCAGCAGCTTCAAAATACAGGAGAAAGCTGAGCCAGAGCTTGCTCAGCCTCCCAAATTCAGAAGAGCACTTTAGCATGTGCTTGATTTAAGCATTTATTTAAGGGTCGATAAGGCTGAAAAATACACTTATGCCTCTCTAATTCGATGTTTCTCAAATCATACTGCAATACAGACCAGTGACTCTACCTGTCTTCCCCCAGTGTAGAGCCAGAAACAACTCCAATGGGTGGAAAACCTATTTCTAACAAAGCGAGACAAGGGGGTTGTTAATACTTAAGAGTTATGTGAGTGTATTCTTGTGTCAACTAGGCAGAGAGGCACTGGCAGGATTGTCCAGGGAGTCCTGCAAGAAGAAGCAATGCTGTGTATGGAGAGCACTGAAATCAGATCATTTTACTCATTCCCATTTGGGTTAGCACAGAAGGAAGTTGCACTGTGAAATGATACTTGTGTTGCCTACACAGATGTTGTCTACAGCTCAAGAATCACCCACCCAAAATTAAAGTGGCTTCATACATCGGTAAAGGATTTTATAATGTGCTGGAACACAAGGTAGGGACAACATATCCATTATTGCAGATGGGAAAGCAAGCTCCAAACAATAGCATGGACAGGCGGAGTGTGACTAGAGCTAGCTAAGTTCTGATGAAGTTTCTCATGAGAGGATCTGATCCTTTTAGCTCTGATTCAGGTTTTCTAAGCTCAAGATATCGTTGTACTAGTCCTGAAAAGGCAGTTTTCACTAGAAGCAGGATTCAAGTGCATCTGTCTGATTTTTTTGAAGTTTCCATTGAAAAGCTTCATGTTTCCAATAATTCTGGCTGTAATTCTCACAAATACAGGTGTTTCAGACAGAAGAATACTCCTCACACATCTTCCCTTTTAACAGCAAAATCAATCTGCCTTGCACTGCTTGGGCATAGAAAATTTCAATAACAGCTTTGAAGCAAGTATATAATTTTCCTATTCTCTCTCTACAAGCTCTACTTTCTTGTTAAATGTGACAGAGTTAGCCCTGGATCAACAAGGTAGAACAAATATAATCCCCCAGTAACAAGAGGAGTAGACCCTTTTGGCGGGGAACAATCAATCCCTTCCAGTGGCACGTGCCTAATGGATTTGTCTCTCTCATTAGCTCTGCGATCCTAATAACCGCTGTCTCTGCCGAATGACGGATGTGTTATGTCGGCCTCTTCTCCCGTCTTCTCCTCCCTTCCTTGCCTTGTCAGCAGCATGCTAATTTATGTAATCAATTCCTAGTACTGCTTAATGAATAGCTTTGAAGTCATTAGATTCATCTACTGGTAGAAGGGGCTGATTGGTCAGCCTCTGAATCGTTTCCATTCTCTGAAGCTCGACAGTGTCAGCCAACATAATTGCTTTAGAAACACCCTTGGGAGACACAGAGGAAGGAGCTGTGTGTTTCCCCTTTATACTTAAGTGGAAGACAAAGTGGAAAAGTAATAATACTTAACATTTTTACCACATTTTATGTCATTAAGACGCACCCTAAACATTAACTAATTTTTGCAGCATGCCCAAAAGGCGAATTATTGCTTCACTTATACAGGAGAGAATCAGTAGTAAAGACAGGAGTTCCCAAGTTGCTTGGATCTTGCAGATGATGAGGTACCTTTGTGCTCAGGAAGTTTAATGGAAACCCAGATTCACAATGTCCCTTTAGTGCCCAACTCCAATGGAAATCTGTCAGGAATATAAGCTCTAGGATTTTAAATTGCACAAAAATCAGAAATCATCATTGACTTATAAATGTAGGAATACATTCAAATGTATTATGTGTGTTTCTTTTCAGGAATGTAGTCTGATGGAAGCACACAGACAGCTGCTGACAAGTTACAACTACTATGTTTTGGTGCAAGGAGGTTTTTTTTTAATCTTTGTTGACAGCTCTGTGGATGCCTTTCTTGTCATCATCCAAGTACTTTTCAGTCTTCACATCCGACTCCTGACCTCCTGGCAATGGACACAGAGGTGTACAGCTCAGCTCATCTCTCCTGTGCAATGTGCAGCTGGCACAGGGAAAGGAATTGTAGAAAGGGAGCAAATGCTTGTGGAATTCCCAGCCAAATGCAAAGTATGGATCCTAGCAGTGTGCTCCAAGGGGACCCTGCGTGGATGCAGTTTGATGCTTGGGTCAGATACTCAAATTCTCAGCCACCCTGTCAAAGCCATTGTAGATGCAGGCTGGGAAAACAACCACAACACACTAATTTAGCTCAGAGATGGTAAGGAGGTGAGCTTTCCTTTTGGCTTTACTGTATGCTACCAGCAAAGCTCAATACTACTTTAATTACTCAAAAACTTTCAAATACAAACAGTTTGCTGTGCTTTATAATGTTTATTCAAGGGTTTCAGGCTCCACAGTGGGCTGTGATATGCAGTGGCCTCTGGCCACACCATCTCAGTAATGACTCTGGCATTTCTGACAGAGACTAATAGCAGAAATTGTTATCAATGTTTTTGGGAAAATACTGCAAGCTAGAAATTGGATTTCCCCCCCTCCTGCCTCCTCCTTCACTCACTAATGAGATCCTTTTTCAAAGTGCCGATGCTAAAGCTGTTAGTTGAGATGGGCAATTTATTTTCTGGGCTTGAGACCCTAGACCTAGTAACATATAGTCGTTTATTTTACTGCATCATTCATATACAATTACGTGATACATTAAAGGTATAGCAGGAAGACAAGTTTCCTTATCTTGGGGACCTGTAAGATAGGATATTATGAGATGCTGCAGCATGATGAACATGAGAGGAAGGACTCTGACACTCCAGTGGTTGATGTTCACTGGTGCAAAGGACACAAAAGTGATAGAGTTGCACCCTGGATGACCAGCTCCAGTGTGGGTGTTTCCACTTACAGTTGCAGATATTTGGGGGCTGCTGCAACTTGTGTAATAGAATTGCTTTCCTCCATGCTTTTCTCTGTACTTGCACAGACTTATAGAATTGTGGAACAGTTAGGGTTGGAAGGGACCTTAAAGATCACCTAGTTCCAACCCCTCTGCCACGGGCAGGGACATCCCACTAGATTAGGTTAACCAAAGCCCCACCCAAACTGGCCTTAAAAACCTCTGGGGATGGGGCATCCACAACCTCCCCTGGCAACCTGCTCCTCCCCTTCAAGAGTACCTTGAATTTCTCTCATTGTTTTCCAGGCTGTAGAGATGTAAATTATCTCTAATTGGGTGAATATGCTTTGCGCTTCGTCTGTGGAAACTCAGGCATGCATCATCTGCAAGAAACTATTTTATAAGCATGTTGTTATTTTCATTAAGACAGGAATATATTAATTTTTTATTGGTATATGAATTTTTTATTAATATCTGAAGAAAAACAGAGAAAACAGAAGATTCGAGTGTACAAGTTTGTGCCAATCACCCTTAGTGACGCCCCTGCTGCATCCTGCCTCGCCTCTGACTACTGCTCCAAGAGTGAACCTCTCCCATCCATCCCATATCACATCAGCACCAAGGGGGATCATTGCAGGTGTCCTAGAAGGTCTCATACAACACTAGAGGTCTACATGTGAGCAGCAGCATTGTGTCTCAACTTACCCAATTACTGAGAGGAAAAACCTTGTGTTAACTTCTTGTACTTGCTGCTCAAGAATGTCCAAGGGACCCTAATACATTTAGTATTTTGCAAGAAACTTTTTGTGCATGGTTTATTTGATTTGATTTGTAAAGGGAGACAGCAAGGCAGTTGTCACCTCTTCCTGTGTAGGTACCTGGTCTAACAGAGACAGGAGGTGCTTGGCGCTTGGTAACAGGTTACTGCCAAGGTTGAGATACAGGACCTTTTTGTTTTATTCTTCATCTAAATAAGTTAGTGCAAAGAGATTTCCCTGGTGGAAAATTGCCTGTTACAGCTAGCTGTGCAGAATGGATGAGTAAATGTTTGGAGGCTGACCCTTTGATCACCTTCAAAATTAGAGAAAGTGCAAGCATCCAATTCAAGTTAAGGTGGAAATAATATATTACTTCTTTCATAGCCAAGGAAAACAAAAAGGGTTGAAGTGAACCTAGCACAATGTTCCTATGAATTGCAGAGTCACAGGATTACAGAATTGTTTAGGTTGGAAAATATCTTTAAGATCATGGAATTGTCAGAAAGCATTCCTATGTATTATCAGAAATGCTTCATTCAAAGTCTTTTATGTGTAACTTGGTCATTTGTAACAATAGGAGAGCTAGACTGAGGTGCTTTTCATAAAGAGGGGAGGGGAACAGTTCAGGGTGAATATGCTCAGGTTTTGGAGACTACAGAGACTCAGGTGTCGTCCACCGCCCCTCTCTGCCTGGGAGAATGTAAATGTTTCACAGTGTTCTGCATCTGCTTTTTGCAATTGCTCCTGCTTCTGTCTTCATAGAATTACAGAATCATTGAATAGTTTAGGTTGGAAGGGACCTTAAGGATCATCCAACCACCCTGCCATGAGCAGGGACACCTTCCACTGGATCAGTTTGCTCAAAGCCTCATCCAACCTGACCCTGAACACCTCCAGGAATGGGGCTTTCACGACTCCTCTGGACAGCCTCACCACCCTCATAACAAAGAATTTCTTCCTAATAACTGAATCTCCTCTTGTCCATCTTAAATCCATTACCCCTCTTGCTATCACTGCACTCCCTGATAAAGAGCCTTTCCACAGCTTTCCTGTAAGTCCACTTTTATCACTCTGCTTTGCATAAAATATTCAAACTTGCATTGGAGAAGGGCGGGAGGCACAGCTTTGAGCACATCGGCTCCTGAGCACCAAAGGACAGGACATTCTGCAGGACCTCTCTTTCACAGGTTTTAGTACCATTTGACTTTGCCTGGTAGGGGGATACAAGTATTGCTGAAGTACAAGACTTATTTTGCACTATGGACCAACATCTTTGGCTCTGGAAAACTGCTTAGTAACCTGTGTCATTTGTACATTTGCTTCCATTGAGTAAACTTAAAGTGAAGCAGTTCACATACATGGTGTGGTTCCAAAAGAAGAAAGCAACACTTTTCCCTGTGTTACTAGTCAGCCTTTACATTCAGAGAGGATAAATGTGATTTCAAATCTCTGGAGGTCAAGAAAATTGAATCCAAGTTTACCACCTCACTGCTGGATTACAAGAAAATAGGTGCTGTCATGTTGGCTTCGCAAAGGACTCCAGGGTAAAACCAGATTTCAGCTGAAATGGTTCAGTAAATTCCATTGTCACAAGCAGTATTCAGTTTGCAGCTCTTACCTTGCCTTGCTCCTCTGGTAGCTCTCAGAGGCTCCTGTGGGCACTGCTTCTCTCCTGGTGAAATGACTTCAAGAGACTCATTGTCTACTTCTGCTACTGTCCAGTTTGGAGAAATAATTTAATATTTACATGTTCACTTTTCCCAGTTTTCAGTAGTTACATATAATACTTGAAATCTAAGTAAATAAAAAGTAAGACTAAGTAAATAAAATCTAAGTAAATAAAAAGTAAGACTGGTAATTTGATAGTACTACAGACTCATCATTAGGACTTAGATAATTTAAATATGACAAGGAAGCCAAAACTTCCTTATGCTGTGGCTTCAACAGTGCCTCTGAATTTCAGTAATTCAGCTCCTTCTGTGGTCTCTTTTATCAAAATGTGGTGAACTCTTCGAAAGTCACCCCTCAAACATAATGGAGAATGAAGAATTCTTACGATAATTTCCTCAAAATGTATCAAAGCACTAACCAAAGGTGTACCGAGTTGCAAATTTATTTCAGGTATTTATAGGGTAAAGATTTAGCAAAAGTATGTTTATAATAGAGCTTTCTCACAAAGTAACTATATGCAGGACAATGTAATATTACAGTGCATATCAGAGAGACCTTTACATTAGGAATGTAATTTATTTTCCTAATGGAAATATAAGAGTTTCTGCTGATGTTTTGGAGACTAAAATGTGTTTTCCTTCTCCCTGAGCTGTTTATTTTTCCTCACTTTGGCATCTTATTTGTATTGTTTCACAATTTTACTGTGACATCTGGCTGCAAAATGAAAATGTAGCCTACAGGAAATCATAAAATTGTGTTCCCTACAGTGCCTCTGTCAGACAATAAAATAGCCATCACTAGAAAATTGTGTTTACAAAAGCTATTATTTGTAAATAGGAAGTTCTCTTCTTGACATCCAAATGAATACATAGGGGCAACTTTTCAGGAAAAAATGTAAACTGGCTTCAGGATGGCTCTACCAATTTTTGCAAGTTGGAGATCTGTTCAGGACACCCTCTTTCCTTCCCACTACTTGCTCTGAAAATATCTAAAAATTCAGCTCTATTAGATGTGTACAAGGTTGGTTTTTCTGGTTGGTTGGTTTTTGTGCACGAGTAAGGGTCATCTTTCACTGTGTTAATCTCTTCCTATGACTGATTTCACTGGCCAACTCATGGTCTTCTGAGTGATGTCTCTGTCCAGATTTAGGCAAAAATTTCTGAACGTAATAGTAATTTGGGCTTCACCATCCTCTTTTGAAATCTATGAATAATACTACTAGGAAGTCAGTGGGATAGTTAATACTGGATTAGAAGCAGTTCCAAGATTACCATCACAAAGCATTAATACATTGATTTCCTAAGCCTACTATAGGCCTAGGAAAAGAACGAAAGCAGCATGATTACCTGCTTACAAATCGGTTACGTCCATACAGACAGTGCAGAGGAAAATGCAGGTAGATCAAAGCACAATTTTGACAACAGACTTGCTAAACAAGTTATTGGAGCAACTTGTTCTGAGGCAAAAGAAAGAAAGGCTTGCCTACAGGCCCCACTGCATGGAGAAGACCTTGCAAATTTTACAGATCAAGAGGAACTGGTTTGAGAAGAGGTTGCTTGAAGTTGGTAACCTTGTTCTGTTCACCTGATGGTGAATCGAAATGGATTATATTATAGCACTGCCATGCACTGAAGGAGAACATGAACACACAACTGAATCTGAGCTTGCAATTGCAGACAATGGAAGGAAACAAATACTTCTCAGGTGCAACTTACTTTGAACAGTCAATTTGGGATGAAATGGGGTGTGCAAAACATCTGTTTGCGTCCACTGACTTGGAAAAGACGAGAAGTGACTAGTCCAGATGGAGATGTTGTTCTCTCAGTGAAAAGTGCAGTCATAATTGTTCAAGTCTGCTTGCGTGTGGGAATTCAAAATTGACTGCATCATATTTCCTTTGAGGCAACCAACTTCTACAACTTGTTGCTAAAGTAACTGAACCGGACTGACCTTTTCTCTTTTTAGTTTTACTAGAAAAAACATGGAGTCAAACCACTGATTTAGCATTCTGTCTCATCTAATTGCCTCTCCTTGAAAATAGTCAGTCAGCCATTCCTGAATCCTTGCAGAGGACTCCAGCCAGTGTTACAGAAGAGAGATAGGAGAGTGGTCTATATAGAAGAGTAGTCTACAGAGATAGACCACTGCCAGCTCCTTTTGGCTGTCTCACAATTGAATCAAACCTTTAGTATCTGGGAAATCTAACGTTTCTTAGAATCATAATTCACTGAGAAAATCTTCTTAACAGATATAACATGGAGTTGCATTGAGTTCAGTAGAGTGAGCAAAAGATTTCACCCAAGATGATAACTCTTTGCCACAGGCATTTTATTTTGATAATTTTCATGCAACAGACTTAGTTACCTCAGATCCTTAAATCATTCCATTAGCTGCCACAGATTCAGGCTAACGACTCCTTTTTCATAAAGGGACCTACAGGAAGGGAAATAGATACTTCATCAAGTTATCAACCAATAAACTGGACTTTTAAACTGTGAACAAACAGAAAAAGACTTCGCAATGTGGGCTACTATAGACTCTGGTGTGCTGCTTGCATTGGTTTTAATGGGTTTTGTCTTCATGGCCTGTACAGGGAACAAACTTGGAAATCCATATTACTCAGAAAACGTAGCTGATAACATGCACTGCTTATATCTCTATAAGTGCTGTATCACTATTTATATTTCTGCAGCTGGGGAGTTGATCTAATCACAGAAAATGTCAAATAATGGTAATAAATTAATAGATTTGTGTGTTACCTGCTTTCAGTCACACAGCTTCCTCAGTTTTTCTGAGTTGCACTTCAAAAGCTGTTGGTGATTCTGTCTGAACAGATGCAGGTATCAGTTGCATAAGGGCCAGAGTATGCAAGAGAGACAAGCAGTAAGATAACAACACTTACTTATGTTACTTTTCCTCTTCCAGACCTAAGTCTCCTAAACCGACATCCTGCAGTTGCATTGGCATATGGTGACTTGCATGTCTGTGAAGAAGTCCATTGTTTTTCAGTTACTACAGATGGTATAGATTTGAATTTATCCGATCAGTTATTCAAGCCATGCGTGTTAGATGAATTCTATACAAACTGCTGTTCACCATGAGCTGTTAACCCTCAGCTCCCATTTAGGTCAATGGAGACAGAGGGGCATTTTTCAAACAGAATTCACATGACTGATTTTAGATAATTATTTTAAATGAGGTGAATCATATTTTAAAAGTGTTTATTTCTTCTGCTGACTATAAAAGTAGTCCAGACAACTGGTTTTGTTGTAGGTACTGGAAGCATCTTGATTGAGACAGATTTATTTGCTCCAGACTGACTGGATTCAATCTAACCTACAAACCTTTCCAGATCAACAAATACACATATTTAACTCATTTAAAAAGTGTTACAAATGTGCAAATAAATACTAGAAGGTATGCAAAGACAGAGGTTTGACAGTACAAAAAAATACTTGGGATTTTACTTTATAAAGAGCTTGAACTTAAGTTGCAAATATTTCTACATCAAAAATTGCCATCTATCTGCAAGATGAGATGTGATTTAGAACAGCTTATTGAACTAGTACAGTGATAACGGTGTTAAAAATTATATCTACCTATAGGTAGATGTATATCTATATGTATATTTATAGGTGACGCAATCTTGGTTTTTCTATGTTGCAGCCATAACATTTAATTTAAACATTAGTACCAATGGAAAACCTTTTCCCAGTCAATTAAACTAACAATGTGTAATTTAATTAACCAGTTGCTATAAATATAGAGTCGTGTAGTCTCAGACTGTAAAATTTTTGGTACTAGGAGAAATACACTGTGGGTTTTTCATTGTTGTATTTCCTGAAATTTTTCTTAATGCATTTATTGAGTGAAGCTCATCGAAACACATGATATCCAGAGACTTTTGCATTTAGTTTTACTGTGGATTAGGATTTTTCCATTTAAGGCCATTTGAAATTCAAAGTGGTTTCTATCAGAGAAGTTTCACTTAGAAGTAAGCTGCTGTGGCTTCCTGAGTTCCCTTAGAAATCGACTTATCCAAGTTATTGCATTAAGTGCCACAACAGTATTTAATTTCAGACAGTCAGGAAATTGACTGTTACACATCTTTATTGGTACAAAGTTTGCTGGTAATTTCTAATTTTAAAGCTCTTTTGGACCTTGTGCCCAGGTGGCCAAGAAGGCGAATGGCATCTTGTCTTGTATGAGAAACGGCGTGACCAGCAGGTCCAGAGAGGTTATTCTGCTCCTGTACTTGGCAATGGTGAGACTGCTGCTTGAATCCTGTGTTCAGTTCTGGGCTCCTCACCACAAGAAGGATGTTGAGGCTCTGGAGCGAGTCCAGAGAAGAGCAACAAAGCTGGTGAAGGGGCTGGAGAACAAGCCTTATGGGGAGATGCTGAGGGAACTGAGGTTGTTTAGCCATGAGAAGAGGAGGCTGAGGAGAGATCTTATTGTTCTCTACAACTACCTGAAAGGAGGTTGTAGAGAAGAGGGTGCTGGCTTCTTCTCCCAAGCGACAGGTGATAGGACAAGGGGGAATGGCCTCAAGCTGCGCCAGGGGAGGTTCAGACTGGATATCAGGAAAAAAATTTTCACAGAAAGTCATTGGGCACTGGAACAGGCTTCCCAGGAAGGAGGTGTTTGAGTCACCATCCCTGGAGGTGTTTAAAAGATGGGTAGGCGATGTGCTCGGGTACATGGTTTAGTGGCAGATAGGAATGGTTAAACTCGATGATCCAAGAAGTCTTTTCCAACCTAGTGATTCTATGATGCACCAAGCCCTCAAGACTATTGTGAAGGAACAAAATACTGGTTTTTGCTACTAACAAAAGTGCCTGAGAGATTAAGCATTGAGGCAAATCTAGCATTAGAATAGGTCAACAAGACAGATGATCCATTAAGAATTCATCCAGATCATCAACAAAGATCTGACAAGATCAGAAACAGAACTCAACCTCTACTGAAAACTAAAATTTCCTGCCTTTAAATCTGATTCTGATATACCAGTCTCACGTAATATTCTTTTTCCCAACGAAGTAGTATAAAAGCTTCGTTGGACAGAAGAATTGAGAAACTGCATTTCCAACAAGCATATAGTTAGATGCTAAGATGAAAAAGTCATATATCAGGTCAAGTTTTAAAATGAAGTTATTTCTTCTGTATTGCTTTTATTATTTTCCATAGGAAAATACTAAGTATGACTGAACATCAGCGAATCAATTCCATTTTACTTTACAGAAGTTTTCTGTTCAACCAAGACCATCATAAGAAAGGATCTGTCTTGACTGTATATCCTTTGTCAAGTGCCCCAGGTCTGTCTTTATCTGATACATCCAGGAACTGATCACATTCCTTTCTAAAGAGTCATCGGACTTGGCCATTGGTAGAGGACACCATAAACACAATGCAAGTGGATTGTGGAGTCGAGACAACCGAGTGGTGCAGCAATATAGGATTGTAAGAGTTGTTCACTCTACAAATTCCACACCACTAGGCTCAGCCAATCACCCAAAACACTTCTTCATTTATTCTCACAGTTCAGGCAGTTCTTTTGACAAGAAAAGATATTTTCTAACTTTATGGGAAAGAAGAAATCGGAAGCTGGATGTTGTACTTGGTCATTCTTCTGTCTGCCTGCTTCAGTTGCATGGGGGAATCTAAGGGATGGTAAAACCACCTACTCACTCCTCACAAGAGTAACAAATTAAAGAAGTCATTCCTAGTCTTGAAAAAGGAGCTATAACCAAACAGGTATCCATATATCTGTCCCCTTTTCTTCTCTCTCCCAGCACATCCTTTCCCCCTTTAAAATACTACCCATCTCACTAAAAGGAATAACAAAAGCCCAAGAAAGACAAAGGCGAATGCATCCCTGCTGCAAACTACTCTGTAGATCACAGTAACTAAACGCTTCATGTGTATGAAGATAACACAGAGCATCACCCTGGACCAGGAGGCTCTTGCTGCAGGATGCAGTGGGCTCAGTGGAGTGTATTAATGATTCATGCTCCCTTTGCCGGCACATAATGTATCGTAATCGTACGGAACCAGTGTACAGCGGTACTTCAGACACATTTGTCCAGCTAATAGTTTGACTTCATCTGAAATGTTTCATTGGGTCACTGACCTATTAATTGTAGGCAGAGCGCAAAGGAAAATGTATAGTCGATACACTCCCGAGTCAGACTCTCTCCTTCAGTTACCAGGCAACATCCTTCAGCTTTGCACAGCACTGCTAATACTTTTCCTTTCTTGCCACTGCAAACTTAGAGATGGAGAGCATGTGTTCATGAGAGCATCAGAGGGTAAGAGATGAGTCAGAGCATATTTTAGTTAGCTGGCTTTTTACAAGCATTAAGCAATGCACTCCTGCAATAAACAACTATGCCAGAGCTAATACTCAATAAACAGTGTGCTTTATAAGCAATTAGGGACTCACATTGTGGAACAGCCATTTCAGTGGAACGTACACTACTACTCTAACAATGCTTAGTAAGATAAGTGGCTTGTTAAAAGCATCATAATTCTCCTTTAAAAATCAATTAACAGTTTGGTGCATTTTTTTTTGGTCTATGGGCTGCTGAGTCTCTTATGCAGATAAGATGAATCCAGGGAACTCTTTCTCATGTTCTATTCATTGGCTGCTGTTTAACCCTCAAAAGTGCAACTGGAAGCAAACCTGCAAAATAAATAAATAAAATTATACTACCATAGTCCAGTTCAGTTGTTTTTCAGCCCAAGAGACAGTTGAAGATGCTCAGATGAGACAGATAAATGTATTTCCTTCAGGCAAAGGAGAAGCCAGGGCATATTATAAAACCATTTCCTTTATGTTTCTTGGTATATTTTTTTTATTAAATCAAATTAATTAACAATTGCTTCCCCAAATCTTGCTGGGTTAGGGGGCAGAGGTTTAGTTTAGAGAGGTTTGTTTGTTATTTCTCCACAAACAGGCAGCATATAGTCCTTTTTCTGAAGATACAGAATATGTCTTCCTTCTCTTCCAAAGAAACCTGCTTCATGCAGTCCCTGGGAACAAACAGTCTATCAGGGCACCAAGCTCAGAAAAGAGGGTGAGAAAGTCACGGGAGAGGAACATGCTGGCCATGTGATTCCTTCGTCACTAGCAGGCAGGGCACTTAAGAACCAAACGTCCTTCTCTCTTCTCCTCACAAGAATGGAGATGTTTCCAGCTTGCAAAGGTAAAAAGTAAGAGCCCTTTTCTAAGTGAGACTGAAAACTTTCATCCTCTAAATAGTCACGGGATTTTCTCAGCTGAATCTGATGCACTCCCTATTTCTCCGTGAGCAGTGATGTGCTTTCCCTGCCATCGATTTCCTATCAGCCCTTTATAAATGCCTTCTTTCTTCCCTCCCTGATTAATTATTAAACTATTAAATCAAACGCTGTGCCCAAGAGTTTGTAAATCAAAACACAACCTCCACCTGCCTCTCCTCAAATGCTGAGCTGTGTAAGCTACACGTTTTGCTAGAGGAAAGTCAAACGCTGTTGTCTGGGAGCTTCCTTTTCTCCCCAGCCAGGCCTCCCAGCAAACAAGTAAGAAAAGGCAGCAGACTTTGGAAGATGAAAAAGAATCATTACTGGACTTCGGTGCAGGAATTCTCTTCGTATTTACAGCATTTACTAAGCATGCACTGGATAACCAACACAGTTTGTGTGTACTTTTCAAATGCAAGTAATAGCAAAAGAGTTTGTAGAGACTATATTCCTGTTGGACTGTCTTGATCTCATGGATGAATATACGCAGAACCTCAGAGGTGTTATAAAAGCACATTGTGCTGTTGGAGATGGAACACGAAAATGGAAAGCACAGGATTTCAGAATAATAACTTTTGGTAGGAATTGTGCTGTAACATGAGCTGTTTGGAGGAATTTTCAGGTATTATGCTTGGATTAAACTACCTAGAAAGTTATTTTGTCTTATCTACCATGGAAAACTAAATGCTTTCGGGAAATAGATGAAAAAGATATCTGAATGCTTTGGCTGCCTAAAAGTCAAACAGCTAATTCCACCCATCGGCAGGGCTGCAGAGCCAGCTGGCTTTTTCCTCTCTTCCTCTCCATCCCCCAGCCTGCCCCAGAGCAAGAGGAATGCATCACATTGCAGTGTTTTTGCTTTTATAAAGCTACTTCTCCCTAAGTCCTATTTTAGTCCCCACACTCTAAACTCTGAGAGCAATTGAACAGACTGAAAACTGGGAAGTGGTGCAATCCAAACAGGACACCACAGCTGCTCAGCTAGAGGTGTGTGTGTCTTTACAATGTGAGTAAATATTGAAGTACAACCTTTTCCAATCTAGAAAATACCTCTTGTCCACCTAAAGAGTTTTTTCTTCTGAACATAAAGTTCCTTCCACTTAAAAACAGATTGAGTGCACTGCTGAAGATAAACTTGTTCGTCTACACCCAAGCTCATACACAAAAATCAACCCAACAGGCAATATCAGAGTCAATAGAGAAATCTTTTTCTTATGCTAAGATATATACACAACAAAAAGTTTGCAGACATCACTCCTCAAAAATCAAATTCTTCTCTTTTTCTTATGATTACTTTTCTTCTCCTTTGCTTTTTAAATTTTTGTTTTTTAAAAATTAACTCCAAATGGGCTTATCACCAAGTCAGAAAGGAAGTCATAACATTGGTTGAATGATGCGACTCTGAACAGCCCAGGGACTAAAACTGGACCAAATATGTTCAGACCATTACAATACTGAAAGAAGAGAGAGATGGCTTCTTGCTGTCTGCTGCCTGGCTCCTCTGTGCTATGAATCTTTCACTGGTGCTTTTGTTTCAGCCAAGGAAGAGACAGAGAGAAAGAAATGTCACAAAAGCGATATAAAATGGACAGATGTATTACTTCTGAGAGTACTCTCATAAAAAAACTCAGTGTGCATATTTTATCTGTTCTAGACAACCTAATGCAATTTTCAGAATCACTACACATTTATTTCAGATGGGTCAGATCCTGTTCAACAGGAATAAAAAGGCTGTTTGGGACATTGTGAGTGAAACCCAAAGATTTTCATTAGCTTCAGAGAGCTTTGGAGCATGCTTTGTTGCTGAGGTAGCAAAACAAGAATAAGGCACACTGACTCTATAAGCCTTTCTATACTGACTGTTTATTAAAAATTGCATTTAAGTAACAAAAGTAAAGTGTTTTAACAATTTCACTGGGTCTTTAACTTAGACAAGAATTAAGCTGTCAGGTGTAAAAACCTCTTTCCTTACCAGTTCCTAATGTCTTTTTAGCCTCAGTTTGTAAAAGAAAAGTACATGACCAAAATCCTTGCCTTTTTCCCCACCCATGGACCTGATGAATTTAGAGGAGCTGAATTCAGCACAGTTTGAGGGTGGAAATGTTGTCTCTGGCCTCTAGACCACTGCTAACCTCAGTTCATTGTCGCTGCAGAGCCTTGCAGGAGGCATTTCAGCTGTCACACAGGCATGGGGAAATGTCTTACCATCATTGAAGAGATTTCATCTTTTTCAAGGCCAGCCTTTTAAGTCTGAAGGATGTTAAGGTTTTTTTTCTGTGGTTATGAATAGAACTGCATGATTCCTTTCCTTTCACCTTTTTCACCCCAGCCGAAGAACTTCTCGTGTCTTTCTGCACCCTCATTTTATCTTCTAGCTGCCTTCTAAGACACCCCTGTTGATGGATCACTCATCTTACTGTTGAGATGTGAGCATCCCTTAGTCGTAACCTATTTGTGTCTCTCAGTCAATTCCATCACCATCTCAGGGTTTTACAATTCAGCCTGGAAACCTCTCTTTGAATTCAGGCTTCCTACCTCCATAGAACATGGGAAGAAGGGCTGGCAGTCAAGAGGACTGAAAAATGTGCCAATTTTCCTCTATTAGGCCTCACTAGAAACTGCTTTTTCTTAAACAACCCTTTGTATATCAGAATATCAGGTACAGTGATACCTTGATTATGTATGTCTGTCATATAGGACCTTCAGTTCCATGGCTGGATAAGCAGGATGATTAACCCTAGATGGTCAATGGAGAAGAGCAGGTATTTCCAGGGCAAGATGGACCTGACTTCTTTTACTTGTTACCTAGAGATTAATTGCACTCTGAAAAAACAACACTGGTAAGTACCAGTGGAGGCTACAGATAGCAAATCCTTACTGAACGAATCCCCTCTCAAGTCCGGGTAATTGGGAACTAATGCATAATTAAGGAAATGATACCCTCAAATATGGTGAAGTATATGTAAAGATGTCCTGTGGATGATTTAGGTTATGGGATACCTTTTCCTTGAACAGTTTGTTGACACCTTTCGTAAGATAAGAGTTTTTGTATGTCATCAACATCCTGTCCTGCCAGAAGAGAGAGCCTGTGACACTCTTATAAATGACAATCTGCTACTCACATTTAGCTTTGAGAAAACACTTCCTTCATTTTAATACTGAAGGATGTTCGTTCCACTGTCAATGCGATTGGTCAGAAATGCATCTAACAGAAGCAGTAAGTATTAGCGTTGATTAGTTATTCAGACTGATCTCAGTCCACTTTGATGTCCTGCCTTAGAAATTCAAATAAGAAATAAAGGCAATAGTATAAAGCCAGGGTTTCATCACCATCCCTGGAGGTGCTAAAAAAAAAGTGTAGTCATGGCACTTCAGGACATCGTTTAGTAGGCATGGTGATATTGCCTGATTTTAGAATTCTTTTCCAACCTTAATAATTCAATGATTCTATCAAAATGATCTGCTAGTCAAAGTGAGCATCCTTTGGGGAGCAATCACCTCTGGATTCATCCTAAAGAATGCTGCAGCATTTAACAGAGGCATAGCTAATTATCCTTGGCATCCTGTCAAACAGAAGCTTGCCACCTAAAAGATGCTCCTGTGAACTCAAAAGACAACTGAGAAAAGTTAATCCATAGGGAGTAGATGGAAATTTGCTTCTCAAGGTCTTCATGTCTAATGTAAAGTATCTATTTGGTCTGAAAACTCTGAAGAAGGGTTTGAAAACCCTACTCTGAAATGACCAGAGAGAAACACAGTCCCCTGGGTTTGATTTGGAGTTCAGGGGATTAAGCTGTGCTCCTCAGAGGCTCCCCTTCCCTCTAGTGACTTTAGAGGAGCAGATGGTGACCATGTTTTTATTAAACCCTTCTGTTAACTGCCCAAATAATCCAGTTTGCATGTATCTGGGCTCTCACATCGATTCCACTTGCTTTTTAAATCACTAATTGCCAGGGAGGATGACAGCAAAAATTCTCTGTTCTGCACGTCTGACATAATGTTGTAAACTCCCAGGGGTATGTTGCAGCATTGGTGAGGGGGTTTTATGATAAGCCTTCAATTGCTGCAATCATATCAGAGTTGCCTTGTTGTCTTCCCTTCCTCTCTTCTTTCTGTCTTCCTTGTGTTCCTTCTCGTTACAAGAAAAACCTGGAAAATGGGAACCTGGGGCATCTTTCTGCAGCAAGAGGAATTAAATCTTGCATTTCATTATTTTTAAATCAGGTGACATTTGAGCCCAATTCTTATTCTAGGAACTGACTGTACTGAAACCAACTCTGAGATAATCTCAGACATAGGGTTTGAAACTCAGGCACGAGCTCATGTTATCTTTAACTTGGTTTATAACAAGTTGCATGGAAAATATACTGCTTTGTTAGGTGGAAAAGTAGGCAAATTGGATCGTATCTTTTGCATTCTGTGATTAATCACTGCAATTGTATAACAGAGCAAACCCTGCTTTGTAGCTCACACTGATAAAAAGCTCTGCCATGTGCCTCCTGTTTTGAGCCAGAAATATATAGCAACAGCTCATGAAGTCTGTTATGATACCTGAAAAGCCTACGCTAAGCAAAGCTGAAATAAATGATAAACAAAACAGAGCCTATTTTTCTCCAGTTGTGTTTAAGTGTATGGGGGCTGTCAAGGCAAGATGCACATTAGCACTTAACAGAAAATGACTTCAGAGAGCAACTCGTAAACCTCCATTAATAACTCCCTGACAGCCTGGCAGTGCCGGTCTTGGCATTTATCTAACAGGCGGCCACTATTATACTGTGACAAGTTTTGCTTCTCCAGAGACCTCTAAAATACCTGTAGGATCTGGAAATGTTTGAGAAGGAAAAAGTGTACCATTTCTCCCTTCTTTACTTTGATTAGATTTATTGTCATATTTAATCCAGGGTGAATACTGCCTTTTATAGCACGACAGCTATAACTGCATATATGTTAGCTCAACCCAGTGTGAAATTATTCCTTTTCTGGATGAAAATGAATGACACAGGCTAGAAAATAGCTCTTGTTGGGATCCACATTTTAGGTATAGCATGCACTCAGGTCGTCAAGATGTTGCGTGCTCAGGCCATGTTTGTGTTCTATTGGTCAGGAGCAGCTGCATGCTCTCTAGGCATGGAAAACAGCAGGAAGAGTTCTGAAAGTCTCTTGCGAGGACACACCTTGAGCGTCAAAGACTGCTGATACTTGAAGATTAGAGATACAAAACAGCTTCTATCACATGGCCCGGGGACTGTGGTCTTGGATAAATCCTAAAAATGGTATAGATGAATGCTATGTAATCCTGGCAATCACTTATCTCCCAGAGGACAAAGACCCCATCTGCAAAATATATGGAAGGAACATACCAGCTTTGCAAAGCTCTAATTTAGCTCATGGCTGCGACTCTTCTAATAGTGACATATGACAGCTCTGTAAAAATGTTTTTAGCTGCCAAGACAAGCACTGGAAAAGGAAAGCCAGATTATGTTTGCGAATACAAGTTGAATTAGCTCCTTTCCCACTGTGCAAAGGGCAAAGGGGATTTATCTTGAGCACGAGATGGGGTTTGAGTATCTCCTGTAACACTGTGAATCCAGAAGATCAGAGGAGAGTAAAAAGTGCCTCGTTGTTAAAGAGAAAAAGGGAGATAAACAAGGAAATGTTGATAATTCAGTTTTACTTTAACTTCTTTCCCAAAGCAGAACAAGAACTAGTGAAAGAGGTGGAGTTGCTTAGCCAAAGGAGTAAAGGTTTAAGGGGAAAGTTTTAACAAGGCTGTTGCAAAGGAGAGGGAAAACTTTTGTGTGTGACAATGGCTGTCAGAACGGGAAATTATGGACTTCAATTTCATTGATGAATGATTAGGTTTTTTGATTCTCTTACCATTAGTTCAAGAATAGGGTAGGGGGGAGAGGCTCTGAGTACCTCACATTCTGGTTCCTTTTTACGAGCTGCAAGGTGGAATATAGGAGTTGATGGCTACTATAACAGAGGTATCATTGCAACATCTTTTGCCACAGTCCCAAGACCCGTTCAGTTTGCATGTGATGCACATTAGTGCATCTTAGAATGTTGCTCTAAGTCCTCTAAGTGGACTTGCCCCTAAACAGAAAAGATGCATACATAGTATGCATATTAGATAATCAAATACAAGCAGGCCTTATGTTTTCTCCAGCTTTCCTCAATAGAACATTTGGGTTTTGTCCCTTTAAACCTCCCTTAGCTGGGCCTTGAGTGCCACACTGCTACACATAACTCTAAACTCCTCCAAAGCTCATAAACCTGCAAGAATCCGACCTATGAATAACATGACTACTAACACCTCCAAACATATTTCCCAAGAGAGTTTTACTAAAGCTTGGAAAGGAATTTGGGATCCTCATCCTACCATATACAAAGTAATAACGATTTTCCATTGCTCCCAGGGAAATGAAAATACAGAATAACATCAATTAGATCCATAGTTACATCTACTGCCCATTGAGGGGGAAGAGGCATTAGGTCCCAGAGATTTAGCTTCAAGAGAAGTTCTGAATCAGGATTTGAGACAGTCTTTGATGTTAGTGAAATAAAAGAGAGAAATATTTCCCTCATGGAGCCAGAAAAAAAAATACCCTAAGCCTTCAGCCTGGCTTTCTTTTGTATCTCTGCTCCAGCTACTGCCTCCAGAATTCATTACAATAAGCAAACACTCATACATCATTGGTTTAATATGACAACTACGATGCTTAATAAGGCTGGAAGAAACGTCACTGTGACTCTATTTGAGCCTCCTAAACAATCAGTTATTGCTGAGAAGGTTACACCAGTTTTTATAGCTCAGGAGCTGATTTGCAATTTGTATTCATCTTTCATTTTGACTAGGCCAATTGTGTGCTCTATCTGCATTATCAGCTCCATAAAAATTCATTTCTATGCATAAAGATATAAGATATCTAATAATGCTTCTCCTACTTTGTATGAGTGTATTTGTGGTTTTATTTAGAACAGAAACACAGTTAATCTGGTAACTAAATTGTCTTTCTGTCCAGTTTCACTGCAGGACCATCCATCCACTCTAAACTCACCCCATCAGATTTAAACTGAATTGTTTTTACGATGAGACGGGGGAAATTTGTTTTTGTACAATTCATGAATTCTGAGTAACTGTGAAATTATTGCATATCAAACGTCTCACTGTACAGAGTCACCCTGGGCACAGAGGGCTCCTGACAGTTATGGCCCTGAAATATGGCCTGTTCCAGGGCCCAATGACTCTGTCCATGCAAAATTTTCCTAATGTCCAGCCTAAACCTTCCCTGGTGGAGCTTGAGGCCATTTCCTCTCATCCTGCCCCTTGTCACTTGGGAGAAGAGGCCAGCACCCTCCTCTCCACAACCTCCTTTCAGGTAGTTGTAGAGAGCTATGAGGTCTCCCCTCAGCCTCCTCTTCTCCAGGCTAAACACCCCCAGCTCTCTCAGCCGCTCCTCATAAGGCCTGTTCTCCAGCCCCTTCACCAGCTTTGTTGCTCTTCTCTGGACTCGCTCCAGAGCCTCAACATCCTTCTGGTGGTGCGGGGCCCAGAACTGAACACAGGATTCAAGGAGCGGTCTCACCAGTGCCAGTCTCATCTGTTTAACCAAAGTCTGTATAATACCACCCCAGGAGCCTCCAGCACCTTTACAATCTCCAGGCAGGTCTGTGCATACAAGTTTACTGGGAGAGCAGATCCAGCACCGGATTCCCAAGAGGAGGACAGGAGTACAGGAAAATACTGAACCTGTCATGAGGAGGTACAAATGCATCAGCCAGATAAATGTCTGGATTAATGGATATCATTGGGTATCCTAATAATTTGCCATAATTGATTATCTTGGATATTTCACTAACATTCACTAAGCAAAGAGCCATGACATTGTCAACTCTTCCCAGATGCTTGCTGTCTCCTTCTCAGCACAGGTCACACTCCTATAGCAGAGGCAACCGGAGGAAACTTGTGTCCTGGTAGCACTTGTTCACAGCCCAGCACCCTGAGAGAAGCTTGAGAAGTTTGAGGCAATGCATGAAATGCAACAGCTGATGTGAGAGAGGTGTTTGGTTGTCCCAACTCAGCTGTGGAGGCAGTGACCATCAGCAAAGGGTGGGACAGACAGGTAGCATCATTCAAAACTGGTAGAGGAAGGCTAGCAAGAGCCCCTAGTATAGACGTGGGTGCATATCCAGCTATATAAATGCCAACAGGACTTGTGTAATCCCCATCTTTTCTCCTCCCTTCCTCCTTACCTCACTTTATGCCTTCATTCTCCCTGCTCTCTCACCCCCTCCTCCGTCTTTTTATCTATTTTTTCATCTTCCTTTCTCCTGTGCCTTATTAAAATATCTGCCTGTTGCATGAGTCTTGCGTATAGATTATGTGCAGGTAGTTTAAAAACAAAAAGGATTTGTTGCTTTTTCACAATAGGTGTAACGCTCTTGTTAAAGTGCTGGTGTGTTGCTGTTCCTGGCTACTAGATCTCAAAAAACTGACTAAATATAATTTTTAACGTGGTTTCTAAACTAGGTTGCTATTGTTAGCCGTGATGATATGATAGTGATATGATAGATCCAGAGTCTGCAAAATCTTTAACAGGTACAGAATCATATTTTGATTAAGAAGTCTGAAAGGTGCAAAATGAGGCTGGCATGTTAAAGAGGCAGAGAAGCATCTGTCTGATCTCCGCAGGTAAAAAAGAAGCAAGAATTTGTCTTCAGGCAAGAGGACTTCCAGGGGAGTTCCACAGAGATCTCTGTCTGGCTTTGCATTCTTCAGTGTTCCTACAGTCTCTGTGAAATCTACTGGGCTGTATCCATATTACCTACAACGTGTAAGCGACAAACTCTTACGTTGTGTCTACTTCTTCTTACCCAGGGACCTAGGGTCTGGCAGCCCTCCGGAGGAGCAACTTCAGTAGTTCATTTCAGTTTTGCTGTGAGATACCACAGCAGTTGTGAGGACTAACTTGGGCATATTTGCCTAAGGTGTGAAACTTAGGCACTAGAAGCTTGTAGAGGGCAGGAAATAAATGTCAGGAGTCCAAGGTAAATGGGGAATTGGAGAAGGGACAGCTCCACGTCACTTGTTGCTCTGGAAAAGTGACAGGTAAGACTTAAATGACCTTCATCCCACTTGGTTCCTCCCTGCACGAAACTTGGAAACAACCTTTTTTTCTCACCACTGAGACCAAGTTATGCCCTCCAGTCTTGTCACGGGCTCCTGCCTTGGCTGAGCCCTTCTGCTTATTTTTTTCTTCCCTACCTGCCTCAGCACCCTCCTCCCAACCAGTTCTCCAGTGTTCCTCACTAAAGTATGTCCCTTTGTCCCCACAAACATCCCACTGTGTCATGGCTCTAAGAAGATAGCTCTCCAGCTGTGGAGGCAAAGTGGGATCTGTCATAGGGTGGAAACAAAGTCAGAGAGAGCTTCTTTTGCAAGTCCTCCCAAAGGGCTAACATGGAGGCAAGAGAGAGCAAGGAAGCCAAAGCTTCAAAATGACCTCTTCAGCTTAATAAAAGCACCTTCAGAATCTATAACTTCTACTGAATTTTACTTGCAAGATTCTCCAAACTGCCTGAATGTGAGATACTGTGGTTTTACATGTCCAAATCTTAATACATTCTGAAGAAACTTCTGATTATATGCTCCCCTCTGAGTAAAAGAGTTTCTGAGGACCATTTACTTCATTCCCTCCAGCTGCAAGCTGTAGAAAGTGGAACACTAAAGTCAAGTTTTGACTTGGCTACTGCTGGTTATATTACATTTACTACAGGCTGTAAAACAGCCTTAAATATTTGAAGCAGCAAATGTAAGCACCTTAGCAAATGGGACATAAGATAAGGTTCTTCATCTGTTAGCTTCCAAGAACAAGATCCTTGATATTAGGACAAATATCAAAGAAACTGGAAGCAGAGGAATATAAGGAGGGATATAAGGAGGGATATAAGGCATGTCAGGACATGATTATCCTGTCTCACTCCATTGGGCCATTGTGAGATAGGATAACTGAAAACAACCAATACTTAATCACTCCAAAAAAACTGAAGTGAGAGAATTTTTTATGATGAGTTTTCCAAAGAGCCCACTTTTCCAGTTTAATGAGAGCAATGACCAAATGAACGAACTACTGTAGGATCAGCCTCAAAGCGAAACGTGGTATGCAGATGCTCTCCAAAGCAGCTTGTGTATACACCTCACTACAACATATATTGCCCTGTACGAATAGGAGACTATGTCCCACTGAGAAAAGGATTTTCCCTCCTTTTTACTTTTTCTTCAACTTATATCATAACCAAGTATAGATTGATACCTTGACTTTAACTATACCAGCTTTCATAGAATTATTTGGTTGGAAAAGAGCTTTGAGATCATTGAATCCAACCATACCTGTCCACTACTAAACTGTGTCTCTGAGCACCAAGCTTTCCTAAGGAATGCAAGTTTATGTCTCAAAGACACTGCCAAAACCACCCTGTTACAGATATTTCTCCAGAACACACTGTAGGAATTAGTGGATTGTAATTTGGACTAATCTGCAAAGATCTGAGTTTAGTTCTGCCACAGTACAACCAAGAAGTTGTGGTTTACTGCCTCAGTTTCTCCACATATGAAATGGAGATCATGATACTTGGAAAAGTGTTAGGGGAATCCAGTCATGTTAAATCGCTACAGAAATTATACATATAGAAAGTATGGCAGTGACTGTGTAGTACGTTAAACTACAAACAACATGGACGATGGGAATAGATCATTTGCCTGTTCCCAGTACTGATAAACTCAAAATGTGACACCAGTGGTAGCAACCTCCTCCATAGTGGATGACAACAATGATGAAAACTGGCTTCCATCCTTGTGAAAACACATGGCAGAAAATATAGTGACAAGTACTGGAAAATGCCTTTGACTGGTAACAGCTGAGATGTGGTTTTGCCCAGCTGCCGTTGCAAGGATAGTATCCATTTCTCTCCTTCACTCCTTTACCTCTCCCATAATCTTAATCTTAGTTTGAAAAAAGATCTTGAGAAATAAGCATACGGAAGAAGTGGAGGCGTGTCATGGGGAGGAGGGATATTCAGCATTTTTGTCAGCCTGAGCTGGAGAAATGATGTTAACACGTCTGGAACAGCAGAAAGAAAACCAGCGTTACTAACGAGGCTCTGCTGGTTAAGAAATAGGAAGCAACTCCAGAGAAGATAAATGAAGCAATAAGAGATTATTTACATCTGGAGCATTTATTGTTTGAATACATACATACACGCCATCTATTTTGATTTGCTCCAGTATGCGTGGCAGTCCTCCCCGTTGGAGCATGACATTTTTCCATCTGTTGTCATTCTCTCCAATATATCATGAGGAATAACTACTTGAAGTCCAGCTCCTGGGCCTGGATCAGGCAGATGGTCAAAAGTAATCCACTCCCAATGCTAATTCCAGTAGTAGGACCTCTCCATCACATCTCATTTCATGGAGCAGGGTACAAGGCTTGTATGACTCACAGGAGCTCATTGGAAGTGGTCTTGTGATCACCATCATAAAACCCAATGAAATAAACACTTCCCAAATAGCTCTTTTTGCCTGCTATTCTCTCACATCAGGGTAAAAGAAGGAGAGAAAAATCAAAATACAGCATTTGTTATAAATACTGATGTTGTCAAGACTTTAATAGGATGTCAAATAGCAGAAAATAGTACAGAGTCAGGGCATGGGTGGGGACATGATACTCATTTGCTGATATGTGTCTTTCCTTGACAAGTTTGGCTCGGTATTTAGTGAACCAGGGGTTGACTTCAGATTTCCTCTACTCAGGAGAGGGAAAGATGATCCAAATATGACTGCTGACTGTGATGGACAGGACTTCAGATCATTACTATGGGCTGGATCTAGAGAACATCTGCCCCATCATGGACTGGCACCTGGAGGCCAGGCAAGGTACTCAAGGATAGCTCAAACAACATTGGATGAGTAATAAGGGTATCTTGCAGCCCATGTAGATGTATTTTAAAGTGACTCAAGTCAGTCTAGATGGCTGAGTGTGGTGAAGCGAATAACAGAATTAAAGAATGGATGAAGTTAAGAGACTTGCCCAAGTCACCTTGTCCAAGCCTCTTACTCCAGCAAGACTACTTTCCCAGGACCATGTCTAGATGGCTTTTGAATATCTCTAAGAAGGGAGAATTCACAACCACTCTGGGCAACCTGTGCCAGTGCTTTATCACCCTCACAGTAAAAAAAGTGTTTCATTTTATGCAGAGGGAACCTCCTATGCTTCAGTTTCTGCCCATTGCCTCTTGTCCTGCAACTGGGCATCACTGAAAAGAACCTGGCTCCACTGCCTTTGCATCCTGCCTTCATGTATTTATACACATTGACAAGACCCCTGTGAGGTCTTTCTTCTCTAGGCTGAACAGCCCCAGCTCTCTCAGCCTTTCCTCATAGGGCAGAGGTTCCAGACTCTTAATTGCCTTTGTGGCCCTTTGTAGGACTCTATGCAGTATGTCCATATCTCTTTTATGTACTGGGGAGCCCAGAGCTTGTCACAGTACTCCAGGTGTGGCCACACCACTGCTGAATAGTGGGGAAGTATCACGTCCCTAAACCTGCTGGCAATGATTTATCTGATGCAGCCGGGATACCATTTGCCTTCTTCACTGCAAGGCCACTGTGCTCGCTCATGTTCAGCTTGGTGTACCAGGAGCTCTAACTCCTTTTCTGACATGTTTATCCCCAAAAGTATAACACAATCTCAGGGTTCCACTTCAAATATATACACTTCTGGTGCAGATGCCAAAATCAGAGTGGTTGAATAATGTCTTCTGGCATGGTTATTTTCTACCAGCAAATTAAATTGCTTTGTATTGAGTCATGTTAGACTTGTACTCAATATTGAGAGCAGCCTGCAGAGAAGGACCTGTGGGTACCGGTGGATGAAAATCCTGACATGAGCTGGCAGTATGTGCTCACAGCCCAGAAAGTCATCTATATCCTGGACTGCATTAAAAAAAGTGTGGCCAGCAGGTCAAGGGAGTTGATATTGCTCTTCTACTCTGCTCTGGTGAGACCTCACCTGGAGTATTGCATTCAGTTTTGGGTTCATCAGCACACAAAAGACGTGGACCTGTTGGAGCACATCCAGAGGAGGGCCATAAAAATGTTCAGAGGAAAGGAACATCTGTCCTATGAGGACAGGCTGAGAGAGTTGAGGTTGTTCAGCCTGGAGAAGAGAAGGCTCCAGGGAGACCTTATTGTGGCCTTTCAGTGCTTAAAAGGGGCCTAAAGGGGGACTACAAGAATAATGCGTGCAAACTTTTTAGCAGGGCCTGTTGGAATAGGACAGGGGGTAATGATTTTAAACTAAAAGAAGGCAGAGTTAGACTAGATACATGGAAGAAATTTTTTATGCTGATGTTGATGAAACATTGCAACAGATTGCCGAGAAAGGCGGATGATGGTCCATCCGTGGAAACATTCAAGGCCAGTCTGGATGGGGCTCTGGGCAACCTGATCTAGTTGAAGATGTCCCTGCTCACTGCACGGAGGATTGGACCAGATGACATTTGAAGTCCTTTCCAATGTAAACTATTGCATGATTCTGTGATTTTGTGATTGCCAGAGTACAGATCTGTCTGGGAACAGTTAAAGTATCTTGGTAACATTCCCCATCATTCTAGCAACAGGGACTAGGAATGCCTGCACTGCTTGATCTCTTCCTATGTTGTTGTCAACAAACAACATCACCTCCCAGACAAAAATACATTGCAGGGATGTTACAGTAACAAGGATCTGTTCTTTACTCATGAATTTAAAAGGCTTAGTTTGGTTCAGTCTTCTCAGATTGACAAAGAAAAGGACGATTCATCAACAGTTCATTTTTCCACCCAATTTGTTCCTTGTTATTTTTAATGAGCTTTTGAAAGCAAGCAAAAACATGAAGAAGAAATGAATTTATGTATAAAACCAAAACAAAAACCCCAAGCCCAGCAGCTGAAAGTTAACAGCGTTCAGTAACTAACAGAATAAATAGATTGAAGAAAAGCTGAATCATCCTAAAAGGCAGTGGAAGGAAATTGGTTCTGTGTTTTAGAAAAGGAATAGTCCACTTGAAATGGTTAAAACCAAGGTTCTGAAAGAATACAATTACTTTACCGCACCTTTTCTCAAGGCTGTGCTAGCTAACACTCATAAAGCCCCCAGTCTGCAAGCAGACACCTCGTGCTGTTCTGCACAGTTCTGTATTTGCAACCCTTTCGTGTGACAAGATGACAGCTCCAACTGCTGCACAGAATTGCTTAGAAAGGGTTTTCATAGGGAGAAATCTTCTCTGGACTTCAGGAAAAAAGCTGCTTCTGGCTTCAACAATCCATTGATAATCAAGAAGGCCATCTGATTCCCTTAAAAATCAGTTTGATTTTTTTTTTGCATGGATTTTAGGTTTTGGAAGAAGTGCTGGAAAAACTGAGTAGGCAGCAATGTGAGGAGATGTATGTTTTTGTCTATACTTTGCCTACTTTCATAAAATTAGAGACATGTAGAAGGGTTTCTGCAATATGAGAGATATATTTCATAGAATCATAGGATGGTTTGGGTTGGAAGGAACCATTAAAGGTCATCTGGTCCAAAGGTCATCTCATCCAGCTCCCCCTCAGTGAGCAGGGACATCTTCAACTTGATCATGTTGCTCAGAGCCCTGCCAACCTGTCCGTGAATGCATCCAGGAATGGGTTTTCTACAATCACTCTTCTACCACCACTCTCTTTCCTTCTATGATACATTATCCTTAGTGTTTCTAGCTTTCAGGTATATATTTTCTTATCTCTTATGCTATAATCAGTTTTTCAGTGCATGTGAACAATTCAAGTCATCTGAAAGCCAAATCAAGTCCATAACTGAAAGCTGACTGTCAGAATGGAGATGTGGAATTCGTGGCTAAACTGATACATTTTGAATGCAAATATACCTACAAATACAAGTAATACATGCATACAACTCCATAGAATGAATGAATAGTAGCGAAAGCGGTGTTCATCTACATTAAATTCTGTTATTCATTGTACAGGAGCATTTAGTGCATGTGAAACCAAAATTAATGTTAGTAACATTAATAACAATGTGCTCAGAGAATATGGGAATCTGATGGCACACTATAATGTGCCTAATACAAAAGCCTAAAAATAAATGCTGTTCAATCAATCCAGCCCACAGGCAGCATGATGAGAAAAATTAGCTTTGATGAGCCTGTCCCAAATGTAGCCTAAACCACCATAGTTACTGTATTTTCAGTGAAATTTCCCTGGCTTTACACCATTTTCAACATGATTCAGAGTGGAAACCGTAATACCCAGTAAATGAGACATCCTACAGGGGTTTTGCTCACCATGTCAGGATCCAAACAACAAAGTCTATTAGTGAGACTAGATAAGGCTCGTGGGACTTGACGGCTGCCCTACTCACCCACAGAAGATGCACTGTAATAGTAATGTAATTACAGACAATTTTGAAACGTCTTATTCCTCTGCTTATTAAAGTGAAATAAAAGCTGCTGGAAAAAGGGAATATATTTGTATTTATCTTTCCAGTGGGTGTCATCTCTTGTCTGCCTCATTCCAGTCCTTTTCTTTCCAAGAAAAGAGTAATTTAGAGAATCATAACAACACAGAAAATTACTGACTGAATGGATTCTATTATAAATTAGTAGTTGCACCTTAGAAGTTTTGTATGGTCACAGTATCATGTACTCAGTCACACAACTGTCAGTCTTTTCTTACTGTTAGCCATTTATTCTACATATACCATCGATGAATCTATGAATAAACTCCATACGGGTCCAATGCCTTGTCTTTTTCCTACCTGTTATATATTCCTTTTCTCTTTCTGCTTCTTTTTCCTGCAGGTATCCTGGTTAAATGTTCACCTGCACTCTGGACAATACCAACCCAATCAAAACGATGACTGGTTTCTCCTTTTACACCAGCCCTATGCTGAATATGAGTTTATATTCCCTATATGTCTCACCTTAGCTCATCCATACTCTTATTTTCATGGTTTCACAGTTGGATTGAACTAGTTGAACAGCATATGGTTTTTTTTGGAAAGGGGAGGAAAAGTGAGAAGAGCAAAGATGATGAGGGAGGAGCAGTGAAAAGGGATCTTTGTCAATGTTCCATTAGCAGCAAGGTTCACTCAGCTGCCCATGGGACCCCACCCTCTGTCTTCAACTGCCAGTTTACCATTTGGCTTACTTAAATACTCTGGAAGGAACATCTCTCTCATATAGCATCCAGATGCATGTGGGGGCTTAATGACTAGAAGCACTGTAGTGTACCCATTGCTTTCAAACTTGGGACCTGAAATCTTGATGTGCAATGTATTGTATTTTCTATTATTCAGTCACTAGAATAAAGAGAAACAAAAATAGTACATGAATGAAGCCAGAGACCAGAACTCCCTCCTAGGAAAGGGGTCTTATCTCTAGAGTACTGCATCCACTAACTATTAATGATTTTCTTTATGACCTAGAGGTCAAGAGAACCTGACCTTTCTGTGCAGGAGGAATGGGTACCATTTTCCACCCAGAAGATCTTAACTCAGGGAAGGAAAGAGTGGGAGAAATGAGGTTTTGGATCATTCCACTTAAGGAAAATCTGTCCCATGTTGCTTGGATGGGAAATCTACCTCCAAATATTTTTAGAAAATCAAAAGAAATTTTATGGTCATCTGAGTCCTGCTAATGGGGTAAGTGTTCTCAAGGCAATGTGCCGAAGACAGTGGCATGGGCTTCTTTATCCTTTGTGTACTACCTGCCTGAGCAGTTTGGACATGTGGAAAGGCACAGAATTAAGTGCACAAACATTAAAATCACAGATGGAGACACCTCAGGAGTTTCAAGTGTCTCTGAGGTCATGTTGCAGCTCAGAGGATATTTCCAGAACAGACTTCCAAGCTAGGTCAGTGTCAAAGCTGGAGTCTAATTCTAAACCCGAGTCTGACCTTAACTAGAAGTTTTTACCTGGATCATGTCCCTGTTGCTTGACAGTTTTTGTAGCCATTGTACTACAAATAAAATGCTCCTTTATTGTCTCAGATGCAAAATCTACCCCAAAATATCCCTTAAGCACCATCGCTGATACAGAGCAGCTGTTATCTTCCACCCCAATAACTGCTGAAAGCTCTCTTTATTTACAGTTTACGAAGTGCCTGGAATTTTGTGAGGATGACTGACACCACACAAATGTGCATTATAATTATTGTCATTCAGACTGGAATCAGCTCTGTAGTGTTTTATAGTGTTTTGGTTTTTTGCTTTATTCTGTATCAGTTGAGAGGGCTGTGGCTCACCAGGACGGCACCCATCATTGAATCATAAAATTATAGATGGTTTGAGTTGGAAGGGACCTTAAAGATCTACCAGTTCCACTGCCCTTGCCATGTGCAGGGATGTCTTCCAGTGGATCAGGTTGCTCAAAGTCTCATCTAACCTGGTCTTGAACACCTCCAGTGATGCAGCATCCATGACTTCTCCGGGCTCACCATTCGCGCAGTAAAAAAATTCTGCTTAAAATCTAATCTAAATATTCTCTCTTTCAGCTTAAAACCATTACACCTCATCCTGTCACGGCACTACCTTGTAATGAGCTCCTCCCCAGCTTTCCTAGAGGCCCCTTTTGTGTTCTGGAAGAACAGAAGTACTTGTTTCTAATTACAGATGAACAAGGCCTTTCCAGTTAAAAACCTTCTCTATGTATGTAAAAATTTATAAGGAAACATCTTGGGAGTTTTGTGAAATACTTACATTTTCCTTGTAGACTGCTCAGAAACTACTGCTTTTGGAAACAACTTAACCATCATCTTTCTGCTGCTGTATGGCCTGATGGGGCTGGTAGTTTTAGCCCCATTTTCACCTATAAAATACTCTCCTGAGAGGTTTGCATTTCCACTAAGGAACTGTGCTGATTTCCCACCAGACAAGTGGTGTGGTGTGTCATGGACATTACACTACCTAGTAATTAGCATGTAATTATTACAAGCAGGAAGCCTGGTCAAGGAGAGTGAGGGGAAATGTATTTCTGTTTTAACTACAGTTCCCACAAGACCATATGTTGCTGTGAGTAAACAAAGTTGAATGTTGACATGTCTCAAAACAAAACCTTTCATCAAACCAAAAGGAAAGATTTTGATTTCAGGCATGTCGAAACATTTCTCTTCTGCTGAAAATGTCAAGAAGAGCATTTGACATCTGTTGTGTTTTGACCTTTACAAACTGAATTTCTCTATCACACCCTCATCCATGCAGTAAAAGGAAAAACACATATTTCTTTCATCCTGATGTGAGGAGAAACACAAACCAGAAATATCTACAGAATTTGCCATGGAGGGACATTTTTCAGTTTCACTTAGCTCTTTATAACAAAGCTTAGTCTAAATTAAAATATCCCTTTCTCCTTTGGGTTCCTGCAGAGGACTTGTTTTGAGATTATCCCTGCAGCTGGGCACAGCAAGGAGCAAAGGATAAAGCAGCAAATGTGATCCCAAGAGGCTGAGCCTCTTGCCTGGGCATCCTTGAGCTTCTTCATCTCCGAGCACATCATGCAGAGGTAAATAACACTGCTCCTACCTTTATATTCCTGCAGCACCTATATAGATTATATGTTTTCCTCCTTCTCAGTCCTTTCCCCTTGCTGCTATCTCCTGTGACATGTTGTCTACTATATTCTTTGTATATCTAGTACAAAATTGAATAAATGTCCTTTAAGTTACTTTCATCTTAACGTCTTCATTATTTTCATGTCAGAAGCGTCTCAACATGGAAATTCAAGTTTAGGTGAGCTCACAGACATTGTTTTTCACTCATAAGATATGAACAAACCATCTGGCACAGTTAAACCACTCAGCGTGATCCTAAAACAAAGAAAAATGCTGCTGATGTTATTTTATTGTTTAAATAGACATTTTTGGAGCATGGATTACTTTGGTTCAAACCTTCCAGCTCTTTTCTGTTAAACCTATGTCTATTGATACAAGCCCTTTTATGGCTCCACATGGAAATTGTCTCTTTATTAATAGTACACACTAAATATATACAGCAACTATTTATGTGAGGTGTATCATAATTCTAAAATCTATTTAAAATAGAATTGAAGCTAATCATAGATCTCAGTGCTCAGTGGTTTTCTACTGCAGACTCAGATAAGACAGTGTCACCTTTCCTAAATATCATGAGGCTGAGTGTGGGTGCTTAAGACTTTGTTCATGAGCTGTACTGGTACCCATGGAGGGACAGGGGTCTGAGTGGTCTTGAGGAAGAAACAGTTAAAGCACTGATGACCTGGTGAAAAGCTTGACATGAGCTTTCTCTTGGCATTTTTTAGCACAGGAATTATTCAGCAATATTTTTTGTTCTCCTGTCCAAGTAAATCCGAGGAGACTGGAGGTTTTGTAAGATGTGACTGATGCTCCTTCTTTGGAGAAGTCTGGGGAGAGGACTGTCCTCTATTTGAAATGGTGTTTTACGTTAAGCAAATGACTTTGTCCTTACTGGGGACTTGAGAGAAAGAGAGATCTCTGGTAAACAAAGGAAACGAAGCTGGAGCTGAAGTTGTATGGATGTGCATTTTCTAGATTAAAAACTTTTGGATTTCACAAGGGCTGAAGCCTAGCACTCCAGGCTGTAACCTACCCTACAAGAACTGACTATAGGGAAAATGGACTCTAAATACAGACAGTCCATTTACTGACTGCACCTAGATTTCCTCCCTGGCTTTCTGAAACAACTGGAAGTTATTCTCATGAACCGGAGGTTTTACCGTCAGACATGACACCAGTTTCTAATAACAGAAGGAGATGATGCATTAAAATTCACACCCTACCACTGGTAGATCTCTGGCTAAGTCTAAGAAAATATACGGTGTCACTAAAAAGCCCTGGCACTTTTTCACGTGATCCACATTTGCATAACAATCACAGCAATTTTCTTTTTAATATAAAATGGCACTAATATGGCTAGGAAAACCTAAAGGACCATGCTGATTAGTCAATAGACTCTGTCTTTTAAATATGGTTACTGTGCTCAATTAATAGCATGAAAAAAATTTCAGTTCCACTTCCCCCCTCCAGTCTTGAAAAATGTATGACATGAAAGGATTTTATCACCTGCACTGTGCATGATATCGTGTACTGGATGTCGTTAAACATCCAGATGGTTTCATCCCCACTTCCAAACTGTCTGACCTCTCCAACAATCATCATTACCCATAAAACATCCATAAGGAGAAAGGATGTGTTTTCAACATAAAAACAAAGCATTTATTAACTTTCATTTGTTTTACAAAAGTGCAGGGAGCCTGGATGGAGGCAATTGTAGAAGAAGGACTCTGTAATTACAAGTTGGGCTCTGCAAAGTCAAGGACAGTCTGTAGCAGAGAGCTAGATCCAGGGCTGCATTAGGATGAACAATGCTAGTAAGTCGATGGAGGTGATCCCTCTCTTCTGCTCCGCAGTGATGAGGCCACACCTGGTGTCTTGTGTCCAGTTATAGGCTCCCCACTACAAGCCATTGAAGAGCCAAGCAGATGACTAAGAGTTTGCGGCATCTGCCATGCAAGATGCTGAGAGAACTGGGACTGCTCAGCCTGGAGAAAAGAAAGCTCAGGAGGATCTCAGCAGGTGTGTAGAAATATGTGAAGGGCGGATAAAGAAAAGCAAGCTAGAATTTCTCAGATTTGCCCAGTGACTGGACAAGAGACAAGGGGCATAGACTGAAGCATGTGAAATTGTTTCAACTTAAGTAAAGTCTTATATTATGAGGGTGATAGAGCACTGGAAGGTATTTTCCAGAGAGATTGTGGTGCCTCCACATCTGGAGATATTTAACGACCTACTAGACATGATGTTGAGCAGACCTTTGGTAGGTGACCCTGCTCTGAACAGGGGACATGGACTGGACATTCTCTAGAGATCTCTTCCAACCCCAATGATTCTATAATTACGGGAGATGCAGAGCTTATTCCAAACAGCCTGCACCATTGCCAAAACAAACCATTTTCTAGTATTGATGGAAGAGTCTTCCTGCAGCATGGAAAAGTACTCTTGTATTATTAGCTCTCAGGGGATGCAGAAGTAAGGTTTGCACATTTAAAATGTGCTTACAGGAAATGGAGCGATGTTTAAGGATTCTGTTGCAACCAGCTTTGCTGTGTGTTGCAGTTCCACTTGCCTTCTTTGGGCATCTGCTCCTGTGTGATTGCATTTTTATCTTTTTCAAAAGGGCAGATGGTATTCTTTTTTCCTGTGTGCATAATTAAAGGAACACAAAACAAACTCATCTAAAGATACTAATTAATTTCTTTTTCCTAATAGATTGCAGGCAGCCTATTAATATTATTCACTCTAGGGACTAAGAGTCTGTTGGCAAAAGCTTCCTTTTCCTTCTCCCATGGTGACACTGGTGAAGTGATCCACCACATCCCTTCTCAACATAGTCATAGAATCATAGAATCATAGAATAACCAGGTTGGAAGAGACCCACCGGATCATCGAGTCCAACTATTCCTATCAAACACTAAACCATGTCCCTCAGCACCTCGTCCACCTGTTCTTTAAACACCTCCAAGGAAGGTAAATCAACAACCACCCTGGGCAGCCTCTGACAGTGCCCAATGACCCTTTCTGTGAAAAATTTTTTCCTAATGTCCAGCCTAAACCTCCCCTATTGGAGCTTGAGGCCATTAACTCTCATCCTGTCCCCTGTCACTTGGGAGAAGAGACCAACTCCCTCCTCTCTACAGTCTCCTTTCAGGTAGTTGTAGAGAGCAATGAGGTCTCCCCTCAGCCTCCTCTTCTCCAGGCTAAACACCCCCAGCTCTCTCAGCCGCTCCTCATAAGGCCTGTTCTCCAGCCCCTTCACCAGCTTCGTTGCTCTTCTCTGGACTCGCTCCAGAGCCTCAACGTCCTTCTTGTGGTGAGGGGCCCAGATGCAAGAAGCTATAGGTAGGTCTGGTCTTAGTGATAGGCTGACCATCGTTTTCTACATTTGTTAAAATCTATTCAACTTGGGTACCCTCATCACCCATTCTAACATTAATAATCTGTGTTTGAGTGGTCATGATGCTGCTTGGGTTAGGTAATAGCTGAGGACTTCGTCGCTTGTAGGTCTACACACATTTATAACCAATCAATCTCTCTGCTTTTTTTGAAAAGTGTGTAACAAAGGAGAGGAAGTTTAATTGTTCTTTTTTTACATATGTATTTTTATATACACACATTAAAAAAAAGATGAGATCAAAAATGCATTTGGATAGCTCCAAGTGATTGTCAGCTCTATTATAATTACCCAATTAAAGAGGTGATAATGAACTCAGATTTGAAATGCTGGAGGGAGAAAAGGAGGGTGTCATTGGGAACTCAACTTTTGTTTTATTCTAAATCTTTATTGTAAAGGAATCACCTGTCAGGAAGTCTGCTGAGGAGCGAGCAGCAACTCACTGCAGCACTGTGATCACAGAAACAGAGTGGGAACAAAAGCAGCAGTGACAGATTCAGGTAAGACAGTCTCCAGCCCTGGAAACCTAAGCAGTCCAGGGGCTTTTTGAGATCATCCATGCTGGGGGCAAGGAGTTGCAGCCCTAGCTGAGAACTTTAAATGGAAGCTGTGCTTTCTGCAGTTATAAAGTGTTCCAAGTACTTAGAGGGTGGGTTGTGTTATTCAAAATGCTGGACAGAAGTTAATTCATGCGCTCTGTGTTCACCTGTTTTGTCATAGCAGTTCTGCTGAAAAGAACCTGGCACATTTTGTCCCCCCTGCAGCCTTTAGGGTTGATAGGATACTGGTTTGCTGTGATGTAAGTATAACCTGGAGGTCAAAGGAAATGATCTCTCCTTTATATCTGTCATTTGTTAGACCAAATCTAGAATATTGCTTCCAGTTTGGGGCAAGAAAGACACTAATAAAATAGAAGTGAGTCCTATAAGAGGGGAGCATTTGCCTTTGTCAGAAAGTCTAAGGGATTTGTGCTTGTTCAGCCTGTGAAAGAGAAGGCTTCAAGAAGGATCCAAGAAGGATCTCACTACTATCTTCCAGTACGTATTGGAAGGTCATGAAGAAGGCAGAGCAAGGGTCTTCATGGAGGAATGCTAAGAAAAGTGAGAAAATGGACAGAAATTCAAAGAGTGGAAATCTTGACTACTTATAATGATTTCTTCTTCCCCTTGATGATAATCAAATATTGAAATAGGGACCCGATGAGTCTGTAGTTCTCTAAGCTTGGAGGTTTTAGTGACCTGGCTAGATAAAGCCTTCATGAGGTCCTTTCCATATGAATTATCCCATGTTTCTATGACATCTTGCCAAATCACACCTTTTGTTGATGAGTTTCAAGCCTCCGGTTTCTACCCTGAGCCCTCAGAGACGTCTCCACGTTGTGTGAAGACAGTGTAAGAGCACACCATCACCCTGCTCTAGGGTCAGTATGTTGACAGGTTTGTGATAGGCTGGCTTGAAAGCTCATGCTGTTGGGATCCCAGATTGCAACTGGTAGGCTTGGCTTCCTTTGTGACCTTATTGACTTTTAACAGGCTGCTCAGGGAGGCAGTTGATTCACCATCCCTGGAGATATTTAAGAGAGGAGTGAATGAGGTGCTCAGGGACATGGTTTAGTGGTTGATAGGAATGATTGGACTCGATGATGCTGGAGGTCTTCTCCAACCTAGTGATTCTGTGATTCTGCATGACTTGCAATGGCTCTTTCTCCACCTCAAGGCACTTTATACCAGACATACGCCCTGTCATACAAGGTGATATGTGCTGCTTATGCTTTAGGGAAGCATACACTTGTGAGACTTGCTGTGTGGGCCACAAGATCAAAGCCAGGCCACACAAAAACTCTTGATAAACCTAGGGTATATTCCTCTTCCCACCTCTCAGGATCCCAGTGCCCACTTATTTATTCAATCAAATTGAATATCGCATCTGAAAAGTAGCCACCCCTTCATCTTCCCTCAACTTGACCCTTCTGGAAGTATATTTTTGTGAGGATTGTCCACTTTCAGAAAAACAAATCCCATCAGTCTTCAGTGCATAAAGAACGTGGTTGCACTGGACTTCTGAGGCCCACATGAATAGCCAGATAAAAAAGGTGAATCCTTCCTTCTGAGAGACAGGGAAGAAACCATCTTATTAAATTCTTCCAGCTTTTAATATGTGCAAAAATGTATGTCTTTTCACATGATCCTCATAGCTGGATTTCAGTCATGTTCAAAGATGACAAAATGAAAAACATCAAATGATAAATCGAAACAAGAGTAACACAAAAGCCTGAGGGATACAGAGGTGACAACAGATGATCATAGAAGAAAGTGACCGAATTCTTGCTTTTACCAGAAAAACAAGCCATAACTAAGAAATATTTCCTATATATGTGTGTAAATGACAAAAAAAAATTAGATTGATCATTTTAACTGGATATTGAATGGCCAAAACTTCAGTTTATTAGAATTCTAATGATAGAATTATAGAATCATAGAATAGTTTGGATTGGAAGGGACCTTAAAGATTCTCTAGTTCCAACCCCCTGCCATGGGCAGGGACATCCCACTAGATCAGGCTGCCCAAGGCCCTGTCCAACCTTACCTTGAACATCTCCAGGGTTTGGGCAACCACAGCTTCCCTGGGCAACCTGTGCCAGTGCTTCACTGCTCTCACGGTGAAGAAATTCTTCCTTACATCAAGCCTAAATCTGCCCTTCTCCAGTTTATACCCATTCCTATCACTACAAGCCTTTATGAATAGTCCCTCTCCAGCTTTCTTGTAGGTAACCAGCCTGTTCATCATTTTCAAGGCTGATTACTACTAATATATATATATAAATATTTTAAAATGTGTTGAACTAGGTGAAGACCCAGCAACTAACAAATCAATTTCTTATTAGGTTACACCAGAAAATAGAGTGTCCAGAACTGTGTGCCATTTGTAAATATCAGGTGCATCAATCTTGGTTCCATCAAACAATCAATTTCCCTGTGAAAGGAAGACAAATATTAAAAAGAAAAAAAAAAGAGAGGAGAAAAAAAAGAATACCCTGAAACCAGCAACAGCATGCAGACTAAATCTAAATATTTGTTGTTCCACTGTGAAGAACATAGCTACCGTGTTTTTTCTTTTCTCTTTTTTGTGTTTTCTTCTTCTCTTCTCTTTTTTTTTTTTCCCAGGAGCTGCTGTTGTAGCTCATTATAATGACAATTGGCTTAAAAGTGCTAAGAGGAAAAGATAAATCACTTCTGAAACATGTTTTGAAGTGGCTTAGTTAATACAGGGAGACTTGCAACACTCGTTGCTGTTATTTCCGGGATGACAGATTGATTTTTTCTTGTCTCTGATCTGTTGAGGGACTTTTTCAGCTCTCATGAAAGCAGTAGAGGAATATCCTATGAGCAAAGAAGGTATCTGCTCTGGGCAGCCCTGGAAGGAGGTGTCAAGGGAAGTTTCGATAGTATATTAGGAAAAATTTCACTATTGAAAGAGTGGTGAAACATTAGAACAGGCTGCCCAGGGAAGTGGGCAGCCCTGAAGGTGTACAAGAACCATTTAAAAGTGGCACTTTGGGACATGGTTAAGTAGTCACAGTGGTGTTGGGCTGATAGTTGGACTTGATGATCTTGGAGTTCTTTTCCAACTTTAATGATTGTATGAGGCAAAGCAGATATCATGGCAGATGGAGAGTCTCCATGGAAGCCTAGAGCATATTCAGGGTTTGTGGAGAACATACTGATTTTCTCTGATTCAAAAAGGAATCTCGTGTGTCTAGATGTGGCACAGCTGCCTAAGGTAGGTATCATCATAAGCAGATCTCTAGATTGTGCAGCTTGAAGACAGCTTTAACTGAAAGCACACATTGAGTCTTCATGGAGGATTCTCGATGAGGGTGAATGAAAATGTGTCTGAATCACAATGGCCACTGATGGGACATCTTTGCTCTTCTCCTTCATTCTCTTTAAAAAGATCTGATCTGAATTTATGATTTTACTAATCAGCCATTCCATTGGCATTATAATGTTTCTCCTAACAGTGTGATGGAAATGAGACTCCTGGGTACTGAAAAAAAAAAAAAAGTTAATCACAGATCTCCAGACAAATTTTGGATGAGGACTCTAAATGTGAAGGACTTTCAAATAGCCACCTTCTAGCACATGACTACAGCACTAAGTAATGAACATTTTTTTAAACCTTGAAAAGGAACAGTTGGGAATGCAAGGAAGGAATTCACAATGGACATGTGTCCACCTAGATATAAAAACATTCCTTATTTTCAATGAAAACCACAGTGCATGTCTCCATCCACATGCAAACACACAATATTGTACATTTTATCTAATGCAGTGGAGAATTATTAAAAGGGTGTATATCAAGGAGTTCTGCTTTCAGGAAGGGTTCAGGAATTGACAAATGTTACTGCTTGTCTTTAGAGAAATAAATTAAGTTGTACATTACAGTTAATCAGGATCATCAGTTAAGAGCATGTATATATTGCTGCAGTGATGAATGACTTAATATAAAGGATGTGAATGTCAAAACAGAGACAAAACCTAAACAGTAGATTAGGGATGGCATCTCTCTATTAAAGCTGAATTTGCCTCAGCTGCAGCTCTTACTGCTTTTGTCCAGTTGAGTCTTAAAATCCTCACTCTGGGACCCCAATGGGCTAGTCCAATGGCCACAGAAGTGTATCTGTGAGTTATAGCACTGGTGTCCCAGCTGTGGCTGAAGGTGCAGTACAGAAATGACCAGAACTCAGTGCACATGGGCAGAAATCAAGCAAGAATGAGGAGGAATGAAACACTCCATTAGGGATAGTCCAAAGGAAGAATGGTCCAAAGTAGCTATGACCAAGAAGAGTTGATGTCTTGTCTCTCTTGGTCTTGATGGCCATCCAGGATGATTCCTGGAACTTAAACCAGCTGGAACGTACTTTGCTTTGTACTCTGCTCTTCCCTTGACACAGCCTCTGAAACTAACCTTTGTGAGTGTGAATGGCTGAAAGCAGCAGTCCTCTATAGCGTGAAGGATGAAATATTGGCCCTGCGGTTCATACTCTTTGGTTAAATTGTGGTTGTCTCTTCTCCTCCTGTTTCTTCTATTCTCCACTTAACTGAGCCAAGGAATACATGCCTTTTCAAATATTTGTGCACCAACTCAGCCAGGTGCTAGGTCATTTCTACTCCTTATCAGAACATCTCCATTTCACTAATGAAATACCCTGTTCAGTATTCAGCCTTTTAAGTCTCTAAGGGAAATATTTTAAGAGTGAACAACCTAAAACATTCAAGGCCTGAAAAGCAGAGGCTACCAAGTATATCACAGAATCACAGAATAACCAGGTTGGAGGAGACCCACCGGATCATCGAGTCCAACCATTCCTATCAAACACTAAACCATGCCCTTTAGCACCTCGTCCACCTGTGCCTTAAACGCCTCCAGGGAAGGTGAATCAACCACTTCCCTGGGCAGCCTCTGCCAGTGCCCAATGACCCTTTCTGTGAAAAAGTTTTTCCTAATGTTCAGCCTAAATCTCCCCTGGCAGAGCTTGGGGCCATTCACTCTCGTTCTGTCCCCTGTCACTTGGGAGAAGAGGCCAGCACCCTCCTCTCTACAACCTCACTTCAGGTAATTGTAGAGAGTAATAAGGTCTCCCCTCAGCCTCCTCTTCTCCAGGCTAAACACTCCCAGCTCTCTCAGCCGCTCCTCATAAGGTCTGTTCTCCAGCCCCTTCACCAGCTTCATTGCTCTTCTCTGGACTCGCTCCAGAGCCTCAACATCCTTCTTGTGGTGAGGGGCCCAGAACTGAACACAGTACTCGAGGTGCGGTCTCACCAGTGCCGAGTACAGAGGGAGAATAACCTCCGTGGACCTGCTGGTCACGCCGTTTCTGATACAAGCCAAGATGCCATTGGCCTTCTTGGCCACCTGGGCCACTGCTGGCTCATGTTCAGTCGCTGTCAACCAACACCCCCAGGTTCCTCTCCTCCAGACAGTTTTCTAGACAGGCTTCTCCTAGTCTGTAGCACTGCAGAGGATTGTTGTGCCCCAGGTGCAGGACCCGGCATTTGGCTATGTTAAACCTCATGCCTTTGGACTCTGCCCTGCAGTCCAGCCTGTTCAGAACAGCAGACTTCACCAACTACTCTCCAGCATGGAGCACACCTCAGCCTTTAACTCTGCTTGTCTAAAAGCATCGGTATTCTTACATTGCTTTCCCTAAACTCCAATTGCTTCCCTCCACCTCAAGATGGACCATTCTACTCCTGCATACTTACACCTGCTTTTTGCATATTGGCCCACATTTGTCAGCTTTGGGATAGGTACTTTGCAGTAATGCAGCATTCAACCTGCAAATGAGGCACCAAACCCTTGGGCAGTGCTGAGAAGCGTGCTGTGGCTGGAGTTCTGGCCATGAGGGCTTCCAGGGCATAGAACAGAGGTTGTGGATAGGAGGGTGTTGGTCTCTTCTCCCAAGTGACAGGGAACAAGGCAAGAGGGAATGGCCTCAAGCTCCACCGGGGGGGGTTAGGCTGGACATTAGGAAAAAAATTTTCAGAGAAAGGGTCATTGTGCACTGGCAGAGGCTGCCCAGGGAGGTGGTTGATTCACCTTCCCTGGAGGTGTTTAAGGGACGGGTGGACAAGGTGCTGAGGGACATGGTTTAGTGTTTGATAGGAATGGTTGGACTTGATGATCCTGGGGGTCTTTTCCAACCTGGTGATTCTTTGATTCTATGAATGTCTAAATAGTCTGATGGGGTAGTTTGCCAACAACCTTGCTCACCAAAGCAGCCATCAGGCAGCAGGTGGGAGCTGGATGACTAGCTGAACATCAGTGGAGATGGATGTGAGGTTTGCAGCTGTTTCTGATGATTCACTATGACGCAGCAGCTGGCAGCACACAAGGATCACCAGTGTAGAAAGGACCAATGTCCTTTTGATAGGCAACTGTGAGTTTTCCAGCTTGGCTCCTTATAGCTAAAGTACTTCTAATGCAATAACAATATGTTGGCTGGGCTTCAGCTACCCAAATAGGTGCCCAGGATCCCCACCACACCTGTACCTGCTGTGGCACCAAGCCAGTTCCCAAGCTAATTTAGGCACCCACAGCAAGCACCTGCTGCATCCCTTGGTGTAAACGTTGCCTGTGTGATCCCAAATTTTCTTCTCTGCCTTCAAGGTTTCATATGCATTTTCTGCAAATGAATCTCACTCGTTATTTTCAGCTGATACTCCTAACCTCTTCCCTTCCCTTGCTATTTCTCTGGTCCTACTGCTGCTCCTCTCAGTATGGTTATTATCACTACCTGTTATTTTCTTTCTTACTAACAATTTGAGACCAAATCTGCTATTCTCCATACCACCCCCATCTCCAGGTTATCTCCTTTTAACTCCAGTCCTAGATGACAAACATTTCTTTTTGTTTACAGCCCACAGCCAGGACGTTGCCTCCCTCTGAGTTGATTTGAATGAGTTTTGCTTCAAGAAATGTTAGGAAGTGCTTCTGTAACTGTGTCAATACAAATAGATGCCTGTTCATCCAGACACACACAGTGCTGTAACAACCACGGGCATTTCACCCTGTCTTGGGGGTAAATGTGTCTGCTGCAGTGAAGCAAGTGGAGCTTGTGCTAAGCTGAGCTTCAGATGGAACTGGGAAACCGTGTAATTAGTTAATTGTCTGAAGAATCCTGCATGCTATTGGCTGGATTTAACACATAAACTGACCCTCATGTTGGGAGGGGGAAGATGAGGTGGAGGGAAGACTTTGCAAAGCTATAGACCTTGTTAATCTCAATTTTTCCTTCACTTATCCTAGCATTATTTTGACAAGAAGCTGCCTGACGTTACTTTGTACTCAGGGATATTGTTCAAGCATAAAATTGGGAGTGAAGTCTGAATCATATCTTTCTTTCCTGCTCTGCTATGACTTTAGTTTGCTTTGTTGTGAAAAGACAGAGTGAGTCACTGACTCAAACAGAGGAATCCCAAGTATCCCCTTTTTAAACCAGAAAAACACATGTTTCTTGGAGAGAGACAGAGAAATCTACATATAACCAAGAGACTTGTGACTAGCCTATATAACCTGAATCCCAGCTCATCCAGAAACTGTTTTTTTATGTGAACACAACACAGTGACTCATCCACTTTGTGGTGAGCTGCTCTTCTGGACAAACAATTCTTCTCTTTTTGTTTTACTCCCTCAACCACACACAGAGCTCTCATAGTGAGCTTTTCAGAGAAATCAGAACAAATTCAAGTTATTATTGTTTTGATCTGAACTTTTTTTGGGAAAAAGCTCTAAATGTTTGCCAAACGGGAAGGAAAGCTTTAGAGCTTTCTTGGCATTTGGAATTTTGAGATGTTTTCTGATAACATGATGTGTAGGGGTCGGGAGGGGTCTATAGTGAGAAGCAGAACAAAGATCACAATAATGAGGGCATGACATTAGCTTGGCAGTATGAACTCTGTGATAATGTGTAGAATTTTCAAATAGGATGAATGAAATTTTTGCCAAAGTCAGAATCAATTGAGTAGGGCTAGAAGGGTGGGAAAAGGTGAGTCCTGAAGACAGGAGATAATAGATTAAAGAATTTTCTGTACTTAGGGAATAACTCATTCATCTGAGAAAGTGTGCAGAGAACTGTGGAAATTACCTAGGAAATAAAATATGTGTATGTATATATAGTGAGGATGAGAATTTAAACTGATATCAGGGAAATCACAGAAGAAGAAGAATAAGTGATGATTAGAGCCTCTCCTCTTCTGCAGAACTGCCAATATTACATCTTCTAAAAGCACAGTGGTAATTTACACCATTGAAAAATATAAAGGACCAGATTTCTTCTGTGTGCAATGCCAGGAAGGGTCAAACAAGACTAGGTACTAGTGCTATTTCTGAATGACCTGGTCTTTATAATTCTGCACACAAAATGCTTGTAGTATTTAATCAGAGCATAGGATCAAGCTTATTATGTCTCATTTTATTTATGGAAAATTTCAGTAATGCCATTCAAACAGCAGTCTTCAAGCCTGAGTTTTTGTGCACAATAAAAAAGCAACAATTTGCCCAGAACGTTGTTTCATTCCCTAAGAGTCTGATTTTTAAACATTGAGCACCTTCCAAAAACTGAGGTTCCAAAAGATCCTACCTTGTAAATCTCTGCCATCCATCTCTTTGCATGTCCTCAAACATGCAGAAGTGCTTGAAAAGCTTTAACAAGAAGAGCTTAGGCACCTGATTCCCACATAAAAACGTCTGATGTGGAGTGCCACTCCCCTTTTGCATTTGCCCACTTTATCCTTCCTAAATAGATTATAATGAGTGATTTTAATATTCCAATCATGCAAATCTTCCTCCAAGATTTCAATAATGCCACCAAGGTCTAGTGTATACTCATAAATGAGCTATTCCAATTCCATTTCTTGTTTATTACTCAGACTTCCAGCATTAGAGTATAGGCAATTAAAAATTTTCTTCTCTTCACATCCCTCGGCACCTTGATTAATTTTGTTCTTGACATCTTAATTTCGTGCTAAATGAATACTCATTTGTTCCTGCCTTTCTGCTTTCCTCTTTTCTTAGTTTAACACTCTCCTGACTACTCGGCTTGACACCTTGAAGAATCTTCTGTGAAAACGGAGACTTTTGAAATTCTATGGCTTTCTCTTCTCTGCAAAGCAGGTCATTGCATTTTGTACCATCACAAATATCTGCTTCACTCTACTTAAGTCTAACAGTGTTTCTTTTCCAGAGGTTTTTGCCTTCCTCTGCTCATAAATCAGCTTCTAGACAGAAGATTCATCTGTAGCATCCAGGAATTCTTCAGCCACCTTCAGTCTCTCTTTTAGATCATAAAGAGTGTGCACGACTAGCAACGGGAACCTTATGCCCATTCACCCTTGCAGTAGTACATCACGATGGGTTCTGGAAGAAAATGGCAAATTGCTTCTATGTCTCAGGAAAATTTAATTTCGTTATGAACACAGTGTCTTTGTCACGGTGGTATTCATGTGATGAAATGTAGACACATCAGAGGTAAATTTCTTCATCTCTACCATTAGAGATGGAAGAGAGAAATAAGACCTTCTGGGGAGAAATTAATCTGAATTAAGGTAGATGAATCATGTCTGGAAAATGCCCATTGCTCTCTACGGACTAGAATGAATTCTTCAGCTCTAGTTTTCTGTAACTGAGACCTATAAAACACTCCTGGGGTCATTTCTACCGCACGACTCAGCACTGCAAAGAGCATTTCAGGCCCTCGCAGTTTCATTTCAGGATCTCTGCTCTGAGATATATTCAAGCTTGTGGAAGTGCATTCATGGAGCAAATTACATTGGACACCATATAGAAACACAGTCAGAGGCAGCGTGTTGTCCAGGGCAACTGTAATCTAAATGAAAACTTCTATTCCTATCTCTTTCCTGGCTTGGCATAATCATAGACTCATAGAATAGTTTGGATTGGAAGGGACCTTAAAGATCATCTAGTTCCAACCCCCCTGCCATAAGCAAGGACACCTCCCACCAGACTGGGCTGCCTAAAGCTCCATCCAGCCTGGCCTTGAACACCTCCAGGGATGGGGCATCCACAACTTCCATGGCCAACCTGTGCCAGTCCCTCACCACTCTCCATTCCAACAGCTCCATCTCCTTTTTATGTTGAGGATTCCAGAACTGGACACAATACTCCAGATGAGGTCTCACAAGCAAAGAATGATGCAGAATAAATTTTAAACATTTGAAGCTATTCTTCCAGATCATGACCATTTTTCTGCCTGACCATCTGAAATATTGAAAACCTGCAGATATACCATATGGAAAACATGCTAAATTAAAAATAGAACATATCCCACCACTGATGTGGAATCTCCAAGCCAGCCATTTCCACTGGTAGAAGCCTGTTGTGGGATGTGGCTGTTGTGATTGAAGTTAATAAACATGGGGTCCTGGGATGGTGTAATGACCAACCTACAGAAAGGAGTATTCCAAGCAGAAACATGGAGAAGAGCATCAGCGTGGGACGTGCCCTTAGAGCTGCCTGCCTGCCCTGCGTTATTAGCTCAGATGCAGAAAGAACAAGGTTAAGCAACTAGTTTGTGTGTGCGACAAAGTAGATATATATGAGCTGCTGGTGTTCTGTTTGAGTGCATGCTTCTGGGAGAGCCATGGCAGATTAAGTTGCCAACCGGCAGCTGTGATTTACTTTGAGCAGAGTTAATTTGTGCAGGTACTGATTAGAAGTGCCCACAAAGTCTGCAGCCATAGCTCAGCTGAAGGGACAGCCAGATCACCCTACATCTGTGGTTCCTTGGAAACAGTCCCTTTTTCCATCTGGATATTTTCTTTAAGATGGGATTTAAAGGGTTTTTTCCAAGTTTTTTTGTCTGAGGCAAAGCATGTGTCTCTGGAACCATCTCACAGAAATACAGATGGTAGAAGCAGAGGTTTTAAACTGTTTCAGCTGTGCAAATATGAATATGTCCATATCATTTGCCTTTTGGTCATAAGCATTTCTTTTTTTATCCTAATTTAATGCTCAAACTTCTACTGGTGAAGTTCAAACTGGAGTCTGTCCTTTTTGCTCCAAGGAGCACAGTCTTGCAGATGAGTCTCTGGAGACTTAAGCCAAGATCAGCTCATGATTTTTCTTGCTCATATTTCTTGTGATGGAGATGTGAAGACCTTGTTTCAGTGAGGTGGGATTCATCTCACCTAGCTTTTATTTTGGACTTAGCCTGCTTTAGATTAAGACATTTAAATCTCAGTGTCTCCATCGATGTGTCCCTGTGCAAGCTGCTGTGACTCTAAATTTCCAAGACAGTCAATGTTAATGTATGATGGCATCCAGTTGTATGAACATGGGGTCTAAGGCTGGTTCTGGTGGCCTGGAGTATCAGGTCACCTCTAACTCATAGCATTTCGAGTGGCACTCCAAATCCATGGTTTGTGGTTAAGCTAAGGAGCAACATTTAAGTAGGAAAATAGCTTTTTCTTTTGTAGTTCATTTTTTTTTTGCAAAAGAAAGGGCATTAATTTTTTTTTTCCTGTTCCTTCCATGTTTTGTTACTTGTGCCTGTGTGTGGTTTATTAGAGCACTGATGTTCTCAATGTACTCAGACCTCATTTGGGGTCTCATCCTGGCTGGAACTATAAGGCATGCAGTTATTAGTGAGTCCTATTATATCTGCATCTGTGTTCATGGCTCCTGGGACCATGCACACAGCAGTACTGCAACAGCCAAAGGTAGGTTACAGTAAACACAGAGGAAAATTGATTCAGTCAAAGGGAACACTTGAGCCTTTACTAAACCAGTTCCTCTGTCTTCACAAGCTAGAAATGCTTGGGCGATGTAACACTGGAAACCACAAGACTGTACCCTGGAAAACTCTTTTTAAAGCAATTAAGTCAAACTGTGCCACATGGTGTTAATTTAGAATTTCAGTTAGTGCATACAATTTGCTATCAGCTCAGTTGAAGTCATTTTCTGAAACCAAAGCTACCCCTTGCTTGACTGTTTGCTTGAACAGTATGAAGATGGAAGCAATTCGTTAGCATAATCTGATTCAATATGATGGCTAATGATTTTCAGAAGAATGTATGGATTGGGTTTGTCAGCCTGATTATATCTGAAGCATGACTGAGAAGGGAACTGGCCATTTCAGCTAGCTTGATCAATGCCAATTTGCAGGACCTAAGCTGGTCTTTGGTATTTCCAGGGTAAATTCAAAGTAGCTTCACTTTATTAGCAAAGTAAAGAATAGGTATGTTTTGTTGTCTAAGCCAGTTACAGCTGCCCCTCCCAGAGGTGAATCCTGTTCCTATTTATATGATGCAGTGATGGCTGCACGGCTCCCTCATTCAGATGGAGACTGCATTCCCCTAAATGCATCCTACCACTTGGTTTGGTATTCACATCCTGACTATGGAGAACCTGCACCCAATTTATCTTGCTTTGGCCTCCTAGGAGAAGGGCTGGCTTGGCAAATCAATTCATCAAGAGACTGGGGCTTTTCAGTTGTGGGCTTTATTTGGTTCAGCTTTGCAGGATTGTCATTACATCAGTGGCTCTTGTCTCAATCATTGTTGATGGCTGACCCTACATCCTGCAGTGCAAAAAAGAAAGCTTGAGCACAGCATCCAGAAGGTCATTTTTCTGAACACCCTTTTCTACTCTCTCCCTTGGCTAGCAGCTTTACCACGACTCATGTAAATATTGACATTTGCCAGCGACTTGCCTTTATGCTTTCATTCTTTGCTCAAAAGACTCAAAGTTTTTCTTCTGAGTTTGCCCAGACTTTTTGCTAGCTTATTTCTTTTACCAGCCTTTCTCTGAACAGCCTGTAAGAAAGAAAACCCCTTTTGTAAAGGCTTTTTTTTTTTTTTTTTTGGAAATATTAACTCCCTGCACAGATATTCTGGGAACTTTTCACTGTTCTTTTGCTGTGTGACACAAGAAACTGAAAGAGAAACATTATCTCTTCGAGGCAGCAAGTCATTGTACTTACTGCTAAATGCTGATCCTGTTTTGTTTGACTTGCTAGCTGTTTATTCTGACAGTGATGCCCTGGAATATCTTTGTGCTGGCTCGGCTGCACTTGCTTTCCCTCCTTTTAATGCCACTTCTCTTGCAGTAGGGCTGTCCCCACCATGAGTAAACCTATCAACATCTGGCCCTATAATAATGACTTGTTGTGAAATAAAAATTAATCAAGCATTGAGATTATTGCACAGCATTTCCCAGGACTTGTTATCAAGAGTGATTGTGCAGACATCTTGTTGCATGAGCGTAGATTGCAGTTTGGTTGGAATTAGCTCACAACAGCTGCTTTATTACTGTGATGTATTATTATTTATGTAGGAGCAAAGATGTGAAAGGCACTTGAGCACAACAGATCTCTGTACAGAGGAGCTTATGCTCCTAGGGAGAGGCAAGGCTGGAGCAGATGACAAGAAAAAAGGGAATGGAACATGTATTGCCGCAGTTCTGTCTGTGAACTTTAGCAGATACTTTCTTTCTCCTATCCTCTTGTTCTTCCTCATTTAAGGAACACTTATAAGCAGCACTAATCAAGTAGGTGAAGAGTCAAAAGCTTTTCTTTAATAGCATTTAAGTATTTCTTGTTTAACTTTCTCCTTGTGGACCCAAGTATTCAGATCTGGCCAAGTTTCACTCAACTGAGGAGCCAAAGAAAGCAGATAAAAGAGGCAAAGAGGGATTTATGTCAGAGGAACAGCAAATATATTTTCATGAGACACAATTATTTAGTACGAGAGTACATATTAAGCATCTTAAAATATAGTTAAGCTGTACACTGATCTTTACTCTGGAGCCACATTACTCAGCTACTGGTACAAATCCTGTAAGATAGCAGAAGGTACTAAACAAATAACTGAAAAAAAATTAAAGATAGTCAGCTGCAGCTGAAAGGTGCATGTAGTGGCCATGCCCAGAGGGATGCAAGTGGGGTTTGGTTTGCTGCTTTCCAAAAGCACATATAGGTCCAACTAAAACTACTGAAGCTCTGTGATAAGGTACCGAGGTCCTCTGTTTGCTGGAGGGGGATGTGCGTGTGTACCACTGTTTATCATTGGACAAAATCTTAGGAGAGGAAGAAAGAAACACAGGATGAGTGACATCTAGGGAGCTCATTACAAAGTGTCTTGAAAAATGTGTGATTAAGGGTTAATACCTCCAATGGAGGAAATGTTGGATGCCAGAAGTGATTGGGCCCAAGGTGTGTTTGTATGAAATAGATTCTCTAATATTCACAGTCTATTAAATATCCTTCTCACCTGTGAAAAACTCTTCCAGGTCCTCTCATCTGCTACCTTCCATCTCAATATATTCACCATACTCCCCTGCTAGTTGGCACTGTACCCTCCGATAACACTTTTTTTGTTATGAATGCATTTAATTATGTCTTTTACCCAGAATATGTGGAGGGATCTGCTATCAGCTGCACCTTATCTTTCCTCAGAAGAGATTTTAGCTTTTAAGGACTCTTAAAACATGCCAGGGACAAAAAGGGATATCAAGAACCGATTTCAATTATAGTGTGCGAGGTGGTTTCCCAGCAACAAGAGTATTTAAAAGCAACAAAAATTAACATACCTTAAAACAAGCAGAAGCAACAGCCACTGATTTTTCACAGCATATCATTTTGTATTCATTAAAACGTATTTTTATAACATTGCTCTGATTCAAGGTGCAAGCCCAATTCATCTTGAAATCATGTTTCTCCTTTTTTTCACCAAAAAGTACTTTACAAAGAAAGAAAAAGAAAACAGAGGGAAAGATAGAGACAGAGTAGACTAGTAACATCATTGCTTGGAGCTAAGCTATTGACTCCTCTCTTGCTGGAATAGCAAAACTCAATTGCTCACTCCAGGAATAATCCCTTCTGCTTTAGGATCCAACTGCTGTTTTGAACCATAGAAATAAATATTCCATCTTAAAATTGCCTTTTTCCCTCCTTATGCCCCTTTAGTCATCCCCACTGTACATACATCCCTTCCTGTTCTCTCTGGAAGCTTTAGTTTCTCTCCAAAGCCTTTGGCTTGACAGATTAATCCAAAATAATTTGTGCTCTGCAAAAGGTGTGTTGTAAAACAGAGTTGATAAATCACAAATTTTGTGTCCCTGAACAGGTAGTATGGTTTTTACCTGAGAGGGAGGGGATCATAGAATGGTTTGAATCATAGAATGGTTTGAGTTGGAAGGGACCTTAAAATCATCTAGTTCCAATCCCACTGCCATGGTCAGGGATACCTTCCAGGCTGCTGAAAGGATGATATCAGTAGAAACCAGTATGACCCACAACATCCCAGTAAGCTCCAGTGCAAGAAGAAACTGGGACAGGATGGTGATTTTTGTATGTCCCTTTTACCTTGAAGAATTTGTACTATTTGAGCTGCTCATGTCCCTTAACACCTTATATTTGACAACCAATATATGTGGCAGCGACATCCCCTTTGTACAGGTCTAAGAGAGGGCAAAAATGAGGAGGCAGATTGGTGTCCTACCCCACCATAGATGTAGACACTTCCATGGAGGCAAGTCCCATTCCAGAAATGATACTGAGATTAAAGGATCCTGAAGTGACCAGTCCTCTAATGCACAGTGACACAAAAGTGGCTGCAATGAGCTAGAAGGAAAGAACTAAGCAAGCCTGGTCTCTAACAGTGGGAAAAGCAGATGCCTGTGGTGATACTTTCCAGGTACATACAAAAATGCAGTTTAACACTGAACTGCCTCAAACAAAATGTATCTGGACAGCTGAAAACTGAAAATGAAACTTGGAAACCTCTGAAATTTATTTCCTGGTCCGTTTTATTCCTCCAAAGAATTTCTCTAATTCAGAAAAACATTTTCATTTTCAGTCCAAGTTGGACCAGAAGAGCAGTTCCATTCACTTGTATGGTCTTGGTTTATATTTTCAAAGAGTAGAGATCAAAGGCATCTGTTGCATTGCACGAGATCAGCTGGACATAGATCACTCGTACTGCAAGCGCTGTCCTGACAACATCAAACTTTGGCATTTTGGGATGTGCAGAGATAATTTTGGTTAAACTCCTTTGTCTGGGCTGCTAGATATCCAAAAACACTGGCCAAATGCTCAAATTCCATTCTTCCCCCCTGGTGTGAACAGCAATTCTGAGTGAATAAGGGAATATATATCAAGAAAAGCTGTTGGAGAATGAATGTAACCAGAGGAGTGGAGACAATAAATATTTTGTTTCTTGGAAGGGCACTGATTGACTGATGAAAAGCTAGGGGTAAACAGTTTTATCTCCCTGCATTAGTTCCAGTAGCAGGACAAAATCACATGCCACATGGTTGAGTAAATGCACTGGCTCGTACCTCCTCAAAAACAGATTTTTTTTTTTTTTTAAGCAGTCACAGCTTGCTCCAAGTGTGAGGATCCAACAAAGGTTTGAGCCATTTGCCTGTATATAGTAGCCTTTTTGCAGATGAAATGCTGCTTGAGACATTCTTGTACAATTGACATCTGTAGCCTGGGACCTACAGGAGCCCTGTTCTGCCTGCAATAGTAGTGGAAGCCAAGTAGGAGCTCCCAGTTTCACTACACACCTATGCTTGGGCACCTGGATGGAATCCCCCAAGGTAAGAATCTGGATCCTGCCCTGACCTTCTGTGTTCATTACACTGGTGATCTTGGAGAAGATGAAGTGGCAGTCAAAAAAACTACAAAAATCATAATGAAATTACAGAGATAAAGGCAGATGTAGACAGCTGCCTTTCCCTTCTACCTGCGAAGAGCAGAGAGGACACCCGGGAGAGACCTGTAAGCTTAGATTCTCAAGAGGCGAGCTGTCAGCAGAAAGCCACTGGGACTAAGATACTAGCAATTTAAATGGATTGAAATCAAAGGCAAAGGTCATGAAGAACTGATCGGCAAGAAACTAACTTTTAAAGTTTCTTCTTCTTCAAAAAACATTACTTGAACTAACTGCTGCCACCTCTTAATTCACCACGTCTTCTTAGTGATGCCCATTCCATGCAAAACCACTCAAACACTGATGTTTCACTTACTCTCCTGAGTAGCAAAAATCCCTCTAAAACTTTCTGTTACCTTCATGTCACTTCCTCACTTACTTATAGCCCCTTCTGATGTCTGTGTCTCACTGCTGTGGCAGTGAGATAGAGCAGCTTTCTGTCATAATCAGTATTTATTCACCACTGTCTGCCAGGCCACCTTAGCAAACGACACTAAGCTGAGTGGAAGTGTGGATCTGCTGGAGGGTCGGGAGGCTCCAAAGGGATCTGAACAGGCTGGACTGCTGGGCAGAGTCCAATGGCAGGAGGTTTAGCAAGGCCAGATGCCGGGTCCTGCACTTGGGGCACAACAACCCTGTGCAGCTACAGACTAGGAGAAGCCTGGCTAGAAAACTGTCTGGAGGAGAGGAACCTGGGGGTGTTGGTTGACAGGGACTGAAAATGAGGCAGCAGTGGCCCAGGTGGCCAAGAAGGCCAATGGCATCCTGGCTTGTATCAGAAACGGCGTGACCAGCAGGTCCAGGGAGGTTATTCTCCCTCTGTACTCGGCACTGGTGAGACCGCACCTTGAATCCTGTGTTTGGTTCTGGGCCCCTCACCACCAGAAGGATGTTGAGGCTCTGGAGCGAGTCCAGAGAAGAGCAACAAAGCTGGTGAAGGGGCTGGAGAACAGACCTTATGAGGAGCGGCTGAGAGAGCTGGGGGTGTTTAGCCTGGAGAAGAGGAGGCTGAGGGGAGACCTCATTGCTCTCTACAACTACCTGAAGGGAGGTTGTGGAGAGGAGGGTGCTGGCCTCTTCTCCCAAGTGACAGAGGACAGGACGAGAGTGAATGGCCCCAAGCTCTGCCAGGGGAGATTTAGGCTGGACATTAGGATAAACTTTTTCACAGAAAGGATCATTGGGCACTGGCAGAGGCTGCCCAGGGAGGTGGTTGATTCACCTTCCCTGGAGGTGTTTAAGGGATGGGTGGATGAGGTGCTGAGGGACACGGTTTAGTGTTTGATAGGAATGGTTGGACTCGATGATCTGGTGGGTCTCTTCCAACCTGGTTGTTCTATGATTCTATGATGTTGGATTTCTCCATAGTTCCAGCCATCCAAGCCTGGAATTGGATTTCCGCTAGGATTTTCAATCCAGAAGAGAAAAAAGTGATAGAAAGTAGGGAATGCAAGTTCTCTCAGCGCTGTGGCAGTTGTGTGAAGTAGGACTTGATTGAGTGATCGGGACTCTTGGTCTTTGGTACACCAGGGCCACTGTGAGGGTTGCCTCAAGTTTGATTCATCAAGCCCTAAGGAACCAAGAACCATGACTACCAAAAACATACAGCCAGCATCATCATCCCTTGTCCCATATATATTTTTTTTGGAAATAGGAAATTGAAACTAGCTTTAATAAAGATGGCTGCTGTCTTCTGATATTTCCAGTGGGGTAGATGATGTGTGCAAAAATTAAATGGTTTCTGAAATGGGTCAGGCTTAGGGGAAGCTGAGACTTATGGAGGAGGGAATGAGGATAGGGGAGGCTACAACAGAAAGTAAGAGTGTGGGAAAAGAAAAGCTGCTGGGATGCAGAAGTAAATGAGAAAAGGACTCTGAAAGTTTACAATTGCAGTTTGTTGTGATAAATATGAGTGTGTAATTGGTGGAAGCTTTATGAAGCACTGTGAATTCAATTGCTCCTGAGACATTTTAAACATTGATACAGAATTAAGTTATGAAGGAGCACCTGAAAAATCTTAAGATAATAATGATGTGAGGCAGCCATAACGTGTTTTTTTTCAACTGTCAATCTGCCAGTCAATGTGGAGAAGGCATCCTTACATGTAAAACATTTCACTGAATTGAAAAATCTTCACTGAAAAGTAACAGAAGATGTTAAAAGGTAGCAAAGTGCAGTCCGGTGTGCACAAGGAGTGGATTTCTCACACTGAAATTTTGTCATGGACGTATTAATGGAGACAGAGAGTCAAAGCCAGCTCTTGGCTATGGAGGCGGGTGATGGGCTGCAGGAACGGGATCCGACCCCCTGACTACAACATCTTGGAGGTGCAGAGTCACTTCTCATCATGCATGCTGGTGGAGAGCTGTCACCTTGTAGGAACGAGGAAAAGACCCTTGCACAGGGAGTGAGCAAAGGGAAAGTACCAGCACCTGGGAAAAGCTGAATATCCCCACTCCCAGTCTAAGATAGTATATTTTACTCTCATCCTCCAAACTACTAAAGTTCTTTTTGCCTATAGTGTTGAGAAGGAGTTAAACACATTGCAAAGCTAGCTGAAAAAAAAAAAGAAAAAAGACAAAAAATCCAGCACTGATGTTTCTGCTGTTTGATCTTGCTGTTTGGGTGGGTTTTGATCTCTCAGTGTAACTGAGACAAATGATTCTTATCTGTTGAGGCTGGCAGTGCAGGGGAGCAATCTGCACATCAGCTGCCTCAGCTGACTGAATAGAACATGAGGAGTTAAATACATTCACATTTATAGCCTCTGGCTTCATTAGTAAATTACTGTATAATGAACCAGTACACAGTAACTTCTCTATTTTTTTCTATGTCTGATGCCAGGCTAGTCTCTCATCCATGGACTTGTTTTACAATGCAGCCAACCTGTTCCTATGACAGGCAGCAGCCTGGTCCCTCTTGGGTTCAATGTGAGCTGACCTGAACCCTAAAAGTGGAGCTGTAAAGTAACACAGCATTGGTTATACTGGAGAGAAGCGTTCAATCATTTCATTAACCCTGATAATGTTTCAAACGAAAACCTTAATGGTTCAATCAATAATTCAGCCTGTGATCAGTTTGTTTGTGTCACTCTTAAATGTTTTTCTTTTAATAGGGGACCCCCCAAAGGATCATGAACTGTTACTTGTAAGAAGTAATTTGGGGTGTGTGCAAAGCATGACTTCTGGGTTTCACTTTGCGTCTTTCTGACAACCACGGCCTCTTAATTATCTCTTTAGACAGCTGCTGGATGACTTACCCCAGGTGTTCCAAAGTCCTCTATGCTCTACCAGTTTGGCATTTCTCAACAAATTATTTGGATGTCCATTCTTGTCCTTAGTGGTTTGCAGGAAAAGTGAGTCTCTGAGCTCTTCCATGCTAAAGGTGAGCTGATGGGACCCCACATTCAGCTTTGGTGTTTCCTCACAGTCTTCCTAAACTCTGCCTCTGCTTCAGCTCTGAATCAAGGCCATGCAGTATAATGTGATGGGACAAATCACAACCTACCATTGCCTCCTTGGAGCTCATAAGCACAGCTCAGCTACATACCATTTCAGTGCTGGTGCCCATGAAGACAGCTTCAAAACATCTCTGCCCCTTTGCCAGGACCAGGGTCTGATCTGCCCCCTTATTCTTCCTTTTTCCTCTTCTCCCGTTCAGCAAAGGTTTCTTGTGAACTGAGAAAGCTGTCAGATACCTGCTTGAGTGCTAAGGAACACTTGAAACAAAAACCCTTGAGCACTGCTCTGCTCTTCAATGGCACTCTACCCAAAGGAAGGAAGGTAGGCAAGAGGAACCTGCATGATAATGTTCAATATCGAGGTGGAGGCAAGATAGCATAACAATTTCTTTGTGCAGTTTCAGTAGTAGTAAATAAAGATGCTCCCTTTCAGCTTTGTTGGGTAGAATTTTATCTTCTGGTTTTGACACTTATTAATTTTCCACTTATTAGGCTGCCTGTGAGGTTTTCATTGTTGTATTTTTTTTCTTATTATTATTTAAAAGAACAGTGCATGCAGAGTTTTCTTTGTCACATTAAATGCACTGAGCAAATATAGTCCCTGAAATAGGAGATTTTATCTGGGAAACTCAGATGAAATTCTGTGCCTGACAGTTGTTCAAATGAGCCCTCTTTGCCAGAGTACAATAGCAAATGATATTCTTCATTACCTTTACCTTCTCTTCATTATGCATCAGAGGGAAGGGAATGAGAGAAAAAAAACAGGGTCATCCTGGCATTGCATTTATTCCACTGCGATGACTTCACCACACGCAAAGACCCAAAGCATCCATGTTGAGCACAACACTTAGCAGTGAGATTATACCTCGGGTATTATGCGATGCATGACCTGTTCCAGGTTGTGATGACTTGCTAAGTCAGCTAATTTCTTTTCCTTGTCCTTACACAGCAGAAAAGCATGTAAGAAGTGAATGGAGATTCACTTCCTTCCCAGAAGTCCTCACTCTTGCTGGCATTGAATAAGATAGCCTGGAGTTAATGTACCTGAGCACCAGGGCAGCTTTCTAAAGGACGCGTTCTATTCTCTATGGCATAAATTATATTGTAAGGGGAAAAGCAGGCTCATCCTTGTCTGTTAGCATAGCCCTTATGTGGTTCTTAGTGAAAGCAACCACATTACTTTTAGGAAGAGCTGAATTATGGACATCTGTGGGTGGTCAGGGGCAGAGTGGGGTAACACATTCAGCCCATCCTGAGGGCACAAAAAGGAGTCTGGCATCCCATAAAGAGCTTTGGGCTAAGGGGATCAACTAGCGTGAGCATGAGGGATTAAAATATGGAGTGGGTCTGGGTACTTCAATAAGAGATGGGGCTAAAAGTGCAGTGGCAGAGGGAGAGTCTTTGGTGGGAGGTAAAGCTTATATACTCAAAGCATGTCCTGCCTTCACACCTATGGGCCTGATTCTCATTTACAGACAGGCCTCTCATTTTTCAGGACATGTCAGGGCTTCAAAGCAAGCTACATGGAACTGACTCCACCCTCAAGGGCCCCCTCTGTAACAGAGTTAAATGGCTTTCACACGAAAGAGAAAAGGGCTTTGCCAGACTCCCAATCTTTTCCTTTTGTAGTTTGCCAAAACCCACAACTACACAGCCAAGAGGACTGGAACTGAACTCCTTCCATGAACCCTACCTGAGTCTAATAAAATGTACAATAATTTGGATGAGAAATAATGTCTATATGATAGATCACAAACAATGCCATCAGAGAGATGAGATGGTGGTAGAGACACAGGAGGATTTAAAACATTTTGCTTCCTTGTTCTCATCTCTCACAAAACGTGCTGCGATTGTTTTCTTAACAGGAACTGGCAAAGCTCAACACATTAATTACAGTTGTGATCCAAAGAAAAGTGTTAAGAAAGAGTGCTAGAAAACCTGGAGCCCCTATGGAGCCCACAGGAGAAAAGGCTGCGATTACGATAATCAGACCTAAATTATGAAGTATATCCCCCAAAACAATGTGAAGAAAGGACCATGACCAACAGAGCACAAAGGCAATGCTTCCATATGAAGCTTTCATAGCTGTTGTTTAATCTGTGACAGAAGTGTTTGTGGCATGGAAGAAGATGCTAGCACAGGTTCCCAATCCAAGACAGCAAATTTGTACAATATCAGTTTGAATCTAAGGGCTTCTGTCACCATCTCCAACGCTTTCACTCAAAGACAAGCGTCTCCTGCCCAGCAGTCTACCCAGGTGAGTCTGAATATTCTTTACAATGGTATCAGTAACTACGTTCAGTTAACAGGTCAGGAAATCGAGGTATCAAGGGAGATTGACTTGCCTGAGGACTTCTAACAGGCCTAGGTTAGTGGAATATAATTGAGGTCTCTGGGGCTCAACACAATGCTCTGTATCTACTCTGTGGAGCCAAATATAGACAAAAGACTATGTTGGAGACTGAATTCTTCAGCAAAAACAGATGCAGGATGGACTGAGTGATTAGTGATACATGATGCCAAGCAATGCAGATCCCTGGGAATAACATGTAACTAATCATCAATTCATGTTAATGCTCATTTTTGCTGTCCTGGCTCAGATTTTGTAGAGACAAATCCTATCATGGCGCAGTCTTAATTCAGCTCAAACTTCAAGCAACACAGGGAGCTGTGCTGAACTGGGAGATGGAGGCAGAGGCAGCAGGTGACATTCCTCATTAGTGTTGTTAGATGCCGGGATGACAGTCAAGGATGTTTTGGAGATGTCTGGGAGACAGGTTCAAATGGGGCACAGCTGCTCCTTCTTTCTTCCTGGCTGGCTGTGTACAAAATCATTACTGCTCTAGACGGTGTGTAGTCCAGCATGCTTGACTCACCTTGCCTCTTTTATTTTCCTCATACATGCAGGATTGTTTTTATTTGGGGAGGTGGTTTTGCACCACTGGAATTTTAGCATCTTGGTCAAAACCACCACATATTACCCCCTTGTGACCAAATGCTGCACGCCAGGAACTCCTGGAATTTTTTTTGGCCATCCATCTGAAAGAAGGGGCTCAAACTGCCTAGCCTGGAGAAGATTTGTACAGGTCACACACTAAATGTCTCACATACTACACTACATATCTGGTCAGTAAAACTGCCCACTGAAGCCACACTAAGGTTTGGCATCACGCTATGCTAACGTGGTTGTTGGCTCCCCACTATTGGATCGGGACACTAGCCAAGAAGGAGTTCACGGCATCAGTCAATACCTCACTGCAGTCTGCCGCATAGATATAGAATACAGAATAATTTAGGTTGCATAAGACTTTTAAAATCATTGAGTGTGTGACATAAACACAGATAGCTCAGAACATATGAGGAAGCCAACAGGAGCTTTCCAAACGAACTGAAGGGCTTTCATCCCTCTGAAAAGATGACCAGTGTTTTCTGTCATTTGGAAAGCATCTCACAGCCTTCGCCTTCTTCACCTTGTTGCTTTGACCATAGAGCTAGGAGATTTATTGTTGACTTCTGAGCCTCATCCTAATCACGAAACTAATCATTGCCTCTTCTTTGGCACCTCAGCCCCATCTTAGCACTGGTTCAGAGGTGAAGCACACAGGGTCCACACACATTCCTCACCTGATCTTTGCTCCATGGCCACCACTCAGGGGGGATATCCCTCACAAGCTGGGAAACGGACCTGCAAATGCTTTCTGCAGGCTGCCTGAGCAGTTTCGTCCCTCTTAAATCATGCCAACTTTTTTCACTCTTCCCTCATTCACTTTTGGATCCACACTGAAGATGTTTACATCAAATTTTGCTCTAATTCTGCCCCTGAAGGCTCAGACAGGGTGGGAGAGAGTTCTAAGGAAAAGACACTTTGTAGCATTACTATTATTATTTTACTTGTGTACATTTTCCCCTTCTGCTAGATTGGTTTTCACTCCAGCTATATTTCTTTGAACATGAAGAATTTTTTTCTTCCTCCTTGTTTTCCTTTTGGTCCTATCCTCTGTTTAAAAGCAAAGTCATCAATAATTTTAGATGAAATGTATTTACTGTAACTCTCCAGGATAACATGGTTTGAATGTTTTGATTGATTTATGTCTATAAAAAACAAACTACATCAGCCATTTTTTCTGTAGAAACCTTTGTTTTCTTTAAAGGTATGAGCCCTGTGCCTCATTAGTCTCTCAAGCTTTCCTTTTGGTACCTGTTGTGTTTCACACATTTTTATAAGCTGTCTGCCTCTAATAAATGAAATTATACTTCAGCTGTGAAGTGTTCCCATAAGCAATCAAAGAAATGCTGCCTTGTAGTCTCTGAAAATAAGCACCATCAGTACCATTGTCACATCATCAAGATGTAACACAGACTGGTTATTAATTTTATGCCACTCTGACAGCTCGGGTAGTGCAACATCTGTAAAAACCTGGTGCTGGAGGAATCAAAAAATTGAGGATCAGCATATACCAGCCAAAGTTGCCTGGCACTACTATATTATGGCTGATTATTAGACAGAAAGGTGGCTTGCTTCAGCATAAGCTCTTGAGTGATTTCTCTCAAGGGCCAGAAGCTGAAATCAGATGAATTAAAGGTGGAAATCACATGCAGGTTTCTTATCATGACATGAAACGATCAGCATGTTTTCACAGAAAGGGTCATTGGGCACTGGAACAGGCTGCCCAGGGAAGTGGTTGATTCACCTTCCCTGGAGGGGTTTAAGGCACGCGTGGCCGAGGTGCTAAGGGGTGTAGTTTAGTGTTTGATAGGAATGGTTAGACTCGATGATTCGGTGGGTCTCTTCCAACCTGGTTATTCTACGATTCTGTGATTCTAAGATCTGCGACAGCATCTTCAGGGAGCTCCAGAGAAGTTCAACTAAACCTCCTTTGGGAGACACAGGCAAGTAGAAACTTGTTTGCTTTTGCTCTTGTTTTAAAGAGAGAGAATAAAAGGACTGTGTTTTTCCTGGGGCATCTTCAGGTCAAATGAGAAGATGAATGCAGCTGCGTGTGTACTCTGGTCTGCTCTTGTATCACACCTACTATGTAATCTGGAGGAAGAAGACACCCTACCTCATACCAAACAACATGATTCACTCCCAGATGAACCTAGATTGCCAGCACCCCATTTTTCTTGCACTGATGTGGCATCCACTGATGGCAATTTTGAATTCCCAAGGTTTTTAGACATCTCTCCCAGGTTCACGGCAGTATTCAGTAGCAAAGTTTGGGATGTGGAACCCTTTGCTTTCACCACCTTTCCCTAAGGTTGCACCGTCCAATGTCAAATTGATATCTAAAGCTCTCTGCTGTCATCCGTGTTGCAGTCACTGCAGCTTCGTGTAGATAACCATGTGAGACACATGCTAGCTTGGAGAGCTTTGGTCACCAGTCAGTTTGAGCAGAAACTGCCCCAGAAGACCAGAAAACCAGCACAGTAGGTAAATGACAGAGCAGGAATATCACCCAGGGAAAGGTGAGGCACTGCACAGAGCTGTCCTTAACATTTAAGTAACTTTTATCTTAGCTCCAAATTGGCGATCCTCGTTTATGTATAAATCTTTTTTGCCTTTTTCTTTTCAAATGGAGGTAAGGCAGAAGGGGAGGCAGGGAGGAGCTCAGCATTCAAAACTCCTCTCTAATTGCATGCACATTGCGTTGTAAAATCAACATTGTATGTGGTTCAGCAGGATCAACTTTGTAGTCAGATTGCTTAGTAATTAGAAGAAAGTTATATCTCAACGATAAAAGAGAAAACCTCACTTACTCTGATTTACCCTGATGTTACCCATCCTGGAAAGCAGCATCACATGGCTCTCATTATTTACAGGTACATACATATATATAGAGAGAGAGAGAGTGAGAGAGAGCGAGAAGGCAGATAGCAATTCCTTTATTTCCCCACCCCCTCTTTCTGCTTGGAAGCCTATTTATAAACACACAGGCAAAATCCTATTCAGAAATCAGTGATTGTGTTCATTGTTCCGAAACATCTAATAGCAAAAGAAAGCAGGGACGGCTTTAGTGAAGCAGTAACAGTTTAAGTTGCTCAAGTAATTGTCACAAACTAAAGACTGCAGAGAGCACTAAATCACCAAGTCTTGCACTGTGCTAGTCTTGCACCCTTGTTGAGCTACTGTAACACCTTTGATATGTCATCAGGACCTAAGGTTTAGCCACAATTCCTAATAGATGGGCTATAACCTGCTGATTTCTGCACCAACATTCACAATTATTTTGTAGTTACTGAATTGGGTTTTCTGGAGCCACATGCCACTATGATGCAGAGTTCCCACCACCCTTGTGTACAGTGTCTCAACCAGATGCACCTCTTGGATTGCTCTAGGGAAAGGACATCCAAGGCTTGGTTCAATGACGTCATTGAACAGGCATATGTTGTGTCACCATTGCATGGATTGTGACAAACCATCATGGGGTGTAGAGGCTGAGCAGAATTATCAAAATAGTTGTTCTTCCAGTGGTTTGGTCAGGAGCAGGGTTCCTACAAGGTTAGACAGGATATAACAGAAAGCTTCGGCTGCTTTCTCAGACATCTAATGGATGGTGTGTCCACCTAGCAGCACCTGAGCTGGCAGGCAAACCTCCAGTGTAGTCTGTAGAGTAAGAGTTTGATCCAGTTGCATCAACACAGCTGTTCAGAGCCCATTATTATGGTGTCCAGCCTGATTCCCAGAAGGGCACAGTCTCCCATAGGTCCTGCCACACCAGGCCTGTGAGATTGTGTCAGATGCCTCCATGGTATCTAAAGTGACCTTAGATGCTTCTGTCAAGAGGAATTATTTGAGCCTTTTGCCTTTTCCCTTGTGCTAATATCCCCTTCTGCACTTCATTGTGTTCCCCTCCTATCAATGGAAAGAATCTCCAGTCTCAAGGAGCTGCTCTGGTTAAAACCATTTACACGTTTCGGTTCTTTGGAATTATTCACTTTCCTGCACAAAGGAGAAACATCAGGACATATACTTTGTGCTGACCCATCCCCCCAGCAGAGCAATTAAAATGAAAATTTTGCAAGAGTAATATTGTTTTAAAAACACAGCACAATCTCTGATGTAAAACAGCAGTAAGAATGGACTTGTCAGGCACTATTAGTTTCTAATTTTATTTTTCAATAAAAACAGGGAAAGAAGGAGTGTTTACAAGCAAAGCAGTCTGTTCTTTAGTCAAAATACTCTGTCTGTTTATGCTCTGGGACCAAGCAATTAACAATGATCAAAGAGCATATTTGTCATTAAAAAGTTAATGGGAATAAAACCATCACTATATTGATATTTTTTGCTGTTTATTTTTTCCCTCCAGAAATAAAACCTTAATATGCCAGTATCTCGCAATATAAACCTCATCACTGTTCGGTTGCTTTTCTTTGGGGGCAGAAGGTGGGTTTTGCCTTGAAGAAAAAAAAAAAGTGAAATAAGGGCAATTCCTGAACTAATGGTTTTTAAAAAGGCTCAACAAAATTTTTGGCCAGGTTTACAGATCACACAAGGTAGTTAGTTCAATCACAGCAGGAAAAGAGTAATTCTGGGAACTAATTAAATACAGTGGTTAATTGGATTAATAATTACCTTGCATATGTAGAAAGAGATCTAATGTTTGCAGAGGCAATTTTTATCAGGATTCTCTAGGGATTAAAAAAAATTGTGCTCATAAATGATCATTTCAAATGGTGAGATAATTTTGCCTTGGTCGTGACTAAACTTTGGAGGGAGAACCTTTCTGCTTCTCTCAAAAGGTAATTTAAATAAAACAAAGATTTTACTTCCTTTTTCTGCACACTTACCTAGAGTCACTCTAGGGAAGAGAGAAAAGCAAAGCATGTTGTAATCTGCAGAAATCAGAAGACAATGGAAAAATCTGTTTTTAAGCATTTTTGGGGGGTGGGAACAAATTGCCATGGCAACTCTCTAAACGGATATGTCTTCTTGGAAATCATGCTGTTCTCTTGAAAAGTGAAATGCATAATACAATGAGCACTTGAAAGTTATCTTTGAAAGGCATGTGTACAGGAAAATCAGAAATATTTTATAAATTCAAACTTATGAAACATTCATGCTGATTCACTAATGTTTCTCACAGCAATTACTCTACCCAAAGGCAGAAGCTGAATAACCTTGCCATGTACATGTGCATTTTTAAGCGTGCTTTGTGGTTGGACTGATCTGGTCTATGAGCTCCTTTCGACTGCTTCACAAGTGCTCAGTCTCTTGCCATCAATATATAAGTTGCTACTAACTCAGATGATCGTTAAATCAGATCCTGACATCTTTAACCCGTTTCTTATACCCTTTCTTCTTCTGACAGGTTGCGTCAGTCATCATTTTCTGATCAGCAACGTCAGTGCCATCAGTGTTCTACAGAGAGTGGGATGACCTGGCCTAATAATTGTACTTGGAAAAAGTCCTCCTCTTATTTTAAAACAATCAGATTAGCCTAGAGAAATGGAGGTTGAGGGGAGACCATATCACTGTCTACAGCTACCTGAAAGGAGGTTGTAGCAAGGTGGGTTTTTGTTTTCTTCTCCCATATAACAAGTGATAGGATGAGAGCAAATGGCCTCAAATTGCACCAGGGGAGGTTTAGATTAGTTATCAGGAAAAAATTCTTCACTGAAAGGGTTATTGAGCACTGGACTAGGCTGCCCAGAGAATTGTTTGAGTCACCATCCTGAGAGATATTTAATAGATGAGTAGATTAAGTGCTCAGTTATATAATTTAGTAGTGGACAGGTATGCCTGGACTCAATGATTTCAAAGTTTTCCAGCCAAACAGTTCTATCATTCTATGACTCTAAGATGGCTTGAGGCATCTGGTCACTCTAAAGGTTACGTTTTGCTCACAAATTGAAGGATTCTCATCCTGGCAGAATAAGTAAGTGTTCTCTGCCTGTATTAGCAACATGAAGAGTAATTGCTATAGGATATTTAGTTCCTAAGCCTCCAGCTTGAAATGTAAATAAAATAAATCAGAGTTTGAGCAGTACAAATATAGAGGGGGAAATAAATCATAAACATTCATTTTCATCCCTGAGATGGAGCTGCCTTAATGCTTTTTTCCTTACTTGTTTCCTTGTTCCTTACTTCCCTTACTTATTTTGTTCACTTGTTTGCTTTCTAGGCAGATTTCAGTTGCTGTAGCCATGCTCTGAGCTGGACAGAAAGTGTACATCTGATCTAGAGCAGCCTATCTCACAGCAGAGCATGTCACCTTCTGTAACCTCTCTCAGGCTGGGTCTATCCAAGGCTGAAACAACCCTCCATGTGACCATGACCCTGTTGGGCCTTCGAGATGGAGATTCTCTCTGTGCATGTGTGTGAACAGGAAAGAATCCCTTGGTTGAGGGGAGAAAGATGCTCTAAATTATTTTGCCCCTGTAAATGGACATTCTTTTCTCCTTAACTACTCCCAGTTTGTTCTGGCCTAAAGTGACACCTCCATCAAGGTTAATGGCTTTATACCTGCTTCCTGCAAGAGGTTATCAGCTCCAAGGTGCAACTTTCAGGTACAAAAAAGGGGTTTATGTGAGGAAGGGTCTCAAACCACTTGTGTCTAGTGGGAAAAAAATCAGCAAGATTCAGAAAGGTTAATGTATCCATGAAAAAAATTGTATTTTAAAAATTATGGTACTTCGCAGATGAAAGGCTCGTTTGAACCTGCACGTAGTTTTACGTGACCGAAAGAGTGATTGAACATTGGAACAAGTTGGCCAGGGAAGTGATGGAGTTTCCTTCCCTGGAGGTGTTCAAGAGACATACGGTCGTAACACTTCGAGACATGGTTTACTAGACACGGTGCTGTTGGTCTGATGATTGGACTGGATGAACTTAGAGGTTGTTTCCAACCTTAATGATTCTATGACCAAAATATAGGTTTCATGTACATTCTAAAGAAGAGTTAAAAATACTCTCTAGGAAATCCTCCTTTTTAGGAGTTTTCTGGGATAGTAAGAACAGGACAAGTCTATGTCAGTGATCCTGGCAGAGGGAAGAGAGAGATCAAGGTGTTAAGCAGCCAAAGAAGGTTTATAATTCAGTGACATTTCTTCTGATAAAGCAGTGTTTAATCTGACAGCTACAGGAACTGGAGTGTGACATGAGCATGAGGCCAGGAAATACAAGATGAAGTAATCACCCTGAAGAAGGAAATGCTTTGAATAACACACAGTGCTGGAAATGTTCAATACCTCAACAAAGCCTTTTGGTCAGTGCCACATATCAGCCATTTGCCATTCATTTAAGTATTACTGAGAGAATTTAAGACAAAAGTATTTCATCAGTGCCTGCAGAAGCATGAATACATATTCTTGATAAAGAATTTCTCTAGCACCTCAATATTTATGAGGTTTGATGTTGACACATGAGAAATTACAGTTTTAACAGTGATGATTTAGAAATGCTGTTGGAGAAAAGTTGAGAATAGAAAGAATTTGTATAGGTCAAGATCATGAATGTGATCAAACCACACAAGAGTTTTTAGAAAAGGGCCCTGTATTAAAATCGGAGTTATTGGAGAGAGGACATACAGATGGTCAAAGAAAAGACAGTATCTTGTAATGTGGAGAGAGTGGACTTCGACCCTGCAGATACTTGTAAATTTGTTATTTCTTAATAAATAAAAGGAAGACAAATCTGTAAGTGCAGGACTCAAGTCTCGGGAGTTTTGGGCTTAATTCCTGAAAGTGTATCAGGAATACCCAAATAATAACATTCCCTAGTTGTCCCACTGGAAGTGTCCTTCTGGAGACCAAGGACTGAGCCTAGGTATCTTCCTGACAGCTAAATGGGAAGGCTGATTGCTCTTTCCTCAAGTTTTCCTTCTGCAAGAAGAGGGGGAAGTTCTGAAGTGGAAATTTGTTCTGGAGCAGCACATGGGGGTCTGTGGAACACAGCTGCTAATGGAGTCTCATTGTCACCAGAAAGAAATGGGCCAAGGACCCTCAGTGGGCACTGAAGCGAAGAGACACATGCGACTTCTGCAGTAGGATTTCTTCCCAGGGAAGACCTCAGTGACTTTGACTTTGTATTTTCATCCTGGCTTGAGATCATACCATTCCCAAGGTACCTTCCCCAAAGCATCTCCTTATCTTTCCCTCTCTTGTATGTTACACTGCAAACATCATAAACAACTCAACCCTTCCTTCCCTGGGACAACATTTTACAAGGCTTGAGAAAAGGTTTGAAGCAGTGGAACATCACATTAACATTATTGTTATCCTAATTCCACAAAGACCAAACTGAGGCAGAAAAAAGAATGTAGTAAATAAAAATAATAAAGACAGGCTGATGCTCTCTTTTGAGTTGAATTTCTTTTATCTAATGTTAGCCATCTGAAAATGAGGCATCTGGCCTAGTGCAGACATCTGGACTCTCTCAATAGTCAGTAGGGAGAGGCAGTTTCAGAGGTGATTTATCACAGCTCTTTACAGAGCATGAATTGCCCCAGAAAGCTCCACCAGCTGCAGAAGGAACCCAGATGACAAGCTTAGCATCCATACCTACCTGTTAACTGGCAGGAATTGGTCAAGAAAAATCCAGTCCTTGCTTTCTATGATTAAAAAACCTCATGGGCAATATTGTTCCACTGTATGATATTACCAAAGCTGAAATGAGGTGGCTTTTCTTAATCACAGGCAAATAGACATGTAGGGTTATTATGGAATAAGTGAAAGTCAGAAAGGTAAATTGGATAAACTAATGCATGTGATCTATCTGGACTTCTGTAAAGTCTTTGACATGGTCCCCCACAACATCCTTCTCTCTAAATTGGAGAGATGTGGATTTGATGGGTAGACTATTCGGTGGATAAGAAACTGGTTTGGATCATCATACTCAAAGAGTAGTGGTCAACAGCTCAAAGTCCAGATGGAGATCCATGACAAGTGGTGTCCATCAGGAGTCTGTACTGGGACTAGTTGCTGTTTAATATCTTCATCAATGATGCTGACAGCGAGATTGAGTGCACCCTCAGCAAATCTGCAGATGACACCAAGCTGGGTGGTGCAGTTGACACACCAGAAGGATGGGATGTCATCCAGAGGAACCTGAACAGGCTGGAGAAGTGGGGCTGTGAGAACCTCATGAGGTTCTACAAGGCCAAGTGCAAGGTCCTACACCTGGGTGGAGGTAATACCTAATTTCAGTACAGAATGGGGGATGATGTGATTTAGAGCTGCCCCTCTGGGACTTGGGAGTACTGGTCAATGAGGAGCTTGACATGAGCTGTCAATGTGCTCTCGCAGCCCAGAAGGCCACCTGTATCCTGGGCTGCATCTAAAGAAGCGTGGCCAGCAGGTTGAGGGAGATGATTCTTCCCCTCTGTTCCTCTCTTGTGAGACCTCATCTGGACTATTGTGTTCAGTTCTGGAATCCTCAAGATAAGAAGGATATGGAACTGTTGGAACAGGTCCAGAGGAGGCTACAAAGATGATTAGAGGACCAGAGCACCTTCTGTATGAGGACAGGCTGAGAGAGTTGGGCTTGTTCAGCCTGGAGAAGAGAATCCTCAGAGGAGATCTTATAGTGATCTTCCAGTACCTGAAAGGGGCCTACAAGAAAGCTGGAGAGGGACTATTCACAAAGGGTTGTAGTGATAGGAAAAGGGGGAACTGGTATAAACTGGAGAGGGGCAGGTTTAGGCTTGATACAAGGAAGAATTTCTTCACCATGAGAGAGGTGAGGCACTGGAAGAGGTTGACCAATGGAAACTGTGGTTGCCCCATCCCTGGAGGTGTTCAAGGCCAGGCTGGATGGGGCCTTGGGCAGCCTGATCTAGTGGGATGTACCTGCCCATGTCAGAGGGGTTGGAACTGGATGATCATTAAGGTCTCTTCAAACTCAAAATGTTCTATGATTCTATGACTCTGTGATTCTCATTGAAGAGCTACCACTGAAGTCCTCAGCAAAACTCAATGTCCCTACTGTGCAGAGGGAGGAAGGAATAATGCTGTGCATGCAAGTGTGCACACTATCCCATTCCAGGACAAAACTGTGAGTGTGATGACAGTACTTACCTTTCCTGGGGGATACAGGGCAAATGCAAAGCCCTTTGCAGTGGAATTCCCTCTGTAAAGCTATCAGGCTTTGGATTAAGACCATCAGCCTAAAAAACATCTTCTCCTAGCCTATAAGTGAGCATATTTATCCTAGTTTCCAAGTGAGACAAATTAAAATTCTATTTTTTTTAAATTTATTTTTTCCACCAACAGTTGCTAGGGTGTTCGTTCAGGAGAAAGTATGCTTCTCTTTAAGTCACAGTAAGACTCCAGACCTGTCAAGCTAACCAAAAGGAAGCAGAAAAAAAAATGCAGAGGTAGACTTTATGCCCCTCGTATCAGCTATTTTTCCTTGAAGAAGACTATCTTTGAGCATGGTATTATTGTACCTCTCTGTTTAATGACCCTTCTAATGCGTTGCTATCAGGTAGTGCCATCTGTATGTGGGCAAATGTGCTCACTCGTCTGTTTACTCAGCATAAATTATCTTTATTTAAAGTTTAATGGAAGTTACATCTATTTGGACATCTGTACTTAACTGATTACTGGCCACGTTGGGCCGCCTGGTGGTTCTGCATGAACTTGCCAGCTGCTATGAAATGATAAGAGTCTGACATATGTTAAGAGCCAGCAACAATCACAGTCAGGGAGTACATTTTTTTCCTTTTAAATATTTCTGAGCTGGCAGCTAATAGCAGCATGAAGAAATCCACCCACTTTCCCCAACTGCCTCCTCCACCCCCGTGCGTGTCTCTGCTGTCAATCCAAACCATCTCAGAAGCAGAGAAAAAAAAAAACAGCCTTTAGGAGTGAGTGAACGTCTTTGTACATACCATTAAATCCACGTACAGTTTGCTACTTATTTCGTGTACATCTGTCCCTAGAAAGCCTGAAACCATCTCGGTTCATCAGCATCTGCAACTGATTTGGAAAGTTGCTGCCATCTATAGATAGGTATGAGGACTTGCTGCCACAGTTATAGAAATGGTTTGAGAGATAAAAAGGGAGGGAGAAGGGAAAATGCAGAAAGAGGAGAGTTGCAGGTGTCTGAAGAACTGTCCCACCGCACTGTACCATGGGGTCTGTGTGCTCCTCTCTCTGGTGATGGCAAAATGCGGAGGGATGCTCTTAAAAGTAACAGGAGGTAAATGAGAGAAAAAGCTGCTCCCTGAGTCCAAGGCTGCCAGAAGTGGGCTTATGCCCTACAAAGATGATAAGGGTAGATTCTCTCTATACTCCTCTGCTGAAATTTAGAGTTTTAATAAAAAATAATCCAGCCATGGAACTTGCTGCTTTTCATGCACTTCTAGTCTTACATCTCTTCCCAATGTTTCTCAACCCTTTCTTTCTCCTGAAAGCTTCATGGAGATCTTCTCTGCAAAATGAGCAGAGAACTTGCTGTTATTTCTCAGTTACCCTTCAGCACTATCTCATACCCTGCTCTACAGTGATGCCCAGTTGTACAAGACTTTGGTGGGACATAAGCCCAGCCTAACCTATTTGTCATCTCTATTGATAAGGTCTTCATATGTCTCTCACGCTAATAAGTAGAGCTAAAAGCCACAGCATCCTGGGCATTAAGGAGGATCAGTCTGGAGCCTTTCAAAGGAGACATTTCAGATTGTGTCTGTGATGAAATGGCTCCGTTGTCTCTTTTTGGTTTTTTTTTCTGCTTGTGTTTGTTTGCAGTGGCTCAAGGTAAGTTTCTGTGGGGAAGTGACAATCATGAGTGTTTCTGAGTGGTTCTGCATGTGGACACAGATAATTTTAATGGCACTGAACATAACTTTAGAACTGTTGTTTTAGACAATGGGAGAAAGAAAACACATGCTATGTCCACCTGAGGCAGGGTCTTGAAAAACAGGGTGGGAATAGAAGCACAGCTTGTACTGTGACTGCATGTAATGTACGGTGATTTATGGTGCGTAAGATGAAGGGTTTATTTCCTTGAAGTATAATGGTTAGAGTGTGTCTTAGTGTAGCTGTCTAGATAGGAAACAAGTATGCCTGAATTAATCAGATCTCCACTACTAGTGCTCCTGATGGCTTTTCTGCCTGTGCAATTGTGGAGTAGAATCTTGAGAAGCAGTGGATGTAAAGCTGAAAAAAAGAATACAGAGGTAGACTTTATGCCCCTCATCTCAGCTATTTTTCGTTGAAGAAGACTGTCTTTGAGTACTGCATTATTTTCAAGTCGCTTTGAGAACATTCTGTGATCCTCCCTTATATACTCAAAGCATACAGGAATGCTATCAGATAAATTGTCCAGGATCTACTAAAATGTACTTGTATGCTTAGAGTATTTTTATCCATGATTTCTCTGCCTTTAAGGGAGATGATCAGGCTGGAAAACACAGATAGTAGCGTGTGGATCCAGAGTTTCCTCCTGGACTTGCTAGCGCATTCATTCCTACATGCATAAGATGTTCTCAAACACCTAATAAATATTATATAGTCCTCTGAAAAAAATACAGCCTAAGAAATAATATTATTCAAGTTGCAAAACCAGGCACTTAAAAGTTAGGAAAGCAGAATGGATGAAGATTCAGCAGAAAACACTCCAGGCAAAGACCTTTCTGAGTTTGAAAAGACCTCAGCAGTAAAGACTTGCAGATAAAAGCCTCTTCCACAACGTGTGCAGCATGCACAATGCTCACCCTCATCTTCACTTGTGGCATAAGCTTTCTTAATATGCCAAAATATATTGCAACCTGTATCTATAGTGAATCTCAGCAGTGCACTCAGAGGCTGCCCCATGTCCACAGAAAAGTGAAATTAAATAACTCGTTATGGGTCACATCACTGTTAAGTCACACAAACACCAAAAATCTTGGGCCTGTGCTTTTGTTCTGTGCCTTTCCTCCCATGATCTAGTGTTTGCCATACTGCCGACTGAAATATATCTTGAAAGAAATAGTTTATCTGGGGAGACTATGACCTGGAAATCCTAGATTTGACTAGTCCTAATTAAAAGCTTATTCATGAGTGTAGATGCCAACCTGATATCAACTGCTGCAGCTCTGCTAGAGCCAGTGTAGCTACTCTGCTTAACACCTTGTGGCAGGTAACCACATCTATGGTGTAAGCTCTGTTGTGCTTTCCTTGCCCATAGCAGAGGTGTTAGAACCGGATGGTCTTTGAGGTCTCTTCCAACCCAAACCATTCTATGATTCCATGATAAGATCAAAGAATTTGGCCCTTACGATCTCTGGAATTTAATTAAACCTCTGTGCTTGGAAGAGCGTTGTGGACCTCTCAGACTCCATACCCTGCCATTCCATGGATTTCAGGTTAATATAATAATACAAACTGCCCTAAATTTAGCTTCCAGTGCAGAGAAATGATATAACATTATTCTTGGGTGTGTGCACTGGTCAGCAAAAAGGATGACAATGCAGACTCTGCTATTTGAAGGTATTCTTGTGTCTCATCTTGCACTGAAGAAGACTGAATATCAAATAAAACCTCAGCACTGGCCTGGTTAGGTGAAGGAAAGTTGTATGAATCCCCCCCACCCCGAATCTTCATTTGTTCCATAGCAGTGTGTGAGATTTGCCCTTCTTTACAGAGGAGATGTGCTGCTGGCAGAATAGATAGCGACTTTAATATGACTGGACACCATTTGCTACTGAAGAAAACTCTACTGAGTATAAAGAAAGATGTTTTATGAAAAGCTTCTTTACTTTTCCTCTCAGTTTCCAGGATTCCTTTAATCCCTTCATACTTAACTAATTTCTCTCAGGATGAGATGATTAGTTTCTTATGTTTCCTAAAATGTCTGGTACAAATTTAGCCCTGGAGAAAACAGCTGTCAGCTTGGATTTGTTGTGGGTATCTTCTGGCCTTGATGGCTGGATTTTACTTAGGCCTCAAAGCTGCTCCTGTTTAAATGATGATTTGTGGAGCTCCCTGGAAGCAGATCCAGGCTTAGGCTGGGTTTCTGAAAATAAACTCCTAAAATCCCATTGTGAAGCCTCATAATTGCTGACCTCTATCAAAGCGGATTGAGTCTCGGTGAGAAGTAGCAGCAATCTACTTCCAAAAATCAGAGCAGGGGCATACCTAGTTACCATGGATTTAAAGAGTTTAACATCAGGCATCCATTTCTGGAAATCTTAGTGGAGTGGAAAAGACATCCAAACAGCCTGTGTATTTCTGGAAGCAGAGGGGCCCACGGTTTCCAGTTGAAAAATGTCCCACAGGTGGAAACTTTTGTGTTTCTGGGGTCAAACCAGCCTCTGCCTCATGGACAGTGACCTATAGGATGTGGGCCATGAGCTAACACGAGGTATGCTCATTGGAGCTTCTGAAGAAGGGATGAACCATCATAGATTGATGGAAGAGGGATCACTGTGTTTTTTCCTCAGGGTACAAGAACTCTTCCCTGCTTGTGCAACCCCATACAGAGTGCTGAGACTTATGGGATGATTTCCATCACATGCCTCCGCTCTGACTTAAGAAATCTTCTTCCTTGGCTCCCCAGAGAACTCATGAATATCTGTCATACTAAGTCACAGAAAGACTCTGATCTGAGCCAGAAAGGATCAGAAATGCTTCTCACTCTTCTGTCTTAAATGGAAGAAGAAAATTTATCATTGGAGACTTAGTCCATCATGGTCCATTGTAGCTTTCTGTGCCTCCTTTAGCCTTTATGATGTGAGACAAATACAAATTACATGTCATGGCTCCTCTCTTTCTAGTGACGCAAAACATTACTTTTATTTACAGTTATAATTAAGTTGCCATATGTTGTGTTTCATCATATGGCTGTGTGTAGCGATAGATGTTTGCATCCTGAGAACTGGATGTCTGTAAATACACCTTTCCATTCTAAGTTTGTATATAGTAGTCTGATGTCTACATTCCTATTTTTCATCATCATAGTTGAGCTGGTGCAATATAAACACAGCCAGCCTTGTTGCATATGAAAATATAAAACGGGGTTAGCAAATGTGGGTGTGTGATAGAGAGAAAAGGCAGATAGAGATGTGGAAATTGATGGTGCATACACACACCTGCACAGACAGGGCCTGATTTTTGCTAAAGCTTGTGATGGTATAAATCTGGAATAGTCCTGCTGAAATCATGATAATGACATGAAGAGTAAAATAAATTCATAATCGTGTTGTAATATAATTGCAGTTCCAATTACTTAGATATACAGATGCACACAGCTTCCCCTTCTCCACCTACATACTTATCCCTGTTTAATTTCTGAGCAATATGGGAATGAAAACTGTTACTTGCTGATTATAATTCTTGGAACATATTCTAGAGTTACAGGTACTGGGCAGTGAACAGGCTGGGTTTTTTTGAGTCTGTGATGGAGATTGGATAGTACATGTTTAAGGAAGGAGCTGCACTTTCTAGGTGGCATAGAAAGTTAGCAGATCCATGCTTCAGAACACCTGAAGACCTTTGTTGGAGTCTTTTTCGGGTCCTGTGCTTTGCATGGGGCAGACTAGTTAATTGTTGTAATCTTGTTCATGAGCACTGCTCTATTGGCAGCCATTCATTTACATTACAGCAGGAGGAACTGTATGTAAATAGAGTTGGTTTATTCCCTAAACTAAATATAGAGGATTAAATTAGCTATGGACCCCGAGTCCAAGCCATTTATACTCCTGTTTTAGTTTTAATGTTTTAGTTGAAATGACAGCTCATTCTTATAGAGCTTTGAATGAAGAATTTTTTTGTTTCTATGAATTTAGCGTATTCTTATTTAAAAAATTAATTATACTGTGATCTCTTCGTCCAGCACTAAATCACATAGAGCTTATTGACTTTAGCAGAAAAATCCTATATTTTGGAGATGCTGTGAAACCACTCTACAAATAAATCTGTGCTTTAAATCAGGGATATTTGCCAGGGAGAAAATATTTTTGCTGTCAGAGAAGAGAATTTCTTTTTTTTAACATTCAGAAATCATGAGCTCTTAAGTTACATTATTAGCTTAAGAGTTATAACATTTTTGCACTTTAAATAGTATTTTCTTTTTATTTACCCTCTGCTTTTTGCTTCTCATGCTTGTGTTCTTTCACTTCTTTTCTCAGTTTATAAACTCATCTGCTATAAAAAGTAACCCAGGTCTATCACACAGATGTCTCCAGGGGACCTGAGCTTTAAGACCAAATTACTCTTATATCATCATCAGAGTCACTCTACTATCTCTTGAGAATTGCAACAGTATCTCAGCAAATAACAGCTGGAGTTTCTGAGCCATGGATTACAAATAATCTGCTCTCCAAAACATGCTAGAGACTTCTGACTTGCACTGACTCTGACTGTCCCATGTGGACGCAGTGATTTGTCACTAGCAGGCAGGTTGGGTAATGGACTTGAAGGTGCCTCTTTGATACGCAGTGATTTTACCCAGCCCTGTTTTTGGTTGTGCTCTCATCACTCCATTTCTATTGTTTGGCACTGGGCAAAGGACTTTGTCCATTGCTGAGGATGGTCCCTCCCAGATCCCACAGCTTCAGACAACTTCAGACTCTTCAACCTCCTAGTACACAAGCTGAACTCCTGCTGAAACCACCTGGGTACAAATAACATCGTGAGGGACTTGCCAGTCTTTGTGTCATAAAGAAGTAAAGCAGCCCACAGCAAATAACTCTCCATTTTCTAGCATTAAATCTGCGGTCCACTCACTGTTGCTCTGCACAAAATCCCGATCCTGAAAGCCAGAGGAAAAGCTCCTCTGGGCTGCCGTGGCTTTGCTGCTCCTTTATCCCAGTGTTCAATCCTGTTGTCTAAGCAAAACATTCAGGGAATTTTAAGATGCCTCAGGTTGTACAAGACACTCACATGAGGCTGGACCTGAAATGGGACATATGTGGGACCTGTGCACTTAACAGAACAACATCCAGGGGCATTTTAAACTCCACCAGATACCTGTGGTTTTGATGCCCATGATTTTGGTGCCCCAGCTGAAACATAGACACACATTTTTACATTATAGACCAGACTTTCCCATGTAAAATACTGAGAGTCACAAATCTGTTTCACATCAACAGCAAATATCAAAAAGATCTGTGTCTTCCCCCTCCACCCTATATGTAATATTGGCACACATAAAGGTATTCATGGATGGTAAGACTACAGGCTCAAAGGGGTTTTGTAAGACAGAAAGAAAAAGAATTATGAATGCATCAGGGCTGTTGTTCCTCCAAAGACATTCTGCAATCTCTCAGTGGAGAGTGCATCCCACAGTGAACTACTTCATGTTTGAAGCATGGAATGAATGCATCGGTTTTAAGTAGTTCAGAGATGAAATTTCAAACATTCGCTGAAATCCAGTGACCAGTTTTCAGCAGAGGTCAGTTCAACACCTGCTTCTGCTGTGGATCTGCTCTGTGATCTTATGCAAGCCTCTTGCCTTCTGATGTGCGTCAATCTGCTTTTCTGTTTAGTGGAAGGAAGGATATGAACCTTTTGGAAATCCAAGCAATGATCTTGCAAGGTAAAAGCTCTGTAAGTGAGTAATCAAAAAAATAGAGTTTATCTCATTCACATTAGATCCAAGAAAATACCTTAAAATATGTTTAAAAATCTCAAATGGTTGATTTCTCATGTTTTTTTCTCATGTCACAGATCGCAGCTCTTTTAGTTCAGTTAAGTTCATCATTTAATAGTTCTTATTTGTTCCTAAAACAGTGTGCCTATAGCTGTAATTAAAAAGCAAGTCCACAAAAGGCTGTGTGAAGAATGCTCAAGGATCCTTAAGAACAGATGTAAAAAAATATCCAACCTTTGAGTGCTTCACTTGGAACTTTTTTTTTAAAGTTATTTTAATTGTCTGGTGCTTGTGGAGGTAAGTGTAGAGGTTGGTGTTTTCGTGTGCAGATGTGTAAGATACACACACATATAATATATATAATCATCAAAGCAAATATCCCACCTAAAATATCCATGATTTACTTGCCCTTCACAGAAATTTACTTTTTTTTTTTTTAAAAAAATGATTTCTAAGACTGAAAACTCAGAAAATTCTTTTTTGTTCATTGAATACCACCCAGGCTTCTATTGAAGTCCTATGCACATTTGGGCTTCACACTGCAGGTCTAGACCACCTTGAAGGAAGCATTATGAAAGATAATGAGCTTTAAAGAAGAGAAGGAACATAACGTTTGATCTACAGAAGACACAGCTGAAGGGGAAACTCGATGACAGTTTTCAAACTCTTAAAAGAGTAGAATAAATTCTGCTTTTGACTCTTACAGGTATAATGAGAAACCATTGGTTTGAATGTAAGAAAGAGTTTACAAAACCCAGCACAATGGAATGCACTGTGTCTGGGGAACAATCCCTGCCTCTACAGAATTTAGAACAGATTGGACCAATGATTGTCAGGGTTGGTTTATGTACAATGGATTTAGGTGGGAATGGACTAAATAACCTATTAAGGTCTTTCCTTGCCCTATTTTGTACCTTCCTAATAAGATGATTCACCTACAAAGACCTGAGTTCACCGATGCTTAACTGGGCACATGATATTTTTACTCAAATTCATCTGTCTTGAGTGCAGATGTCTCACCAGCACTTGGGAAGAATGCCTTAAAGATTTAGCTTGACATTACAGTATGAGTTAATTAAAGTTTACAAAATATTTTCATATCTTCAGAGAAGTGCCATGTTCATCAGAAAGGTATTATTATTGTATAACACGAGGAGCAACTGAATGCTATAGAAAAACACAAGATATACAGCAATAAAGAAAGGAAAGCCCCCCGACAGTGTAACAAATGTTGAATTTGTTGACAATGAAAGAGGTGAGGAAAAAGATTAGAAACATATGAAAATGTCTAAATCGCTGAAAAGAACCAAGTTATTGTCCGTAACCTCTTTGTGAAGGAATATTGCCATACAATCCAGTGGAAGGGTAAATTAAGTGGAGTGCAACTCTGGGAAATGGCAGGTGCTCACCTAGCTAATAGAAATACTGAATAAAAACAAACCCCATCTGACTATTTATTAGGTTCTTTGAAGATTATAAAAATGAGTACCTGGCCCAGAATGTTAACTTGATGCGGAATCTTTATAGTGTTTACCTGTCACGTAAATAATGGATTGTTTCTCTTTACCTGGCTTTTTCAGTTTATTAGTTGTTTCCATTAGACAACAGCTATATCCTCAGAGATCTGCAGGGATTTGCCTTTAATAATAGCATGGCCTTCATCTTTTTCTTTCCAAATTAGATTTTTATCCAGGCGTGCAGGATACTGGGTTGCGTGAAGGAACCAGGATCTGTCCCTGTGGAAACAGATCTGTCTGCGATGGGAGAATCACTTTGTAGCACTTAGCTATGCCCTGATTTAGCGACTCACTGAGCAAATAAAGCTGCAAAGCCACCAGCCCCAAGCAAACTGCAAGTGGTGGAGGATCGGTGGGCAAGATGCCTACCTGCACAGACTGGGCAGGAGATGGTGTTGCCATACAAGCTGTGACTTTCTTTTCATATTCCTTTTCCTTGTCCCTCTCCATCAAAACACAGCTCCAGAGGATCTTCAGCAGCTTTGAAGTACATTCCTGTTGTCCCAGCTGAACTTGTGGCTTCTATGAAATGGGACCATAGAGAAGATAAACCTAAACTGTTTAGCTAAGACAAGCCAGTTGGACGGGAACTGTTTTTAATCAAGAGCAAAGTGATAGAGTGCAGTAAACCTGACAGAAGTGATCTATGCAACCACAGATAATAAATTATCCAATATAGTTAAGAGATGCTTAGAAAATTAATGTGTAAAGTAAGTGAACTATCATATAAAACACATGTTTAACAGGGTAATTATCTGGTACTCTCCTAGGGTAATGTTTTTGTGATCTTTTCATCCAACTTCTGCTAAGTACCATTGCAACAGGACAGTGAACAACCCGTCTCACTGTAATGATGAAGAATATTAACTCTATTTAATAGGACTGCTGTAACTTTTCCATAAACATTTCAGTGTGCCTGGTCAATGAGAAACTTGGCAAAGACTGTTAGTGTTCATCTTAGTCAAATATGGGAGTCAGCAGTCCTTAATCAGGACAAAGCACTGTAAAGACCATCAAATGGAAGTTGTTACACTGTGTCAGTTTACATCAAATGAGAATCCATCCCTGGACTTGACTCCAGGCAACTTTTGCTCCTGTCTGTCTCTGATTAGAAGACAACTACTTGAAGAAGGAATCCAGTAGTTATAAAACCAGAGTTACACACCTTGATGCTGAAGCCTTCTAGACATATTGCTGAGCCTGCTGGAAGGGGAAGAGCCCTGTCCATCACCAGCAAGTGGGAATCATAATCAGAGTCATTAGACTCAAATAATATGTTCCACTGGAAAGGAACTGAAGTGCTGTCCTTTGTGTTAAATTAATGGCTGCAGCTACAGTTAAAAGCCCATCATTTACATAGCACACAGGAACAGTCATCTCACTGTGGGGAAAAATAGAGCCCTTGGCTGGGTGTCAAGGTTTTAAGTGCAAATCCATGCTTATCCCTTCAGCTTCAGATGGCTGTGCCATCTCCTCACATCCCCGTCTCTCTGATCCCCCAGCTGAAGCTAGGCTGCTAATAGTGAGGAGAGTCGTGCACATCCCCTAAGGCTGATAATTTTCTCTCACCTTCCAGCATGGTTTGAGTGGTCCATATGCTTGGGCCAATTGCCCTCCGGCAGGTCACTCTGATCTGCCATATATTATGTGGGAAACAGATGTTGCAGCTGTGACTGACAGCAGAACTAGAAGTCAGGAAGAGCAAAAGGTAGAAAGAAGAGTCTAATACACAATCTTTCACAGCCAACTGCAGGACTGGTTCAGTGATCTGATCTCATCATGACAAGATATTAAATGTGGAACAAGGGATGACCCTGAGAATGCTGGTTATGTTATGCCATTGGACTGGCCATACTTGGTCAGGAGACGTGTCTTATTGCCTTGGTGTTCTTATCACAGCCTCCAAGCAATTCTATAATAAGGATGTTCAGAGCAAGGTTGCATCATCCATCTAAATCCATCCAAGTCTCTCTGCAACTCAATATGCCCAGGAGATCTTCACAGAGGATACTAAGCAAGGGTTGTATATTTAATAGCAGCTAAACTAAGACCACTGGTGGTCAGTATGGAGGCAGGAAAGGCAATGAATCTATGGAGCAAAAGCAAAGACTCTTCCTCCTAAGTATTTCTTTGGATTCTCTCATCATATTATCTGAGTGTACTGCAGCTGTTAATTCATCTTCCTTCATCACCCTGTCGCTACAGGGGAATGCTAAAAAGTGTGCATTTTTTACAGACTGAGAAGAAAGACCTAAACTCACAGAGGTACTTAAACTCCTAAATTATGCAGATTTCTACATGTTTGCAGATTAAGATGAAACTATCTCATACAAGGTGAAGGTAAGAGATTTTTATGGCAGAGACAGGATGAAGAAATCAAACAGTTGTTTCCTGGCTGGTCCTTGGTCATTACAGCTTTAGCATATGGGGTGATATTTTTCCCACAAAGGAAGATTTGGAGGAAGGATTGTGTCCAGTCTCAGACTAAGCCCACATAATGAGAGTGCTATCCTCTTGCTCAATGAGCCTTACTTCCCTCCCAGCTCTTCATCAGCCATGAAGAACTTGGAGTGATTGCACACGTCTCCAGCTTAAAAAAAGAAAGCCCTATAAATCATTTAAAAACATATTACTAAGCTTATTATAAGGCATTATAACAAATTAGAACGAATGGTGTTGCTTAATAACAAGATTTCTGTAACAAGATACTATCCCCATGTATGTCACCATGCCTCTAGCTAGCTGGCTGCTGTAGGAGTAGGTAAGGATGATTGATTGGCTTGCTTTTTTCTTCTTCTGATTATAAAGGAAGGCAGCTTGGATTCAGAATATTAAATTGCACTATAAAATACATTATTAATCTGTACAGTAACCCTCTTTTTACAGCCTTATGCCAGTTTATCGCTACGGTATCCTTGTGAATGTGACGTTAATAAAACTAGCGCAAAAACACAGCCTCTAAATTGGTAGTTATTGGTAATGGGGGAGCGATTTAGTAGTGAGGTTTGTTGGCAAAACTGAAGACTCATTATCAGTCTGATGGTTGATTAATTAGCAATTATTCACTATCTGGTTTGTGACCCAGCCCACTGTTTTCAGAGATATTCTCACAATTATGCAATTTTTAAGCTCTAAGTGAACAGGAGCACAAACTACTGTGCAGCCTAAACAAGGATTTTAGGTTCAAAAACAAGTAGCAAGACTCCTCATCATTCATCCCATAATCTGATGCTATAAAATGTCAGGAATCTCCATATTCCTGATAGTATGGGAATACCCAAGACTGGCACTTATGAAATTGTGCCTGATCTCTCCCTAGAGATGTGTCCTTCTGACCCTGATTATGCAACACGTGTGAGCAGCTTTCCACACCTCAGATACAGATTTCATAGAATCATAGAATCACCTGGCCGGAAAAGACCACAGGATCATTGAGTCCAACCGTTCCTATCAACCACTAAACCATGCCCCTCAGTGTCTCATCCACCTGTCTTTTAAACCCCTCCAGGGATGATGACGCAACCCCCTCCCTGGGCAGCCTGTTCCAGTGCCCAATGACCTTTTCCGTGAAAAATTTTTTCCTAGTGTTCAGCAGCATCCCATGCAGAACGTAGGGAAGGCATAGCTAGGGCTCCCAGACCCTTTGCCTTGGCTTACCTGTGGTGTCTCCAGCATCCTTCCTTCCAGCTCAGGATGCCATATGCCAGATACAGTAGATTGATTCCTTCATTGCTCACCAGGGTATCTCCACTCCCACCCCAACATGATAAATGATGCCCTTCCTCTTCCCAAGTTGTCAGCAGATCAGGAGCTTCTTTAGCATGGAGAGATGCTCCACAGTGATGCTGAGGAACTGGCAAAAGGAAAAGGAAGAGCTGATGGCAACAGGCAGTTGGTTTGTTCAAGATGTTTTTATATAAAGATGAATTTTCGGAAGACTCTGAAGTCATCAGATTGATGGTTTGGGTTGAAGGGACATCTAAGACCATCCAGTTCCACCCCCCCTGCCATGGGCAGAACACCATGTGGAGATGAAGTTCACTGAAGGAGCTGCTAACAGGGGAGAGTGCAGGACATCACTTTCCCCTAGGAATGTTCTCATTCTTAATACCATTAGATCTGCAAACTGCGCCTTAAAAACTCAGGTAAATATTTTGGTCTTTTATAGGTGAGATTTTCATCCCATGCAAAATACATTGTGATAAATCGAAAGAATGAATATAATTAATGCCTAAATAGTATTTATCTTGCATTTATGAACAACCTTATCATCTGCTTCTTATTATTTTTTTTGAAAGTATTTTCAGCTAGGTTCCTTGTCTGCAGCAGCAAAAATTTGTGTAGCATCTGGACATCTCCCCAAGCTATTTTGTCTACTAAACCATGAATATTTTTCCTAAGTTACTAAATGCTCTGTTAGTGTCTGTTGTTTTTCAAAAAAACAGGAATGCCTGATCTTGTCAAGACAGTTATGAATAAAATAACAAAACAATGTTGACTTGGAAGCTTTTATAATATTTTTGAATGTTTTGCCCAACAAAAAATACTAATGTTCTTTCCTTGATATCACTGGACGCATGATATCACCAGGGGTACTTGGATGATCTTTCCTGTGAGAAGGAGTGCTCCAAAATATATTGGATCCTTAATATTGTTTCTGCTCCCAGCCCTTTGCCAAGGAGCTTTGACAGTTCCAGCCCCACCAAAAATTATGAAATGCCAGTCGCAAACAAGAGAAAACAATAAATATTTGCATGCTTATGTGTTCACTGCAGACATAACTTTATTGGTACTTGATAAAATACAGCTGAAGCTCGTGGTGATGTCATTGAGCTAGTTTCTCTCTGAGGATATGACCAGGGTTAATATCAGTCTAAGGTGCACACGGTACATGGAGCATAGTAACTGGCAATCTCAGGGATACAATTTTTTTGAAGACCATCTGAGGAGGTCAAGATCAAATAAGCTCAATTAACAGTGGGGGGGAGGGTTCATTGAGTTTGACTCTGACCTGTTAAGCTAAAATGAAGACAGAAAGCCACAGGCTGACTTCATCCTGTAGTCAAGAGGTCACATGCATGTGTTCTCATGTTAGAATCAAAAGAGGGATCCTTACAAAGTCCAACCCTGCTCGCAATTCGTTGCTCCTTTCAAACCCATATTGCCTGTGATGTGACAGAAGAAGATGACCAGCAAATGTTGAGAATTATCATCTTTTCAGAAGTTGTTCTTAATCGTTCCTTTAAGTCTGGTATACTATTTAATCTACTTTTCATTTAATAATAGGCTGCTTTTTAACCTTTCTCACATTCTGAAAATGAGAAAAGTGGGATTCTTGAAAGCATAAATATATTTCCCAATATTACACACTGAAATCCAGCTGTTCTGTCTCATGGATTTGGAGCTAAAGAACAAGCTGATTTTGACTCCATCAACATTTTGTGTTGCTCACATACCTTAAGAAATATGTGTACCCCAGGGTGCATATAAACCTCCCTCAATGCTGTGTTTAAAAATGAAATCATTTACATTTACACTCCTTCCACAAGGATCTTACAAATCCAGAGAGACAGAAGAGTCACAGTCCATCAACATCTCCTCAAAGCAGACTTATTTTCTAATGCTCTGATAACCATTCCATGTGACAAAGGCATTCAGGTCCAACAAATGAACAGCTGCCAGACTTTACTGCCTTACCAAACCACTGAAAACTCCCTCACAATTTCTTTATAAAGGAAAATAATTTCACATAACAGATTGCTTCCACTGCTGTTATGTTTTCAGCAAACCTCCTGACTGGCAAACCCAGTTCCTTTCTCCTTATGCAACCATGACTGAGAGGAAATTTTACTGAAGCCAATAAATGCCAATGAGCATTGAATAAGCTTATTCCAGAGGTGTGTAATTATTAAATGAATCCTAAGCTCACACCAGAGTGCAAAATCTTAGGAAGGGAAAATAGTTTCCCTGGATACAAGGTTTTCAGTCTCATCTGATGAAATGATGCCTCATAGAAGACAATTCAATCAGGAGTTTTCTGTAGGCTAATCAAAGAAGAGCTGTTATTTCTTTGTTCTGTAGCTAAAACTACTCTTGCTCCCTGTGCAAAACGTGTGTCAGAGAGATATAGGAGGGAGGAGGCCCACAGCCAGAGGCTGTGAAGGGAGGAGATGAAGGGGTTAGAGTAAAATGCATGTTTACTGACTTTCAAAGAGTTTCTGCATTCGCTGCAGGATCAGGAAAGGGTGTTACTATTATCGTGCATTGCAGTTGAAGGCAAGAGTGCCTGTTTTCAGGCTGTTTTCTGAAGATAGTAACGGTTGCTGAGTTGTCAAAAAAGACCACAGTACAACCTTACAGGTTTTGAAATCTGAGATGAAAAAAGAGACAGAGGGGAGTTCAAAGTGATAACACCCCACGGCTTATATCTTGCTATGTAGCAGAAGCATAGTGATACACACTGGTAGGGACTGCCTGTTGATCAACAAACTGAAGAAAGTCTTGGCTGAAACTGATATAGATTCTTTTAAATCCTTTTTCATCTCCTTCAAAGTCGTATTTCCCCCCTTCCATTTCAATTCTCCTCGTATCAGTTCTTGTAAGAATATCTGACAGACTTATGTCAGGAAGGTAATAGATAAATCTCATACAGATTTGGAGCAGAGGATGGACCAAAAGACCTCTGAATGCCTTACTAGCCCCATGATACTGTAAGCCAGCAAACACCATAACATATTTTTAATTTGAATGACATAATAAATTTGATGTTGATTAATTGGAATCAGTTTTAGGGTACATAGTCAGTGATGTCAAAGTCAAGACTAATATCTGTGATAAACTCTGCTGTTATAATAGGAGATAATTGCCTTGGAAATATGTAGAAGAGCCCACAGGAACATTTCAGTTACACATTGGTTAGGTTTGCACATACACACAGAATTTACAAATTCTAAAGAGAGGCAGTTAGGGTATTGTTGTGGTTGCGTTTTAAAATTATTACTTTTAATCTTCCTCAGTGGAATGGAGAAGTGGGAAGGCTGTTGGTGGTGTGATACAGTGCATTGATCTAGCTGCTACATTTTGTCTTTCTCCTATTTTCTGTCTGCACCTGCTTGTTGGTTTTTGGCTTTACTGTGATTGATGCCTCCTTTGACTGAACCGAGGGGGAACACTTACGGGGTACTGACTGCTCTGTTTCTTACTTCTTCTTTCTTTATCTTTTTCCTCTCTCCTCCTTCACTCCACTTTGATGATGTTCTCATTTCCCATGTTTTCCCTCTTCCTCATCAGAATACCTATGTGGACAGCAAGCTGAGTGTTTTCTGGTAACACATTGGTTTGTTCCTTATCTGATATAATTATTAAAGTGTTACTAATGGGTGCCAGGCAATTTCCTAAGTGAAAAATGCTGGGAGTAATCAGCCTGTAATGTCTTTTGAAGTCCATTGTACTGAAATTATTTATATCAGCTGAGTAAAGGCACCATCTAATTAATTAGGCTCCAATTTGTCAGACCTGGATGGTCAAATTTGTAGTTTATGCCCTTATCTCAATTGTATCTTTGTATTCATTGAGTGAGTCGCATGACTTCCAATCTCCAACTGAAATGATCAATAAACCCCTTATTACTGGAACACTTCAGATTACAGTTGTAGATGACAATGACTGACTTGTTGCTTTATCACTTTGTAGACTTTGATGTGCTGCCTTACAGTATCTCTCTGAGATAGCTTTAGGTGTTGCCATTTCCCAGCTTCTTGACCTGAACAGAGACCAGTAGCTTTCCAATCCAGATAAAACAGTTCATTTTCATGTAAGATAAAACTAATTTTGTATAGAAAGCGAGGAAACAAGTTTTCAGAAGAATGAAACATCATGCAATCATATGACTTAGGTACAGTCAATGTTGCCTGTAGAAAACTGCATGGACTTGACGGCTTTTTGACATCTGCTCCAGGTGTACTACATTCTTGTGTTTACGAAGTTCAGTTAACTGCACACTGGGTAAAAAAAGGAACCAGAGAACTGTAAACCAACAGATGATGCACTGCATAAGTAAGACAAACCAAATGAAATCTAAAGAAATGGCATGAATCAGATCTAGTCATAGTCAGACCAGAAGTCACTAGCTACAAATTCTAATAACTAAATTCAAATTTTTGTTTGTTTTTTTGTTCTTTTTTTTTTCCCTGGAACAATCACCTTGGCTTTCCAATCAGCATTATTATCTCTTCCCTGGTCTTCACAGCACAGTGCAGTGGATATAAACAACACCACTGCAAGACACTGCTATATAGACACATCAGGAAAGGAATTTCAGGGGAACCGACACTGAATTCTTAAGAATATGTCAATATCTCTGGAAGGATTTATTCCATGAACAGAGACTTAAAGTCTCCTCTCCTAACCCATCTTGTCATACCATGTCTGTCTCTGCAAGGTAAACAAAACTGCAGAAGCCATAGCCAGTAGTCAACAGCTTCACACACCTAAGCTGTTCTGGTCTCTTGAGACCTGAATTTCCCTTCTGAATAAGGTTTCCCCTTATTATCTTGTGCTTTTATATTTTTTTTCCTTGGTATAGTCTTGGTCCAGCTCACCAGAGCAAAATACTCTTCAAAAACCAGTCATTTTAGACTGTAATGACCAATGGAATTTATCTGATAACAGTGCTCTGGATAACCCTAGAAAGGAGCAGCAAACTCTTGTTTGGAATAGATAAATAGATATATTATTCATTGAAAAGGAGGGTATTATGGAATTTAGCAATGAACCTCCCATAAGTGATGAACACACTCTAGCTCTGAAGAGAAAAGGACCATCATTTTATATCTCTGGAATTCATCTTGTTGGATCTTTCCAGATAAGGAACTGATGATAATACAACAACCTCTGAGAGTGTTTTCGAAGTGGGAAACTGAACAGTCACTGAGTCAATTTCTAACTAGAATGAATGTCATCCCATGTACCCACAGCAGCTTCTAAAAATGCAAGCACACCTCATCTATGAAGCAGGATGTGTGCAGGAAAAGCTAAGACATTTAGAAAATGAGCAGCTGTAATCATTTGCTGGAAGTAAAGAAGAACAAAAGGAGGTTGAATTTGGCAATTCACTGAAGAAAAGCAAAACTCTACAGGGCAGTTTAATATCTCCCAGAAAGGACCTCATTGTATTCAAAAGATACATCTCTGTGACAGAAACTACAATGCAGTCTTTGGAGTAGCTGTAGACTGAGACATGAATAATGGAATAAGCAGAGAAGACAAAAATGAAGCTTTGGGAAAGGAGCTAAATTTCTAAATTAGTCATTTTGGGCACATTGCCTCTTCCCCTCCCATAGTAAAACACTCCTAGGGTTATCTCATTGATGTCAACAGGATGATTTAGGAGTAAAGGCACATGAAAAATTAATAAGGAGATCAGAATATGGTCTTTTGTCTAAGAGAAAAGATGTTAAGATGAACTAATGGGAATCTGAGAGGGTTAAGATCAATGAACACTTATCCAGAGAGAAATGTAGCATGATAACCACTTCTACACATCCTAAATTCACTTTTTTCGCCCTGCTGTTTGGTGCACTTCCAGCATAAAATACATTAAGTATGGTTAATAAACAAGAAACCTCAACAACTAATAGGTCCAACTTATTCTACTGTTTTTACTGTATTTTTTACACCATACAATTCAGTTTTGGTGAACCCAGTGGTTTAAGGTCACTTATAGAAATCTTTTTAAACTGTTAGGGCTAAAGCTTCAGAGGGTGCTACAGTGACATTTCAGTGGAGTCAATCAAAATTGCTCTTTTGCATTCAAATTCTACCTGCAAACCACACTCCTCCCCTTTTTGAGCTGAAGAAAGGAAGGAACAAACATATAGGATTTGTCTTCTATATATCTAGGCAGTCACAATGTTGAAAGCCCCATCTGAGCTAGTTATCTAAACTATTTTGTCAATGGAGAGAGAAAAATACTTATATAAATGTGATTCATACCATCTATCTAAAGATCTAAGTTAGAATGAGATGACTCATACCCTATAGATGACGACAAAGGGTTGTGTGGGTAGTGGGCAGTCAGCATTAGGTGAGATGGAGCTCACATCTGGAGTACAAAAACAGGGGTACGTTTGTTTTCCAGACCATAGTTACTAAGCCTTTGGGTCAAAGGGTCAGGTTCATGCAGGACTGGGTTTAAGGACTGCAAGGTTTTTGTTAGCCTGTGGAATTTGTCAAGAAAGCAGATGTAAATCTTCTGATATCTTGCCATCAATTCTGACAGAACTGCTGCCCAGTGATAATCTATCTACACACCAAACCACCCCCATCGGATACCAGTAATCTTCTCAGTTGTGCCCAGCATCCTGTAGAATCAAGTCAAAATCTGCTGGAGATGGATGTGCTCAAACGAAAGCCTGTAATTCGAGTGAACTTTCATATAAAATACAAACATTTTCTGTCTAGTGTGTGGATCACAGAAATGCCTCAAATATCTATTCAAGTTTTAAATTACAGTGCATTTTCAGGAAAAAAAACCTGAACAAATTAAAAACAAGAGGAAATTCCTGCGTTTCAAGCCACCACATTCATGTGTTGGGAACAAGAACCCTCTCACAGTAAGGAAAGCCAAGGCTTGCATTATGCTCTGATTCCTCACTGTTCAAAAGGTCATGTGGGCTACCGGACATGAAAGAAACCCACTAACTTGAAAGGTTTCACAAAATCCTCAGTTTTAGCTAAAGAGCACTCCTAGAACACAGAGGGATCTCTGGTAACCTGTTCAATTACCTTTGATTTGGTGAATAGGCAGACACTCCACCTGAATGGATCCTGGACTGAAAATGGACTGTCACAACAGACAACCCTTTTAATTCAGTAGCCTAAAGAGACCTTAAATGTTCCAGGGTAAGGCACTGTGCAGACATAAGACAGAGGCTATTGCTCTGTCAAGACTTACCCTGTTTTCAGCAGAGCTACTGACTGTAAAGAAGATTCGAGAGGAAGAATAGCCTCCTATCACCCTAAATTACTACTAAGCTTGAATCTGCCAGCATAACTATGTGAGTAAACACTCTTTAATCTGGTGCTGCCAAGCAGGACAACCAGAGAGGTGGTGGGTTCTTCATCCAAGAAAGACTTTTGTTGGCTAGATGAAGGCACAGATCCCCTGTCAGAGTTGGCAACAGTCCTTAGGTAAAGCCATTTAAAGTGTTTATTGCTCTGCATTGCTCCCCTGTTGTTCTGATGTATTTAGAAATCTATTGGTAAAGCTTTATTTTCTCAGCCTGGTTAAAGAAGCAGGAGCAGGAACGGTTCTTTCTAACCTAGATAGGTCCACCTTTGTTTGCAACGTGGAGATGACAACAGGGTCAATGAACCCACTGGGTCATAACTGTCCCCAGAACACATGCACACAACACTCTGTCAGGTCGCTTTGCCACCTGGGACTTCATAAGCCCTGAGGAGCATTTCAGGGCGGTAAGAAAGGTGAGTAAACTCTGGGTCTGACTTTTTAGCACAGAGGAATGTTGGCAAATGGCCCAGGCAACCAGAATAAGAAAATAAAGTGGCAGTCCCTCAGGGAGAGTTGAATATTCAGATTGTTTTCCTATATTTGAGCTGCTCCATATGCAAGAGGAGTGAGGCAGGGAGAATCAACCTCCATGAACTGTTTGGTCAGTCCTCAGTATTCTTCATCTCCCTAGTCAGGAATTATTTTCCCTCTGTTAAGGAATAATTACTGCTTTTAGTAGGCAGATTTGCATGTTTTAAATAATCATCAGCTTTCTAGGGAGAGATTCCCGAGGCTTGAAAAGGTTTCATGCATGTTCAGAGTTAGAATGGGAAAGCTTCTCCCACCGAAACAGTCTGTTTTATGGGACTCTCCCTCTCCTGGAGTGGACAATCACTCGCTTTCCTATTTTTTGGAGGCTTTTATTTTAACGCAATGTGAGACTAAGTGGAAAGAAGCAATCTTGATTTATTTTTTATGCTTCGTAAGTTAAGCAAACTGTATCCTGTCTCACTGGACTGCTTATGAAGCTTGGGCCACAAGAGAGCATGTTACAATTGTTTACCAAAAGAAATATGTATTTTTTTTTCCCTTTTTAACGTGTTCAAATAGTTCAGAGTACCTAACATTTAACTAAGCAGTTGCTGCTTTTAATGTGAATACCTGCCTCATAGCATCAGTGTGATGACTGAGATCAGACGCCAGGAAAAGGGGAAAATTCTCATGAAAAATGAAACCCCTTCCCCCTTATCACTGAACAACCATCCAATTTTGCTCCAGGCGCTGTATTTTTTTGTTGTTGTTGTTGTTTCTTACTTCGCATCTGCTTGCTAAGGATAAATATCACATACAGGGTGTGAGTTCACTGGCTTGAAATTGTGAAATGTAAATGATTTTTCTGTGTAGAAGTGTGTCTAGTGAATGCCCAGCTGAAAATACTCCTCAAAACCCCCCTTTTGATCTGGTGTGACCTACTGGACTTCACTCCTGCTGTCTCACTCCTCAGATAGAGTCTTTGCTGGCTGATGAGTACATTGCTATGATCTCAGTCCCCTTGTTCCTCCCTCCCTTTCCCCATGGGACACAAGGAAAACCTCAACATTATTTGCCAGTGCAGTGGTTATGGAAGGGAGATACTGAGTCCTTTCATGAAAACCCACACACGACTTTCACCAGGGAGGATTTCTCTCTGTGGTATGTAACATCCTGGAAGAGAAGGTACCCAAAGTAGATTTGGAGCCTTCACATGATGCACTGACTTACCTCCCAGAAATAAAATTACTCCAGTATGTTAGAAGTGCAGCTCAGCTTACTTCTGGCAAGGGTCATGTTGAAACAGAACAGAAATGAGCTGGAAAACTTGTGGAAAACTTGTATATCTCAGGGTCCTGAGCAAAGATCAGTGGACTTGTGTTGACCTAATAATATGAACAATATAATTAAGCAAAGTTCCCAAGATTTCCTCTCCTTTCTGTGCACTACCTCTGGGGAAAGAGCAATGTCACTCCATCTCATCGAGGACTTCACTCTATCAGTGTATTGTTTACAGCAAGCGAGAGGCGAATAAGATCCTTGCAGATGATTGCCATTCCCTTTCTATTCACAAGCCCCAGAAGTGCCCATGAAGACATCATTGTAAAGTCAGTTTTGATAATACATAATTCATTGCCTTCAATTCGGCCCTCAAGGCAAATGTGGTATTTTATATAATGGCTTTACTCACGAGGGGGAAATTAATTGCATCTTCCTAGCTGGTTGCTCAGAGCTACTTCATGTGCATGAGGCAGACTCCCCTTAGGAGTCCTGATTTTTGTCAGAACAATCTGAAATTGTCTCCATGTCATTTATTATTATAACAATAACAACTGAGCAGCCTATATAAAATACAAATCTAGGTCCATTTAAAACTGATATGCTTTATTGCTGCTATGAACAGCATGTTTTAATGAAAGTGAAAGAATAGATGTCTGTAGTATTTGCCTGGTGTAGGTTTTGGGATGCTTGGCTATAGATAGGAAAGGTTCTGAGGAAGATAATTGTGGACATATTGCAAATGGGCATCCTTTAACTTATTCATTCACACTTCCATTTGGCCCTTGGGGTTTGTAGGGAAATTAAAATGACAAAAGCAGAACAGGATGACTCAAGTAAACCCTGCAGTCCAAGCTGTCATGTTTCAATAAAGCCGCTTACCTAACAAAGGATTTCTCACATAAATATTTGCTGCTGTCCACACAAAGAAACATTATCCTACCTGGCTGGAAAGCTCAATGAGGTGAGCATCCATGAGGGTCTAAGGAATTTGAAGACAAAAGCAGAAAGTTTCTAGAAGTATGATTGTGCATTCATTACATCATCATCTCACATTAAAGCCCTCATTACAGCTAGGCTCCCTATCTACTAAGTGCTATACAAGCACAGAAAGAATAAAAACGATCCTAGCATCAGAAATATGACAAAACTGTTGCAGGTCACTGTTACTTCTTTACAGAAAATTTTGGGAGGTGCCAAACTATCAGAAAATGGCCTCATGTGGCTTGCACAGCACAGGACCTGCAGTTCCTCCTGTGAGGAAGATTCTGTGTGCCTCTGCCAGTGAGCTCTCCACCTAGCATCACCATAGGTACTTTTTATTCTCCTCCCACTGCAAGTAAAATAGCTTCTTTCTTTCAAAAACCAGTTAGCTTTTCAATAAAAAATAAGTGAAATGAAGTAGCCATTTTTATGATGTATCCCTGGGGTGTTTCATCAGCTTTTCCCTAGAAGTATCACTAAAAACATGAACTAATTTTGATGCATGTTTCATTTAACCCAGGCTGTCATTTTTTTATAAGAAAATACGATTTCTCAGGTGGAGGAGAATCAGATTCTTCCATAAGGGGTGGAAATGATGGAGCTTAATTTCCTGTGTACTATGTGCTTACTCCTCTTCACTAGATTAAGCCCAGCTCCTTGCCCCTGTTCTCCAGGACATGAGTGCTTCCAGATCTCTGCCATGTCCCCTAGTTCCTGCAGCACTCCACCACTCTCCTTGCTCTCCTACGTCATTTATTATTCCCCACCTATTTTGCCCTCCAGTTCATTGCTTGGAGGTGATTTTAGACAAGCAAAATCATCAGCACTGAGGTAGTCCACAACTACAGCTCTTAGTTGAATATTTTTCACTCTGCTGATTTTTACAGCAAAAAAATAAATGCAGGAATTTAAATATCCCTTTATTGAACGTGACTGGAAATGGCTGATAGGAAAAGAGAGATATCAACAATACCGAGAGGAAGGATGTAGAACATGACACTTAAGTCTCTAGTAACAGCTAGAAATAATGAGGAGCCACCTAAGAAATGGACCAGTCTTTCTCATTGGTTTACTTGAAATTTTAGTTATCAGATTTTGTTACCAGCCCTACTTCTGCCTTCATCTGGCATATGGATCAGAGATGTGAGGAGTAGTCAGAATCTCTGCATATCTATGTGTGTTTCACCAAGACTGATAGAAGTTGCCTAAGAACCAACAAACCCATTTCATTCTACCCATCAACAGCACAAGAAAACATCCTCCCTTTATAGGCAGACTGCCAAGGTGTAGGTTGGAAAGCTTTGCATTCCCTCGCTGATCCATTCTTATTTACAATTTTACTGCAGGTAATGAAGCTCAGAGAAGGGACATATATCCATATTTAGACCAAGATGCTGCTTTTGGGCAGGTGTGCCAATAAATGACTTAACAAAAGAGTTGGATTTGAGTAAGACCTGTGAATATAACCTTATTCTCCATCCCTTCACTGAAGACCTCTCCAATAAATGGAATTACAAATTGCTGAAATCTAGCAAATTGTGATAAAATGCAATGCTAACATTGCTGCCAGTTACCAAACCACATCATGTCAGCTTCATCAATGAATAAGAAAATCAAACTCAAATGTGAGATCTTCTGTGAAGTCCAGAACTTCACCCCTCTGATGTGAAACAGTCACTGGAGCCACCTGTGGTACAGATAAACCTCATAAAACCTACGTGAGGGTAGCAAAGTGTTACAATGATAAAAAAAAACAAATCCAAAAAAACAACTAACAAATCTTTCATTGTCTGCTTCTTTCCAAAGTGAGATGTTCTCATAAAAGCATAGCATGATAGAATGGTTTGGGTTGGAAGGATCCAACCCCCTTGCCATGGGCTGAGTCACCTTCCACTGGATCAGGTTGCTCAAAGCTTCATCCAGCCTGGCCTTGAATACTGCCAGGGGCAGAGCTTCTACAACTTCCCTGGCCAACCTATTCTTGTGTCTCACCACTCTCACAGCAAAAAATTTCTTCCTGCTATCACAGTATGTATTTGCTCAGAACAGCAGAAGCACTTTCAAATGGGATGGCTAAAAAAGATTCCTCTTTCTTTCTGATATGCCCACACTCACATACCAGCTCCGGTGTACTACTAGGAAGCCTAAAACTGTCCTGCCAAAACTCAGAAGTTTCATATCCTCAACTCCCTTCTCACAGTAAGTGGCAGGTAGCTTGATTTTCTCCTCTTCTGCAGTCCTTTAACAAGATGAATTGTTGCTTTGAGTTTAACAAGGCCATGAAGTAGGAGAGGACTGGAAGGAAAAAGAATCTGTCCAAACATTCACTCTTCTTACGACTCTGATCAGGAGAAGGGACCTTGAGGAAGAGACACAAGAAATGTGTTTGGGATGTTGGGCAGCCCCACCTAGTGGGAGGTGTCCCTGCCCATTGCAGGGAGGTTGGAACTAGATGATCTTTAAGGGCCTTCCAACCCAAACTATTCTATGATTCTATTCTATGGTTCTACGATGCAAAGACTCATGGAAAATTATTCTTCCCTGATATAGTGACCCAGTTTCCAGCAAATGACAGTATTGGGATTTCCTGAGCTTAGGCTACATGGCCATAGAGCTCCACTGAAGTAGGATCTGGATGGAGGATGTCCATGTCTAGCACTGATGGAGCGTGGACTAGTTCTTTCTGTACTCAATGGCCTGCTAAATCTCAGTGATTTTGCATTAAGAACATGACCTCAGTTCTTCCCGATCCAGGACAAATCTCTAAACCATGTGACTGGCTGCAAATCTGATCTTCCATCCTTTGCCTTTCTCACCTCTGAGATGCCATGTTGAGTGTCTCAGACATGTAAGGCAGTGTCTCCTTGGGGCATGTGAGGAACTGGTGTCACATCCATGAGATAAGACAGATTTTCTCTTTCAGAGGTAATTCCTTGGGACAAAGCAGGTGTCTCTGCACTCCTAGCACAGGTGCTCCAAATCTTAGCCATAATAGTCCGGAACTGGAGAAAGCCAGTGGATCTGAAGATCATAGAATCATAGAATCACTAGGTTGGAAAGGACCCACTGGATCATCGAGTCCAACCATTTTTATTAATCACTAAACCACGCCCCTCAGTGCCCCATCCACCCATCTTTTAAACACCTCCATGGAAGGTGACTCAGCCATCTCCCTGGGATGTTTCTTTTTGTCAGGAATTCTGAGTCTTTGAGGGCTTTCACAGAAACAGAAATAGATGGAAGAGGCTTCCTACAAAGTGTCTATGGGGAAGGAAGGAAGCTCCACTCCCTTAGAAGCTGAGCAGTGGGAGCACCTTCATGAAACATTCATTCCCACTTTGAATATTATATAAGAACTGTTAGCGGATGAATCATGCCACGTGTCATTTACTCACCAACTGCACAGATTGTTTATAAATATGTTATAGTCTATCTTTGGAAATATAAATGACTGTAATTAAAGACTCCTGTTTTTAAGCCTGGTGAAGTCAGTTAACTGTGGCATAATGGTTACTGAATGCTGTTTTAAAATACCATCTGAAAGGTCTTTACATATTCATGGGGCTGTTGCTTATACCTTGCTTTTGGGGACTGCAATTTGTTTTTCCAGCTATGGTGTTAAAGAGGGGCTTTAGATCATAGGTACAGCTTAAAATTCATGCTGATCTGATCTTCGGTTTCTGTTGATAACATTGAACCAAGTCCTCTGTAGGCATAAATCTGCTTACTTAACTCAATATATTAACCCCATCACAGAATCCCTGAATCACAGAATCACTTGGTTGGAAAAGACCCCCAGGGTCATCGAGTCCAACCACTCCTATCAAACACTAAACCATGCCCCTCAGCACCTCATCCACCCATCTTTTAAATACCTCCAGGGAAGGTAACTCAACCTCCCTGGGCAGCCTGTTCCAGCGCCCAATGACCCTTTCTGTGAAAAACCCAAATGGAAGAATTCATTCCAATCTTCCTATTCCCACTTGGCTTTTGGTATTTATGTCTGACATACACTTTTAGAGCTGCATGTTCCACTTCATGGAGCCATGTCTTTGTGGTGGACAGCTGGTGCATGTGAGGATGCAGTGTATTGGGACAGCCCGATGCACTCAGTCCAAGTAATTTTTTGAGCTCTCAAGCATCCTGAGAAGACATCAGTCAACATGACCTGGGCTCCTTTTGAAGCAGTTCCTGTCATTTCTTCAAGGTTTAGAGCTGCACTGTTATCATTTCAGTCACAATCAAGCAGCAAAAATAGTCTTCCTAGGTTAATCCTATCTTGCGTTTCTTTTGGAAAGTGTCAACAATAGGAAGTCCTGATAATCAACATTCTCCAGTCTTGAGTAGGATATATCCCTTCCCTCTTTCATTCTGTAAGTGCAGATGGATGCATTCACACTATCCACAATACCCTGTTCTGCACTGCAAAACACATCCCTGGTTTCAAACACAGGAGTAGATCTGCATGAGCTTGCTCCAGCTTGATTCCTGCTGTGCTTGGGCTTGTCTCCCATGAAACACTCAAAAGAGACAGTTTGACAGGCAACAGATTCTCGCAGAACACAGATCACCCAAACGCTTCCGCAGGCTTGTCCTGGGCAGCTGGGGGCTTCTGAAAGTTAAGCTGTTTGCTTGGAAGTATTCAGTGCCTGCTCAAAAAGAAGACATGGGTTGGAGCAGGAATCCAAGAGTTTAGGAGTCTAAAGTCTAAATATAAATGAAAAAAAATCCCTCAGGATGCAGCTGACTTAAGAAAATCTACTATGTAGATTCCGAAAGGTGTGAAAGAGCTTAGCAACTGAAGTATGAGGCTGTACAGTAATTTCCTTACTAGTTCCTTATTTCTCACTTACCTGCTTGTTCTCTTGTTGTACAGAGCTAATATGTCCCCTAGAAAGATAAGACCAGCAAAAAGGTAGAGACCGCACTTTTGTTTCCATTGAAGAGATCTGTTCTTTTGCCAAAGATGCACTTGCTCATCTCCGATGCTTACATGGTCGCAAGATGAAACATGAAGCTGAGGTGATACTGAACATGATGTGGCACCTATGAAGAGGCTTCTTGGACCAACCCATGTCTAAAAAAACATCTAGGAATGGATGAAGTATTGTTGCTCCTCAATGAAGGATGTTGTTGTTTAACAGATGACTGGGAAATCAAAAAGCAGGACTGAACTATTGAAAAGAGGCACCATAGCTTCCATGAAAGCTTTTATTGAAAAATCCCTCTTTGTAAATGTTAAAAAGTTTTTCCTCTGATCAGTTTGCTTTAAATGTTTCTTCTCTGGCTCATCAGTGGAGCCATCTGTCAAGGGAGCCACAGTTCACAGCAGGACCTGTTAAACTTAGTCCTGGGATGTACAAGTTTTGCTTTGTACTTCCTATATTGCTCTTTAGGAGCAGCAATGCACTTTAATTCTACTAAGTCTGGTTGTTTATTGCCCCTGGGACATAGCACTACTCTCCTCACCCTCCAGCTCACACTCAAGCCACTGCGAAGGAAAGGGTTGAGTTCTTCTGTGGTCAGGAAATAATGTTGATGTCATCAATTTTCCTCAATATTTTTCATTTCTTGAGTGCCTATATGGGGGATGATGGGTGTGCTTTGGCAGTATTTCCAGCATAGCTAGAAGTACACAGAAGTTCAACCTCCTTAAGATGCCAGATGACTTCTGCAGAGTAAGCAATTCAGAAATGTAAAACTAAATATCAAACTTAAATTTGATTCTTTTGCAGCTCTGCTTTTTTTTCAGCTTAATGTCATAGCAGCTCTTAAAGCTTCCAAACAGCACTTCATCATCAGGGCCATAATGTTAACAACATGGAAAAATGCTTTTCTTGAACTCTTTTTTTTCAGTTACTTTTAAATTGAACAATTTTAATTGTGAAGTCTGGGATTATCCAGATATCTCCTCTGTTTTACACAGCACTAAAAATATTAATTTCAAACCCTGGTGACCCAAGTAAGGAGAGGTTATAGCTGCATATAGGAATATTATTCTGAATTTGGGTTTTGTGTGGGAGAAGAAGAGAGAAGAGTAGGGAACATGAAGGAAAAGTCTTGTTTTGAAGCATCATGTTTGAGGCACAAATGTTAACCAGTAAAGCCAGGTAAATGACAAAATTGTGCTTGTCCATGTCTGGTCATGTAAAAAGAAGACATTCTTGGGAGAGCATCCACCTAAATAGGCCAAGACAAATGGGACTGTAAAAAGCATGTAGAACACGGGAGAGGGGACAAGTACTACAAGATATGGTGGTGAGAGGCATGAGTGGTGGGCAGGGAGGCATCCTTCAACTTTTTGCCCTGAGCATAACCTGTAATATTGGAAGAGGAAATGAGAAAAGGAATTTAAGTAGGACAGTAATGCTTTCTAGCTTCCTCCGTGCCACAAGTGCAATTACACTGGCAGCCACGTTCAGGGATAGATATCCCTCAGCAGAACTTCTCTTCATCTCATTGCTACCAGTCATAAGACACCTTCCTGCATTGGCCGTCCCCTCTGGACAACTGAGGCCAAGGATGTGTCCATAATGGCAATCAGTCAAAGAGGAGAGATTTCAATTTAATTTCATTTCCACTCCTCTCTGGACCTGTTAACGTTTGGGAAAGGCTTTTAATAAAATGGGACAAACAGTGATCTCATTTGCCATAACTAACACTATCGTTACAGATGCTCCATCTGATTCCAGGCACAGAAGAACAGGGGATTATTGGATTAATTCTAGTCTCATAATTGATTCATTCAGGGTTCAGTCTGCTTGTAAAGCAAGATAAGATTATATTTGTATTGCACATTCAGCACAACGACCACTTGCCTTTCAGAGCAGCCTCTAATTTCTGAGAGTGATTAACTCATACTACATCCCCAGTTTGGCACGGTCCCAAACTGAAGGGAAATTTGGAGCAGCATCTAGACTTCACAGCTGGCTCTTATCTAAAGGAGGGGCCTGGCTATTTTCACGGGCATTTACTATTAAGAAAATATTGCACTCTAGACCGGGACACAAGTATGAGTTTGATCATATATGAAAAAAAGGAGAGATTGTTCCAAGAGAGGTTATAACTCCATAACTGATTTGGCACAGGGAAAGGGGGAAAACAGTGAGTTGAAGATGTGATGGGGAAAAAAACCCCCTCATATTCCATACAAATGCCAGGCCTGGAGGCAGAGTGTGGGGATGGACAAATAGACACACTGATTGCTATCAAGGTTAGGGCCTGGAAGCAGTTAATGATTATCTATGTATCACTGTTGATGTGGAAATTATTTCTGGCTGTTTATAGAAGAATTTGCCAGTGTGCCCCACCATGTCACAGATACTATCCACCTAAGTATCTTTCATCTAGCTAACTTGACACATCTCGATGGAAAGATAAGCAAGATCAGCTGTCAAAATACATTTCTATAAGACATTTCAATAGGTCTATCATCCACAGTCTGTAGCCCCTTGTCCTGCTGTGTTTCCTTTAACATTTTGTGCTTTTTTGAAAGGAAATACATATGTCCATCAGTTTTCACACCATGTACTGCAATAGGCATAGACAACACTCATACAAAGTCTTTCCCAGAACTAAACCTTGCCAACCACAAATTTCAGCCTCAATGAATAGAGACAACTGAACTTCTCTGAAGGCTAAGACCTAGGTAAGATGTGCCAAGGGGAACTACACATGTACTCAGTGAGCCAAATCTAGTCTCTGATCCTGGCAAACGGTGAAGTTTCAAGTTATGCATGTAGATATGCTTGTTGAGAAATATAATGCCATGTAACTTGTTCATGGAGTGACACAATCTGAATCCTGCAGTTTAATAGAAAGACATGGGAAGCAACACAACTTTTTTTCCTGGACCAGAAGTGATTTCCATGCTGAGAAGGCAAGTCAAGACCTTGTGAAGTTAGAGACAGTGGGAGTCAATGAGTGAGTGCGTGAGATAAACAGGTATGATAACTTCTCTAATGTTGCTGGTTCTTCTCAGTAAACCCCAGCACTCAGATTTATGATGGGCTGTCATTTACTCTGTTTCACCCATGACATCCTCTCATTTGATGTCTGAATCTGTGAGCTCAGTCCCATCCCAAACTTCTACACCCGATCCTCAGTTGCTGTGACATTCACATATCCAGACAAGGGCTCTGTGGTAGCAAGAGTCAGCATCTACTTCAGAGAATTTCAGTTCCAACAGGAGTTGTAGAGGGTCCCTCCAGAAAGGATGTATAGGGCAAAAGGCCTAGGAGGGTGAGGGGGAAGAAGAGGGTGACAACAATGCAGTTGTCATGTTTGCCCCCTGCTCCTGCTTTGCACCTCTCCAGAGCGGGGATGATACTATCAACAAAGGAGACAGGGCAGTAATATGCTGTTCTTTTCCTCCCAACACCCCATCAGCAACTTCTTCCTACTTCCCAGCACTTTGCAGAGCCATATGTCCACGCATTTCTGTGGGAGGATCTTTGGCCCTTGGGATGTGCATGGACATGGAAGAAGACTGTACAGGGCGTGAGGTACCTAAATCTGGGAGAGGGTTGAGGGGAAGGCACCCAAAACTTCAACATGGCCTGTGCTACCTTCCTTATCTAAGACCTGGAGAACAGAACAGGGGAGAGAGAAAATAAGGGGCTTCCCTTTACCCATTGCTCCTAAAACCTCACTGCCAATAGGACCATGATATCTGATAGCATACGAATCTTCTTCTGTGGTGTCTCATTCTTGTGAAAAGGTATTTTTGACCAAGCCCAACTAGGCTACATACAACCCTGTGAAGGAACCAACATCACTGACGCTTCATGCACTAAGATGACCCCAAAATCTCTACTAAGGAAGAAAGAACACTGTCAAATCTACAACCACTATGCCTTCACTATTCTTCCGTCTCCCTTTCATCTTTACCTGCATCCCCCCGGGCTGAATTCTATTTGCTCAGCTGGCATTGACACCCAGCTTGCCAATCTATGGTTTAATAAAATCATTCTGCCCCTTGCCCCTTTCTCAAACAGATTACTCCAGTATTTCAATTATAGTGCTGGTAATTAGAAACATTAGTGAATTCATTTAAATAGAGGCCAGAAGAATATCTTCTCCCCTAGACACATCCCAAACCATTTTAATTGCTCCTGAAATGCTACTCGAGGCTAGCAAGAAGACCATTAGTTGCTATGAGATGACTTTTGGAAAGATGCAGTGCGTGGGGTCTAGGTGACTGGAGACATTATTTTCTACCTTCTTTTCTACTCATGTAAGAAGTAGAAATGCTGGTGACAGCACAGGGGTCAGACCTTCCCACACTCAGCATCTATATCCCTCAAAATAACACCTAAATTCAAGCAGTGAACCTTTTAAGAGGTTCATGGTGATTTCCACTTAATTTCTGAGTGCAGGGTTCAGAAGCAGTAGTCAGGAAGGACTTGGAAGATGGAAGTCTTTAACATAAAAGAGGAAATAAGAAGTGTTAGAGGGCAGACACAGGATCAGTAAGTCTGATTGCCAGATGTAACGACTAGAGCACTTCAATGGGCAATGCTGCTTCCCTGTGGGCCTTGCAGCTACCTGGCTGGATATTTCACACCACTGGGTAAAAAGTTTTAAAGGTACTTCTTTATCTTGTTAGAAACAGTACGCACATGAACCAGAGGAAGCCAGCAGCTTCCACATAATTTAACTGGGCAGGAGAGGGGCTCAAACCAAACAGGTATCAGATGAGATCTTTTGAAAAAAAAGATTTTTTGCTTTTTTTTTCAATCTAATATTTCTCTAAGAAGGTATTTTTTGGGGTAACTGTGCTATCAGATTCAGAACAATTGCCATTGGAATGAAAGGAGGTCGTGGAGAGGAGGGTGCTGGCCTCTTCTCCCAGGTGACAGGGGACAGGACAAGAGGGAATGGCCTCAAGCTCCTCCAGGGGAGGTTCAGGCTGGACATTAGGAAAAAATTTTTCATGGAAAGAGTCATTGGGCACTGGAAGAGGCTGTCCAGGGAGGTTGAGTCACCTTCCCTGGAGGTATTTAAAAGACGGGTGGATGAGGTGCTGAGGGGCATGGTTTAGTGTTTGATAGGAGTGGTTGGACTCTATGATCCGGTGGGTCTCTTCCAATCTGGTGATTCTATGATTCTATTTCAGTGTTGTTCACATTAATTCTTATAATTGGACTTCAATATGACTCTAGTTATGATTTGCTGTGGGAAACATCTTTACAGTACAGATTAGCTCCAAATCACATCAATCCTTTTCACTGCTGAGCATTCAAATCAAACTTTAAGGGGCACCTGCAGTGCTGGTGTTCTGGACCAGGAGAACCTGATGCTACTTGACTATGTCCCTTGTGTTGCTCTTTGCACTTATTCTGGATGACAATACATCCTTAATCCTGTTAGGAGTAATGGACTATGATGTGTGTTTACTTTGTATCTACCTCTGTTCTGAGAAAGGGAAGACCTCACTAGGTGGGAAGAAAGGAGGAAAAGAAATCAAACAGATATAGACATTGACCTCTAAGAACATAAAAATATTTTTTGGACTGTCTTAGAGTAAATTCCTGGTCTCCACGAAGCTGCAGAAGCACTGTCAGGAACTGCAAGGCCAAGCAAATGATGCCTTAATGATGCCAAACAGACAGCTTCAACCTAAGAAACTCTAATGAGGTTTGACAAAGACATAGACATAATCCCACTGTGCTTCACTAGAAGATGAATAATTTGAACTTTCAAAACCATGGTGTTGGAAACAGATTTATCCCAGCCAGCATCCACACAGAATGAATCCATTAAAGACTCTGTCTTCAAATGGCATGGCTTTGTTTGTCCAGCCCCAGATATCTCATTAACACATCTGCAAAGTTTTGTTGCTATTGCCCTTTGATCAGGACAACTTTTATAAGTGTTTCTTCATGGAGTCTGAATATAAGCCAAGTAGTAAACACTATGTATGTGTGACTACAACATGTCTTGCCATTCAGATGGTACTAGTTCAGACAGAAAGGCGAGGGTAAATATAGGAAATGTATCCCAGATGACAAATGTTGGCAGAAACATTGCAACTTGGACAAAGAGTATTGTCTTTTTGTTACTACCCATGCAGTGAATATAAAGACCATGGGTACAATACCAAGCCTTGATCTTACAAAAATACTTGAACATGAGTAACTGAATACACAAATGCATTCTAATTAAGTACATGTTGTCCCATGATTACCTACAGCTGTCAGTTTCATAAGTCTCTTACGTTGAGTGTGTAGGTACACATTTTGGCTTCCATCACCACCTATATAGATAAGAAACACAAGCAGATCAGGTACTAGAGACATGGCTATACCTCAGATCATACAGGAAATCACTGTTTAAGCTATGAGAATTCCCACATGGGTGGACGTGCTGGTAAGAGCTGTATGCAGGAGGGCTCATATGCACGAACAAGAAAGAAGTTCTCTGTCATATAAGCTCCATCTGGCATGTAGCATCCAACATATACATGATTGTGTCCTTCTCTCCCAGTGACTGGAGATGCTTCAAGTTACAATATCTGGGCAGGCTGGGGACATACCTGCCTCCTGTGCACTGGGGTGAAGAATTGGTGGTTAAGGCACAGAAGTTCTCAGATTCTCTGCAAAACCCTCCTAGCACCAAACACCTTAATTCATATTGAAGCCATCGCTGTTCAAGAATGTAGCCAGGCTTCTGGCTTGTTTCTCAGTGTGCAGGCACTGAATGTACATATGTGTGGGGACGAATTATTCTAAAGGTTCCCACTGCTAAATAAGTCACTAGCTAGGCTGGGTTTCTGTGCTAATTTCAAGGTCGATTTGCTTTACCAGTGGCAAAGATCAGGGTTTTAAGGGCAAACAGGTTGATTCGGTCCAATCTCACCCTGTGCAGTAAGGATTCTTTGTTCCTACAATGGACGATGTAGTTGGATGGGAAGAAGGAAATCCATGGGTTAGCAAAAAGGCCTGACATTAGTACGGACATTTTTAAATAGCTGCCTGACTACAGATGAGTTGAATGCCACAAGAAACTCATATAGTCTCATATCCTCATAGATGTTCATTGACCAGCTCATGTAGAAAACAACAGGGGCTGCATGCCTTGTCATTGGAGACCTTGATGTCTTTGTTCAGAAGAGTTTCAGACTTTGGCAGAAACATTCCTAATTTTAAAATGAATGGCTAACTTCTACATAAATTACAGACATGCACAACCAAAGTGTTAGAGAACATGAAGTGACCAGATATTAGGACAATAAGATACACTACTATAACCAGTATACAGTTATTAAAACAGGCCAAAACTCAGAGTATACAGAATGTTTTCAGGATTCCTTATCAAATGACTTTATTTTTCTGAGGCTAGAAGAAATCCACTTTGGATTCAAGTAAAATATTTTTTCTATTAGTCAAAACAATATAACCAAACATTAGCAGAAATGGCAGTCTGAGAGCCTTGAAATGAAATGTTTTGATGATTTTTCATTAATCATTTTGATTCATGTGAGATATTTCTGCAAAACATATCCATTCATTGGTTACCAATGCTGTCAAAAACATTGTGAGTCAGGAAAACCCCAGGTAAGGGAAAGTCCATTTTTCCATGTTTTACATGTCTTCATATAAACAGTGGTTAGTATTTTTTCTAGAGCACATCCTTCAACAGAGAAAGGAAAACAAAAGGTCTGTTTCATATGAGAAGCAAACTCAGAAAGTTTTTTCATAGCAATCACTCTCTGTTCATGATTTTATTTACCCAAATCTGAATGGAGAATTCCTATGTAGGGTAAAAGACAGAATTATGACAAGTGGTTTTAGCTCTGTGTTTCATGATGTGCTGTTCGAGTCAGCAGCTCCTGCCTGTCTTGGTAGTATCTGAAATTCTTGGATGTTAAGTGAAAAGGATTTAGGATAATGATCCAGTTTTCAGTGGACAAATGTCATTACCACTGAATTAAAGATGTCACAGCTGGTCTGTCTGCAAGTGACCCAATACTGAGAGTTGGCTTCAAGTGACTGTGGAAACTAATTTGTCGATGACACAGTTGGCCTAGAGAAATAGTGACATATGTCTCCATCTTCCGGGAGGATCTCAATAAGTTGAGCAGAGTGGCTTAAAGATCCATTTAAAGAACATATTCCAAGCACAGTTATGGACTCAAATATGAAAAAGGCTTACTTTGCAAAGTCAGAGAATAGAATTCACTGACTACTGCAGCATTCCCTTATCTGTGGGAAACTTCAAGCTCATTTCATAAAAATATTCTAGAATAATAATAAGATTTCTCACCTTTCAGTTACTGTCATTATTTAATTGTCATACTTGTAAATATTAGCTCTTTACTCCCAACTTAATGTAAGCTTTATAAGGAAGAAAAGCAAATTCACATCCACATGGCATCCAGTAAGAATCACTGCATGAATTACTAAAAATCAGCTTTCAAAAACCTTCCCTTTCTGGGAGCAAAGTTTTTTCTAAGACAGATGTTCCCCATAAAGCCTGTTTTGAAGTTGTATCTGTTTCAGCACTTATCTGTCTACCCATTCATTACCCATCTGTTTTGTACTCCTTCATGTTTTTGAACTTAAAGTTGCATTCTAACCCCCCATAAGTTTTGATAGGATTGAGATGATATCCTTAGTGACTTTCCTGAGAGTTTACACAGTTTCCCTGAGCTCAGCAGTTAGTAATAGTTCAAGGATTTCATAGATACTGGGAATTAGCATTCCAAATTGTAAACAGTAGAATGGACAAGTTGTGCCATTTGGCTTCACTTGTTGGATAAATTTTCCTAGGAGGCTGGTCACACAGAACATACAGTTCCGATGTAACCTAGATGAGAAATTTTCTTTCTTTGTTCTGTCACTCAAAATATTTTGCAGGGTGAAGAGAGGAATATGTGTATTTTGGATCTCATCTGAGTCAGCAATGTGCTGGAGTCCTTTTCTCCAGAACAGTATCATGGAGAGATGTGTCATACCTGTGAATCTGTTATTTGTCAGGAATATCCAAGTGAGAAGGTCTGGCAGGTACACACACAGCTTTTCTTTAAAGATGGAATATGAGTCACTGAGTGCTTGGCTTGTGGTAAGCAAACATGCACCACTTCATCTTCTGGATTGATTTCAAAGTTGGCTGAGCCAAGAATGTCACATCCGTATTTCAAGTGGCAGAAAGCTTGGTTATACTGCAAGACAGGACTCCAGTGTCTCAGTATCTCCAAAAATACCAATGCACACCCATGTATACACATCTTGAGGACAGGTCTTACCCAAATTGGTTGGGGGAATCCAAACAAAGTTTAAAGCCAGAGTCTTTAGTTCATCTAGAAATAGAAACACACCCCTTCATCTACCTCTTCCCAAAGCAGCCTTCTCCCATGCTGCTCTTACTTTCTGTGGTGTCCTGCTTTCACCTTCACTGCTTCATAATATCTGGACCCCTTATACTAGCTCTCTTTAACCCAACCATTTAGACTTATTTCTCCTAAAAACAAAAGCCCCGGAAGGACTGATATCACCACAAAGCACAGAATAGAGCACAGAGCTGCCTCACTTCACACAAGCACCTCTTACCACGTGTCAAATGCTCCGTGGGAACTGCTCATGCACTAATCCTTATTTCATGGCCACGTAACGCGCAGATCCCTCGTACATGCCACAGTATAAAAGCAGCATCGTATGGGAAGTTACAGCAGAGCTGCTAATTCATGGTGAATTAATGGACAGGGATGACCCAAATGCATGCCATGAGTTTCTTTCTACCTTAAATTGTTCCAGCATGTCAGTGCAGATGCACACATGTACAAAGAAATACAAATACAGGTCGTAGCAACAGGAGCCTCCTATTTATCTTCTCCAACAGTGTCTTCAGTCCTGCAGGCACTAAACAATAAAGGCAGCTCAACGACACTCAATGCAGAATTCTTTTACAGTTATCTGGGACCCACTGTTCTCCCTCTGACCCTCTCTTTCAAGATCTACAAGACCGAAAAGCAAGTTGTGAAGGAAATGAAACAAACAACTAACACCCTTGATAATTTAACAAAGCTTGCCTTCGTCTCAATACCTGCTGTTCCACAGAGAGTTCTGAGGGGGGGTTATTGCTCACATAGACTTTGTTTCCTTGCACAGCTCAGACCAATCTACATCCTTTGGCAATTTGTGGTCTGTCTCCCTGGTATATGGAATAATTTGTAGCAGTATTGCTCTTCACTTTACTTTTCAGTATTCCGTTGTCATTCCAGATCCTCTATTATTTGACAATTAGAATTCAACTGTCTCAGCAAATACAAGTTTATTTTAAAATCTTCTCTGTTTTTTTTTAGATTTCATTTGCATGGAGGCTATATCTTAGTTTCAGAAGGGAAGAAGGACATCAAGAATAACGTAGAACCTAAAGGCACACTTGTAGCAGGCTACTAGGTACTTAATAGAAGTTTAAATACCTAGTTTATTAGACTCATTTAAATGGTAGAGGCTGTAAAAAAATCATTAAAACACCTTTTCTTAAAAACAGATAGTTCAGATAAGAATTTTACAAAGACTTAACGTAGTTAATTTTTTAAAACTCCTTTCCATTGCATTAAAGTAAAAAAACCCCGAAGTATTTCTTTATTATTCTGCAGAAATGCCCTATGGGATATTTAGTGTAGCTGTCTCTTTTTACATTCTTCTCTGTAGATAAAAACAACCTGAGGTGGAGTTTACATCTCCAGCAGCTCATTATGTCCAGCTTTCTGGGGAATGCTTTTTATTCTCCAAACACTGTTCCCTTTCTGCTCTTCTGTAAGGAGACTTCATGTCATATCCTGAGGCGTATAGGACAGCAAGGAAGCCTACTGAGTGGGAGAAAGTAATGTTCTTGTAGTTCATTCCCAAAGGCAATGCTAAAGCAATTAGGAAGTGACTCTGTTGCTTATTTGACATAAAAATGGTACTGAAATTTTCATACAAATGTTTCATCACTTCTAGCCAAGAACATTATTTCAACACTTTGCATCCATCTCTAATATCTATAGCTTGCTCATAACATCATTGTTACACAACTAGAACTGCACTAAAAATTATTAACTAGTCTTTTGTAAAGGCAGCCTCCGGACCAAATGAGATCAATAGGATTTGAAAACATGCAAGGTAGATTTTGGTCAAAAGTCTCTGAGGTCATGCAGTACCAAAACACCTGGAAGTTGCCTGGGAGATTTCTGAATCTGATGATTTTGAGTTTCTTGTTTGTTTCTCTCTTGCAAGTCCTTTCTGCCTCAGGGACATCATCATTTAAAGTCTGTCTGGCCACTGAGTTGTGAACTTGTGTTTCAGTGTTTGTTGTATAAGCACAGCAAAATCAGGGCTATTTTGTGGAGGGCTAAAAGGGACAATATAACAACTATTCATTAGGGTTTTTTTTTTTAAATTTCAGGTCATTTCATAGATTAGCATGTGGATTCAGCTGATTCCTCCTCTCAGAATAGCTGGGAAGATGAGTTGGTGGGAGTGTGGGGGTGGGAGTTGAAAGGTAGGAGAAGTTTAATCATCTTTTCCCAAATTTGTTTTCACTAGCCAGAGGATTTTGTAGATAGGAGATGATAAATCCCTAGCAACACAAGCCCCTGACAGATGGTGTTAAATGGTTTTGAGAATATTTCAAAATCTGCCCTACTTTTTATTCCCCAAATGTTGTTCCCTTTCTGCTTTTTTTTTTTAATACAGAATTTCCCTACACTGTCTCCCACATTCTCATTTGTGTTATAATTTATGCTTCCTTATGCTCCAAACCAGAATCCAAATCACCCATTTAAAAGGAGAATCAACTTGCTGAATTTTAAAGCTGGTTCTTTTCCACCCATCGGGCTGGGTATCCAATCTGAAAGGAAAGAGGCTGATCTGAATTTACTTCCCCTTCTCCAGAAAGGATTATCTGGGTATAGTGCCGTATGTAAATCAAGACGGATCTTGCAACTGGACCCATTCTGCACAGAAACCATCCAATTTGCCTTTCGCATGAACTTTGATGAGTAAAGGCTGTGTATCCCTGAACGAGGAGCATTCTTCAATATCATGCAAAGAAACATAAAAATATGAGATTAAAAACATCTGTTAGAATGAAGATGAACAGAGAGTTGGAGCACCTCCTCTATGAGGACAGGTTGAGAGAGAAGAGGTGGCTCTGGGAAGACTTTATAGTCTTCCAGAACTGAAAAGGGGCTTACGGGAAAACTGAGGAGGAGCTCTTTATCAGGGAGTGCAGTGATAGGATGAGGGGTAATGGCTTAAAGATGAAAGAGGGGAGATTTATATTAGAGATTAAGAAGATATTTTTTACTGTAAAGGTGGTGAGGCACTGGAACAGGTTGTCTAGAGAAGTGATGGATGCCCTATCCCTGGAAATGTTCAAGGCCAGGTTGGATGAGTCTTTGAGCAACTGCTGGAAGTGGAAAGCATCCCTGTTCATGGAAGGGGGATTGGAACTGGGTGATCTTTAAAGTCCCATACAACTCAAGCCATTCTATGATTCTGTTCTGCTACGATTCTGTGAAAGAGTGAAGGGAGAAATCAGCTTTTACAACTTGTTTTAAAAACTGCATTGCTTAGGATTATGGTAAATGTCCTGATCAGCCCGAGAAGAGGATCATTAATGGGTTCTAGTTTCCTTTCAGATCGTAGTGCCATTTTATTCTTGTAGACAGGTTCCAAAGGCCAAACTCTGAAACAACAGATGATGCACTGACAAAAACCTCAAACACCACCAAGGATGCATCCTTTTGTGTTGGTATGGAACATCAAGACAGGACTTGTCATTGTTTTACAGAAGAATGTTATTCTCTACATTCGTCAGTGCTCATTAGCGACCTCATCCTAAAGCAAAGGAAGATCAGAACTTAATTACCATCCTTCTGGTGGGGGCTCTGTTTCCTTTCCATGGAGATTTGTTCCAATTACAGATCTCAGAGCAACTGCCTTTTACAGATCCTGTAGATGGCAAAGGCAGATCTCACCTTTTACTCAAGGCACAACTGTGTGCAAAATCAAGGAACGCCCACGGCAGTAAATATGCTTTCAAGGGTTTAGGTACACAACATTAGAAAATAAAGTTACACCAGAAAAAGTTCACTTATCTAGTGCCCCACTAGAAAAAAAGAAAAAAAAGCAAGCTCACATTTCGCTACTTCACGTAGCCAGATTTTTCTCTTTTCCCACTTCTGATCACATGCCGATGTTACATATAATTTACCAACTCATCGGACAATGCTGAGAAGCAGTTCAGCTTCCTAATCTGGCAGAATATGAACTTTCCTCTCCATCCTTCCTTCCAGAAAAAGAGATAATGGACTCTATCCATTGGTTAATCAAGCTAAGCAGGAGCAAAGCAGTGTGATGAGCAACAGCACCAATACAAAGAAGGAGAGGCAAAAGAAGAGGACAGAAGAACTGGCAGCAGGATAGAGAATATGAGAAGAAAGTGTGTGAAAGGTCCTGCCTTTTCATGACAGCTCAGATGTCCCTGTAATCACACCTCAAATGTGACCATGAAATACATTTCTTTGTTCCTGTTTTTACTTTGTTGCTTACCCTGCTAAGTCTGGAAATCAGTTAACTGCAACAAGGAACTTGCACTTTTAAGACCTGCCTTTCTCCATATGGATCTGGAAGCAACTAAGTTTACTTAGCTGGTGGACTTTAGCTTTTAAAAATATGAAGACATCCTTAAGTCTAAAATAACTGCCCTTCAGGGCAAGAACACTGAATATTTATGTATCCCTGAAGAGATTGTTGAAGAGCTCACAGCTGACAGCATTTTAATAGGATGCCTAAACTAGATCCCTGCCTATTTTCCAGCAAATGACTGGGAATGCTTGCTAATAGGCAGAAATAAACACATCAACTTGTTTTCTATGTATGGATGATTATTATTTAAGAGCTAATTAAAACCTGCACCCAGTGACCTTTTTCTAGGTAGACCACCCCTTGGCCTAGACAGAGATGCAGTTGTGTTGTGCTGGAGATAACTGCCCTATTGACTGCACAGGGAGCAGGACTGGCAGTCTTGGAGAGCACATCTTGTGCCTCAAAGGCTATTTTGTTCAGCTGAAGAGCTGAAAAACTCTGTCTGAATACATGCCATGCCTCACAGGAGAGTGCCAGGCTGGTGGCTGCCTGTGCATACGTCCCTGCCTGACTCTTTTGTGTCCATACATATTCCATGCTGCAAATCCATCCAGTCCTCAAAAATTGACTGCAGGCACTCAGCCCCCATTCTGAATGGGAATTCCGTTGTGTCACCTTGCAGCTGTGGCCCCAATATCTTTCCCTGCACAGCTGTCACCATTACAGGCTCCCTAGGTTTGCTTTGCCTATCCAGGTATCACTGTCTCTGCCGGTGCAGATGATGTTATGGAATTACTTAGGTGATACTGGAGAGAATTTAGGGTGAACACTGCGTTACAGCAACTATTTTATTCAAGGGCTAAAAGAACCCCGTCAGGAAAGAAGATTCATGGAGACCTCACCTGGAGAACTGCATTGAGTTCTGGAGTCCTCAGCGCAGGAAGGACATGGAGCTATTACACTGAGTCCAGAGGATGGACCTTTTTTATTGTAAGAGTAGTGAGGAGCTGGAACAGGTTTCCCAGAGAAGCAGTGGCTGCTCCATCCCTGGAGGCGTTCAAGGCCAGGTTGGAAGGGGCATTGAGCAATCTGATCTTTAAGGTCCCTTCCAACTCAAACCATTCCATGTTTCTGTTTTGCTTCTGTGTACTAGAATATGATTTATTTTGGTTTCAATGTGCAGGATGTTGTAAGAGAAATTGTTGAAGAAAAATATGCTTAGAAGCAGGCACATAATAAAAAACAGTGCATTGTATCCTGCTACGCAAAATCAGGGCCAGCTAAACACTTTTCTGTAGTTAAGCACTTCTCTGCATTTCCCAAACACTTACCTGGAACATAATTTGTAGACAGCAGCAGTTTTCAAGTTCCCGTATGACAAATATACTTTCTTTTCCCTCTGTGGGGAGTGATCTTCCCTCTGTTGGGTAAATCTTGTATGAGGAATGGAAATAACAAGAATCAACCAAGTAAACGACCAACCATCCAAAAATCTTAGTGGAGCTAGGTATACGGACTCTGAAATTCACATATCAAAGAAGAATTGCCTGACTTCTGAAATCAAGACAGTGAAGAGAGATAAAGAAGCCATAACATAAAATTAAAGAAAGATATGTCCTGGTGCGTGAAAAATATACTTCCTGATCCCTAGTTCTGTGGTAATATGTAGATAGGGAAGATTCATTTTTTTCTGCAGCCCCTATGCTATTTTCTAGAGACAGTGAAACTCACTGTGATGCTTCTTTTTAAACGTGAACCACAGAACCATTGCAAATATATAACCAAAAAACCTTCTGGAATTATTGTTAACCAAAAATTATAACCCAGTCTTATGTTCATTTCCAATACAGAATTTTAAATGAGCTTAAGACAAGCCCTGTTGAAGGTGGTAGTAACAGCATTGCAAAGATAACCCTTTGTGGCTTTAGTATTAACCCTGGCCCTGCAAACAACCTACTATAGTGTGATAAAGCTGTTACCAGCCTAACTCAGTCCATGCTACAAGTTATGTATTGTTAATGATTTCTAACTAGAAGAAGAACATCAAATTTTGGGGTTTAAGGAAGTTTGAAAATAGTACTCAGAGCAGCCCAGCTAGTGTCATCCACGTCTTTGACAAGAACTAATTTTTCCATTTCTGGCAAGGAAGAGGACAACCAATTTTAGATTATAGTGGTGTCATGGTTTAGCCCTAGACAGCAACTAAGACTGCACAACCACTGTCTCACTCCTCAGCCCCTGAAACACACTGGCTGCTGGGAAGAAAATTGACTCTATCCTAGCTGAGAACAAGCATTACCTACCAACAACTAAAATAATGTGTTCTAAACATTATTCTCATACTAAATCAAGCCACAGCAGCTACTGGAAGAAAGCAAACTCTATAACAGCTGAAACCAGGAAATGGAAATTTGCAGTCCAAGTTGCAGCAGACGTGGAGCGATTGTTATGTTTTGTCTGGCAATTAAAGGGTGGTTGCTACCCATTCAAGCTGTGGCATTTCCTACGTCTTGTGTTGTTTTAAAGAGGGAACTTGATGCTTTTATGGAAGGATTATTATTTCTGAGATATATTTTCCTGCTATATTTTCCTATTGCTATGTCGAAGGCCAAACATGTCCTGGCCAGCCTGAAGTCCTGCAACAGAAAGAGGCATCACGGCAAAGAGATGCCTAGGTCCTCCCATTGCTCCACAGACATTAATTTGTTCCTGTTTAGAGCTCACAGGTGGCTTAAGGCTAAGTAAGTCCTGAGGTTAATTTTGCACTTAAGCTCAAATAAGTAATTACAGAAGGAGGATAAAAAAGGATCTGTTATGTGACCTCACTGCATGAGATCACGGTCACTGCAAAGATCCTCAGGACACTATGCGAAAGTAATTTAATCTCTGCCTCGCTCTTTCTGAAGAACTGCCTGTTACAACTACATCCCACTAACCCAGGTGCTTACCCAGGTTAAACATTGCTGCCTTAGGCTTTCTCATCTCTAGGACGAGGTACACATTAAAGATAGTTTTGATGCTCAGCAAAAGGGAAGAGGAAGCCCAAGAATATCATGGTTCTACCAAACACCTACGTTTCTGAGCAAACAAATTTCAAGAGTGTGTGGTATTGAGAGGAGGTAGAAAATAAAAACCTATTCGTAAAAGCTTGGTGAGTAACATCATCTCAATAGCTCAGCGACAGACATACCCCAGCGCTTATGCAAACGCCAGACATTGTGTGTGAACAAAAGGTTAAGCAGTAACATAACCTGAAATGTTTATTGAAAAAGAAACATTAGCTTCTACCTCAGTGTGGGACTGTGAGTAATTTAGGACTTTTTATAGCTCAAGTCATGACTGATTGAGTGATGTAAAAATACCAACTAACCTGTATTTCCTTCATCTGAGACAGAGGATTTAAATTCTTTTTTTTCTTTGTACCTGGAATTTCTAACTGTCAGAAAAACTTAAAATGGATCTTGATTTTTGTTTTTTTCTTTTCATTGTAGGATGAGGCAGTTGGCGAACAGTAACAACACAAAGTGCAGGTTGCACTGAGCAAAAATGCTGTCTAGCCTGTCTTGCACCGCTGAAGAAGTGAGGACACTGGCAATTTTAGACCTGCTTTTTACACAGATAAGAGTATTTTTTTCTAAATGACAAACTGAAAGAAGTCCTGGAATACGGACAGTAGATCTTCCACTGAAAGTCATTACTTCATCCCAAACTATGGTCCATGAGATTGTCCTTTGTGTTTTGAAGCTGTTGTGCAAAACCAAATCAAGCATAGCATTTTGGAGATTCTTCAGTTCTAACATGTATGAACCACGGGGAATTTAGAGTTGACAGAGATCTGTGGTGGCTCAGAGTTCTGGAAGCCATTGGTACAGGTAACGCATCAACTCCTCTCAGGGCCTTATCAAAAGACACTGGCAGTGAAAGAGGAGGTATTGATTTGAAAGGATTTGAGGGTTTTTTTGGAGTTGTGAAAACAAGAAGTAAATAACAAAAGCTGTCCTATGCTGATATGACTTTTGGATGACTGAGCCCCAGCTACAGCCTCCGACCCTTCTTATACCTGCAGAGATGCTGACAAGATTTCCTGGTGGCTTCCTGCAGCAAGAGGAGTTCAGATCTATTTGGGAACAACCCGAGGTGGCATCACTGTTTGATGAGAGCTCATATTGCTGAGATACAGAGTTTGTCAAGAAAATATGTCTTCTTTTAACTGAAGATGATGTTGGCAGAAGTGACAATGAAGCAGCACTTTTTAAGGGAAGATATTAAACAGAAACACTTCCGAGGGGGTAACGATGGAAGGAAAAGGGGAAAGAAATTAATTAGAGCTAGCAGTCAGCTCCCTGGGTTGGGAGGGTTAATGAGATCTGGAGAAAGGTAAGCACTCTCCACATGGACATAATTATGTCAGGGACTTGACTATCAGTCCACTCAAAAGGAGACAACCAGATTTGCCACACCATTGTGCTCTAAATTTGCAGTTTCACATCAGCCTAATCCAATCTAATCATTGGTGGCTGTAGTCCTTCCCCATCCCATCCCTCTTTCAGCTGTCTATTCTCTTTGGAATGAACCCACTAGACCCCTTTGCTCCTCTGTGTGAGAGTAGTAGTCCAGGAGTAAATCTAGTGTCATAAAAAAGGGAATTGTTTTTGAAATATGAGGTTGGCATGTACTCACCTTAAATTTGCATAAATTCATGCAGGAGCTAAGAGTGGGATAGGATGTCATGGCCTTCCCAGTCCTATTTCCTCCCATAGGTGGACACTTCTGCTTCTGTAAGCACACAAGTTATATCTACACTTGCAAGTAAAATGGGGTAGAGAGTGAGGTTTGAGCTGTATCTTGTGATTAGCTACACTTTTTATTTGCTGGCATATTTGACATGGTTTCAACTACTCATGGAAGATGTACAGGGCCATAGACACAACTTGAATGAGGTGTGTATTCAGGAAAAAAAGAGTTTAATCCTGTGGACCTGATCTGTTCTGTGCTGCTCCTCTTCGTGGAGTGGTGGCTAGCTCATTTTATTTACTATTGATCGACATGATCCAAACACAAGCTGGTGGCACTGTGCAAATTCTAGCACAAAATAGGGAGTCAGTCTTTCAGTTTGGGTAAAACCTCCTTCTAGGCCAAATAATGGGAGCAGCAAAGACCAATGCCATGAAACACCAGGAAAGCAAGATGCGCTATGAATATGTCTTGTGAAAGAAATCTCTACATATTACAGTAGTTTCTTAGCAAGAAGTTTCTGCAAGAAGTTTTGAATTTCTTTTGGAAAAGGGGACAAGTTTAATTCTTTTGCTGAGGTTGAAATATTCATTTAGACAGATGGTTTAAAACAGAAATCTCTCCATGATTTAAAGGTCACTGTAACACTCAGAATGTTAGAAAACGTGCATAGGTGAAAGGGAAACTACCTACATTACAGTAATGGTTTCCAGGTCCTTTAGAAATTGCACAGAAACTGTCAGAGTTTCTGTATGAGGTCAAGTAAGAAGGGCAAAGAAACAGCCACATTAAACATTTTAAATGGTCAAAACCCAAAGAGGATCAGCAGTTCAGCAGTTTTCTTTTAGGTTGGCATATGAAAGAGACCTAATTTGAGCAACCTAGAATCAAGTTAGTGCAGCAATTTTGTATCACCTGGTTCTAGTAATGCGAACATGGCCAAGTTCACCCAGGTTTTGGATCTGTAAGGAAGAATAGGCTTGTCTCTCAGCATTAGAAGTGTTTGGCCAGCTTTTTAGTTAAATAGCTGAGGGGATTTATCTACTTGTTAGAGTGAGTCTTTGTCACAGGGAGCAGGATGAGACACTGTCTGCCACATTCGAGTTGACATTAGTGCCTCTACAAGACACCCATTCTCCCTCTCAAAGAAGAAAATCTCCAGGCTCTGAAAATAACCTATTTCTGTCCTAAACTAGAGGAGGTTTGGATGGCTACACACACAATGATGCCCAGGTTAGATGGGTTAGATATCCAAAGTTAGATGGGTTTTTAGCCCTAGGAGCTGGTATGTTACAAGTAGAAGAACTGCTGTGCTCAGCTAAGGAAACAGAACAGGAATGCTGAGGTGATGACAGTACAGTGAGTTCTAGATCAAGAATGGAGTTTCCACAGTGCAGTAACAAAAATAGTAATTTTAACAGGACATATATGCTATAAAGCCTTCAAAAAGAGTCATCTCTAGTGTCCGAATGAGCCTAAGAACCTAAAAATTGCTTTCATGAATCAGGCCAGGTCCACCAGCCCGGTGTTGTGTTATGAGTTTTTCCTGAGGTGAATTACTGTCATCCTCTTCAAACCCATGAGAAGTCAAGGGTTTTCTTTGGTAGCTCATATTGAGGCATTAAACTCTGGCTGTTCTTTAACAGTGATAATCACAGTGACTTGAAGAAAATCTTTAGCATTTGATAAAGACCATGGAATGTCTTTTTCTTAGCTAATAGATGAAACTTGCAAATATTCAAGCAGAGAAAGACCCAAGTTGATAATTTCTCAGGCTTTCATGGCTTTGGTCTGAGTAAAGACAATTTTGTTGAAAAATTAGACTTCCTTCATCAAAAAAGTTTTAATGCATACATGGAGTATCTGAATAGATCCTCCTTCACATCATTTCTGCCCCAAGGTAACTCCTTTAAAAGCAATGTAGTTATTTCTGATTACTGTTGAGAAGTTGAGTGTTGTTGGTCACCCTTTGCCATGATGTGCTGGATGCTGGGCGGTGCTATTTCTCTAGATACGACCTGCATATTAATGAGATTGTACAAGTTACAGTAAATATCAACTACTTATTAGCAGCTAGAGCCAGGCTGTGTAATGGCAATCTAGTCAAATTCTGTCTCTGGTGTCCATTGGATAGTCTTCCATGTTTTCTTCTCCAGACTCTTCAGGTGGAAAAGAGAGATGGGATGCATCTCATCAGGTCCCATAGACTTATGTATGTTCAGATTCCTCACGTAGTTATGAACCTGATCCTCCTCTACAGTGGGAGGGGTTTTACCCCCCTGGTCACCATCTTGCTGTCCCATGACCCAGGAGGGGTGAGGAGAGTGGTTATCAGTGAGGACTGAGGCAAAAATGTTGTTAAGTACCTCAGCCTTCTCCTGGTCTGTTGATACGAAGTCACCATCCCCAAGCACCAGTGGGGGTACATTCTCTTTAACCTTCCTCTTCTGATTGACATACCTTTAGAAGCCCTTCTTGTTAGTCTTTACTTCCCTTGCCAAGTTCAGCTCCAGCTGTGCCTTGGCCTTCCTGACCTTATCCTTACAACTGGGCAGCATCCCTATACACTTCCCAGGTTACCTGTCCCTGCTTGCACTGCTTGTGCAGTTCTCTCTTCTTCTTTAGTTTAACCAGCAGGTCTCAACTCAGACACGCTGGTCTCCTCCCTATCAGTGTGAGTGTGAAATCCATCCCAGAAAGGAGTGCTCAGTTCATGCTTAATCAAGACCTATTTTGCTGTATAACCTGTAGCACCTAACCAAATGTTACCCAGAAGGGTGCATTTCACATTGGCGGTTTCAAAAGTCATTCCGAACTGAGAGCTAACGCCACTCAACAGAGGGGAAATTGTCATGCACAGAGGTCCCTTCCTGGCTCTAAATCATCATGCTGAGATGCAGTGATCCAATCACAAATCCTGTTAGCTCAGGAGAAATCGATGCCTAATGTTTCTATGCCTTTAAATTACGCATGGATGTGCAGACACACACATTAAATTGTTTGCATGTATATTTAGTTATGTGTCCATCTAAGTGCACATATATTTGTAATATATACATCAATGTATGTGTCACACACACATTAAATTAGGTATTTTAGACTTGTAGAAGCACATATACCTACGTATGATATAGATATACCTCCCTCTTTCTATGTATGTGTACATAGATGACTTGTAGGCAATCTTGTAGAAATTAGGGCTTGATTCTTATGCTTTATAGTTTGATGCAGTTGATTTCCTCTGAGTTTATTTACCTGAAAGGCTGAGAAAGGGGGTTCAAGCCTGTTTTGCAGTTGCCCAGGTTTTGGGCTTGTATTCTTATTGAATAGGAACGTTTGCCAACCCAGCTAGCTTCTCACTGGAAGGACCAGGGGGAGGAAACTTTTGATCATTGGATGCAAAACCAATGGATTTTGACACCAAGGGATATTTCACTGGGTCTTGACTTGGCATGTCATTTCTGAGCTAGCTCAATTAAAGACCTTGTTAGCACAAATGACACTGTATTGATTTGACATCTGTAAAGATGAGACTCTGAAGTTGGATTTAATGGAGAAGGATATACTTTCCTGAAGAAATTCTGTCCTCCAAAAGTCACAAATTATGGAGACTTTTCTAAAACAATTGCTAATGAGATTTGTTTCCTTTAGAAAGCTTATCCATTCTACAAAGGAGAACAGTTCCTTGTCTCTAGAACTCCCTAAGGTGAGCTTGACACAAGGTTCTGTAAGCTTATCTACAGATGTGGCATATCCACTTGATGTCAGTGTGTCAGAAAACACACCAGAAAGTTTCTTTGGCTTAATAACTAGTTGAAAACTTGTTTAGTTTACACATGATCCACTCTCAAGAAACACAACACCCATGATAGCTGCATTATAGGGGCATTAAGGTCCAGGACTTTTCTGAAGTGCATACCTAAAAGAAGAGTTTCACCCCCTGATTTAGCTAAGCCATTAGTTGCCATGAAAAATTCTCTTTGGCTCAGACAGATGAAACTTTACCCTTTTTAATATACTTCTAAAGTTAAAGCTAGTTAAACTCAGGGAATTTGATATGCAGGCAGCAGAACTACAATGCTACTGTGACAAAGGTCAATTTTCTTCCTTAGAAAAGCCCTGAGAAATTTTTCTATGAGATTGGAGTGCAGAAAAGCATCTTAATGTAGCAGAAAGCACTTCAATTTTTTAAAAAATTCAACAACTCCTGAGAAACAATACCTCAAATCTGCAGTAATTTCACTATCCTTGGGCACTCAGGGTTTGGTGTATCAAAACAACTGTGTTTTATGCTTTTAATAAGTAAATTTTACTTTCTGGTCCGTTGTTTCTTCTCATGTGCCAAGAATATAAAAGGTGATTAGGAAAATAAATCCTTTAGCTAGATGACTGGAATTTGATTTAGACAGGGTTCTTCCAGCAGAAAACTTTCAGGAGTCCATAAATCAAAAAATGAGAAAATCTCTGAAAATTAGGCAATAGGCCCTGGTACTAGACTGAATATTCTCTGAGTTCAGCAATATCAAACTTGCTCAGTTCTCATCAGTTCATAAAACCTCTGATTTATATTCATGTTCAAGGAAGAAAGGAGCTGTAAGGATCCACTGTGAGCCAAGAGCACAGTGGAGTTGGTTTCCATTGAGGCAAACAGAGCTAACGATGAAGGCAGTGGAAGTGGTCTGAAGAGAAGCATTTAATATTTTCATAAGATGATTTCATGAGTCCTCCTCAGGTGCATACTGATCAGGTTCTTGAGGAGCAGTTCCCTCATCGCATCAGCAAAAAAAGGAATGCCAGAGACCTGCACTTGAGATTTGACTTCAGACACTTGCAGCAAGCTGTGAGGTGGTCAAAAATAGCCACATTTTGAAGACTTCCATAGCCATCTATTAACACAGAGATCCTTGTAGAAGTGTAGATATCAACAGAGAACACAGAGAGAGGACATTACTGTGGCTGTGATGGCATCCTTTACTTACAAGATGTATTTTGCGGTGTTTATATCTCTTTCCTGTGTTGTGCTGCATGTTTCAAGGTAGGCACCAGGAAGGCAGCAGGACTGTGCCCCACTCAACAGAGCATGGGAATGAATATTCATATTTTAAGTAATTTTTCTCCAGGTTGTCATCAATTAACATAGCCAAGCAGAGCTAACTGGAATTTAACAACCTGGTGTCAACAGAAAACCTTCAGCTGCTACACCAGCCCTAAATGAGCTTAAATGCTTTTCTTTCTCCTCCTGAATTAATTATATCGGTTTCATAATCGACACTATGCTTCTTATCCACCTGCCACAGTGCCCAAGATGAAAGTGCAGTAACATATCTCATCACCTCGTGACCTTGATCCACTAACACTAAGACTGCAGATGTACCTCCCACAACCCCCCAGCTGGGCTAATTAACACAAATTTATAAAGAAACACCACTTCTGAAGAGCTAAGTTTCCCCTGCCACAGGTAAAGAGAATAAGTCTGTCAAGAGGGAGACATTAGCTGCCTCACAAGTCTCAGGATGCTACATAGACTTTGACCACAGACAAACTCATTTGTGTGGTACACAGAGAAAATTCTGTGTCCAGTCTAAGTCACCAAGTGACTTAAAATCTGTCACAGATAAAAGGAGGATTTTTCTTCCATGTGAAGTTAACCACAAGCACTACCATGTTCTTACCTGATCCACTAGGAACATCATCAAAGTAACATTGAAATGGGACCTCAAGAGACATGGGCCAAGTATATAACCCGGATTTGATCTCAAATGGCAAAGTTCCTAATTTCCTACATTTGAAGGGTAAGTTCATTATGTTGATAACCCCAGGACAAGATTAATAGTAATATCTGCTCATCTCAGCATCATTGGAAGATGCTCGCTGAGGCAAACCCTTGAACTGGGGATGCTTCATTCATTGTATTTTAAGAACACAGTGTGGCCAGAGAAAGGAAAATGTTAGTTGTTCTGAAGTGAATTTTCACAGTTGCTACTGATTGACATCTCTCTCATCTGCACAAATACATGGGACCATACTAGGAGTTTTGCTGGATGAATTGAAGGCACTGGTCTTCAGCTTGACCTCTGGCAGAGCCTGATAATGTGGAAGGTCTCCAAGTGCACCGAACTGTAAAGTTGGATGTGTCAGTCTGGCATTCTGCCTGTAATGTGAGGAAGCATATGCACACAGCCCTTAACCCAGCCGTTTCAGGTACCAAGCAAAATAAAACCACCGTAGCAGAAGCACTAATGTCATTGGTTACGTGCCTACAGAAGAACGTGAGTAGCCCAGATGACTTCTGTGGCTCCAGGACATTTTTATACTGTTGCCCAAGCTAGGAGATTATCACAACTCCTTTCTGACACTTGTAGGGCATTCCTATTTTTGCAGTAAATGGATAATTTACCAAAGACACTAGAAGCACACACCAGAAAAACAATATGGACCTCAAGGTTTAGTCCATTTCCATAGCTTCTTTACAATACTAACCAAAGTGTCTCACTGCATGCTCAGGGATGAGTTAAACCAAACCCCATTCCTGGTAGATGTCTGCCTAAACTAAAAGCTGTAGCAATAGATCCCACTCCCTCTCAGTTTATTCCAGAACTTGCTGGTACAGTGTTATAAAGTCTGTCCCAGTTCATCCTTGCGGTAATTAAGGTTTGTTGTGCTCACTGTATTCCCTCCTTTTTGAGAGCCACCTATCATGACACCTACCAGGTATTATCTAACTCCGCTCAGTCTTTCTGGAAATACCTTCAGTGTTCCAGGACTAATAAGAAATGTCTGAGGGGAGACAGAGAATGAAAAATCATCCGCAGAAACAAACAACAAAATTCAAGCGGATTGCATCTGGTCTTTGCAGCAAGTTAACTTGAACAGGTTATTGAAACAAAAACAGAGTTAAACAACATAATAAAGATTTAGAAAGTAAATAAGCCCGCAATTTTATTATCCAGATACTGCAAGGTCATGGACAGAGAGGTTAACAGGAAGGTCTCAGCTGTATGAAGCCAAGTTCATGAAAAGATAGAGAACCACCAATATTATTGATATTTTCTTTAAACTTTATGGTGATTCTTTATTATGGAGAGGTTTTTTACTAGCTTATGATTTATTCATCTGGCACCAATACTGTTCAGTGTAGTGGAGAATGAATATATAAAGTTAGGAAAGTTTTCACAGCAAGCAATATGTAGAAAACAGAGACACAGCAAACTAGAAAATCCAAGGCTAGACCCTGTAGAGCTATTAAATGCAGTCTTTATTTTGCAGAGATTTAGTATACATTCTGAGTGAATATATTTTTCCTATGATTCAAATGATACAAGAAATATTTATGTTTGTTCATGAACCACCCTTTCTACCAGTTAAAAATTGTTTCTTTTCAGGGATGCCAATATACTCTATCTGAACCTCTTGACTTCAAAGTGGAATGTATGTACGTATTCAATAAGAGAAAGGTATCCCACATTTAGCACTGAAATGGAAAAAAAAGACCAACCATTTTGGCAAATCCAGGAAATGTTCTGTTCCTTCAAGTTTTGAAGGAACTCAGCTCATCTCAGGCTGGAATTTATTAGCCATGACATGTGTCATTATGTCAGCTGAGGTTGCCTGAGGTATTTTGGTACTCAAATAATTAGTTATCTGCTATTTTCAGATATTTATAGGTATTGCAAATACCCATTTTATTGGATATCCATGGTCTTCAAATGATGCAACAATAACCACTTCAGTTATTTAGTATTTTGTGTCTATTTAGCATTTTGTGTCTTTGTATCATGCCAAGATCCCTGTCTCATGTATCACACAAAGCTAGTGAAGGACAAGGGAAGCCTGACGTTAAATCAGAAAAAGATAGATTTTCCAAGGATATAGATGGTGGTATTGTGGTGTAACTTGATGGTAAATGTGGTCAGTGGGGTGAGGAGTAATCCTGGCTTTTCTTTGGCTTTCTCAACAATATTTCAAAACCAAAGGATATCACCCAGAAAGGGATTTTCAAGGTGCTACATCAAGACTTGAGGAAGACATGACTTTTGCTGAAGAGGTAAATAGATTGAAGAGATATGAAAGAATGCTGCCAAGAGAATCATAGAATAGCTAGGGTTGGAAGGGACCTCAAAGATTATCTAGTTCCAATCCCCATGCCATGGGCAGGGACATCCCATTAGATCGGGTTACCCAAGGTTCCATCCAACCTGGCCTTGAACACCTCCAGGGATGGGGCAGCCACAACTTTCCTGGACAACCTTTTCCAGTGTCTCACCACTCTCCTGGTGAAGAAATTTTTCCCAATGTCTCATCTAAATCTGCCTGTCTCCAGCTTATACCCATTCCCCCTTCATCTGCAATCACATCTGCTAATTCCCTCAGGACTCTGGGATGCATCTCATCAGGTCCCATGGACTTATAAATGTTCAGATTCCTGAGGTGTTCATGAACCTGATCCTCTTCTACAGTGGGAGGGGTTTTACCTCCCTGTCACTGTAGAGAAGAGACTGCATCTCATCACTTTTAATTTTCACTGCCCAGGCTAGATAATTTCTTTAAAGCTATGTCTTACCTTACTAGAAAATAAAATAGATCAAGGACAATTTCTGTCACTCCGGGAAATGGCATGGCATCTGAACTTTCTTCTTCTGCACCTCAGGTAGTCTGGCCTCTTCTGTACTATATCTGCACACTTGTCATCATCATGTGAGACCTGGCACAGGGCAAAGAATAATACTAGAGCATCCAAATAATCACTCAGTCTGGCCCAAGTAATCTCTTGTCCCTTTTAGTTTACTAGCAAAGACACAGCTTGAGAGACACGGTACTGGGAAGGTAATGGGTGCTGGGCTACTCCTTGTAATCCTTCCATACTCTTCTCCTAAATCATAGTTTAGACATCCCTCTGCACTTATGGCCTTGCTTTTTTCCTTGCATCTGTGTGAGACCTAAGGTCCAGCTGAGGTCTTTCCTTTTTCCTCTGCAGCTACAAAACCAACAGTTTATTCTCACCAATGGTGAGAAAGTTTTGATATTGTTTTCTGCAACAGTAGGATTGTGTTTCCTGGACAAACAAAGAAGAACTACCTAGCTTTTCTGAGCTCTATTTAAATTAACAAGCCTGATCTTAAAAGTTAAAGAGTGATCATACAGCAGCTTTCGTCATTCCAAACATTACTGCTGTCTCTGGTCCAGTTCCAACCAAGATGGCTGAGTGCCAGGAACATGAAAAAAAATGGATGTTAGCATTGCTTTATAATGAGATCTTTCTTTCATAATGAAAATTGCAGGATATTCCACATGTTCAAAATATTTTTGGTGAGATCTTGGGTCTAAGTGGGAAACTGAATTGAAGTCACTCCATTCTACCCTGCATTGTGCATTGTTGCCCTAATTAAATAACAGATTGCTGCATATAGCCAAATACTTTTGCTTACTGTTTGCATGGATACGAATAGCCAGAAGCAGTGTGGAACTGGAACCTGCTTGTTGTCCCTGAGGTCAGAATTGTGATCAGACCCTCATCAATCCAACCTCATCTACATGATCAGATGATGAGTGATGCTGTAATACCTTAACTACAGCTATAAACCAGCAGTGGAAGTAGGCAGCCTGTCATTCTCTGGAGAGAAGCACTGACAGAAGTTGCATTTTAATATCTGATTTTACACCATTGTTCCTTGTTTAATCAGATCAAAACAGATCGGGCTGATCGGGCTGCAAAAAAAAAAAAAATCAACCCAGAACAAACACATTTGTTGAAAAGCAAATGTTTGGCAGATTATGTGATGTTGCAGTAAGTAAGTGCATAGCTTAATTTTATGGTTTCCATGGAAACCATCAAAATGAAAGGTAAAGGAGTTCAGCATTCTTGGCTCCAAGGAGAAAATCTCTTCGTTGAGAAGTGAGTGTGGAGAAGTGGGGATTTTGTCAGTCTCACCTGACTTCAGAGCAAAGGAAAGATTTTGCAAGCTGTGGAAGAAAGCTGGTCTGTGAGGTCAGTATGCTATCCCCAGCCCTGTCTGGGCTGCACAAGTGCCTCACACACAGATAAAGCCACATGAATTTTACATGTGACATGATCAACTAGAGGTCCCAGCTGTGCTCACGTGGGCTCTCAGTGTGACAGCGGGCGGCTTGTTTTCCATGGAAACTTTTTGCTAATAGAAAAACGCCTATTCTCATCTCATTCAGGGAAAAAAAATTAAAAAAAAAGGAGAGAAAACAACAGAGTTGTTAAAGCTCAATCTAGAAGGAAAGATTTCTAGCTGTTTCTGTTAATTTGGGGAAAGAGCAGAGCTACTTTTGCTCTCCTCTGTGCTGGGGCTTACACCTGCATATCTCAGTGGTGCTAACACTCCGACTCCTACTGGCCTTAGTGGGTTGTCAATCTGATGCCGTATGTCCTTGGATGTGGCAGTTGAGGTCTATGATTATGTTTCGTGGAAGATGGAGACAGGTTTGAGAATGGGCTTAGGCAGGTCAAATCCATGAGCCCTCCCATAGCTTTGTCTCAAACACAGAAGCTGGTAGATGGTGGGGTTGTAACACTCTGACATTACCTCCTCAGGCTAGATGGGCAAGAGTAAGGTTCACTTTGTCTCTCTCCCTCCAAAGAGTTATAGGAAATGGCTAGAAACTACCTTATAGAAAGAGCAAAGGCAGTACAGCAGGGACAACGAGCAGGTGTGGTTTTCAGAGTAATCTTAGACCAGCATTTAACTGACAGTGTTAATGCACCTTCAACAAATTCATTCCTTTATTTTAATTATATAACAATGTAATATAATATCACATGTCCTAAGAAGTATTCGTTAGTGTTGTAGCAATTGCTGATAGGACTGCTTCAGTCTGAAGACCTTGTACCATAAAGTTGATGCAAACAACTCAAAAGAAAAATGAAAGGAGAAATCCACAAGCAAGACTGATGATGTTTTGTTAATGAGGGAAACATCTTATTCTTTCTTTCAAAGACCAACTTCTCATGTTTATCTTCTAGATGATTATGGGCAGTACGGTCTAGTGGGAGGTGACCCTGTGAAGCATCCTGCTCCCTGTTGGTCCCATGCCCTGACATTTTTTTCTTGGAGTGTGGCATGGGAACTCGGTGCCTGAAATCCTTTGAGTATCCGGTCTGTAATATATACACTTACGGTTATTATTTTAAAAGGCTGAAAAAAACCAAGACTGAAGCAGATGTGCAAGTATTTTGATCTTTATTTGTATAATCTATCCACCAACTTGTCCGTAGTGTAACTCTGATGGCTGAGGAGTGCAAATATTTAATTCTGACATGGGTTTTCCTGTTCCAAAACAACCTCACAGGTTTCTTTTTTTTTGCTCTGAAGACGCATTTGGCTGCATCATTCAGTATTACTGCACTCTTGTCTCTTCTTCTGCTGCTAGCTCTCTTCTTGTCATTCTGCTAATGTATTAAAGACTGTAAACACATGAGGCTCGAGCTCACATGATGACCTCGTGTCAAAGATGGGATCTGAAATTCAAGACAGGTCCCTCAGACAGGTCTAAACACTGGAGGTCAGAGTTGGCTTCAAGTATGGTAGTCTTTGTGGCTCTACTTTGAACCTCTACTCCTTCTGTCGAGGCTTTAGGAGAAGCAGCAGCAACCTGCTCCCTGTTTGCATCTTTCTTAGCTCTCTTTATGTAGATCAGGACCACTAGGGAGACTGAGCAAACACAGGGAATCTCATAAAGCATTATACAACTATATATGCTCTATGCTTAAATGTCCTGTGAAAAAGTGAATTTCCCATCCCTGTTTCTTTTTCACTGTTGATTTGTATCCATTTCTACTCAGCAAAGCAACTAGGGCTGGCCCCACTACAGACATGCTGATAGAAAAAGCAGTATCAGATAGCAGAAATGAGCAAGTCCTACAGCATCTTAGTAGTTTCTCTTCACACAGCCATCAGTTCCTAAAAGCCAGTTTTAACACACTCTGTGCACCAAGGCTGTATGCTGCCTGAACCTACAGTTGGCAGACAGATCAGGATTTTCTTCACATGCTTCTCTAAAGATTCACCAACAATGGCCCAAATTTAATCTAAACCCACAGAATCCCTTCCTAGGAGGAACTAAGTATGTTATAAAGGGAGCTTCAAGAGGATTAGGTGTCTCTAGCAAGGTTGTTCTTGAGCAGATTGCTTCCTGTGGTAAGCTATGACCAAAAGAATTATTAGAGTTAATGAAAGGATCCCAAAGTGACATCTAAGTTGTCTGTATGTGAAAACCCACGTGTCCTTCAGCCTGTCGTGATGGATCTGTATTGGCCTGCAGAAAAGACCAGCCCTTTACGGAGAACCACCTCCATGAAAACACTCCCTCTGCTCTACTCTTATTGATTGAGTTTATTCCAATCTTTGTTTTAAGAGCAGATGTAGCAGAGGAGAAAAAGTCTTTTATATGAGCAATTGTTCTTGCTTCTTTGTATTGAAGACCAGTTGCATCGCCCTGAAATGTCGACTGTTGCACTGCTTCAGTGTAAGTGGGTTTGGTGTTTATTCTTATCATCTCAAATGTGTGGTTAATCAAACTTCCTCTTCCATTCCTGGTAAAACTAGTATTAGCTGGTAACAACAAAACAGTTTCTGGGGCTTGAGCACTGACACCAACACATCTGCGTGTCAAGAACTGAAACTGCTTTCCTATTTGCATAGAAAAAAAACAAGTTAATGGAAAAATACATCTGTTCTCTATACCTGTAGCTGTGCACTTCCAAGCCAATCCAAAATGAACACCCAAAGTGAATCTGCCTATAGGGGTGTCAGTAGGAGATTGACACCCACTAGTACTGCTGAGCTTTGTCAGTGTTACTAGCTTCCAACTAACCTCTTGGCAAGGCCAAAGGTTTCACCAAATTGAAGTAGAAGATGCCAGTAAGAGCCTAGGAGAGCAGAAACGTGTAGCTCTTCTCACCGTTTGCACCTTAGTTGTGGAAGTCTTTTATTGCAGTAGGATGTAGATGCTCTAACTTTACACGAGTTCAAAAAAGCAGGAGAAAAAACTCCTGGAAGACAAAGGCATTGAGGACAGTTAAATGTAAAGACAATAACTCTGGCTTGTGATACTCTGAGCAGACAACTGCTGGGGGAAAAAAAGGGTACTTGAAGAGGCTATCTCTGAAATGCTACAATGGATTTGTGCTTGACTGGTGATGGAGACAGACCACCAAGCCAGTACAGCATCCGGGTTTTTCCTAGAAAAGTCGTTCTTGCATTATCTTACTTCCTTTTAGGATTAGCTTTGAGTTATTCAAAGAGTGCAAAAGGGCCTCGGGGTGAAATATATCTGCTTGTTGAAGGGACCAATATTTTAATTGAGCCATGCTTTTCCACTCACTCCTGGCCAGAGCAACACAAAGGTGTGCATCAGGCCACCTGACAAGGCCACAGTTTGGCATAGAATCATAGAATCACCAGGTTGGAAGAGACCTACTGGATCATCAAGTCCAACCATTCCTACCAATCTCTAAATCCTGCCCCTCAGTATCTCATCCACCCGCATCTTAAACACCTCCAGGGAAGGCAAGTCAACCACCTCCCTGGGCAGACTCCTTGGGCATCTCTCATTACAAGTGCACTAGGATGCTGCCCCCCAACACACAGTTCCCCTCCAAGCAAAAACCTTTCCTTCAGTGGCAGAGATGGGACTTTACTATCTCCCTGAATTTCCAGTAAATGAAGTGCTACAAATACCCCCCAAGGTGACTGTTTCTGTCTTTGTCTTGTGTTATAGATGTGTCCCTTGGCCTGATGTAATTTTACATTGTCCCGTTGCCCCAAGTCCAGGGTAATTGTTCTGGCCATTGGTTGCTCAGCCCCCATTTTTGGGCCTTTCTCATTGGTTAAGGATTGCATGAGGCTAACAGCGCTTGAGCAGCTCTCAGAGGCTTCTGTAAGATAGGGTACAAGTACCAAAGAGATACTATTTTAGATAATCACACACAGCTCCAAATGTTTTCTGTTTACTAAGTCCCAAACAGAGGCCATGGATGGTAATTGTAGAGGTGATGGTATTTGCGACTCTACCTAGTCTTGCTTCACCCACCTACTTCATTTTATTGATAGGAGGTATTATCATCTTCCACAAAAAGTTTACACATATGATCAATGCTTTGCCAGGGAAAATTAAATCTTACGTTCACACAGCCCTCAATGGAATACCTGCTCCTGCTGCAAAACACTTGTAGCCAGATATTAATGCAGGAGATTTCTTTTGGCAGTGGCACTATTAAACAGCATGGGGAGAATTTTGCATCCAGAATCCACCTTAATATTGATAGGTTGATATGAACAGATGTCTCCTTGCTTCTCGCACGATGCATTATCAGATTAGAGATTTTACAGCAGCAGCCTTAATTGGAAGCATATTATTTGTCAGTACAAAAAGCCTCTTTTGGAGGTGTAAATCCCTGCAGTGCAGAGATCCTGACCTGTCTCCTCCCCAGTACCACCTACTGTAAGTAAGAGACTTTTATCGAAACACTTTTTTACTTTAAAAATGCATTTACTCTTATTTCCAGGGTAAGACTGGACAGTTGGTCGAATTTGAGCTCACCCAAAATCAAAGAGGAAATCAGCACAGAACAGAGCAAGAAATTCAGGTCCATGATGCTTAAAGGCTAGGATGGCCCTGAAAATCCCACCTTATTGCATTAAGTCAACACCAGATATGATACTAATGGTGCAGTGTTGGGGTGGTAAAAGTGAATTCTCCTTTCTGGGTAAGACTGCCCCAACTTTATCCTGTTCTTTCTGTGAGTATTAAAAAGCTATTCTCTACTATCTACCCTTGCAGCCCCCACAAGCATGTTTCTTTCCTTCTTCTAAGGAACAGCCTCTGAAAGAAAACTTGGCAATGTAAATTATGGGGAAAGGGCAAGAGGAGAGAGATATTTAGCACTGATTAATTTGGCAAGGTGGGGAACAGTGTATTTTAGCTTTAGTAAGAAGTCTTTTTTTTCCACTGCTGGTGTTGGATTGTCAGAAGAGCAGGGCTTTGATATGGGTAGCTCAACATATCTCATGTTTCCAAACCAAGACTTCAGTACCATCTTCTCTTGCTCATCAGCACTATCCTGTCAATGCCCAATTACAGAATCACAGAATGACCAGGTTGGAAGAGACCCACTGGATCATCGAGTCCAATCATTCCCACCAATCCCTAAATCATGCCCCTAAGCACCTCGTCTACCCTAACCTTAAATACCTCCAGGGACGGTGACTCAACCACCTCCCTGGGCAGACTGTTCCAATGCCTAACCACCCTCTCCGTGAAGAACTTTTTCCTAATCTCAAGCCTAAATCTCCCCTGGTGGATCTTGAGGCCATTCCCTCTCATCCTGTCCCCTGTCACTTGGGAGAAGAGCCCAGCTCCCTCCTCTCCACAACCTCCCTTCAGGTAGTTGTAGAGAGTAATAAGGTCTCCCCTCAGCCTCCTCTTCTCCAGGCTGAACAACCCCAGCTCTCTCAGCTGCTCCTCATAAGATTTGTTCTCCAACCCCTTCACCAGCTTTGTTGCTCTTCTCTGGACTCGCTCCAGAGCCACAACATCCTTCTGGTGGTGAGGGGCCCAGAACTGAACACAGTACTCGAGGTGCGGTCTCACCAGTGCCGAGTACAGAGGAAGAATAACCTCCCTGGACCTGCTGGTCTCGCCGTTTCTGATACAAGCCAAGATGCCATTGGCCTTTTTGGCCACCTGGGCACATTGCTGGCTCATGTTCAGTCGGCTGTCAACCAACACCCCCAGGTCCTTCTCCTCCTGGCAGCTTTCCAGCCAGGTTTCTCCTAGTTTGTACCTCTGCTTAGGGTTGTTGTGCCCCAAGTGCAGGACCCACCATTTGGCCTTGTTAAACCTCATGCTGTTGGTCTCAGCCCAGCAGTCCAGCCTGTTCAGATCCCTTTGGAGCCTCCCGACCCTCCAGCAGATCCACACTTCCTCCCAGCTTGGTGTCATCTGCAAACTTGCTAAGGGTGCACTCGATGCCTTCATCCAGGTCGTTGATAAAGACATTGAACAGGCCTGGACCCAGGACTGAGCCCTGGGGAACCCCACTTGTCACTGGCCTCCAGCCATTCTCTTCCCACTTAGAGATACTCAGATCCCCATGGGTTTTCTCGTACAGGAGCACTTTTAAGCATATCAACAACTCTGTGATAACCATTCTACAAGCTTTTGTCCATCCCACATTATGTCATTCAATATCTGAAAGACTTGGGATCAGTAGAAGTTTTCTGAGCATTTACCACACTGGGCTGCTATCAAGGAAAGTGAGTCAAAGCATTGTTTGTTGTGTTTGGATGAGAGGATGGTGATATTCCCTATAAGGAGAAAAAGATTTGTAACCCACTGGAGCAAACCTTGGTTTGAGGGTAAAAAGCTGCATTAAGTTTGAAGAGGAGGAAAGTATGGTGTGACCTTTAGTGAGAAAGGAAGCATCCTCCCAGATGAACTTTTTAGTGCCAGGTGCCAGCACTTAAGGACCAGGAACAAGTTCCAACAAAGCATTTGAGATCTCCAGCTAAGAACGAGGCAGAATTTGTCATCTCCATTAGACTGTGACCCTGCAGAGTTCTCTTTTCTGCTGTGATTGCTTAGGCTTGATAGATATTCTGCTCCTGATGTGAAGGCTTCTTTGTTTCTCCATATCCTTGAAATTGCTGTAAGCTCAATAAACACTCTTCAAGCCACCTAACACATCCTCGTAGCTGTGGGCTGTCTGTAAACCATAGTCACAGCTCCCATCGACTTTTAAACTGTAAATGAATGGGGAAAGGAGGCAGATCTTGTTTTTTTATTAACCATAGTCTGATACCTTAATATTGCCTGTAGAAAGCCAATAAAGAGAGTAGTGGACAGGTATAGCATACTATATTACCAGAGGCGGTCCTGTAGCTAGTTGCAATTTTCTCACAGATACTGCCTGGCTTTGGCCAGGCAACATTATGACCTACAACCCTTCATGGTCTGGAATGGACTCACTAGCCTAAAAATGGAAATATTCATCCCTAGAAACATTCAAGGCCAGGCTGTATGGAGCTCAGAACAACCTGATCTAGTTAAAGATGTCCCTGCTTCTGCAGGGGACTTGGTCTAGATGCTCTGTAAAGGTCCCTTTCAACACAAAGCATTCTATGATTCCGTATTTCAGTAATCACGCTCATGGTTATGACTCCATATTTGAGAAGGGTCACTTAACCCACACTCGTCCCCACAGGAATGCATGTAGATGACTTGGGTTTAAGTCCCTGCGCTGAGCTTGTGCAGCGTCGCTTCAGCAGCAAAGGTCTTCTGGACCTTGAACAGTGTTTCTAATACGTGTATCGAGGTGCAGGTCCAAGAAATAGCTCTGTATGGAGCCAGGTGAGCCTGAGAAGAACTTGTGGGGAGGTCTGAAGGCCTCATGAAAGCAGATAATCTGATCATTGGCTGAACTGACACTGGAAGCAAACTGGTTGCATTTGCATGGCTCTGCTTTGAGATAAGAAACCTGTTAGGCAGATGTGGCCTGAGCAGAGCCAGCTCTGTTCTTAGGTTGCAATTTATCTACCTATATAAGATATCTCTTCCTATGATTATCACTGTGATCTAGATTTCATTTCTTTGCTGGCAAGTTTCTAAAGCTTGGGGTGTTTTTCTTGGAAATATTAGGATTTGATGCTTAACTTGGGTAAGCCCTTGGAAGGATGCTGTCTCTTATCTCAGAGAATGTCCAAGATTTGCTGTTTATTTGGGTTTGTTTTCATTTTAGTCCAAACTGATTTCCTATTCCATGTCTGTAGCAACCCTGGTAGCTCCTTTGCAAACACACTGGCACTTTATAAATAACCTGGAAAAAAGTTGGATCCTCTTGAACTTTCAGAAAAGGTTTGTTCTTCTGAATAACATTTAGAATGCTGTCATATTTCCGAAGTCTCTGCAATTACAAAAGAGTTCACAGATGCCAGAAAAGCATCGGCTGTTTCAATCTCCTTTTATCTTCTGTTCCTCATGCAGAGCATAGGAGGGTGTATAGGGATCAGCATAATTTCCCATCATCCTGAAACTAGAGCAAAATGGTACTTAGTGCCTAATGGTTTCTCTGCTGGTCAGGTGCTAAATGTCCTTTCAGAAGTGTTGAATGGCTTCACCTCCCACCAAAGACAAGGCAAGGTGAAGATGCTCAGCTCCTTTGCTGGATGGGCTCCCTGGTTTCCAAGGCAACTGTTCTTCAGCAAGATTTAATGAGAAGGTGGGGAGATCCATGAGGCCCTTTGAACATGCAGGGGAACAGAGAGGTTACAGAAATACAGACTGCGCTTTTTGGAGGAAAAGGACAGGCAGGTGGACTGAACGGACAATAAGTTTTTTGACATTTTAATGGGTTAACATGATATTGCAGAAAATGACCTGAATAAAGCGGCTTGATCCCCATGGAGAAAAGAAAAGAAAATAAGTATAATGGAAAAAGGAACCACAGAAGGCTGAAATGTGGATTTATTCAAACTGCCTAAATGGAAGTGAAAGGAACAAGCTACATCCCTTGTTACAGCCTCTCAACAGCAGCTGGTCTCAAAATGAATTGGAAAAAAAATGTATCTGTGATAACCTGACATGGAAAAGCCGGGTGGTTAAGCTCCATAAAACACAACCTTTATATCAGTGTCACAAATAAGAAGCTATTTGTGAGAGACGTTACAGCACAGGCAACAGGTACTTCTTGTTCTAACCTCAAGCAGTGTCATCTGTTACATGAAAAGTGGAACTGTTGTTTGTACCCAAAAGGTCTCAAATCATGTTTATGCTGTGCTATGCTTTTTTTGCACCCTAGAATTTTCCAGGTTTTTTGTAGAATGAATAGACTAAATTTAACTGTAAGAAATCCCTGGTAAATATAAAGATCTATCTATCCTCTGTGCAGCACAACAGAATTAAGCAAATATGAACTTTTGAGTCTACAAGTAATATGATATTTTAATACTTTGCTCATTGCAATTTAGATATAAAATTAAAATAGTTCACCCTTTTTATCAGAAGAAAGTCTGAGCCTTTTCAATTTATTACTAGAAAACTTCTTTATTTAAAGTCAGCCTGGGCGTGAAAGTGGCTCTAGCCATTATGTCTCAAAAGGTTTGGGCAAATTGTGGGAATACTTGCTATTGCAAACTTTTCTTTGGAGGGAATGGAGGGAGGAGATGCTTATTGGTCAAACTAGGAGAAGGGAAAGTGATACTTTTTAAAGTTAATTAGAGAGAGATATTTTGAGTCAAAATAATTTGTGTGGATGATGCATTGTTTTTAATGATCTTCCTAATGCTTTTAAATGAACTATTGGTGATTTCAGACTTAAAAACATTTTTTTTTTTCCAAAAGAAAATTAAGAATATTCAAAATGTTGAAATGAAACATTCCAACTGGAGTTTGGCTGGAAAAATAAAAAAGGGAATTTTTGATAGAAACCTCTTCATGACTTCCCCCCAGTCACAAATAATTCCAGCCCTATTATCACCCTCTGCTACCCCAGAATTAGGTTACAGTAAATTAAGTGTTCATCCAATTTTAAAATAAAAGCCAGAGCTTTGACCTCATGAGAGGAAGACATGAGACAACTGTAAAAGCAGCTATAACCTCAGTCTGCCTGGAGCAGTGCAGGACCATGTGCCACAGCGACCACCACTGATTCTGGGAGGAATGGTAAATCTGTGCCACCTTAAAGCCAACAGCAGGTTTATCCAATTATGACTTTGTCCAAGAGCCATCGCCCTGCAGAGGTTCAAGATTTGGGTAATGTCAGGAGAAGTAAGAGTCCAGCGAGCAAAGAGGGAGATCAAGAAACAAGCTTTCTATTGTTTTGTGTGACTCTGGTACCACTTAGGCCAGGTAGATGTCACCCTGTCTGTTCCACAGTCAGAGAAGGATGGGGACCCAGTATGCCCAGAGGCTCATGCAGCCTTCAACACCGTCTTTCAATTTGCAGGTCAGGCTTTGTCTCCTTGGTTCTAACGTGGTATTTCATCTATTTGTGTGGAAGGGTCCTTGTTAAGAGTTCCAAAGAAAGTGCCACGCTTTAATACAGCTGTTGTAGAGAGAAAAGTGAGTGAACAATTATCCCTTCTAATACAATGCCGAAGGTCAAAATTTTAGCATCTATGAAATGTTTTGGCCTTGTCAGCACTTTTTGCTCATGTGCCTTTATGGGTGACTTTAAAAGGGTGTCTCCAACCATAAAGTTCTCCCTGTCTTTAATCTTATCGACTGTTTTCTTGAATGTTATAGCCAAGATCACTTGACTAATTCAGCTTACAAAGTACTACTGGGAAAGAGTATTTATGGTAGTCCTAGCAAGGGCAACCAAATTAACTGTAGCAAGCAGCCAGCCCGAAGAAGAAATAAAATGAAGGAGTGAGATAATTTGGAACAAAATGTAAAAGAAGCACAAATCATTTAATAAAGCTTTTCCCTGGAGGAAACGTTCCAAGCAGCTGAACATCAGGACAGCTGAAGGGAAAGAGGTCAACTGTGTTTAGACACAATGTGTACATTTTATTTTTTAAAATGATCATTTGTCAAACTTTATGGGCCAGATTCTTTCCTCAGTTTAACTGATATTGGAATTGAACTCATTAAAATAAGATTTTGTCTTTAACAGGCAGGAAGGTGGAGAGAGAGATCTATTTTAAGGAAAGTGTAAAACATTATCCAAAGTAGAATGATAATTGGGAAATAGAGTATGAACAGGAATCACAATGTACTAGCTCTGCTTCATCAAAATGTATAGCAAAGAAACAACAAATATTTCTAGCTCTTGAGCAGACCACTTGGTTAGGTTCAACATTACATTGTTTACATTCCTCTCATTGTATTTACAAATCTAAGTCCAGGGACACATAATAGCAGCATTGGAGTCCAGAAGATAAGTGGTAAGAGGAACAAATACTATCCTCTTCTTTTCAGAATAAAACAGCTCAACCAGACAAGGAAGAAGGGACAAACTCACTTTAACTTGAGCTCAAGATCCACACTGTAAGTCAATTACAGGAAAAATGAGAGTAGTTCATTTACAAAGATTTTCTTTTTTCAAAATCACTAGAAAAATCAGTGATTTTTTCTCAATGAAATATTTGTATTGCAATAACTTGCTAATAAACTCTGTTTCTTCTGTTAAAAAAGCTAGAGCTGAAGATCATTCATTCCATCTCAAGGTGAGGTGCCATGATCTACAGCAGAAAGCACAGAGTTATGCATGAGATACCTCTGCTGCAAGATTTTAGCATGCTTTTATTCATTCTGTTTTATGTCTTCCTGAGTTTCTCCTTCTCTAAAATGTAAAGAATTTGCTTTTACATTAAGAGATGTCATCAAACTTATTAAGCAAGCAAGATCAGGACTACTCACAGAATTCAGAGAACAGTCTACCAGAGAATAAGATGGTCTGAGTGAGCTTAATGGGTCTCTTCTCATCTCTCCCCTCTCTTTCAGCCCCAGAAATTTGACTTAGTGCTGTGAGCGGGCTGCAAAGAAAACTCATCACAACAAAGGAGCGTGAAGGGCCATGACTAATACATGTGGCAGCTGATTCTGCAAAGAAAAACACCACCAGAAATGACATCTGCACTGCACCACCCTGCGTCTCTTCTTGGAGACTTAGGTGGCTGGGAGAAAGTGGCGTTAAGTACTCTCTAAATTCTCTTTCTCTTCCAAAATGTGCTGGCATAAGACTAGGTGCATGAGTTCTTCACTGATGGTTCTGTGATATACCCAGTTCCTCCTGAGTCTCATACAATCTGTTCCTATATCATCCCAACCTTCAACAAGGCTCTTGCTTCAAGATAAGCTCTCTCTTGCCTTGAGACTCACATTCTATAGCTAGGTGATATACGTGGACCTCTGTACGGGCACAAGAAAGGTCCTAGGTCTACGCTGTTGCTGGAGGGATTGTCTCAGACCCTTAGCCAACAATCTATATGTGCCAGGACCATATCCATACACACACACACTAGGACAAGAGACACTTGAGAAGCTTCTAAGATGGATATATGGAAGGATTGTACCCTACAGCTTTTACCAGAAGTGTCAGGCCATGACGAATCCAAGCTGCCTTTCTCAGAAATGACCCATCCTTGCACAAGTAAAGACATTTCAGCAGGGAAGTCTCCAAGTCCGAGGAAATTGTTCAACAAACAGAAGAAAGGCTATGAAATACTGAACAGACATGCCAAGGCTTAGTTGTGACTTACTTGCTGCAAATTTGCCCCCTTTCTGGGCCACTAGGAAGCAGCTAGTGAGAGTCATTAATGTGAGAAGGCTTTGCTGGCCATAAATCATGTGGTCATTCATAGGAATAGTCAACTCTAAGCAACTGTGGCTTTTCCTCTCTCCTCCTGGAGCTATATGGTCAGAGTGGCATCAGAGGTGAGTTTCTGATTGTAGGAAGGAGGACAAACTCTCTACTAGAAATCCATGGAGAAGGAAAGGGCTCTCACAGGGAAGAAATGAAAGCAAACAGTGTCACTACAAAGCCAAATCCTCCTGTTATCCTCTTGCCCATTTCCTTGTTGGACATATTGTGTGTGCATTTTCTCTTTGAGGTTGATTTTTATTTAATGTCACAAAAATGTGCTGCTCGGAGAGAGCATGAATCCTTTGAACATCTAATTAGTGATGAGGGGGGTACTCTCTCCCACTGCTCACAGACTGACAACCCACATCTGGGTGTGCCAGCTTCCCCACGCACTTTTGGGGAATAAGGATACTCTTGAGACTATGAAATGAAAGCAAAGCAGTCTAGGAAGCCTCAGATCTGAACCCGCACTAAGTTGCTGAGAAACAGCAGTTTAGTTATGCTGATTTTTTTTTTAATTGACAAAGCCCTCCATCCTTTGATCTTTGAAGGGCATGCTTATCCAACATTGTTCTTTGCGGCCATACTGCTTCTGGTTACAAATTGTGGGAGTCATGTTCTGTTTCAATGAAACAATAGGATTTAATTATTAGCAGTCTTCAAAGACAAATGCAGAGCTTACAGCCTTCTCTGATTACAAGGTCAGAGCAGCAGATCAGTAGCTGAGAAACAACATGGTTGAACAATCTTGTTTACATTATTCTGGGAAAACAAGGATGCAATTCTTAATTTTAAATCCACATTTCTTCACATTTTCTGTATTTGTTAAAAAAAAAAAGCAATCAGGAGCTTGATTAGATTTCACTTCTTCAACCTTATGTCTTTATGAGATGCTTGCATTGTGTTTGAATGCTAAATTCAGGAAGAGAGAGGTGTAGTTCTGTGGACAGCTATTGCCAGGACATCAAACAAGGCGGTAAAAAAATGCTCATTCGGCTTTAAAGATGGGAAGTTGTTGTCTTCATCAGTTAAAAAGGCAAGGAATATGTTTACATGGGTGATGGATTCTTCATTACTTGCAATTTTACAAATGTTAGGTAAACAGCTTTCCAGAGCATTTTTGGAAGAGACCTTCTTTCTACTGTAAATATGTGAGTACAGATCACTACAGTAAAACTTGTCTCAGATTCCTTAGCATAAAAAATCTTTGTGTGTCATTGTAACCAAGGAATATCAGCTTCCACTGCTAATAATTGTAGTTCCTAATCAGTTATTTAGGCCCATGTGTCACTTCAAGCACAAGACATGCTCAGTCTATGCACCAATGAGACCATTCAATTGATGATAAATCATCTTAGATAGCAGTCTCTGGAGAGGCCTTTCTATTTCTTGTATCTGCATCTATAAAAAACAGAGGACTAAAAGCCTAACTCTTAGACCACTAAAGAAAGTGAGATGAATATGAAACTTAGCCTACAAGCTGGTGAGCATTTCTACATCATTTTAACTTCAAGGTTTGCATCGGTAATCTGCTGATTAATTTCTTTTTTCTTATCTCTTAATAAAACAAAAGCTGAAAACATCAGTTGAGGAGTACAGAAAACAAGCTAAAGCCCAAACAAACACACAAAAATAACTGCAAAAGACCCTTAAATCAGAAGCAGGGCTATTGTAGATGAATACTCCATTTAATTAGTCATCTTTATGTAGTTGCAGATTTTCATTGTTGAGCAAGAAGTGGAAGTTCCTTTGACCATCCTGCTGTTGTAATAACACTGGGTGAGAAGAGAGATGCCTTTCCTAGGTGGTGGAATATTTTATCATCCACACCATTGATCCCTGCAGGGACTTTGTCCACTGGGCCAGAGATCTCATTCTAACCTGATTTTCAGCACTGAGTGGCACCCAATGCTACTCACTAAGGGATAAGTGAGGAGCAAGACCAAATACTTGCCCAGAAAAACCTGGTGTAGAGTATGAAATGAACCCTAGAGTCTCATGGGGAAAAAAACTGAGCAGAGTTATGCAGAGTACTTCAAAGAAGTTCACTACGGGGCAAACGTCAGTCTGTGGGACAGGTGCCACTGAAGGTATAAAGAATGGCAAGCATCAGGTAGAAGCAAGTGATAAAAAACTGATAAAGTTTTGGAGCTCATGTGGTCAACTAAAATGCTGGTCTTGCCAAGACTGACTTAGCATGTGTCTACTGATTCAAACTGTTGCCTTCCCTCTTTGCATTGATGGAGAGTGCTTGATTTATAACATTTTTTTTGTTTGTTTCAAACAGAGAAATAGGAAATTTTAGGACAGCGCATCACAGACTGAAGTTTTAGGATGGGGAAGTGAGTTGTGCTGACACTGAAGGTCTCTAAAGTGAGGTAAGACGTCTCCCAGGTGTTTCCTTAGCTTGCCTGGGTGCAGGAGCAGAAGTCAAGGTGTGAAAGTAATTTAGGGGTGCAAGAACTGACATGTCTTTGGGTTTCCAGGCTGGTAGGTGGTTCACAAAGGATTATTTCTAGATCATTACAATAGTCACGGGTTCATAATTTCCACTGAGATTAGCACCTTTTGCCACCTCCTTTTTCATCTTTGGAAAACTTTGGACCTGTTTGAAGATTTCTCATAGCATAGTATCTTGTTCTGGGATTAGTCCCACTGACCTGTAGGTTAGAGGAAATCAGGTTAAAGGAAATCAGGTAATTAAGATCCCAATCTTCTGAGGATTCTTTACTCATTAGCTGCCCAAAGCTTAGTCCAGCAATTAACATTATATTCCCAAAAAAACTGTCAGAGTAAACCATGCTAGGGATTTTATTTTAACATTCTGAGACTGTTCCAGTACTGCTGGTACCCCCAGACCCTGTATTTCTGTTTCAGGAAGTAAGCTCCCCAAATAAGAATTCGTGGTTTGGTCTTTAATTCTGTGACAAAAGGCAGGATAAAACGTTAAGATAAGCAAAATCTCCAATCATATTTTTTTGCCATGAAATAATAGCTGGACAATGTCTGGGTTTTGTTTGGTCAGGCTTTTTCTTACTTTATGTTTTGTCTTAGAGGGCTCCTGTGATGCAAAGCAGCCACATTCCACACAGCATCTCTCATAATCCCCAATGAGATCATGTTAAATATTACAGCAACAGGCAGCATTGCTGTCTTATACACTTTCAGTCATTTTCCCCCAGTGATTTCTGATGCATTTGTTTGTGATGGGCTTGGTCTGTGTGTGTGAGGCTGTTATATTTCATGGGATGAAACTACTCTTAGTAGTTTTGACCAGGACACAGATTTGAGTGGAATTTCTATCACATTTACTGACAAGATCATGGGCAGATGAATCAACTATTTTTGTTTTCCAAGCACTTAAGTTCCTAAATCCCAATTATCTCAGTGCTCAAAATTAATGTACAAGTTGCATCACCCTATCTAATTTGAAGTACCTGGCTGAGGGTTTTATTTTATAAGATCCCTCTCCTCTGCTGAAGAAAACATCTATTTTTCAAAGGGCAGTGCACAGTAACCAAGAGCTCACAGTCTTTTTGGTCTGCAGAGGTACGTTGTTTGCCAGAAATGCACCCTTAGTCCAGTACGTAAAGTAAAATGGAAATAAAATGGGCCTTTGTATCAGAATTCATCTTCCTTCATTTAAGATGGTTGAAATGGGATGCTTGAGCCAGCCACCCTCAGCTCATCTTGGAGTCAATGAGGAGACTCTGGAGGGTAGTTTAGCTCACCTTAGCCACCTTTTCTGGGCTCCTTTTAGGCAGCTGAAGAGAATCCAGCTACATGGTAATTAATATTTAATTAGGATCAGCCAGAACAAATTCATAGGTAAAACACACTGCTCCATCCAAAAAGCTTCAGCCTAAATCAGCACTAACATAGATGTGCAGAATTTCTTGTGATGGATAATGGACAAAGTTAACAAGAAACCAAAGTCAAAGTGACGAACGGAGTGCAGCTGAGAGCAGGAAGGAGGCAGTGGCTATATTTGTAGGCTAAAGAAAATTGATTTAATTATACTCACTTGAAAAAAGTTAGAATTGTGGCTGATAAACAGTCTCTTGCAGTCTTTTTCTTTCAAAATCCAAATAATTATTTTCATATTCATTGACAAGCTTCCTTAGCTGGAATTAGAGAACATTTCTAACACTCTTCCCTCTACCCTCATTCCCAATGTACTCTCCGTCAGGAAACAAGGGGAACGGACAAGTTTGAAATGGCTGTGTCAGCACCTCAGTGGGAAGTATGAAAGTGTAATTTCCCTGGAGAATGAAAACCACTGCAAAAACTTACACAAGTGACAGCAGACACCCTATAAAACTGAACAAGATAAAAGAAAGGAATATCCAGAGATAATTTGGTGGGCGGTGAATTTAGCTCGACAGCAGGCAAAAATCCAAGACAACCTTTGTCTTAGTCATAACAGTGAAACGTGCGCTCTATCTAATTACAGTCACTTAGGGTTTTTTTATGGGGCTATTTAGCTTGGGCTGACGGACAGTTTATGCTGTCCCAACAGCATCTATTTATGGCAGGGATTAGGAGGAGACGGTGCCAAACGCTGAATAAATGTTTGCTGCCCTCCTGTGTACAACTGCAAAAAGACACAAGCAAGGATGCGAGAGCCCTGGATTTGTCGCTCAAGATTTTCCTTTCCCAGAGGGATGGCTGGCGTGGAATGCCTGTTGTGTATTTACCCCTTATTTGCATTGGTGAATCATCCACAAGTTGATCCAGATTTCTGCTAATGGATCTGGGCCCTTGTTCTTCCACCATCTGCTTGTTGTATCCACTGCTTGTCATATATTTAGATACCATTTGTTGCACCATGTGTGCAGTGGAGAAAAGGGCTGCGGGTGGAAGGCTGTTCCTTGATCATGCACTGTGAGAGCAGACACAAGGCAGATCGGTTTGGAGCCAGCGCCGGCAGCCTTCAAGTTGGCCAGACAGCCCCGTGCTATGGCTCGCTCCTTGCATGTAACATTGGAAGAATGGGTAGTAATTTCCACGAGGAGAATGACAAACCAAAGAAATCATCAGCCTAAGGAATTCTTGCTCTCTCCACCACTGGAGGTGTTTTTTAAAGACACCTTTAGTTCATATTTTCAAGAACTGCTTATATGGAGGTCATCCTCCCTTAGGGCAGCAGGCAATTCAGTGTATCACTGACCTTCAGCCCTGTTCCCTGAGAATTTTCTGACTGTTTGCAACACAGTTATCGTAGAGTCATGGAATGGTTTGAGTTGGAATATTCCTGAAAGATGATCTATTTCCAACACACCTGTTGTGGGCAGGGCAACCTGTTCCAGTGCCTCACTATGCACACAGGAAGAAGTTTCTTTCTAATATCTCACCTAAATATCCCTTCTTTCATTCTCAAATGCTTCCCCTTTATCCTTTCCTTACATTCCCTGAAAAACAGCCCCTCCCCAGTTTTCCAAAGTCACTATAAACTTGCCAGGTAATAAGTGAACATTTCTGTATTGATGTACTTTTAGCTCAGTGCAAGCAAATTTTCTAGATCTAAACTTTCCTTACTAACATTCTGACAAAACTGGAAAATGAGGATAAACACCAAAAAAATGTTGCAGTCCAGTATGCAAAACAAATCACTTCAGTCAAAGCTGTGCAGAGAATCAAATGTCCTTTCCGTATGGTTTCAGCTCTAGAAAGTAAGCAGCTCTTGTTAGTTCTCAGGTCCTGTTTGGGGAGCATGAGACCAAACCTTTTTCTCAGCTGTGCTCTACTCCCTGGCTTCAGCTGAATGATTTCAATAGGCAATCGAGTCATATAGGCGTACTCAGTGAAAAAGAATAGCCCAGTCCAAGGATCCAATGGTCCCGAAATGACCTTGGCAAGCATGAGCTGTAAAGAAAACTCACAACATAGGGGCATAGATTTTCCTGCCTGTGCCTGCATGGTTAGACTCACTGCAAGTGTTTTGTCACAAATGTATCTAAAATCACACAGAATAACCAGGTTGGAAGAGACCCACTGGATCATGGAGTCCAACCATTCCCACCAATCTCTAAATCATGCTCCTAAGCATCTCATCAATCCTAACCTTAAACATTCAGGGACGGTGACTCAACCACCTCCCTTGGCAGACTGTTCCAATGCCTAACCACCCTTTCCGTGAAGAATTTTTTCCTAATCTCAAGCCTAAATCTCCCCTGGCGGAGCTTGAGGCCATTCCCTCTCATCCTGTCCCCTGTCACTTGGGAGAAGAGCCCAGCTCCCTCCTCTCCACAACCTCCCCTCAGGTAGTTGTAGAGAGTAATAAGGTCTCCCCTCAGCCTCCTCTTCTCCAGGCTAAACACCCCCAGCTCTCTCAGCCGCTCCTCATAAAATTTGTTCTCCAGCCCCTTCACCAGCTTTGTTGCTCTTCTCTGGACTCGCTCCAGAGCCACAACATCCCTCTCGTGGAGAGGGGCCCAGAACTGAACACAGTACTTGAGGTGCAGCCTCACCAGTACTGAGTACAGAGGGAGAATAACCTCCCTGGACCTGCTGGTCACGCCGTTCCTAATACAAGCCAGGATGCTATTGGCCTCCTTGGCCACCTGGGCCACTGTTGGCTCATGTTCAGTCGATTGTCAACCAACACCCCCAGGTCCTTCTCCTCCTGGCAGCTTTCCAGCCAGGTTTCTCCTAGTCTGTACCTCTGCTTAGGGTTGTTGTGTCCCAAGTGCAGGACCCGGCATGTGGCCTTGTTAAACCTCATGCCGTTGGTCTCAGCCCAGCAGTGCAGCCTGTTCATGTCCCTTTGGATCCTCCCGACCCTCCAGCAGATCCACACTTCCACCCAGCTTGGTGTCATCTGCAAACTTGCTAAGGGAAATGAAAAGACAACTAAACCTGTACACTCTTTTTTTTTGCTGGCCTTCAAAGCTGCAGGTTAGGGGGCTTTCTTTTTCAAACTAATCACTTGTATAGGAGAGCTCTGCAGAACACCACAGTCTGGCAGTTTGAGCTGTGAATTTCCTTAGCCAAGAAGATGCTCTGGAGAATTAGATGAGGATAGACTATCATGCCATTACACAACTGTTGTGTAGATTTAAACAAACAGCCAGGGAATTAAATTCCATTTCTCAGATAGGAATAAGCTATAATGGTCCTGGCTGTTTTCATGTTGAGTATTTTATGCATTGTTGGATGGAGAATCCAGCTGACAAGAATAAGTTTCCAGCTCCATCACATTTCCTATTCAACTCTTTGGCTGGGAGAGTTTGCAAGGCTCTGCTGGGGCAGAGTCGTGCAATTGACACTTTCTTGGCTGCATATCCCTGCAGAGGGAAGGCAAAAAGAAAGCAGGACTCTTGTGACAATCCTATTTGCAGTCTTGTCACATCGTACTGGTACCTCTGCAGAGGAGATGCCAGGGATGACAGGGAAGACCTGGGTGAATGGAAGGACCAAGGGAAGGCATAGCCTTCTCTTTCTCAAAGATCTCCATGTGCATGCTAGGGGATGGGGGTGAGCTGTGGAAAAGCCTGAAGTGTCGCCCCTCCTGCGTGAGAACAAAAGGATAGGCCAGCTCCTTAGCCTTTTTCCATTCCTCGGTCCCTGGCATGTCCCCAGAAGACATAGAAATATCTCATTGGGCTAAGAACAGCCCAGGGATCATCTCTACCTCAGAGGACCTTTGCCCCATGAAAGCAGATTTAGGGAGCTTGGGGAGCTCCCTGACAAGGGATCAAATAGGCAAATCCCAAATGCTGATTTAAAGATTCCTGGGATGTCACAGAGTGACGGAATCATTTAGGTTGGAAAAGACATTTAAGATCATCAAGCCAAACCATAAACATAACACTGTCAAGCACACAAGTCTGTGTCCAACATATAATTACAAGGCTGATGGCTCCAGCCAAACTGAGATCCCAGCAAAATTGACATCTCTATCCTGAGATGCTTTTAGCTTTGAAAGACCAAGCCTAGTGTCTTAGAAAACTCCTCCAGGGGACTATCACCTCACCTACACTCTCCTGAGCCCCAGTGCCTTCCTATTCTCAGCTTCTTTTCTCAGTTTGTCATTCCACTAGAAAACTTGAATGGCAGGTGAGGGAGCTACTGGCTGCACGGGTTGCATTGTACCAAGAAGGGGCTCAGTTTCTGCCTCCTGCCACTTCTCCATCCCTTGCCATGGCCTGAAAGCTCTGCTACTTACCACGTACAGCAGCACTGTCATCGCTTCTTCCACACGTCTGGATCAAAAGTGGTCTCACATATTTTGGGATGAAGAAACTGGTGGAATAATTAGCTGTTCACCTTTCAGCTTTCAAAATACATTTGTCAGTCCACTGTGGCACCAATCTTAGTTTGGAGGCCCCAAGGTCCTTAAATTAGACCTTATTTGTATGTTGTGCAACCCTGTCATAGAAAACAAATCCCTTCCATCACCTCATCAGAGAAGACAGAGCAAAACATTAACCACTCTGATGTATAATAGGACTCCAAACACAGTTCACCAGTGGCTGTAAACCAGCTCTGTGAGCAGGAGCTCTTGCAAAAAAGTCAGTAGCAACCGCTAGTTGATGGACTGCTTTCACTACAAGATAAATCCAGCTGGTATTGTTGTTCTCATGGAGCTTCTATTTGTAGCAGGAACAGAGAATAACTGTACCACAGGCATGCAAATAGTGTAAATTAGTCGGTTTCCATGGAAGTCAGCAAAACAATGCCCATGGAGCAGCCTTGCATCCTTAGAGGGCTAGTTTGACTTTGAACTTCATGTTGTTTAGGGTTTTTCAGGTTGCAAAACATATTTTTGGAAGGATGTAGCAGGTGGAGAAGGGATAAGGGAAAGGCAGGACACATTTAAGAAGCTACCTTCTCCTTATGGTCACAGTCCTTCAGAAACTCCGATATCACAACCTTTTATCTAAATTCCCAACTCTATGGTCTCTTGTATGTCATTGCATGTCTTCTATGTCATCATTGCATAAAGGCATGAAAACTAGGTAAAACAGGAATGGGAACAGGGAATATAATTCCTGTGTCACCATCCCACAGCCTTAGTGCCAACACAGATGGATGTGAGCTTGGCCCTACCATTCCCATCTTGGGCAGGCTTCTTCACTCTGTCATTCTTTACCCCTACCTTCTGAGGCCCCTTCAGGGGCTCGCAGAGTGAGTGAGAATTTTTCCCATGGATATGAAATGCTGGGTGAAAAACAGCTTCAGCACCGACCCTTATTAAGAGGAATGTCGGTCAGAGCAGGAAACATATGGGAGCATCAAAAATTGAACTCGACCTCAAACACAGGGAGAACTCACACTACGACTATGCAAGGTGCAAGCTGTCTAGACGGATTTTCCACTCATAGCTACAAAAAAGAAATGCATCAGCAAAATTTTATTGGGTGTTTCTTTCTGCTTCCCTAAGCTATTTGCATAACACTGCTTACCATGCTTGCTCTGTGCCTCGTGAAGCGCTTTCTGCTTGGCTTTCTCTACAAGCCATCAGCATTACTACTCCTCTGTTCAGAGGAGCCCAGCATGTTTGCACGCAGCTTTAAATGTCTTTCCAGCAGAATCTGTCTGTATTGAACTTGAAGTACAACAGAGTGAACCAAGCCTAAAATTTCCAATTTTTTTTATGTGCAGCAGTACTCAAATTGTGATTCTACTCAGAGTGAATCTGTCCTTCTGAAGGAAAACTGTTCTATGCTTGATGTGTGACTTGTATAAGGGAAGAATTAAAGCAATGCTTTCCTTCTCTCAAGTACAGAAAAATGTCCATGGGGAGCCTTCCTTGAGAAACAGAAGCAAATGAACTCCAGGGAATGAAATAATGCATTCAATGGGCCAGCATATGCTATGAAAACTAAAGCTTTCATCAAGACATTAGAAGAAGTGATAAGACTAAAGCCCTCTTCTTTATTTGTCATCAAAACTGGGATAATTTTGAATGGGAATGAGTGGAGTCACACAAAGAATTTGTTAAATAGCTCAAAACTGTTGACGTGACTACAGAAATAAGGAAGCTGGTTGGATCTCAGAAGGACTAAACTCTATTTCATTACTTCCTGCCTGTCCCAGCAGGAGATAATTTAGTGCTTTTTCCCTCTCTTGCTCATTCAGATGGATCTTCTTGTTATTTTCAAGTGTAGTTTAGCACCCACCACACAAAGGACCTCTCTCGTGAGACCTTGTCTGGAATACTGTGTCCAGTTCTGGAATCCTCATCATAAGACGCATATGGAGCTGCTGGAATGGGTCCAGAGGAGGACTACAGAGATGATCAGAGGGCTGGAGCAACTTCCCTGTGAGGACAGGCTGAGAGAGTCGGCCTTGTTCAGCCCAGAGAAGAGAAAGCTCCGAGGAGATCTTATAGCAACCTTCCAGTACCTGAAAGGATCCTACAGGAAAGCTGGAGAGGGACTATACATAAAGGCTTGTGGTAATAGAACAAGGGGGAACAGGTATAAACTGGAGAGGGGCAGATTTAGACTAGACATTAGGAATAATTTCTTCACCATGAGAGTGGTGAGGCACTGGCACAGGTTGCCCAGGGAAGCTGCGGATGCCCCATCACTGAAGGTGTTCAAGGCCAGGCTGGATGAGACCTTGAGGAATTTGATCCAGTGGAAGGTGTCCCTGCCCATGGCTGTGGGATTGGAACTGTATGATCTTTAAGGTCCCTTCCAACCCAAGGTATTCTATGATTCTAATATTTCTCTTTAAAAATGGTTGGATTTTTTTCACAAAGACAAGGACACTCTTGGACTGCTGTGGGGTTTCTCAGTGCAACAGGTAGGAGTTTGCCACCTTGGGAGTAATACAGCAGGGATGGCCCAGGTTGTTCCACTCTTGGAAGGAGAAGGAAGAGGGAAAGGCAGCAATAAAGACCTAGGATAAGTCCTAAAGAAATGGATGCCTTCTTTCCCTGTGTAATGGGCACAGACGCTGCTGCTGGAGGTGACCACACTTCAGCAATGGTCACCAACCCAATTATCCTGGTTGTGCTTTCAGCAGTATCTGCTGTCCTGCCTGCTTCGCCCTATGTCCCAAATGAATCCTTTTAATACTTGCCACTTCTGGTTGCCTTTGTTTCTGGTAGAGCTGGAAATAGATGTATGGGACTGTGTTATACCCACTGGGACCATCAAAGGAAATAGGCTGTAGTTGAGGGCTATTCAAAGAGTCAATAGATGGATCAGTCACATGAAAATAATTCTACACATATGTTTTCTCAGGGTAACTCCTTCCTCTTCTATCTCTGCTCTAGCCTGAATAAGGAAAACTTACTGAGCAGGAGCCCTAGGGAGGTGATACATTTCACAACTGATGGAAAGAAATGCCAGCATCTTCTCAACAAATGCTTTTTCCTACACGCCCAGCTCTTTCTCCTAACAGCCAGTTACAAATAGGTTTTATTGCTCAATAGCTGGCTCAAGTAGGCATTTAATAGGCTTTAATTCTTCATCAAGCTTCAGATTTTCCACTTGGGAAATGTTCCTCCTTTTCACCCCTTTTCTTTTCCTTTGTTAAAAGCAGGACATGACAGACAGCAGGCTGATGTCTATTGTTATAAGTTGAAAGATCTAGCATACTCCAGAGTCTAAGAGCATGAATGAATTATTAACATCCTTCCCTACTGTTCCCAGTAATGTATTCAACACCTGAAAAAAGCTTTTCTTTTAGCTTAAAGTAGCATAGATGTTAGTGGCTATTCAAAACAGCCTGTGTGTTAATTACTGCTTAGCCAGGGCCTGTCAGGGGTGAACTTTGGATCTTTCTGGTTGAACAGCAGAAAGCCCATGGTCCAGAAATAGAAGCAGCAGCTTTACAACAGTAACTAAACAACTTGTTGAACACTGTGGTAATTTGAGAGAAGGAAGTTTAAACTACCCAGTTTTCAACAAAAAGGCATGGTTACTGTTATGTCAGCTAACCAGATCAGTTAACTTTCAAGCAGAGTCAATTGTAGGTTACTCTCTGGCTAAAAAAACGTGCTTTAAATCATTCTTTATGGTATCTGCCCTGATCCACTTAGTTTGCACTCTACTGTCACAGCTTCCTCCTCCTTTGTGGCAGCTTCTTGCATTAGATCTCTAGCTAGTACTCTGCCCCAACCCTGTGATGCTCCTCTGCTGACCAACACTGCCTGTGAGGATGCGTGGAGCCTGTGCTCAGAGCCTTTCCTGGTAACAATGGGATGAAAGCTACCAAACCTAGTTTTTATGTCTATTTGTGTCCCTTCCAACAGGCTGTCCGACACATTTTCAAGGCTGCCATGTCTCATTTGTTGAGGATCGAGCTAGTGGGATGGGTCTTCCCACTGCTCCTTTCTGGCCCCAGCCTGGCTTTATCTGTCTCAGCTTTTTTTCTGATATTATGGCCAGAGACAGTTGGCTTGAACAGTGCTGCAGCAGGAAGGCTTGTCACACATTGGGATCCCAAGTCATAAAACCCTGGTCTCAACCTTCTGACTGTCAGATCTAGTCTGACAGAGCCAGCGAGACTACCCAGCACTGTGGATGAGCTATACCAAATACACTTAGAGCATCTTCTAACACATATTTTAAGACCATCAAATGACTATGCACTAAGAAAGGAGGAATCTGAGAAGGTTGTTTTGCCAGGGATGGAAACCAGTGCTAAATTATCCCCAGGTAAACAAAATAGCATGAAAAAAAAGTATCCCATGGGTTTTCTTTGTTCCTGAATAATTTGGCAAACATGATGTATGACAGAATAGCAATCAGGATCCATTCAGGGATGATTATTCTGGTTAATGAAGTCTATTTTCTTACATTTTTGTGTCATTGGCTTCATGCACTCCTTCTCTACGGTCACCCTCACTTTCTGCACAATCCTCTGTAAACCTCACTTTGCAAAAAATTCTTGCTTACCCTATGGTACCTTCATTTTATTCCTGTGTCACAACGCCCTTACTCTGAAACATCTTAGATATCCTCATAGATATCCTCATGTCCACCAGCTATTTAACTATGGGCTGTGGAGAGTGAGTGTGTTGATCTGGGGATGTAATCACAACAGATCATCAACGTGCTTGGATTCTTCTTGCTGTCCTTTGGGTACTCTCTCTGCTCCCAACTATGAACACGTGCAGAGATTGTGTGTAACGCCTCTGAGGTTGCTATCTTGGTGTTAAGCTTCAGTCCACCTTGCTGATGGGCTTGGATGTTAGCAGGGAAAGACTGACAGCAGGTCTGTACTCTGACAGGCAATGTGATCTCAACCACATTTCTGTCAGAAATAAACAGCTTAAAGGAGTCAAACTCCTCTGGTTTGTTTCTCTGCAAGAGACGCTGTTAGCTGACCTGCTGGACCACAAATTTTCATTCCTCAGAGTCTCAAAACTTCACCTAGCCGCCTGTTTGGAAATATTTCTGCTCCCAGTGCTTTCCTATTACATGGGAAACATTTAAATAGTTTGTCAAAAGAAGTAGTAGGGAGGAGGAGAAGAAGGAATCACAGGCCAGAAAAATCTAAATTTTTTTTCAGGTCTTTTTTATGCTGAAAATCAAATTCACTCGGCAAGGCTGGGGCCCTTGCTCTTGTTTCTCTCACCTCAGAAACAGCCAGTTCGCGCAGCATGGGCAGGACAGTTGATAAGGCAGCTGAATGTTAAATTCACCTCTGATTTCACCTTGAGTGCTGAATTTGTCAAGCCCATGGGAGAAATGCATCATGTTTAAAGTTCTCGTGGCAGTGGAAGGGCAGACAGCAGCTAAGCAGGGGACATCCAGAAAGTTTCTTATGCCCTCTGCACCATGCGTCATACTCCCGTTTGCAGTGCCATGCCCTCACCTCTCCTCATGACATCACGATAAGGATCCAGTGCGTTGGGATGGAGACACACGGGTCAGGATGTGTATTAGCACAAGGGACAGAAGAAGACAGAAGAGGAGTGAGGTCGCCTCAGAAGTCACAAAGCTGTCTGTGTGTGATGCTCCACACCTGTGACATGCTCTATAGGTTTGCAATTAGAGCCTCCATCAGCAGAATAAATGGGTCTCTCCTGGGCTCAGTTGTGGCCAAGCTAGCAATCTCAATGCAGCTATTCTTAAAGCAGAAACAAAACCATTCCTATGCCATTCAATGTCCACAAAGGCCCAGTTCAATTGCCCTGAAGAAGAGTAACACTAGGCGTCACTGACTTCATTGTGTGGAAAAGACCAAAGCTGGAAAGATGGACAGAGCTGCTGAACAAAGGATTCTGACAAACTCCACTTCGGGAAGCTGTCAGCCAGGGGATATCTTCTGCATCTTGTGGACATTTGGACTCTCAGTATGACTGTAGCGCTTTGTGGATAGCAGTGCCAGGAGAACAGCAGTTCCTCAAATATGTTGAGCCTGAAATGCTTGGTGAGTCTCCATGTAATCAAAGCTAATAACACATGAGTACTTAGTTAATGCATCACCAAGACTACACCAGACATCAGTTTTTTGGGAGCCTTTAGGAGTTTTGTATCATAAGGACTTTGATATGGTCTTCTTGATGTAGTCTCCTTCTGTAGGATCAGATGCAGCGGTTGTGAAAGACCTTACCCAAGTATGATTTCAGGTCAGGGTACAGCACTTGGTGGACACCATTGCTGCAAAAGGACTCCTAGAGAGTACATAAACATCATCTGCACTTGGCTGTTGTGTGTACAGACTATGTGTGATGGAGTAGCATGAAGCTGTATGAGGGCAGAGCAAAGCTTTACTTAGTCAAGTTCTGTCTCCAGCAATGGCCAGCTGAAAAAGTAGAAAGAAGAGAAAACCAAGAACATCCTGAGAACTTGCAACTCAGGGTCTGTGGCAGCTACCAGGGTGATTTTGTAAGTAAAGCCCTTAACTCTTTTTTTTTTTCCCCTAAATATCTAATATAATTTGTTGAAAGCATTTAAGTGTTAGTATACTGTTGTCTTTTGGCAAAGCATTTCATAGCAGCACTTCATACTGCTAGTAGAAATATGTCTTCTTAATTTCCTGAACTAACCAGACAGAAATGCTATTTGATGGTCCCCTGAGTTTTAGTACTAGGGAAAATCCCGTTCCTCCTCTCTAAGCCACTCATTAATCTATATTAATCTATATTAGCCCTCTCAGCTACCTCTTTTCCAGACCAAAAAGTCTTACTGTATGTTATTATTCAACATAAAAAATCTACATTTGAGCATTTTGTCACTTTCTCACTTTTTTCCAGTTCCAGGATATTGCATTCTCCTGTGAGGAGACAGGACAGCAAGATGGAGAACATCAGCTGAAGGCTCTGGAAAGATTTACGTAGCAGTATGATGATGTTTTCTGTTATTGTTACGTTAGCAAAAGGTATATAAAAGAATGCAAATGACTCTTTTCTTAACCAAGTAGCTTTGTGCCAAAATGAGTGAAAGCCAAAAATATGTCTATCACATCCACCAAGGAACTTGCAGGAGAGCCATGGTTAGTAGGCAGATATCTGTGGATGTCTGTGGATCTCACCAGTCAGGGAGACAAATGGCTCGTGCCCTCCTACAATGAGACTTCAGGTTGCAGATAAGTCCTCAAGCCAGTGAAGCTCTGGAGCCTGCCTTCCATTTCTTCCAAAGCAACTAATAAGTCTCTTTTCAATTTAAAAATAATAAAACCAAACATTTTTCATTAGAAAAAAATCAAGACAACATGCAGAAGAGTAAAGCACTAGAAGTTCAGGGGACACATTTCAATACTTAGACACAGACTCACACAAGACAGTAATCCTGTGCTTCTCTGTATATTTCAGATGTCTGGGACATCAGTGTTGTGTCTCATCAGATAAAATGTTTTCATTTTCATAGACACTGAGGCTAGGATTCATCCCATCTAATGTCACCTGCGTAGGTGTTTGTCCCTGCTTCCTCAGCTATGATTAAAGAAAAATGTGGTCATTTTTAAGATGTGAGTCATCTGACCTGGTTGACATATCTACGTCAGTCAGAGTTGAATGAGTTCCAGAAGTGCCTGTTATTCTCACAACAGAAACTTAAATTTGATCAGACAAATCCCATCCTTCATACCCAACATCCCTATCCACGTTGGCCTCCCAAATGGTTTCTGGAATCTCAATAAAACTTAAACTAAGACAAACTGCCCAGAGAAGTCATGGGTGCCCCATCCCTAGAGGTGTTCAAGACCAGGCTGGATGGGGCTTTGTGCAACCTCATCCAGTAGAAGGTGTCCATTCCCATGGCAGGGAGTTGGAACTGGATAATCATTAAGGTCCCTTCTAGCCCAAACAATTCTATTATTCACCTGCTTTTATGTCACTTTAAGGACTCCAGGCCTTAGCTGGATTTGACCCTGTTTCCAGCAGCTGTCAGCCTACCCATAACTGCAAGCTCAGCATGGTCAAAATCCAAGGTGAAGAAGGCAAAAGAGCTTGGACACTGTGCTTTTTAATTCCTGTCAAGATGGTTGTGCCTAGCACTTGGGCAACTTTTGTATAACAGACAGGGAGCTGTGCTAAATCAGGTGGCAAGCATTCAGAGCATATATGAACCAAGGCATAAGAAGGACCTTCCCATTCCTCCAAGCCAAAATCTACATAATGTTTTGGACAACTAAGTACTGTTCAGAGTCTGCCCTCAGTTGTTAATAGGCTAAACGGACCCTAGAAATTCTAGGTCTGGTCCAGATTTTTCCATACAAGTTACAGGCAGCTCTAAGTTAGGCTTAACACTAATATCCTTGGATGCTTGATGTAGTTAATCTAGTTCTGTGGCCCATGAACTGAGAGTATTTACACTAGAGATGGTCACCATAACAAGATCCTCACAAGTCTTAACTCTAGAACCAAGCCAATTCATGAGCAGGTCACTGCTGTATGCCCTATATAATCATACTATTAAAAAAATCAGGGGACATTCAACTCCAGTCAGTCAAATCTTAGTGCCTGAGTCTGAAGCTGAATTCACCTGGACCATAGAGATGTCCAGGCATGTGTTATGTAGCTCAGCTTTCTTTTGTATATAAAAGGGATACAGGGCATAGCTTAATTGTGGATTCCAGCTACTGATCTAAAAGGGATACAGGGCATAGCTTAATTGTGGATTCCAGCTACTGATCTAAAAGTGTGGAGGAATTCTAGTGCTCTAGGTTATCTTGTTGTCTGTGTTACTGCTGGGTCACTCTTTAAGCTTCGCTGACCGCGTGTGATAAATAACCATGGACTATAGCAGATGCTGAGCACCCACTAAACTCATAGGTTAGCACTTGCACTCTAGATTCCTGGAGCTGAATATCTATATCTCTGAGTACCAAAAAGATATGTGTTACATCCTTTTGCTCTCCATATTACAACATTTGTTTGTTTTAACAACCCAGGTGGTTCAATCTTACTTCATCGAGATTTCTATGTGAAGAAAGCAATCTTCCCTGAAGAAAAAATAATTTTCCTTCCAACATACAGACACATCCCCTCAATGCTGATGTGTGTTTTATATCACACAGTAAAATTCTCATGTGTCTTTACACATTAATACAAAGTACAGGATTAGATTGTAAAGTGAATGTGCTGATTTCAGTTCTTTTTGTCAACAGGGATAAATTACACCATATGTCAAGTACTGGCAAAGCCTTGGTGTAGAGCATTAATAGAACTGTTCTTTAATATCTAGATACCATGGCCAAAAGAGAATAAACATTTTTTTTCTTGATCATAGTGCATGCTTCTCAAAAAGCAACAGCCCAATATTAGCAAACTAATAGGGCTCAGAGTAAGAAATATTAAAGGAAATCACAGACATAACATGCAGATTGAGATTTTTAATAGTATTTTTAGCTAATATTTTTACTGTAGGACATGCAATCCAGAAAAGTTCAAGGAGAACTTGACATCAATCCCTCTCTGAGCTAGCATTAAGCCACTGGCTCTTATCCTGCTATATATACTCCAGGCTAGTTCTGACACAGAACTAGTTAGTCAGAGTGAGTCAGAGCCTTTCAGTACAAGGCTTCCTCAACAACTGTGAGTGATAGAAGGAGGGAAAACAGATGTATTACTTAGAGAAGTGGGCTGAACTGTCACAAATTTACTATGGAGGATAATAGGCTCAGAACATGTACACCTTAATCAAAACACAGATTCAACATGTAGTTCTGACTCCAATGTCACTGATGTTCAGTTATGAAATTTTCTTTTTCCACCTTGCTGAAGATTCAAGTTCACATCTCAGGCTTATTTCCATTATCTGTTGGCTGTTCAACAGTCATTTCATATCTTCTTAGAAATCTAGGAATAACTCTGGAAGCCCCACCTGTTACGGAGTATCATCTGCTCAGATTAGGATGAAGATGATAGACCAAAAGCTTTGGATTAAAGTGTTCCTATCTGCTGCCAGGAAAAGTAGTGCTTAAGGGAAAGCAAACCACACATATCATTAGCATTAAATTAAAGAAAAACAGAACTAGCATGAATTTAAGAGAATTAGAAAGTACCTAGAAAGAACAGATTCTCTTTTTCCCAGTCTGAAGAGTACCTGACTTCAGGTTTTAATGGTAGAATTACTTGACCTGTGAAACGCAGCCCATTGGATTTGTGGCACAGCTTTCCCTATCAAGTTCTCAATACGAATGATAATCACTAAGATTCAACAGGCTTGTTCATATTGTAATTAATTATATGGTAATACAAGGGATATGCCACCTTTAAACTTATCAAAGCCCTTACCCCAAGCACATGGACACTAGCTCACACTATCTACTAGTGCATCTATTTATATAAGAAAACATGACTGTGCATCGAGGAGTTTATGTAAATTCTCTTACAACACCTATTGTTTGCTGCAACACTGAGTTCAGGCAATAGATTTGAATAGATGGGGAAAAATTAAGAAGATCATCTTAAGGCTGAAACACCTTTCATATGAGGACAGGCTGAGAGAGTTGGGCTTGTTGAGCCTAGAGAAGAGAAGGCTCTGGGAAGACACTACAGTAGCCTCCCAGTACTCAAAGGGGACCTACAGGAAAGCTGGAGGGGGGCTCTTTATCAGAGAGTGCAGTGATGAGGCAAGGGGTAAGTTTTAATCTGAAAGAGGGGATATTTAGATTAGCTATTAGGAAGAAACTCTTTACTCTGAGGGTGGTGAGGCGGTGGCGCAGGTGCCCAGAGAAGGCGTGAATGCCCCATCCCTGAAGGTGTTCAAGGCCAGGTTGGATGAAGCTTTGAGGGACCTGATCCAGTGGAAGGTGTCCCTGCCCATGGCTATGGGGTTGGAACTGTATGATCTTTAAGGTCGCTTCCAACCCAAAGTGTTCTATGATTCTGTGACGTTAAGAAATAAGAATTACTGCTGGAAAAGAACTTTTTATGTTAATGCTTAGATTATTTCCACACTCTACTGAGCACTTTGAGCACTGCTTTTCTTTCCAAGCTTCACCCAGGGACACTACAAGCACCACCTTAGACAAGACAAAGATAATGTATGTGAGGACAAAAGGAGACATGATTCACTGAATGAATCACAGAATCACAGAATAACCAGGTTGGAAGAGACCCACTGGATCATCGAATCCAACCATTCCCACCAATCCCTAAATCATGCTCCTAAGCACCTCATCTACCCTCACCTTAAGCACCTCCAGGGATGGTGACTCAACCACCTCCCTGGGAAGGGAGGTGATGTTCTAAGAAAATGGAATCCTCTACCCTGCTGATCAGAGATAGTGACTCAGATTACCAGCCACCCCAGATGCTGACCTGGATCATCCTCAAGAATTACTTTTGGTCTGAGGCTGGAGCTGCTTTTCCTGTTTACACACTGCACCAAGCAATACAACTTCAACTCAAATAACAGCTGAAGCTATGCAGCCCTTGGGCCAAAACTACTTAGGGTAAATTGATTCCTGATGCTGCCTTACTCTGCTCTTCTGTTTGTACCTTTCTAGGATCTTTCAGAATTCAAATGCTTCCATTTGACACTATCCTTTCATCTTTTAGTGGATGAGGCCCTGCTATTACAATCCTCTGCATGTTGTATAATTATTATAACAGCTCCCTTGGGCTCAAATCATTATAACTGTCATTTGATTAACTTTTTGTCACTGGGTCTTTTAAAAAGTGGCTGCACCCTTCACATATAACGTATGTTAATTTTTTTCCACAAATACCCAAGTGTCTCTCCTCAGCTTGACAGTGACTAGATCAGATTTTGTATTTCCTTGGCACATATTCCTTTCTTCTAGATGATGACCAGATGGAAATAATGATGTCCTGCCTGATCACATTTTGTTTATAATTTAAGCTTATCAACAGATCCAACACGTAGCATACACACCTGAATCAGTATGGGTTCTTCAGACAGCTGTATTATCATAAGATTGACATTAAACAATTAATAGTTTTAATAGAAAAATTTTATTTGGTGGAAAAGAAATTCCTCTTGCTCATCTCTAAGCTATCTTGGCAGTCTTTTGCAGGACACTTAAGTTTGTGATTAACTTCACTAAATGTCTAGCTCTTTCAGCTGTTCCTATAAGCTCTGATGGAACCACATCTAGAACACCTGTAAGCAAAGCATACTCCATTCCTACATTATCTTTTCTTATAAATGGTCTTGAAGCAATTAATATGTTTCAGAAATGCCTGTTTCACTTATATTATCCTGATAATGGTTCACCTACGGCACTCTGACCACAGTATCAGTCACTTAAAAGTTGCATAATATTCCCCTATCTGTGTTTGATCTTATTTGTTAATCTAAGATGACAAGACCATCAAAGGTTTTAGGTTGCTCTGGGTGGTTCATATTCACATTTGCGCTTCAGTTATTCCTATTTGGTAAAGCTCAGAAGTGAAAATTAAACAGAACGAATATCCTAGACTTCCCAAGCCACTGCAGAACTCATCTGTCTGAGCTGCGTGTTAGATGCTGATTAGGAGAATCATAGAATCACCACCAGGTTGGAAAAGACCCATTGGATCATTGAGTCCAACCATTCCTATCAAACACTAAACCATGCCCCGCAGCACCATGTACACCCGTCCCTTAAACCCCTCCAGGGAGGGTGACTCAACCATCTCCCTGGGCAGCCTGTTCCAGTGCCCAATGACCCTTTCTGTGAAAATTTTTTTTCCTAATGAGAAGCACTGCTTACTCCACATATCAGCAGTGCCGTGCTCACCCATGCTGTGTACTACACGCATCAAGGCTGGGCTGGAAATCTCCACACAGTGACCCACTTCCTTCTCTCTAAACACAAGTTATAGACCTGTAGGAAGCAACAACGAGGCTAGGTCCTGTGGTCTCATTCATCATTCAATTTTCTGTAAAATTTCCTATTTCAGCAGCTGTTACCAAAAAATAAAAGAAGAAATAGAAGAAAAATAAAAGAAACAGCCCTAGTACCCTCCAACTGTAACTGCTCAGCCTTGCAGCCCATGTCTTGACAGACTTGAGAGAGTTCGGGCTGTTCAGCCTGACGAAGAAGAGGCACGGTGGAAACCTTATAGCAGCGTTCCAGTACTTAAAGGGGGCTACAGGAAAGATGTAGAGGAGATCTTTATCAGGCAGTGCAGGGAAAGAATGAGAGTAATGCTTTTGAGCTGAAAGAGGGGAGATTACTATTAGAAACAAATTTTTTAGTGCAAGGGTGGTGAGGCACTGGAACAGGCTGCTCAGAGAAGTTGTGGAAGCCCCATCCCTCTGGGTGTTCAAAGCCAGGCTGGATGGGTGTTTGAGTAATCTGATCCAGTAGAAGGTGTCCCTGCCCATGTCAGGGGGGGGTTGGAACTGGATGCTCTTTAAGGTTCCTTCCAACACTAACCATTCTATGACTTTATGATTGTCATCCTAAGTCTTACATCATGAAGTTGTGGCAACCACAGTTTGGTAGAAAGATGATGCAAAACTAACTAGATGGTTTGGACATCTGGTTCCATTTCCACCAACGGAAAATAAAAGAACTTCAAAAGTGACCCAGTGACTCTGGAGAGACTGCAACTGTTCATCCACTAAAAAGTTGATATTTCCCTCATAAATGGCCAGAACGGATAAACTACTTTGCAGTATCCTATCCTCACAGTGACAAGCCCCAGCATCACAAATACTGATATCTCAGGTGCACTTGCTGTTTGCTCTGAACTGTGCAAGTACCTTGTGTGAGAAAGGGGGAAACTCAACAGGAGCTTACAAAAAGGGTGTCTGCAAACTATCAAGCCCCCAAAAGAGTGAAGAAAATGGTTCCTTTAACTTTACTCGCTGATGTGGGTAAGTGAGGTAGCACTGGGGAGGGTTTTCATGATTTGTTTGGCTATAGAACAAAAATTGCAGCTGCTTCCTGTAAAGGAACCATCTGCTAAGCCAAAACATGACAATTCATGCTCACTTCAAACACTACATACTCCATCTTGCAGCTTTTGTTTCAGAAACCCAAGAGTATGTCTGGGTGGAAAGAACCAAATTAAAACATTCATTTTTTTTTTCATGGACATATTTAGGAGTAAATCTTGTCTGGCTATCAGGGATCTTAACCAGTTACCACCATTTGCTGCCTAAAGAATGATTTGAGGACAGGAACTGCCCTTTCCTCTGTGTCCTGGGTCATGTAGAGTCCCAGTAAGGGAACCAAGTACAGGGAATGACTTAAAAGAGGCTTTAGAAAGCCAAAGGGACATGCGAAGCTGTATCTAAAGTGGTGAGTTTAATGAGTCAGGACACCTTGTGTGATATCTAAGCCAAGAAAGGCGTAGTAATACAGACCGAACTCCCATGTGCTAAGTCAGCATAGAAAAGGTACATTTGGGACAGTGAACAGATCTACACAGAGCTGGCAGTTAGGGACCATGGCATGAAGGATGCTCTTCTAGACCACGTACTTCAATAATTACAGAGAGATTATGCCTGTACGCCTTTGTGCATCTTCTCCGCAATGAAAACTGATCATATGCCAGACCACACTTATTTATCAGAACAGAGCCAGCACAGAGTGGTTCATCAAAAGTTGAATGTCACCTGTGCAAAAAGAAGACCGAACACTCTTTTTTCTTAAAGGTACAAACAGAAAATGGTATGCAGGGAGTTGCTTTGTTCCTGTCATCTGTCCTTCTCCTCCAGAGCTGCTGTGTCACATTGGGGATGGGTGATGCTCAGTCCCTGCTATGCTGCAAACAAGGAGAGACCCCTGAAGCCCATAAGATGGAAAAGTTTTTAAGTGTCCTTAGACAGAAGGCAAATAGCTGCATTTCAGCGTCACATTTTTGCACCTCAAACCAACCCTTGGTGGGCCTAGCAGATAAAGCTTTGCTGCAAGCTATGGTACAGCTCGTTGGACAATTTTTTCTTCTGAGGATTCAAATGCAAACGTCTAACGCATCTGGTTTTCTAACCACAGAGACAATATCTGCTTCCTTTGGGCTCAGTGGGGAGGTAGAGGCTGGAGGGTTTCTCATTCTTCCTTCACCTCCCTTGGCTCATTCACTCTCATAGATGCCCAAGTAACAGGAAAATGAAGTAGAAGAGAAACCTCCTGGACAGTTAGTCTGTGATCTTCCAACCATTGCCAGCTACATCTTGAGGCCTTGGTCCATGAAGCTTTACAGTTTTCCTAGGTGCAGCTGCCCAAGTTCCAGTGAGCCCACGCCTGGGTTCTACCCACTGGCTCACATCTTCCCTCCCACACCTTTGTACCAGGTAACATAGAGCAGGGAAAGGTATTGGAGTCTGGCAGGTGCTACTGAATCATCATAAACAGAGTAAAAGAAAAATAATAAAAATATGTACCCATACATCTATTCTTTTGTTTTTTTGACTTGCCACAGGAAATAGGCATCAAAAGGCTGTTCTGAGGCAACCAGAGTGCAAGGTAAAACAGAGCTGCTCTCATAACCAATGTACTTTGTGACTCATGATCTTTTTCCTCTTCCTAGAAGGAATATCAAAGATTGTAGTACTTGTTTATGAGGAAGCTAAAGAATAACCAACCTCAAGGAGGCCTGGTGAGAAGATTTCAACCCTGCAGAAAACTCTTGTCATACAGAGCCTCCCTCAGACCTGTGAAAGATCCAAATCCATTGCTCCAGATGTCCAGGAGAGACACTGCCTTGACAGGCTACAAGCAACATATGGGAAGAGGGGCACCATATCTTCCTGATGCAGTGACTGATGCATCACAGCATCTCATCTCAAAAGTCTTCCTTGGAGAGAAGCAAAGCAACTAACAAAGCAGCCCAGATCATTTATTACCTACAAGGACTCAAGCTGTCATGCCCAAATCAGCTGTGTCACGCAATGACCTCTTGCACACTCCTTGTACAATGACATCAGTTATTTCATTTGCTTCTGGGAATCATGCTTCCAAAGGACTCCTGAAGAGTAGAAATGAGAGGGCATAATCACATTGATTCTCAGCCCCCATACTCAGGTCCCTCTAGACCTTTTCAGCCAGGTGGTGACAGTTCAGCCTAACACCAAGTAGCACAAGAAGTGGTGATCAAGGCTGATGGGATGGGTTAACAGAAAGCAGAGAGATGGGATCTGGCTGATGTGTGGGAGTTTGAGAAGAAGAGACCAAAATGAAAAACTGGCATGGCCAGAAGTAACTTGGGCAAAATTCAACAAAGAAACTCACCCCATCAAAAGGAGGAGTAAAAATTCTAAGATGTATTTTTACTTTTCCATAGTGAAACACTGGGTCTTCAGGCAGCCTGTTGCCTCTGCAAAGTGTAGCTAACTGCAGACATAACAGTAAGGGGTTAAATGAAAGGGAAATAAAAGAAACCACTGAACTTGTGGAGGAACAAAACATTTCAACTTGACTTAAAGCAACCTCCTCTAGATTATTTTGTTGGTTTTCAGAAAATGCCCCTTAATACCACCCTCCTCTGAAATCCTCTCTTACTCCTCTCCCATATCTTATATTATTAATTTTGGCTGCTGAAGGCAAAAGTTAATGAATGTCCCAGCTCTGTCCAGTTCTTAACTTAACTTAAGCTCCTTTTCCTTGCCCCTAGAGAAGCAGGAGAGCAACTGGGAGGTGTAAGCCCTCCTGCAACTAAGCCTTGGTTCTCGGACAGTGCAAATGAAGAAGCAGTCCTCAGCACCACTGGCTCTGTATCCCACTTGCTTGGGTGGAGGTAGGGTTAGGTATGGCTGTAGTTTCATTCAGTGTGGTGCATTTCCCTGCTCCACACTGCTGCACCATGTCACCACAAGCTGTGTGACGAGGAGATGCTCCAGAGAGTCAAAGAATTAGTCCACGACGCTTTGGCAAAGGTCATGACTTTGGAAACCAAGCTATTGTGCAAAAGAGATATTACTTACCTGCAGCAATAAGAAGGAACCAGGGACAAAAAGGCTCTGAGAGATCCTTGGAAGACATTTGTTCAGTAGTGACTTTGAGCTAAATAATCCAGCAAAGGTCTACCCACTTCAGGTCCTGGTTGCAATTGTACTCCTGGAACCACTGGACTCACAAAAAAACCACTTAGAAACACAATTCTACACGTATTCCTTTCCCAGACCCATATATCCATAATAGCAATAGAAGAGTGACAAAAGTAACAATAGTCAATGCTAACAGAAAGCAGAATTTTAAACAAGAAGTATCCATTAACTGTTGAGACCTGGTTAAACCGTTCAATGAGTTTGTGGAGTCTTCAGATCTCGTGTGTATAAACAACACTGTTGTCAGAGGTGATACTGGTAAATACTTGTATTACAGGGAGATAACACATGGGGCTACATGAAGTCATGTTCAGGTGTCGCAGTTCTGGCTGTACGCTGAGGGAATTGTCTCACAGTTTTCCTTTAATGCATCTTAACCACATTTTCAAAGGCTAACTCGAATGTGCCAATACTTTCTCTTTCTCACTTTGTAGTTCCTAATTACCATGACACTCTGATCTCCTATCAAGGGATCTAGCATCCCACAAAGCAAGAACTTCTCTTCAGTCTTAGATCAGTCATAAAGTCTTCTATGTTTTCAGCTTCTTTTGATGACAGCTGTTTTAAAGCATCGCTCTCATGTGTCTTGTCTTGATGTTGAGTGCAGTACTCCTTCCATTCCCACCGCACGCTTTCATAGTTAACTTCCTCTGCCTGAGTTAGCTGAAAAACATTAAAAGCATAACATTTTTTACAGCCAACTGCTGCCAGAAACAAAGCAACCTTCTGACTGTTTTCCTTTCTGTGTCACGCTTAACGCAGTGGTGCAAAATGAAAGAGTGGCTCTCCTCTCTCCCTAAATGAGCAGTTCATCTTGGGTTTATAAGTGGGATCGTCTTCCAGGCAGTATATTACTACTTTTCATTAGTTTAGTTTATTTTACTACTTATACCCTATGAAGACCTACAGAGTAGGAGAAGTCTGTCTAGAAAGCTGCCTGGAGGAGAAGGACCTGGAGGTGTTGGTTGACAGCAACTAAACATGAGCCAGCAGTGGCCCAGGTGGCCAAGAAGGCCAATGGCATCTTGGCTTGGATCAGAAACAGCGTGACCAGCAGGTCCAGGGAGGTTATTCTCCCTCTATACTCGGCACTGGTGAGACCGCACCTCGAGTACTGTGTTCAGTTCTGGGCCCCTCACCACAAGAAGGATGTTGTGGCTCTGGAGCGAGTCCAGAGAAGAGCAACGAAGCTGGTGAAGGGGCTGAAGAACAGGCCTTATGAGGAGCAGCTGAGAGAGCTGGGGGTGTTTAGCCTGGAGAAGAGGAGGCTGAGGGGAGACCTCATTGCTCTCTACAACTACCTGAAAGGAGGTTGTGGAGAGGAAGGTGCTGGCCTCTTCTCCCAGGTGACAGGGGACAGGACAAGAGTGAATGGCCTCAAGCTCCACCAGGGGAGGTTTAGGCTGGACATTAGGAAAAATTTTTTCACGGAAAGAGTCATTGGGCACTGGAACAGGCTGCCCAGGGAGGTGGTTGATTCACCTTCCCTGGAGGTGTTTAAGGCACAGGTGGACAAGGTGCTGAGGAGAATGGTTTAGTGTTTGATAGGAATGGTTTGACTCGATGATCCAGTGGGTCTCTTCCAACTTGGTTATTCTATGACTTTATGATCTTCATTAATCAGTCCCAAGGAGTGTGCCAGGGCCCCACTTTCTTCAGGGTCTGAGTTTCAATCGTTTCTCATTGTGCAACCAGGGTAGTTTCACACACGAGAATTACTTCACAGTAGCATGTTATCATATATTAGCTGGTCCTGATGAATTCTCTGTGTTTCTGTGTTTTTCAGTTCATAGTAGACTGCCATACAAGTGCTTGCCAATGCAAAGCTCTTTTCTCCCTTTATATAGGGGTAAGTCAATTGAAGCTACCTGAAGTGTCTTGCTCATACCTCGTGGTCTTCAGTAAATGTGATGTAAGTACAACTCCATATTCATCCTAAGATATAAAGAACATTGCTTCTAGGATAATGGTTCCCATTGCTGCTGGAAAATTGTGTAAAAGTTGCTGGATTTGTTTGTTACAGTTTTGTGAAATGAGATTCATGACTTGACTTCTGTTGCTATGCGTAAGATATGTGTATGTCAGATTGCTGCTGGAATAACTAGTAAGCTGCTTGCCAGCCCTGTCTAGAAAGTTTGCAAAGCTGAGGAGAGCTTCTGTCCTTCAGGCATCTTCCAGTTCCTCAATCCATGCAGAGTTAGTCTTCACAAGGATTCATCTCCAGCACACTGTCAAAGACCAGACAAGCTGCCAGTCTTTTGGAAAGATCCAATTTTGGGTAGTTAGCATGAGAATCTTAACGAAGCTTCACTTTCTGGGGATCATACTCAGCCTTTCATGAAGTCTGCCCCAACCATGCCTTTTCCATGCAGGCAAAAAAGAACCTTAGCAACTCCAAAGGATTTCTGCAAGTCCTGTCCTGAGATGATTGCTTGAATTTTCTTCCTCCTGTCTTGAATTTCCAGGATTTGAACTCTGCTTCTTCAGATAAGTTCAGCATGAATTCGTTTGACTTTAGGTGAACATGACTCTGACATTTCATGACCAATCTGTTGCAACATCAATTTAAAGACGACCTCGGAGCTGGTGATCATGTCTGTTTAATGTTGCTATTTCCTTTCTAGTGCTCATTTCTCTGAAACAGAAAATCAACTATAATATTAAGATCAAAAAGGAGAAAATCTTTCTTGCTATTGAAAAAGAAACTTTATAAAGTTCAGTAAGCAAACAAGTCATTTACACACAGAAAGAGATTTTTCATGCACTGCCTTTTTCCCATCACACTGTTACAAATGCATATTATAACCAATCTTAGGATTTTGAACTCAGGATTAGCCACTCACAGGCTAACAGCAAAATTTCCCAAGGTAGCTGTAATTAAAACTCTTTTTCTACAATATTTAAATGTACAGACATCTAACACCTTTTGTTCTCTATGCTGTTTTTTGGTCTGTGACTCAGATGTGTAATTTCCATTAAATGCAATGTGGGTTGAAACCTTACGTAGCCCATTAAAATGGACTGTATTTCTCATCTACAGTAATTACTCTTATTTGTGCTGTACAAAAATATTTACAGAAAAATGCAAAGCCAGATTCAAAGGTGGTGTGTATCTGTGTTCAGAGAAATCACAGAATCATGGTAAAATAGAATATCAAGAGAACACCTCCTCCACCACCTGTCCCAGGGGGGTATCAGCCTGACTTATTTCAGTTCTCTATGCAAGTTTGCTTAATTCTTCATTAAAATCTTGCACAAATTTTTTACACATGCAAGTTTACCTGACTTATTCTCTAAACTTCAAGTGGTGGAGCCTCTGCAATGCACCTGCAGCTGGTGAGGCATTATTCCCATTGTCTGCTTTAATTCCCCCTTGTTGAAGTTCAAACCATTACTGCCAGTCCTGTTCCTACCACTGGAGCCAGTGAACACATATCACAGCAAATGTCCTTCAGTATTTTAGGGTTATAATTGCCTTCAGCGTGGATTGTATTTTACAAAGAAAGAATGTGTAATAAGGCAGCACTTTTTCACAAAAACTGCTTCGTGCCAAGAAAGGAAGGAGAGAGAGAAAGAGACACTCCAAGAACGTCAGAACACTGAAAGACAGCAAGGTAATGTACTATACACTACCCCATATTACTTCTTATTTACTTAATAGCTCCATCCTGCAAACACTCAAACAATTTTATTCCAGTAGGCTTACGGACACATAAATATTGTCAACGTTCATTTATAGAAATATCTTTCTTCCTCTTAAGGATTATGGGCTCTTCATCGGCTCCAGGCCTGATTTATAAGCCCAAACAGCCGAAGTCTGAATAGATCCTCATATTTCTGTATAAACATGCTGGAAAACAGCCTTCCCTTGAATTATTGCATAAAAAAAAGAAAGAAACAGATCCAAACTTACTCAAAAACCTACATAAGTAATAGGTTGCCAGAATGTGCCATTGACAGGTCAAATTTAGAGATTGCATCATCTGATTTATTTTAGCATGTCATGCTGTCAAACAGTCTTCAAAAATGACACATTTGAGATCTGCCTCAAACATAAATTCTCTTTACGTGGTGCATTTCAGGAGCCTGTCAAAAAAAACTCAGGGTCCAATGTGTTCTACTGAAGTTGAGAAGAATGTGCATGTACTTATATATGCTTACACGCATATGTGTGTGTATGCATGTGTGTATATATATGTGTATGTGTGTGTATATATATGTATATTGCAGTTTGAAAGCCAGGTTCAGTCATAAAAATCCTATTCACTGTTTTTTTTTTTCCATAATGGAAAAGATAAGTCAATCATTAACCTCATGCTTGAGCCTGAATTTCTTGTTCTCAAAGCTGGTACAAACTGAAGTAACCCAAATGAATTATCTGGAGTTACATCAGCATGAAAGCAGAGCAATTGACAGAAGAATAACTTTCCTCTGTGCCTGAATTTGAAGAGGTTTATTTTAGTTTCATTTATTCCCAGACTTTTCAGCTGGGAACGTGATTTTTTTTTTTTTTTTAACTTCATATGGTGAAACTTGAGGCTGCTATAAACACTCCTTCGCTCTTTTGAAAGTCAGGCTTCCTTCTTCCTTTGTAGCATCTGCAACCCTTGACTTTCTCACAGAAAACACATTCCTCAAAGACTTGCCACAGAAGTGACTGATTCTTGGTTGGTTTTTAACTTGATTGAATTTTATGTAACAGGGAATATAAGCAATATTGACCTAGCCTTATCACCCAAGGCATAACAAACGCAAATTTACAAGCTAATTATTTACATTCACTGCAAGCATCCATGGATGTTTGCTCATATGATCAATTCTATGATCTCATGGGTCCCACATCCTGCAAGATCTGGGAGTCATATCTACACAGCTTTTGCATAGGCCCAGTTCTGCTTTATCCAGTCTGTTTGGATCCAATGTAGACCATGGCAGCCCAATCTACCAACAGATACCCAGAGATCAGCTCACTCTGATCACCATGATGTCATGTTGTACCTTAGCAATCCCCCAAAATGACCACTGTCACCTTCCTCCAATTAAATCCCTTCATCATTTAAGCTTTTTCTTATATGGCTGAGATATGCCCACTCTGTGGACCATATGCAGCACCACATAAGGTTGATTTAGGAGGACAGGTACTACACAAACCTTTGCTGTGTACCTGCAAATACTCTTCTAGCACTCATCTTATGATGGTGTTGGCTTTATTAGCCTCATGACGACTCTATCATCTTTCACTCTATCCTCAATTACCTATCACAACCCACGCATGGTCCACATCAATGTTTTCACATTGACATATATGGACCAGCGAAAAGAAACTGGATAGAGGAGCTGAAATGAGACCTAAGTGCATCCAGAATGGCAAGTCAGGCTTAACAGGTGGATCTGTTGAAACCTTGTGACACATATATCTGGCAGTTGTGAAGCCAAGACTTGTGTTCAGTTCTTGTTCAATAAGACTTGTGTTCAAGATTTGCTCCTCAGAACCTCGCTCCCAGGACGAGTGTCTGAGCTGAGCCAGGGAGACGGGGGAGTTGAGCCTGGCCAGCTGCAGCCCTTCCACCTCGTTTCTGTTCACATATTTTGCACAGCAGACACAGGAAATCGCTACCCAAGAACACAAACCAAAATGTACACGGATCTTTAGTTTCATTTTAGCAGTCCCAAAAGATAGCTGTTTATTATTAAAAGCATAATATCAGAAAGATTGGAAAGAGGAGGCACCTTTCAAAAGATGGACCTTCCAGGATCCTAATAGATTACCCTCTCCACCACAAGGCAAGATTAGCCCTACCCAAGACTTCTGTAGTAAATGTTTGTCCAAGTTATTTTGAAAAGAAAAAGAAATAATGACATTTGAATCCCTTCCCATTGAAAGCTATTCCAATGTATCCCTAGTACTACCATTAAAACAATTTTTCAATGTCTTAACTAATAACACAAGATAAAAAGTTCAATATGATTATTTTATTACTATTATTGTTATTATTTTCCTAGGATTTTCTCAATTTCAGTGCAATCTAAAGGTCTCAGGGTCAGGACAAAACTGAAACAAGCCGCATTTTCAAACTATCAGTCAAAGCTATCAGTCAAACCACAGCTATCAGTCTAACCGCAGCCATCAGCCAAACGGAACCAATCTGATCTTCTTGGGACACCCTAAATAGCCCAAGGCAAGGTCAGCCCAGGAAGACACTGTGGACATCGTTCTTAAAAAGCAATGATTCATAGCAGGATTAGAAAGCATGTCCAAATGTCTAATCCAGCTAGCCATTCCTGCAATTTCATGCCAAGTTGTCTTGTCCTCAACAGACACAGAGAAGAGATACAACACTTTCTTTGCTGCTATTGCTTTTTTTTTTTTTGAAACATGTTGGAGTATCCTGCTTTGCTGCTTGCTTCTCTTGATCCAAACATTCCCAATGGCTTCCACCTTTTGCCATGGCCGTGCTCTCTATAACCTGATCTTTGTTACCATCCTCTGGCTTCCTTCTCCAAAAACCTTGGAGGCCACCTGGCACTTGCTGCCATTAAAGAGAAGATGACATCTAGATTGTCCGGCCTTTAAATATGGGCTTCCCAGGCTGCACTAAACCAGCAGCTTTTCCCTTCACATGGACTCTGTGCTTAGAGGAACTTGTCCATTGCATCCAGTCTGGTTGTATTTTCACTGTCCAAGCAACAAACTAAGCTTTGGTTGAAAGCATTTCCCTAATGCTTTGGTTTCCTCTCCACTTCATGTTCCCCTGCTTTGTTTTGTTTAATTTTATATCTCAGGATGATTCAGAAACTCACAGGGACCCAAGCAGATTGCAGCCAATGATATTTATTCACTGCAGCAGTCCTGGAAGCAGCACAAAGCATCAAGCTGTTTGTTGTACTGTTTCAGATCTTGCCATCTCTTCCTGCCTGTTCCTCTTTTCCACCAGATATTCCCATCTGTGGCAGAGCCAGAGGTGGTAGAATGAAGGGTAAGATCAGTCCTGATCCCATGAAATCAGTCCTCTACATTGCTTTAAACTATTCTAGCAAATTCTGAGGTGAAAACGACTGGTCATCTGTGGGAAAAGGTGGTAAAAACGATCAGAATTGTTAATGTCTGAAATTTTCATAATTCAGATCCACAAGCCTAATGTTTGTCAGCATGAGGATGCCACTATGATATTGCTGAAGGTGCAAAATAGAATCAACAGAGTGAAAGCAGTATAAACTTTCAAATGGACACTCTTATTTCGATGCAGGTTGATGCAGGTAATCTTTTGTGGAGTAAGCACGTGGAAGCAGGTTAAAGGCAAACCAAAATATATCAGCCTGTCAATGATAGAAACGCATCTTCCAGCAATTTGTATTGACAAGACTATACCAGATCAATTAGGTCAATAGTCAACAGCATTGTACACCTTTTCACCTTTGCATTGATCTTCTCAGTAATGCTGTTTTCTCCTTTAAAGAAAAATGAAGATGATTAGAGGGCTAGAACACCTCCTATATGAGGGCAGGCTGAGAGTTGATCTTGTTCAGCCTAGAGAACTGGGGAGACCTTAGAGCAACTTTCCAGTATTTAAAATAGCTACAGGAAAGTTGGGTTCTTGATCTGGGAACTGGATGATCTCTAACAAAAAAACATTCTATAATTCTATGGAAAATAAACGGTGGGGAAAGGAGTCACATCTTGTATGACTCCAGACAGCAGCTGGAACATAGGCAAGTTTCTACTTGCAAAAACCTTTCTCCAAAAGACTTTAAAGCTGGGCTTCTATGTCCACAACTTGGTTATTTTTGTTCCTACTTAAATCTATCATTTGTTCAGGTGAAAACGTTACCTCTCTCTACAAAACTTGTGTTACTTATATGCTCAGAACATCAAGGCTACAGCAATGCTCCTTTTAAAAAGTCAAATGAATAATACATTAAGGAGGATTCCTTTGTAAACATGTCTTTCATGTCTTGTGTTTGCTTACCTATAAGAAAACATAAAAGACAGAGCTTTGCTTTACAGCTCAAGAGAAAGGTATATAGAAGGATTCCAAAGATGACAAAAAGCATGGAATAGCAGCCCAAGGAGGTACAATTAAACAATCTTTGACTCCTTTCCAGGCTGAAGGAGTATAAGTAGAGTCTATCACACTTCCATCCCTCACTTAAATGGTTTTCAGTTTTTTAGCATAAAACCAACAGACTGCAAAGAGCATTTCCATAGTTGCTCTCCTGGCTCTGCAGATGCTGTAAAATCAAAGAGGGATAGGGAACAAGCTCAAGGGCTTCACATCCACCAATATATCCCCATGCCACATTCAAATGTGTAAAATATTTTATGTTGCCTTCCTGCTATGAAGCACAACTCTGCTGCATTATTGTTGCAACCTTGATCTGAAAACAAGATAACAGCAGGGTGAAGATAATAAAGACAATGAAGATAACAAGAGTGTCTCAGGACCACGGGAACAAAAGACATGAGATGGATCAAGTGCAATGCAGTGTGAACTTAGCCAGGAACAGGTCCCAGGGCAAGCAATTGGTGCCTGTTCTGATTTATCAGTCTATGTATAACCACTTGTGCAGGAGCAGGGATTAGAAGACATGTTTAGGTGTTTTACCACACAGCAAAAACTCGGTAAGCCCAAAGACCAGATAGCACCAGATTCTGATCCAGAAACCACCTTCATGGAGGCCCAAGTAGTGGCATTCTACAGCAGAAAAAACACCTTCTATTCCTTGCCCCATCTGTGGTCTGAAGACTCTCTTTAGATGCTGATCACAGAATCACAGAATAACCAGGTTGGAAGAGAACCACTGGATCGTCGAGTCCAACCATTCCCACCAATCCCTAAATCATGCTCCTAAGCACCTCATCTACCCTAACCTTAAACACCTCCAGGGACGGTGACTCAACCACCTCCCTGGGCAGACCGTTCCAATGCCTAACCACCCTCTCCGTGAAGAATTTTTTCCTAATCTCAAGCCTAAATCTCCCCTGGTGGAGCTTGAGGCTATTCCCTCTTGTCCTGTCCCCTGTCACTTGGGAGAAGAGGCCAGCTCCCTCCTCTCCACAACCTCCCTTCAGGTAGTTGTAGAGAGTAATAAGGTCTCCCCTCAGCCTCCTCTTCTCCAGGCTGAACACCCCCAGCTCTCTCAGTCGCTCCTCATAAGATTTGTTCTCCAGCCCCTTCAACAGCTTTGTTGCTCTTCTCTGGACTCGCTCCAGAGCCTCAACATCCTTCTTGTGGTGAGGGGCCCAGAACTGAACACAGTACTCGAGGTGCGGATGTTGACTCACAGTTCCTTCTTCCAATTCACTTTTATTTTTCAAGTATTATCCTCCTGTGTTTCTAGCGAGCTCTGGCTGTGCTAAAACATTTTAGCCATACAAACACTTTAGTTTCTCAGGGCAGGCCAATGAACCTGTGCAGCTGATTTTTCTTTCAGCCCCAAACACGTGCCCAGTGCAATAAGGGAACCTGTAATCCTGCAGCAATGGAAAAAATTCATTATAACAATTAAATCAGTGCTTCTTTTCTCAGTCTGATCTTATTTTGCCTGGTTGTTGGACTACAAGGAATCCTCTGGGGTTTATTGCGGTGTTGCACATTACTGAGTGAGGCATCTTTGTTGTCCCCCAGCCTTACAGGGAAATATTTCCTCTGGAGCATGTGTTCAGTGACATGTTTTAGCCTTATTTCACATAGCAGTAAGGCTTGTGGAGCCACGTCCCATATCTTTTCCTTGCTCCATACCTTTAGGACAGCTGAGAGAAGATCAGACCGAGAGCTCTGAGTATTTCGCGTTTCATAGAAAGATGCAGACAGTGTAAGATGGAGACCCATCCCCAGCTGCAAAGGCTGCAGTTGTAAATACAATCCTTATTAGACCTTGGAGAATCCTCTGTGCTGCTGCTTATGCCCTGCAAGTGAATGAAAGAAACCAGTCCTCTGAAGCAAACCCTCGGTTAATTCATGGAATGACATTTTTCTTGCTTAAACTCTCAACTTGGAAACACACTCCAGCACTGCATTCTCCTTCTGTGGTAAAAGGGAAATCTGAAGTAGGAAACTTACATTGTGCTGTTAAAAGGAATAAAACCTCAGTTTTCTTGAGCTACGTGCTTTATCCCTCATATTGCACCACCACGCAACAGTTTAAGCCATGCAATTGCCAGCTCTGTTTCTATGGTACATTGGATACAGGGGCTGGTTACACAGAAGGTCCCCAAAAAATCCCTTTCAGCAGCCCTCGTGTAGTGTGCCAGCATCTGCACAGCCCACAGTTTCACCAGGCTAAAACAATTCCTCCACCAACATCAAATATTCATCTCCTTCAAGAGGAGGGAGGCCAGTCAATGTTTTGGGGTGAGGAGGAAACTGGATTACTTGACTAGAATGTGGGAGGTGGCTAATTATAAAAGATCACGGTAAAAATCATCAGTGAAAACACAAAAAGAAGACAGGATGTTATCTCCACCAGACATGATTAAGACAATTATTTGGATGTCAGTGAACTGGTCAATGAATTTTTTTCCTTCCAGAAGAATTATGCAGCAGGATTTCAGTTTATGTCTCTGAAAACAGTCTTATTTCTAATGGCAGGTTAAAGATTGGAAAATGGGAGGGACATACGAATCTAAGTCACATTATGCATTTATTGTGACCATGAGGCAGCCTTTGAGTGAGGGATTTTGTACTATACCTTTTCATAGACTGTCAACACTGAAAACTAATGATGACAGGATGCTGCAGGGTGAAGTCCAAAAGTGTAAGGAAACACTTGGAGGTGAACATTTCAATGAAGAAAATAGATCATGTTTTAATTACCATTTATTTTTTCTATATTTCAGTGGAGAGCCCCTAAATCAGTCATTAACCAATTGAATTCCCATGAGAAACAGTCAGGGCTTGTTTCAATTTTACCTTAGTGTTTGATAGGAATGGTTGGCCTCGATGATCTGGTGGGTCTTTTCCAACCTGGTGTTTCTATGATTCTACGATAAACATAGATGCCTGGGACCACCTGAGATTCCCAGAGTGTCTAAAACATTCATATAAAGATGGATACAGAGGACCTGTGCCTTTCTGGATGTCTAGCTAGAAGCTGAATGTGGCAGCCTGATACTCAGACACATCTGAAATGGCACTAGACACCTACCACAGAGCAACTGTCTGGCACCCCAAAGCCCAGGCACCCTGCTATAAAACCAGCTCCATTTTCTGCTGAGAATATGACATTTACATGCAATCCAGCAATTCATGAGCCTGTAAATGCCAAGAAAAGTTAAAGAGCAGTCTGGCACTTCACAGTCAACCAGCTAGTCCCCAAACTAAAGTATTTTACTACCTTTTATTTTAAGGGTTTTTTTAGCAAATATAGCATGTCTGAATACAAATTATGACAAAGATCAAGATGTTCAGAACTGAAAATACCTCACAACAACTGTCTGCTTTAACCTTTGCATATTTTACATATTTTTTCCTTATAATCATATTCCACCCACTGAAGGATTTCAGAAGCACTGGAAAGCAATGCTTCCTTAGAGGGTATTTGTTAGAACATAATATCTGCTATAAAATATAGCCGGGAATTATTAGAAAGTATCCTGAAATAAATTTTCTTTATTAGACCAATGCTAATTCAGAGGCTCAGATTATTTTGAAGCACAAAAGTATATGCAAATAGCATCTGTCTTGTAACTGGAAAACATCCCCCAAGCCTAAAAGTTCAAGTCTGGATCTAGATCTTACAAATCATGAATCATCAAGAGCTTCAGGATTGGGATCTTGCTGAATAAAATATCAGAAGTGAATTAGAAATAAGACTAACAGCAGCACAGCAAGGTCTCAGCATACGAAGTGTCCAATAAGCCCAGCAAGTGAGTCAGGTGTGGAGGTGGAGACATCAGATCAATTCAGGGATCAGGAGATCATACATCAAGTCTCCAACAGCTACAAGAATCAAACGCAGATATACCAGAAACATCCACTGGTCATTCAACCATAGAACTGACATTTCTGTCCCAGCTGTTCGGTACATCAGCCAACATGGACAGAGCAAAATAGAGTAAGGACAACAAGAGGTGGACAGCCGCATCTTCACAGGAATAGGCTTAACTGGAAAGTTCTCAGGACTTTCAGTCCCTCCCATTATCATGATGGCAGAGCAGATGTTCTTATATCACATTGATTTGCATACCATAGATATATACTAGCCTGCGTGTGTTCATGACAGTTATTTATACCCGAAGGAAACAGCACTTTGGAGTGTAGAATGACAGTGCACACAGCAAAACATTAAAAATGTATTAATAAACCTGCTGCTTGTGGGGTCAGCTCAGTATCCATGATGTCCAGGCTGGAGCCTACTTGTCAAAAAAGGTGTGAACAGAAGAAGGTGTCAAGAAAGACCTCAGAGGCTCAAAAAACATCATCTGCAAGGAAAAGTAGACTGAATTGGAGCAATGTACCATTAACACAGCCAAATCCAGTGCAGACAGGTGTGCACCCCGTGTCTGAGAGTTTACCAACGACAAATGAACTAAGGAAAATATTAATAGGCCAGACACATAGTAATACTGCCTGCGATATTCCTAGCCTCCAGCAACTTGTATTTCTGGGGCTTCCTAAGTCAGAAAGGGTCTACTGGAATTTAATAACCCTCAACATATTTTTATCTGTGTTTTTATCTACGTGCTTTTTGAATGTGCCTAAGTTTTCAGTGCTCACAACATCCTCCAGTGAGAGGTTTCAAACTTCATTACAAGTCTTGCACGATGCCTGAAGAACTACATCTGCACACTTCCTTGAACCTATTTCTTTTGTATAATTGGATGATAATTTGATGTTCTTGTACTATAAAAGACTGCAGGCAATCATCACTTACATATTGTCTCAGTGACACTCACGATTTTGTAAGTTAGTGTCATATTACAGAAGCCAGAGGTTTCAGCTGCATTGTGATGGGTTTGAGTTGCTTGTTAAGAAAAATCACCTTTCTAGCGGTAAAAAGAATGAGACGCTGAAATAGATTGTACAGTAAGGACTGAGCCTGATGGCATGTGTTGAGAAGGCAGACAATGGTTTTCATGATGCAGTTTAACACACACTGAAGTATTCATCCACATTCAGTCAATTAAATTGCACTTCAAACTCCACTGGCTACTGATGAGATCTCCAATGACAACCAAGGAACCTCAGCAGCCTCCTCACAGGCAGATAACTAAAGTTAGAGGGGAAAAATCTCACCCATTTGAGTCAATCCTGGTAAAGCAGGACTGCCCAATTTCCATCTTTAGAAAATCTGTATCAATCATTAAAAGCTACTCACATTCATGACAATAATTGGAGTTAATGCCTTCAAATACTTGTTTTTCCTATGTGTTCTTTGATGTCAAGCACACATAACACCAGTTCAACTCCCATATATTCTGACTTTGCAAACTGTGTAACAAAGCTGCAAATGGTGGCTCTGCTTTGCCAGGTCATGGAGCAGAAATGAAGTCGAGTCACTGAACTGTGGTAGGGCTAGCGGCTGAGAGAGCTGGGATTGTTCAGCCTGGAGAAGAGGAGGCTGAGGGGAGACCTTATTACTCTCTACAACTACCTGAAGGGAGGTTGTGGAGAGGAGGGAGCTGGCCTCTTCTCCCAAGTGACAGGGGACAGGACGAGAGGGAATGGCCTCAAGCTCCGCCAGGGGAGATTTAGGCTTGAGATTAGGAAGAAATTCTTCACAGAGAGGGTGGTTAGGCATTGGAACGGTCTGCCCAGGGAGGTGGTTGAGTCACCGTCCCTGGAGGTGTTTAAGGTTAGGGTAGATGAGGTGCTTAGGAGCATGATTTAGGGATTGGTGGGAATGGTTGGACTCGACGATCCAGTGGGTCTCTTCCAACCTGGTCATTCTGTGATTCTGTGATTCTGTGAAAGGAGAGTATCACCTGAGTTCCCTTGTGTGCAGCAGAGCCCTCTGTTATTTTCCCAACTGACAGTCTAATGTTGTGGCTTTGCCCACCAGGATTCTTCCTCCAGTCCCAAACCTACAGGAACTTGAGGGATCCACAGCTGGCCTCCTCCTCTTCCAGCTGTCTTCAGTACCTTTTTTATTTGAATTTTGCTCTTCAGACCTTAAGCCCCAAGCCAGAAGCCCTCAAATCCATGAAGGGATAGCTGCTGACTTCATGAAAGCTTGGCTTGCCCAAAAATATTTCCATGTTGGAAATGACTAAAAGAGGACCTTGGCTTTGACAAGCATCATCAGCTCAGCCAAGACATAACAACCCTCAGCACCAGGAACCTACCTGGATTCCACAGCCCAGATCCACATGAGTATTCAGGCTCCTAAATCACAGCTGCATCAAAAGCAGTAGAAAGAGGAAGCCTGAACAGTTCCATGTAAAAAGTCACTCATGGAGCTGCCTCCTCAATCAGTACGGCCACTCTGGCTAATTCCACATCAGATGGCTAATTCACCATGCTTTCATTCCTTCCAGGTACCTTTCATTCCTTCCAGGTACCTTTCATTATCTCTGCATCTAATTAGCTAGATCTAAATGAATGCTAAAATATATTTTTTTGTGAATAATGACCCCTCTTAAACCCATGTACCATAATAATGGCGATTAATTTGAACAGGTCATTTAAAAGCTACAGCTCAGCACAAGCCCAGCTGACATGCAAAAGCCTTTTACAAGCCGGTACTCTCTGCATTATCATTAATTATCTCCTGATTAAACAACAACATTTCCTTGCAATGCTCCAGTTAGACATTATTACTAAACATTTTGCCATCACTTACTTGGTTGATGTGGCTAATTAAACAACTTGCAGAATGGAGTCAAGATTGTGGCATGACACTCGAAATGAAGTGTGCAAATAATAAATTGTTTGAACTCACAACCTGTTTAACCTATATTGACAGAAAGGAATACTTTCAAAGTCAATAGCTTTGTTTTGTTATTTTTTTCCCATCCTAGGGGAAAATAACAAAAAAAAAATGCCCATGCACTCCAATAACAAATTGCCAGTGGAAATGTTGGCTTTCCCATGCTCAAAGAACAGATTACTCATGTACTCAAAGTTTTAACGTGTGAGAGTTTGACAACAAAGGCTTGATCAAAAGTCTCTCAATAAATTTTCCATCAGTGATAAAATCTGAATCCTTCAGCTTCACCTTTGCATCTACTGGGAGGACTTCATTCCATATTGAGAGCCCATACCTATAGCTGGGAACTCTTGCTTGAACTGCTTATATGCCACTATACCCTCTAGAAAGAGTTTTGGGATGATTTCTCCCCATTAGCAGGCTAACCTCCTGCTGAGAGTAAACCAACCTCAGGTTACTAATGCTGTGATTGCATTAATATTGCTGGATCCAGTTAGCTTCCAGGTTTTGCAGGTTCAGCCTCAGCAGCAGCCAACTTCCCAGTTTGCGGTGCAGCTGATGCTGTCGAGCTGTTCTTCAGATAACATCCACCTTTCAGGATCTTTATTATGAGTTATACTCTTCAGATCAACAGCTATTGAAAGATGAGACATTCTATTTAACCTAAAGAGAGAAGGCATTGGCTTGCAAACCCGTACTATATGTTCATAGCACACCTGTGTGTCCCCACTGACCCCAACTGATCAGCTGGAGCTGGACATCTGAGTCAGAAATTTCTCATAATAGCACCAGGCACGATGGATTCCTAATCCACAATGTGGAGCACATGAAATGCTAATAAACTTTAATGGAAAAGCTTCACTCTGGACAAAGTCTAGATGGAGCACCTCACATATGTGGACAGGCTGCGAGAAGCGAGCGTGGAGAAGAGAAGGCTCTGAGGAGACCTTATAATGACCTTCCAGTACCTGAAAGGGGCTACAAGAATGCTGGGAAGGGACTGTTCACAGAGGCTTGTGGTAATAGCATGAGGGGCAATGGGTATAAACTGGAGAGGAGTAGATTTAGGTTAGACATGAGGGTGGTGAGGCACTGGAACAGGTTTCTCGGAGGAGTCCTGGACACCCCATCCCTGGAGGTGTTCAAGGCCAGGCTAGATGGGGCTTTAGGCAGCCTGATCTAGTAGGATAACCCTGCCCATGGCAGGGGGGTTGGAACTAGATGATCTTTAGGTTCCTTCCAACCCAAACTATTCTATGATTCTATGACTGCTATTTTCTGTTTAAAGCAGCTGAGAGTGTGAAAAAAAAAACTATCTTAGGATGTCTGAGATTCCTCCTTGGAGCTTTACTGTTCATATGTCCCAGTGACTCTGATGACTATGTTGACATTTAAATCCATGACAGCAAAAGGAAAACCCAAATCACTGTTCTTCTGCCCTAAGAAGCATTAAACCAACAACCTGCCAGTGGAAAAATATTCTAAAAAACATGATTAGGCAGTAGAGCCAAAAACCAGCATGCTAGGTATTTTCATCTCCTAAGCCATGCCTGATGATGTGTGGAGTGTTCAGGTTTGTATTCAGATAAGGCGATCACAGTGAAACTGAAACTCTCTGCATGATAACTAGTTCTTACTAATGTTAAGGATGCCTGAATTATTATAAACTCTGAGACATCTACTAGAAGCAAGCGTGCCCAATATTATGTTGTCCCGTGGCACTCAAAAATACTTACAAAATGGTTGGTTTATACATTCTCCACCAGGAGGCAATCACTAAATCACTCTTCATTTGCAGGTGAAGATATTAGTTTTTTACTTCATCTGCCCTGCTAGATTCAGCAGTGGCTGTTCTGTTCTTCTCTTTGTGCCAAATTAAGCACAGAAGGATTCAAAGTGAAAGTCACCCACATACATACACATCAATATGATCCCTTCATTTTTTCTGTGGTCTACAGTTTGATCACCAAAGCCCCTTTAAAGACTGCTAAATACCTGACTGTATCTCTGGTTGTCTGGAAGGAGATATCCTATCTCCATTCCACTATGGGCTTCAGTGTGCTCACTGATCTAGGATGTCACCACCTGACCCCAGACTAACACGGTCATATGTCACATGAATTAGAATAAAATATACTCATTTACGAAGGAGCACTTCCTACCTTCCTTTCAGCCTCACATATATCGTCATCCTCTGCTTATTATAGTGCCTGGTGCCCGGTCACAAGAGATCGCTTCTCCTTTTTCCCTTTATACTGCAGAATATTGCAAAACCAGAGAAAACCAGCCCATGCCCACATTGGTCACAGGGAGGGAAAGCACATTATTTAAGCAGGGTCTACAAATGCTAATGGGCTCATAAGGACACCTTGATGAAGAACAGGCAAATGGACACATGCAATAATAGAAGCAATAGCTCAGAGTTTAGGTCGCAGAAGGAAGGCCAGATGCAGCACATAGTGAGTGGTTTGGCAGTGTAAGATAGACAGTGGTACAACTCTTCCCACATGTAGGTGACAGCCCTCTGCTTGAACAGCTGGAGAACTAGTGCCACTTCTGCAGCAGAGAACCTGGAGAACATGATGTGAAGTTTGGGGACACTTCAGCAGGTTAGGTGAGAGCAGCAACCTTCTCCACAGCCTCAAATTCCTCAGCAGGAACAGCAAAAGCAAAACTACATCAACTCTGTTTAAGTGGTAAACAAACGGCTGTGCAACATAGAATCATAGAATCACCAGGTTGGAAAAGATCTCTTGGATCATTGAGTCCTACCATTCCTGTCTCCCACTAAACCATGTCCCTAAGCACCTCGTCTACCAATCTTTTAAGTACTTCCAGGGAAGGTGACTCAACCACCTCCCTACGCACTGTGCCAGTGTCCAATGACCCTTTCTATGAATTTTTCTTTCCTAATGTCCAGCCTGAATCTCCCCTGGAGGAGCTTGAGGCCATTCCCTCTTGTCCTGTCCCTGTCACTAGGGAGAAGAGGTCAGCACTCTCCTCTCCACCACCTCCTTTTAGGTAGTTATAGAGAACAATGAGGTCTCCCCTCAGCCTCCTCTTCTCCAGGCTAAACACCCCCAGCTCTCTCAGCCGTTCCTCATAAGGCCTGTTCTCCAGCCCCTTCCCCAGCTTCGTTGATCTTCTCTGGACTCGCTCCAGAGCCTCAACATCCTTCTGGTGGTGAGGGGCCCAGAACTGAACACAGGATTTGAGGTGCGGTCTCACCAGTGCCGAGTACAGAGGGAGAAGAACCTCCCTGGACCTGCTGGTCACGTCATTTCTGATCCAAGCCAGGATGCCATTGGCCTTCCTGGCCACCTGGGCCACTGCTGGCTCATGTTCAGTCGCTGTCAACCAACACCCCCAGGTCCTTCTCCTGGCAGCTTTCTAGCCACTCTTCTTCTAGCTGGTAGCTGCATAGGGTTGTTGTGCCCTAACATCAGCCTGGGATGGTGCTGTTGTTCCAAATCTTGCACCCCTCCTGCTCCTCATATTCCAGATTTTGTCCCCAAATACATATGTGCACCTTCTGAAAACTCTCCTATATAATCTCTAGTTGCACATACAGTCATAGAACCATGGGCTCATAGAATCATTTGGATTGGAATGGACTTTACAGATCGTCTAGCTCAAACCTCCCTGAAACGGGCAGAGACACCTTCCACTGGATCAGGTCACTCAGACCCTCATCCAGCCTGGCCTTGAACACCTGCAGGGATGGGACATCCAGGACTTCTCTGGGAAACCTGTTCTGGTACCTTACCGACCTCATAGGAAAAAAAATCTGCGTAATATCCATATCTTCTCTCTTTCTGCTTAAATCATCCCCCCTTATCCCATCCCTGCACTCCCTGATAAAGAGCCCCTCCCCAGCTTTCCTGTAGCCCCTTTTAAGTACTGGAAGGCTGCTGTAAGGTCTCCCTGGAGCCTTCTCTTCTCTAGGCTGAACAACCTGAACAATCCCAGCCTGTCCTCTTATGGGAGGTGTTCCAGCCCTCTGACCATCTTTGTGGCCTCCTCTGGACTCGCTTTGACAGGTCCACATCCCTCCTGTGCTGAAGGGCACATCTATGCCCATCTGCATTTTTTCTCGTTTCCCTTGTGTCCATATGTCTTTTCAGCTGCAAGACTGATGGTGGCTCAGGTGCAGTGCTGAGGCACTGGAGCCTGGATTAAAGGTTCAAGCATGGAAGAATTAGTCTGCCCATTTCCACACTTTTTCGTGTGTGAAAGGGAAAAATGGCTGTACAGGTATAATGGCCTGAAACAACTTCCCTGGCTCAGTCATGTCATTGGCATTGCAAATGATGTCCTCTCCCTTCCAATATCTGCAGAAGTGCAATAAGAATAATTGCAAAACTGATAGTGACACTGGTGGAGAATCCAAATATACACATATAAATACTCACATAGGCAGAAGGGACACAAGACTGTTCTGTTACTGTAGCTGCTCTTTGTCATCTGGGCATCTCTTTTTATATCTCTAAGCTGCTGCCTCCTCCTGTTTGCCCTGCTGATGTGGATGACAAGGCCTTCTCCTTGGATTTAGATGCGGACACCTGTGATAAAATCCTAGGATGTCTGAATTTTATATATATGTAGGCTTTTTTGATGATGCCCTTGCTACAGCCCTGCATCTAAACATTTCTGCAGATTACTGATGGATAAATATGAAGCTGGGTGTGTATGCATGAATAACTTTACTTTTGTTCCTTGTGCGCCTTTAGATTATTGCAAAAATGTTTTCTCTATGTAAAGTTTTCTAGCTTTTAAGAAGTGTGTTTTTATCTCTTAAACTAAACTCTTAGCCCACATCTTAAGTTATTCTCTTAGTAAACCCCAAGCACAAACCAATCCATGTAACTTCTGGCTCCATCCATTCCACTACCTTGCTTTCTCCCTCAAGAACATTCCTTCTGTTCTCAAAGACTCAAAAGAAACAAGCCCTTTCACCTACACTGAACTAAAATCATGCAAGTATTTCTATCGATCCAGATTTTCTAAGATGATTGGAAGTGCGCTTATTGTGGTTTAAATGAGCACAACTCTGTTCAAGCCAATGTTTTCTAATTTACAAGGAGCTGCTGTCAGTTTGACTTTACCATCTTAGAATCATAGAATGATTTGGGTTGGAAGGGAACTTAAAGATCAATCAGTTCCAACCCCCCTGCCATGCACAGGGACACCTCCCCCTGGATCAGGTTGCTCAGAGCCTCATCCAACTCAAACTTGTACACTTCCAGGGATGGGGCAGCCACAACTTCTCTGGGCAACCTGTGCCAGTGCCTCACCACCCTCACAGGAAAAAAAATTCTTCTTAATATCTAACCTGAATCTCCCCTCTTTCAGCTTAAAATCATTACCCCTCATTCTATGCACTCCCTGATTTAAGTCCCTATCTATCTCAGTAAATTGGATTAGAATTAGACTGGCAGTTCTTCATGAAAGTGAAATTCTATTTGAATTTCAGAAGCCGTAGTTATAATTTCCAAAGGGAATATATGCTGCCTCATCATCACAGTTATTATTTAGTGTTCCTGTTTCACTAGCCTCTTGATATTAACCATAGTGTAAAGCTATCATGCTAGAACTTGTCCAGACCTGTAGAAGTGACAATTTCTGTTCCAAAGACCTTGAAGATTCAAATCAAAAAGATCTGGGGGAAGAGGAGGATGCTACTAGAATGAAATTACAAAACCAGCTGCACACTCTTCACTGCTAAGTGCACTGACATTATAAAATGGGGAATTGCAACACGAAGCTGATTCCCCATTACTGAACAGGCAATGGCCTAAGAAATAACATGAAATGAGAGTTTGTGCAGTGACATTTTAAAACATGCACTGACTTTTAGGGAAAGCCCACAATGAATATTAAACAACACCATGCATTTCCTGGAGTTGGTGGGCAGGACTTAACTTTCCTTTCTTGGTTACGTGTGGTGAAATTTTAAAACAGTTTTTGTCACTGCATGATTCCTTTGGTTCTTCAGTCTTATTCATTCTGAGACTTCCAGAGATTTAAATTTCTTATGTGGCTAATAAATGGAACCCTGGATTCCCTCACCTGGAAAAATACCTTTGACTAATGCTACCGTGCATGGAAGAGTGCTCAGCAATTATAAGAGCATTTGAGTATAAACCAGAGGCACAGACGAAAAGAATTGATGGTTTCAATTGTTACTTTTGAGGCATTTAGTGTTATAGCACCTTGATGCCTTACACAACACCTGGCTTAAGACAAATCTGCAAGGCTGTACTGAAAGATAAAACACAAAGCCTACTTATTAACCAAGTCTCACTTAAGCCTTCAATATAGATTTCAAGTACAGTCAGAGTGCTGCACTTGCTTCCTGCATGGGGGACCTTCTATGATACTGTCATTTAATTTCAAGGTATGTTTGAACTTCTTCTTATACATCTCAAAGGAAATCACAGGCCCAGATAAATTACTTTGGATCAGAGAGCAGAAAAGTGATGGTAGTTTTGTTTTTCCTATCCATCTTCTGTTTTTCTTCTCATTAGCAGGCACTACCAAGCAGGCTTTTAGTCATCTAATTCTTTCTAGGAGTTCTCTCTAAGGACCAAATGAAGCTAGAGCTAAAAAAATGATTCATATACAGTCATGTTTACCATTGTCTGGAAAGCAAAGTGTTCAAACCAAATCCACCAGAGACAAAACAGCCTGAGCTACCACTGTGATGACCTACTTTCAAAAATAAGCAAATACTCCGGGACTGGGTGGGTGGAGTAAATGTGGAAGGCCCTTGAAGCATGGCAGGGAAATATTCCACAGGAAAGGATTATCAGAGACTTCTTACCTGCCCTTCTCCAAACAGAGATGTGAATAGATCATGAAGTAGCACCATGGTTTTCATGTGTTTACCAACACAGAACAAGAGCACTGAAGACACAGCATCCAAGACTTTATTGCACGTCAGGGGTTCATAGGACTTGCAGCCAGATACTAGATTAGTCCAAAGTTGCATTTTCACTGCTGTGATGACAAGGAACACTAAGAAGAATACAGAATACCATGATATAATGCACAGATAACAACTTCTTGATCTGATCTATCAGCGCTTCCTCCCCCACATCTGTACCATCGTAAAGTGACTCCCTGAAATATCTAGAAGAGTTTATTTCAAATGAGCTCAGGTATTGCTGCACTGTACTGCAAGGCAGGCAGCAGCGCCGGCATCCCCGAAACCAACCTAAAAGAGGCAACATCCTCTGCTGTCACACCTACCCAAAGCAAGTGTCCTCAGTGTGTGCTGCCCTGAATCATCACCACACTGCATGTGTGCTCTTCCTGTCCCTCCATCACAGCCTTCTCATTTTTTCACACTTCACGGCTTAGACAGGGTACTGAAGATCATCCAAGGCATTAATCTGTCCTAAACTTCTTTTTTTTTTTTTTCTCCTCTCATTTCCGAACTTGAGTGTGGAGTTGTTGGTGCTTCTCTCTACCTTGCCAAATCCCTTGACAGCGGTGGATGTGAGGATCACACCAAAAGAGGCATATTTCTAAGGCATTGATGGGGTGGCCTTCAGTCATTCCTAGAAAGGTAATAATGAACAGTGAGCACATAGCCAAGCCACAGCCATGAAGTGCTTGGAGAGCTCCCTTTTATTTCTTCCCTCACTGAAATACATTTCTGCTATCAATGCTGCAGACACTTGGGTACCAAAGCAGGTTATAACCCATTAACTGTGGCCAGTGACAGAAGGAGAGGACACTCAGCATCCACTGGTGAACAGATGCTACCATGAAGTTGTCATTTTGAGAGTTTTGTGGCCATAACAGAAACAACACGACAATGGTTCCCTTAACCAGAGCCTCGTATGTTTCCATCAAACAGCATTGATGGTAAATGTACTCACATCAGACATTTTTATAGCACCAAGAAGAAAGAGTTTTGACCTTTCACCTTAACCACTAAAAGAGAGTAAGCCTACAAACTCACCCCTCACCTAAGATATTCACCACAAGGAGGTCAGGTCTGAAATATTACCATCACCAGCCTCTGATCACCCCAACTTATGTTAACTCTACAGCGGAGAAGACAGATTTCTGGGAATTTTAGAAGGACTGTGCACACCGCAGTGCTTAACTGAGTAATTCATTATTAGCAAAACTTCACGGGGAAACAACAGTGTTTGCTGGTGCCCTTGTTTCTTTTGAACAGGCCAATTCAAAAGAATTAGCAGGCTAGCTCACGTGAGAAACACAGAGAGGATTCAGAGAAATAAAACAAAGACCTTCGCAGGTTGCTTTGGCTACTCAGGGACAGGTTACAGAGGAGAGAGAATTACAGAAAGGGCTAGGGGTTTGCTGGCTGTCCTAGGAGGTGGCACTGGTGCAAACCAATCACTGAAGGTGGACCAGCACTCACTCTGCAGCGCCGAGAAGGTGGTGGTGCACACAGTGGAGTAGCAGGATGGCACCTGAGCAAGGGGCTACTCAGCATCCCCACGCTGGGAGGGAGGCAGAGTGTGCTGAATCAAGGTCTAGCAGGCCTAGCCCAGCACATCTTTCAAGCTATGTCTGAGTTTCACAGCCTCATTTGCTAATCCACTTATGACTTCTCTCAAAACCTTTATTGGAAAAAGTACTGCCGAGATTGTGAAGACCTCTAAAGAACATCTGTATATGCCTGTGGTGAAAGAGTCCATGTGGTGCTTACATCTCCACCAGTGGCTGTGTGCACATCTACCAGATACCGCAGCTCCCAGAGTCTTTCCCATGCTAAATCAACTGTTCCTTTGGCTAAGCCTTCACCACTTAGACCTACTTCTGGCACTAATTCATGACATGCCTCAAGAAAGATTCTCCAATGGGATAAACCTCCATCTTCTCCCCTGCCAGGTCTGACCTGTCAATTTTCACCACGTGCCTCCCAGACAGGTCCAAGTGCAAAAGACACCATGAGACATGATGTCTGGGGACGAATAGTGCAGGGACATGTGACTTGTTGCCCAAGAGCTAGACATTGCCCTTCTATGACTCAAGGTTTCAGTCCCCTGTCTATAAAAGATGGAAAGCTGATCATTTTTAGGATATTTTGGAACAGGTGCCCAGGGAAGTGGTGGAGTCTCCATCCCTGGAGGTGTTCAAGAAGTGTATAGACATTGCACTTTAGGATTTAGCTTAGTAGGCATGGTGGTGTTGGGCTGACAGTTGGACTGTATGATCTTAGAGGTCTTTTTCAACCTAAATAATTCTACGATTCTATAAATACATTAAAAACTACATACAAATATACTGGCTGTGAGAAATCTTAGTCCTGCATTAGACAACCTGACCTGTTAGGCTTTCCTACTCCAGACTGCCCTACATAAAGGAGGCTGTTTGCTCTTAGGAGTAGGTTGCTTTTAGGATTTCATGCAGCACACAGCACAAGGGGTTTCTGTACTGGATAATCAGCACTTGTGAAATGCCAATGATGAACTACTTTGAGTTACTGCAGTGTATAACCCAGAATCAGTTATCAGGCAAAATTTCTCAACTCCTCACCACTACATGAGACAGCATTCATTTAAGATCCAAATCTGTGTTAACAGCACGGTTTCTCATCACTTTTTCTGCTATACTGTTTTATTTGAAAAATAGGACTGGAATTGCCTGTCTGCTGAAACTGGACAGATAATAACAACCCCCACCATTTCTGGATTCCTGGGAGGAGGGTTCAAACCTCAAGTACAAGATCACTAGATCAAATGCAAGTGCCCCTATCAGCTATGCTGCTAGAGCCCATTAGATTGAAGGTGGTGACCAGGTCTCTGAGGAGAACATCAGTTCCACCTCAACAAGCATTGTAAGAACCATGAGGCTTATTTGAGACTTCAGTTATGCTGCAGCTTAAATCTTGGTACAGACATCAGCTAAGGGGGAGACACTATGGGGTGAGCTGTCAGAAGCAAGGCTCAAAACCCAGACACCAGGTCTAAAACAAAAAAAACCTCTCACGTTCAAAACAAAAAGCCCTAAACTGTTAGCACAGCAGCAGCAGCAGCAGATGGATCAACTTCCCAGACTTAAAGTACCCTCTAGAGAGGTGCAAATTTCTGTGCTCAACACCAATGCAAGTTACAAAGACCAGTGTGAACGTACCTGAAATCCTGCTGGTCTCTTAATTTCTGTGACCCGTCTGAGCAATGATTTCAGCTAATCCCAAGTGAGTTTAATCTGAATTTGTTTTTAACTGGAAAGACGGTAAATACAGAGGATATATAAATACATTACAAAGAATACCTTGTCATTGGGTTGCCCAAGGAGGATGAGGATTCTCCATCCCTGGAAATATTCAAAAGCTGTCTGGACATGGTCTTATGCAACCAGCTTTATGTGACCCTGCTTGACCAAGGAGATTGGACAACATGTGATTGGGTGATTCTTTCCCTCCACTCTGCTCTTGTGAGACCTCACCTGGAGTCCTGCCTTCAGCTCTGGAGTTCTCAGCACAGGAACTACAGGGATCTGTTAAAGGGGGTCCAGAGGATGGCCACAGAGATGATCGGAGGGCTGGAGCATGCCCCATCTGAGGACAGGCTGAGAGAGTTGGGGTTGTTCAGCCTGGAGAAGACAAGGTAATGAGAAGACCTTATAGCAGTCTTCCAGTACTTAAAGGGAGCCTACAGAAAAGCTTGGGAGGGGCTGTATCAGGGAGTGCAGGATAGAATGGAGGATAAAGATTTTAAACTGAAGGAGGGGAGATTTAATTTTTCATGTGAGGGGGGGAAGGCACTGGAAGAGACTGCCCAGCAAATTCATGAATGCTTCATCCCTGGAGGTGTTCAAGTCCAGGTTGGATAAGGCTTTGAGCAAGCAGGTCTAAGGGAAGGTGTCCCTGCCCATGGCAGGGGTGTTGGAACTGTATGATCTTTAAGGTTCCTTCCAACCCAAACCATTCTAGATTTTATGAATACAATGACCAGAAGTCACTTCCAACCTCAGCCATTCTGTGATTTCAAATATTACTACTGCTGCTTTTCCTTCAGTTTTTTTTCCCCATGCAATCAATTAATGTTATCAAAGGACCGAGCAATGGCAGAATGTGCGTGCCAGCAGTCCTGCAACTCCCAGACTGGGCAGTTTTTCTCCAGGAGTGGTTAATAGCTTATGGCCAGGAATAGCAAAAGGCCAAATATGGAGTTGGCTTTCAAAGATCAGTGTTGCAGGGATACTTACAAGTGGTGGTGTCTTTGTGCAGAAGCCAATGAAGGGATATTGTTTTCACACAAGCAATGGGGGACTATTCTCCAAGAAAGGAGAAGAATTTCAGTGACAAGTGACTGTATTTCTCCAGTAGTTTCAAAGCACCACACCTCTCATGCAGTGTCAACTACATTCTGTGCTCACACAACATGAACCTTTTCCTATGGAGCTGCCTGGGGAGGTTTTTATCCACTCCTACCCCTCCGCCACTCACCCCACCCTTTCTCCTCCACCTCTGTGCGTGCTCAGCCCTTCATGTGGTCATGCCCTGTGAAAACTATGCCTGTTACAGGCAAAAGGCAGCCTTTTTTTTTTTTTTTTTCAGTTTTGCTTTGCTTGTTTTTCTTAAATCCAGACTGTTTTGCTGCTCTGGCTGAGAGCATGGTGAGGCCATCAGTTGAGTCAGCAAAGTGAGGAAGCCTGGGGTGGGGAGGAAGGACACAGGCGAGAGAGAGACAGTGTGTGGGAACCAGCAGGAGAGGGCACGTAGCGGCTTTGCCTCCTTCAGCCTGTGCCCTAAAATGCATTTTATGCATCAGCTTAAATAGATTATTTTGAATGCCACCAGCTCACAGCTGCTGACAAACCATAGTACTGAGCCCAAATGACAGAGTGGTTGGAACTAAATGATCTTTAAGGTCCCTTCCAACTCAAACCATTCTATGATATGAATACAGACTGAGAAAAAAGCTTTGAACTATAAACCAAACATTATTAATTTGGAATACATTTTGTGTCATATGTTTGGTTGGTCCTTGGTATGAGACTAACAGCTCCTGGAGGGTACTGCAACAACAGCAGTAACACCAGCATCACAATTTCTTTATCTTTATACTTTGGAAGGGACAATATTTACCTCCAGTCAAAGATTTCCAAGGAAGTGGACTCTGTAGAAAGGTTGTCCCATAATTACTCAACCTTTTCTAGTGAAGCCTGGGAGATACGCACCGTCACACAGTATTTTGCAAGTGGATTGATTCGCCCACTTCATTTCCTGTCCTGTCATGCAGAAGCTGGGGAGCTGCCAGTCTGGAAGGGAAAGACGTCTCTGAGGAACGGGTTGCTTGGGGAGTGATGGACCCATCATATAGTAGGAGGGATGAAGTGACCTCTCTGATCCTTTCCAATGCTTCTTTAATTGTCCTTTTCTACTAGAAAAGACTGGAATGTAAACATCAGGTTAACATGCAAGGTTCAGTTTGAGCAAAAATGCAGATCTTTTGGGAGGAAAAGAAAAAGAAAAGGCCCAATTTTAGCATTATTTTACCACTGAAAATTACCTAACCTGCTATATTTTCTTCTTTTTTTTCAAGTTCATGGACTCATTAACTGAGTTGGAATTAATTTTTAAAAAAGCAGGAATGTTTTTCTTTCTATTGCAGCAGTTACTAAATGTTTCCCGTAGTTATTTTTCCCTGTGCATCTTTATAATTAACAATAAACTGTAAATAATCATCCCTAAAGACCAAACAACAGAGAACAAATATTTTGAAAATGCCACTCCTCAGAAAGGCCCATTGCCCAGGCAAAATGCTCCATCAGTTTTGTATTTTTTTTTTTTCTTACTGAAAATGTGGGTGGTTTTCAAATACAGGAAAGAAAACACGATGAGTTGTGGTGATATTTTCCACCAGAAAGATGCAGCATTAAGAGCTTTTGGTTTCCAAATACCTACACCCACAGGAGTGGCCTCATCTGTTGTAGATGGCAATGCCTAATTAGTTGCACATGTCAAGTTAGATGACAATAATAACATACAACAGTTGATGTGTGTTTTAGTGGAAGCTCTATGTCAGCTGGGTAATTAGTATGGCAACTGCCTCCCAGTTTACAGCACTGTCAGCTTTAAATATGCTGAGAAAAAAAGAAGGAGAAAATCTTTCCTGTGTCCCTAGTGGATAGTATCTAGTGGAAGTTGTCTCTGCTCATTGCAGGGGACTTGGACTAGACGACCTTTAAAGATCCCTTCCAACCCAAACCATTCTGTGATCATACAACAAGAAGAGGGTTTAAACCACAGTAAAGAAGATTTAGGTTACACATTAAGGGAATGCTGTCAGGCAGTGAAGGACGGTTTTGGGAAAGGCTGTAGCGAGCAGGTGTGCAGCTGTCACCACAGATCTGGAGGGACAAGATGAGAGAACGACCCTTGAGAAAGGGCTCGTGTTGTTTTTTGCGTGGAGCAGAGGATGGAAGATGTCCTGACAAGGATTTTTCATGCTCTGAGACCATTGTACATTCAAATCCTGTGTTCAGTCCTGGGCCCCTCACCACAAGAAGGATTTTGAGGCTCTGGAGCGAGTGCAGAGAAGAGCAACGAAGCTGGAGAACAGGCCTTAGGAGGAGTGGCTGAGAGAGCTGGGGGTGTTTAGCCTGAAGAAGAGGAGGCTGAGGGGAGACCTCATTGCTCTCTATAACTACCTGAAAGAGGTTGTGGAGAGGAGGGAGCTGGGCTCTTCTCCCAAGGGACAGGGGACAGGACGAGAGGGAATGGCCTCAAGCTCCACTAGGGGAGATTTAGGCTGGACATTAGGAAAAGATTCTTCACAGAAAGGGTCATTGGGCACTGGAACAGGCTGCCCAGGGAGAGGGTTGAGTCACCTTCCCTGGAGGTGTTTAAGGGATGGGTGGGTGAGGTGATGAGGGGTTTAGTGTTTGATAGGAATGGTTGGACTTAATGATCCAGTGGGTCACTTCCAACCTGGTGATTCTATGATTCTATGAAATATTTTGCTGGGAGAGAATACAAGCTGAAGCCTTTTTCTTCCCCAATGTTTGAGCTAAGTGACCCGATGTACTTGTTTGTCTGTGAAACATATAAAATAATCACAGAATAATTAGAGTTGGAAGGGACCTTAAAGATCATCTAATTCCAACCTCCCTGCCATGGGCAGGGACATCCCACTGGATCAGGCTGCCTAAAGCCCCATCCAGCCTGGCCTTGAATACCTCCAGGGATGGGGCATCCAGGACTTCTCTGGGAAACCTGTTCCAGTGCCTCACCACTCTCATGGTGAAGAAATTCTTCCTAATGTCTAGTCTAAATCTGCTCTTCCCCAGTTTATACCCCTTCCCCCTTGTTTTATCACCTCAAGCCTTTGTGAACAGCCCCTATCCAGCTTTCTTGTAGCCCCTTTCAGGTACTGGAAGTTTGTTATGAGATCTCCTCAGAGTCTTCTCCGCTGAACAAGCCCAACTCTCTCAGCCTGTCCTCAGATGGAAGGTGCTCCAGCCTTCAGATCATCTTTGTAGCCCTCCTCTGGATTCGAGCTTCATTTTTTGCATATCAGCAAAATTTTCTATAGACAAAGTGATCTCCATGTAAACAACTGTTGTCTCATGATCTGTCCTCTGTGTGGGATCTGGTATACAGGAGAAGGCAATAACGATGGGACCAGGGAATGGGGGAGAGACCAGGGGGCTGCATCACAGCTGTGGATATGCCACTAGGATGACTGAAGCTTGCACTCATCCAGTCTAAGTGAAGGTGGATACAATGATCCTCCAGCCATCACAGTCCTATTTAACTTGCAACAACAGCATCAGAAACCATTGGATCTGAAAACTTAAGTTTTGGTTGGGAATATGTGGGATTATCTGCAGCTCATCTTTATTTGGAGTGAAAGTACCTCTTCTGTGTGCTTGCAGTGCCAACACCACACCCCACCCACCCCTAATATAACGAACTGATGCAGACAGGAAGGATAGATATGTAAGTTAATGGTGTGTCAGCAATTAAAATGCAAAATCATCTGCCACATGAAATGCCTTCTTCCCTCCTGCTGGTAGCAGGAACAGAGATTATACTCAGCTCAAATTGTTCCATAAAATAGGAGAGAAATACTCTTTAAAAGGAATTAATTTCCCAAAGCCCAGTAGCTTTTCTCTTTGCCTTGCTTTGTCTTCCCTTTCTTTCTTTTAATGTGCACTTTATATTTTAGGGATCAGCAGCAAGGGCAAGACAATCACCATGGTGTTCAAAGAACCATTGCAGCCAGTTCAAAGTGAACACTACAGGTCCTAAAGTTTGTAAACATCCTCATTTGAAACACCATTTGAGATTCTTCATTAATCGTTAGGACCCACAAAAAATACCTGAAGATGTCTTCTATGGGTACATCAGGCAAATGAAGAACATTTGTAGGTCTCCTTGCTATAGCTGTAATTGTATTTGCTTGACCATTAACAGCAGCAAAGCCCACCAGTATTACAGAGCTGGTGTGCTCCTGCAGGACATGAGGATTCTGGGCTTTCCTTTCCTTCTAGTTGCTCCTCTCTCAGGTTCCCAGACCAGTTTTCCCCTCCAGATCTACCTGTTCACAACAACCAACATCACACCTAATCTTGCTGCACAGGAGGAACCACAGGAGCTGAGAAGGTTTCTCGGGGGATGTCCTGGGCAAAACCCATCTCTGACACCCTCAAGTACCAAAACTGCACCAAACACCTCGCCCTCTTTCACACCACAACCTGGTCCAAGGTTGGGACTGTCTGGAAAAGAGAAGTTTCAAACATCTACACGCAAGACTCATAGAATCATAAAGGTTGGAAAAGATCTCCAAGATCAGCAAGTCCAACCACCAGCTCAACACCACCATGCCTAGTAAACTATGCCCCAAATTACCATGACTAAATATTTTTTAACACCTCCAGTGACGGTGACTCCACCACTTCCCTCGGCAGCCTGTTCCAGTGCTTCATCACACTTTCAGTAAAGAAAATTTTCCTAATATCCGACCAAAACCTCCCCTAGAACAGCTTGAGGCCATTTCCTCTTGTCCTATGACTACTTACTTGGTAGAAGAGACCAACAGTCTTCTTCACTACAACCTCCTTTCGGGGAGTTGTAGTGAATGCAACACAATGAGACACATGAATGAGGCAAGACTTCCCTGTTGACTTCCTCTCTGCATCCCCCACCACAGCAAAGCTCTGTAGCCTCAAATAAAATCAGGTTGTCCTAATTATTTCATTTTTGGTGAGCATATTTTTTTTTTTAGACATGGTTTCCTTGTCTGCAAAAGAGGGTTCTGTGCATGCAGCCCCACAGTAGGGTCCCTTGCAGGGCTGGACTTGTAATCATAGAATGGTTTGGGTTGGAAAGGGCCTTAAAGATCATCCAGTTCCAACTCCATTAGTGGGACATCTCCACTAGGCGAGGCTGCTCAAGGCCCCATCCAACCTTGGCCTTGAATGCTTACAGGGATGGGGCAGCTACAACTTCCTGGGCAACCTGTTCTAGTGCCTCACCGCCCTCATCGTGAAGAATTTCTTCCTAATGTCTCATCTCAATCTTCCCCCTTCCAATTTAAAGCCATTCTACCTAGTTCTGTCACTCCACAGCTTTCTTCTATGCCCCCTTCAGGTACTGGAAGGTCGCTATAAGGTCTCCTGAGCCTTCTCTTCTCCAGGCTGAACAACCTCGTGGTTCTCAGCCTGTCCTCATAGCAGAGATCACACAGAATCACAGAATAACCAGGTTGGAAGAGACCCACCGGATCATCGAGTCCAACCACTCCCACCAATCCCTAAACCATGACCCTAAGTACCTCATCCACCCTCATCTTAAACACCTCCAGGGACGGTGAGTCAACCACCTCCCTGGGCAGCCTGTTCCAATGCCTAACCACCCTTTCCATGAAGAATCTTTTCCTGATGTCCAGCCTATATCTCCCCTGGAGGAGCTTGAGGCCATTCCCTCTCGTCCTGTCCCCTGTCACTTGGGAGAAGAGGCCAGCTCCCTCCTCTCCACAACCTCCCTTCAGGTAGTTGTAGAGAGCAATAAGGTCTCCCTTCAGCCTCCTCTTCTCCAGGCTAAACACCCCCAGCTCTCTCAGCCGCTCCTCATAAGGCCTGTTCTCCAGCCCCTTCACCAGCTTTGTTGCTCTTCTCTGGACTCGCTCCAGAGCCACAACATCCTTCTTGTGGTGAGGGGCCCAGAACTGAACACAGGATTCGAGGTGCGGTCTCACCAGTGCCGAGTACAGGGGGAGAATAACCTCCCTGGACCTGCTGGTCACGCCGTTCCTGATACAAGCCAAGATGCCATTGGCCTTTTTGGCCACCTGGGCCACTGCTGGCTCATGTTCAGTCGGCTGTCAACCAACACCCCCAGGTCCTTCTCCTCCTGGCAGCTTTCCAGCCAGGTTTCTCCTAGTTTGTACCTCTGCTTAGGGTTGTTGTGCCCCAAGTGCAGGACCCGGCATGTGGCCTTGTTAAACCTCATGCCGTTGGTCTCAGCCCAGCAGTCCAGCCTGTTCAGGTCCCTTTGGAGCCTCCCGACCCTCCAGCAGATCCACACTTCCACCCAGCTTGGTGTCATCTGCAAACTTGCTAAGGGAGCGCTCGATGCCTTCATCCAGGTTGTTGATAAAGACATTAAACAGGGCTGGACCCAGGACTGAGCCCTGGGGAACCCCACTTGTAACTGACCTCCAGCTGGATTTAACTCCATTTACCACCACCCTCTGGGCCCGGTCATTCAACCAGTTTTCCACCCAGGAGAGTGTGCGCCCGTCCAGGCCAGAGGCCGACAGTTTCCAAAGCAGAATGCTGTGAGAAACTGTATCAAAGGCTCCAGCCATCATCCTTGCATCCCTTTTCTGGACCCTTTCAAACAGTTCCACAACCTTCTTACGCCGGGGATTCCAGAACTGCACACAGAACTCCAGATGAGGTCTCACGAGAGAGGAACAGAAGGGGAGAATCCCCTCCCTCGCCACGATGGTCACGGTTGGTTTTCTGGTCTGCGAGCGCACATCGATTCTCATCAATGAGCATCGCCAAGCGCTCAGGATGCTCACCCCGGAGGAGAAGGGGAGGCGTCGGGGCGCGGGGAGAGGTGGTGCCGAGGAGAAGGAGGAGGAGGAGGAGGAGGAGGAGGAGGAAGGCGTGTGCTTCCCCCGCGGGTCGCGGCGGGGCAGGGGCGGCGAGCGGCGCCGCGCGGGGCAGAGCCGGGCGGTACCGGGCGGAGCCCAGCAAGGGAGCGGGGAGCGGGGAGCGGGGATCAAACCGAGCGGAGCTGGACTGCACCCAGCGGAGCTGAGAGGAGCTGAGCTGAGCCGAGAGGAGCCGAGCCGAGCTGAGCTGAGCCGAGAGGAGCCGAGCTGAGCCGAGCCGAGCCGAGCCGAGCAGAGCCGAGCTGAGCCGAGAGGAGCCGAGCCGAGCTGAGCTGAGCCGAGCCGAGCCAAGCCGAGCCGAGAGGAGGCGAGCCGAGCCGAGCCGAGCTGAGCTGAGCTGAGACGAGCCGAGAGGAGCCGAGCCGAGAGGAGCTGAGCGGAGCCGAGAGGAGCCGAGAGGAGCCGAGCCGAGCTGAGCTGAGCTGAGCCGAGAGGAGCCGAGAGGAGCCGAGCTGAGCCGAGAGGAGCCGAGCCGAGCCGAGCCGAGCTGAGCTGAGCCGAGCCGAGAGGAGCCGAGCCGAGAGGAGCTGAGCGGAGCCGAGCTGAGCTGAGCTGAGCCGAGAGGAGCTGAGCGGAGCCGAGAGGAGCTGAGCCGAGCCGAGCTGAGCGGAGCGGAGCTGAGCCGAGAGGAGCCGAGCCGAGCGGAGAGGAGCTGAGCGGAGCGGAGCGGAGAAGAGCCGAGCCGAGCAGAGCTGGGGGGAGCTGAGCTGAGCCGAGCCGAGCTGAGCCGGGAGGAGCTGAGCTGAGCCGAGCCGAGCTGAGCCGGGAGGAGCTGAGCTGAGCTGAGCCGGGAGGAGCTGAGCTGAGCTGAGCCGAGCTGAGCCGGGAGGAGCTGAGCTGAGCCGAGCCGAGCTGAGCCGGGAGGAGCTGAGCTGAGCTGAGCCGGGAGGAGCTGAGCTGAGCTGAACCGGGCTGCACCGAGCAGAGCTGAACTGAACTGAGTTCTACCAAGCCGAGCCAAACTGAGCCGAGCTGATCTAGGCTGTGCCGAGCTGAGCTGAACCGAATCGAGCTGGTCTGAGCCGAGCCGAGTGCAAATGAACGAGGCTGGGCAGAGCCAAACTGTGCTGAGCTGAACCGAACCAGGCAGTGCCAAGCCGAGACCAGCTGAACTGAGATGAACTGGGCTGAGCTGAGCTGAACCAGGCTGTGCTGAGCTGAGCCGAGTTGAGCTGAACTAGGCTGTGCCAAGCCGAGACGAGCTGAACTGAGATGAACTGGGCTGAGCTGAGCTGAGCTGAACTGAACTAGGCAGTGCCAAGCCGAGACAAGCTTAACTGAGACAAACTGGGCTGAGCTGAGCTGAACCAGGCCGAGCTGAGCCGAGCTGTACCAGGCTGTGCTGAGCTGAGGTGAGCTGAACTGAACTAGGCTGTGCCAAGCCAAGCTGAGCTGAGCCGAGCCCAATTAGGCTGATCCGAGCTGAACTGAGCCAAACCGGGCTGATCCAAGCCAAGCTGGAGTGAACTAGGCTGCACCAAACCAAGCTGAGCTGAGCTGAGCTGAACCAGGCTGTGCTGAGCTGAGCCGAGCTGAACCAGGCTGTGCTGAGCTGAGCCGAGCTGAACCAGGCTGTGCTGAGCTGAGCCGAGCTGAACTAGGCTGTGCTGAGCTGAGCCGAGCTGAACCAGGCTGTGCGGAGCTGAGCCGAGATGAACCAGGCTGTGCTGAGCTGAGCCGAGCTGAACCAGGCTGTGCGGAGCTGAGCCGAGCTGAGCTGAGCTGAGCCGAGCTGAACCAGGCTGTGCTGAACTGAGCCGAGCTGAACCAGGCTGTGCTGAACTGAGCCGAGCTGAGCCAGGCTGTGCGGAGCTGAGCCGAGCTGAGCCAGGCTGTGCGGAGCTGAGCCGAGCTGAGCCAGGCTGTGCGGAGCTGAGCCGAGCTGAGCCAGGCTGTGCGGAGCTGAGCCGAGCTGAACCAGGCTGTGCTGAACTGAGCCGAGCTGAACCAGGCTGTGCTGAACTGAGCCGAGCTGAACCAGGCTGTGCGGAGCTGAGCCGAGCTGAACCAGGCTGTGCAGAGCTGAGCCGAGCTGAACCAGGCTGTGCTGAACTGAGCCGAGCTGAACCAGGCTGTGCGGAGCTGAGCCGAGCTGAACCAGGCTGTGCTGAACTGAGCCGAGCTGAACCAGGCTGTGCGGAGCTGAGCCGAGCTGAGCTGAGCTGAGCCGAGCTGAACCAGGCTGTGCGGAGCTGAGCCGAGCTGTGCTGAACTGAGCCGAGCTGAACCAGGCTGTGCGGAGCTGAGCCGAGCTGAACCAGGCTGTGCGGAGCTGAGCCGAGCTGAACCAGGCTGTGCGGAGCTGAGCCGAGCTGAGCTGAGCCGAGCTGAACCAGGCTGTGCTGAACTGAGCCGAGCTGAACCAGGCTGTGCTGAACTGAGCCGAGCTGAACCAGGCTGTGCGGAGCTGAGCCGAGCTGAACCAGGCTGTGCGGAGCTGAGCCGAGCTGAACCAGGCTGTGCTGAACTGAGCCGAGCTGAACCAGGCTGTGCGGAGCTGAGCCGAGCTGAACCAGGCTGTGCTGAGCTGAGCCGAGCTGAACCAGGCTGTGCTGAGCTGAGCCGAGCTGAACCAGGCTGTGCTGAACTGAGCCGAGCTGAACCAGGCTGTGCGGAGCTGAGCCGAGCTGAACCAGGCTGTGCTGAACTGAGCCGAGCTGAACCAGGCTGTGCGGAGCTGAGCCGAGCTGAACCAGGCTGTGCTGAGCTGAGCCGAGCTGAACCAGGCTGTGCGGAGCTGAGCCGAGCTGAACCAGGCTGTGCGGAGCTGAGCCGAGCTGAACTGAGCCGAGCTGAACCAGGCTGTGCGGAGCTGAGCCGAGCTGAGCTGAGCTGGGCTGAACTGAACTAGGCTGTGCCAAGCTGAGCTGAGCTGACCTGAGCCGAGCTGCAGGGACAGCAGGTATTGCCCGTGGTGGGAAGTGGGGCAGCAGAGGTTTGGGGGTTCAGGGGTTCCTGCTGTGGAGTGCTGTGATGGTTCAGGGTTTTAAAACCATCGACTTAACATTTAGCCAATAAGTTCTTTTTTTCTTTCTTCTTTTTTTTTTTTTAAATGAAATAACAGTTTAAATTACTTTAAGGTTCTTTGTGGTTTCATAATCACATTTTCCTGCCTTGAAAAGGTGTTGTTTTCTCCCATGTCCCTTCATGCAATACAAAGAAGAGGGGAAAATGAGAAAAACAATGAAAACTGCCTATAACCAAAGCATTATTCAACGCAGTAGAGCGAGTCCAGAGAAGAGCAACAAAGCTGGGGAAGGGGCTGGAGAACAAGGCTTACGAGGAGCGACTGAGAGAGCTGGGAGTGTTTAGTCTGGAGAAGAGGAGGCTGAGGAGAGACCTCATTGCTCTCTACATATACCTAAAAGGAGGTTTTGGAGAGGAGGGGAGGTTCAGGCTCGACATAAGGAAAAAATTCTTCTCTGAAAGGGTCATTGGGCACTGGAACAGGCTGCCCAGGGAGGTGGTTGACTCACCTTCCCTGGAGGGGTTTAAGGTGCGGGTGGATGAGGTGCTGAAGGACATGGTTTAGGGATTGGTAGGAATAGTTGGACTCAATGATCCGTTGGGTCTCTTCCAACCTGGTGATTCTACGATTCTATGAAAACACTTTCCCCTGCTAGGTTGTGTGATATTTTGTAGGTGTTTCTTGATTACAGCAGTATATAGTAAGGGAGGCAGATTGAGTCTCATTTTAGAGGTGATGTTGTGTCTCAGTAGCTGGGTCTATCATTTTCGGATCGAGTTTGTAGTACCCTACAAACTAGCACCGTGATAAGTTTGAAAGCAGATTTGAGCAGTAAAGAGAAATGAAGCGTCTTCATCCCTCTTCTGCTGTGAAGTGTTGTGAGCTGCATTTCCTTTTGAAGGAGGAGACTCAAAAACCCAGCCTGGCTGCTCAATCTTGAGACCTGGGTTATGTTCCCTGAATTCACATTGAATGTTGATGAAGTTAAACTCTTGGGTGTAATCAGATCCTTTCTAATTGTAACTACAGTTACAACTAACTTCTTGGCGCTACTTCTCTCTCGTCTCCAGTGGTGTGATGCTTTGCGGGGGTGGGAAACTTTATATGGGCTCTTCTTTTAATTTCCACCCATGAAACAACAGTAGCAAAGAAAATTACTTCAACAGCTGAAAGCCACTCAATTGAGTCGTGCTAATAGCAGATTATTTAGCAGGGTTACTAGGGCAGGAAGAGATAAAGTTTCACTGAACTGAAAAAGAGTTGGGGGAGGAGCGAAGAGCAGAACTGTTTGTGGAGAATAGGGCAATGTTCTGACTTTTGTATTTTTGAACAGACAAATCCTTAAGGTGTTCGACCTGTCTTTTTTTTTTATATTTCTGCTGTATTTCTTTTTTAATCTTTCTTTTTGACTGAAGAAAGGACTCTGTGTCCCATTTGGAGCCACCAGGCATTTCTCAGTTACCACCCAATGTGCTTTAATAGCCAAGTCAAGGGACCAGCAAGGAGCATCTGCTCTAGGGAGGTTCTTGTCCACTCGAGGTGGAGCAGGGCTGCATTCAGCTGGAGGTACCAGATGACCACCTAAGACATCTTCTTTCCTGGGGCTCACAGTCCCACCGAGCAGGCTGAACACCTGACATCAGAGTTGAATCTAGATGCCAGTGGGGGCTCTGGATTGTTGGCTTGGTCTTTGTTTTGGTGTCTAGGCTAGACATTAGACTTTGGTGTCCACTAGTTTTCACTTTTTAAAGCCCCCAAGCCATGCTGAACACCTTATTTTCTGCACATGATTTTTTTTGTCCAACCCGCTGTGAGGATGCATGATGCCTAAAGCAGATAATGCTCAACCAGGGACAGCTGGAAGAGTCCTTGAGTTAAGATGATGCCACAGTTACACTAGCATAGGCACTGCAAGGCTTAGTTAGACTTTATCCTCGCTTCTATATGTCCCTTGGGAGTGTTTTTAAAATCCTACTGAACAGTCAGATCCCCCTTCTGAACCTCCATCCTGCATCTCAGCACCACCACCCCACCACCCCATACCTGGGCTGTTTTTGTAATCACACTGCTACAATGGGTAAAGCTTTTAAATTTTTTTTTCACATCAGAGAGAGTTAAGGGCAGAAATTTTTCACACTGGCAGGGTGGAGCTAACCGATCTCTTTTTCTGCCTTAAGTGTGTTTCCTTTCAAAGAAAGTCGCTCAGTTGACTCTCAAAGCTTCTCGCGGATGTAGTGTGTGTCTCACCACCACCACGTCAGAGCTGGAGGACCTCAAAGGGAAGGCTTAGACAGAGACACAAGGAAGGAGGGATGGGGGAAGGAGACCCTCAGCAGCTTAACTTCCCAGCATGACAAGTTTTTCTTTTTCCTCTTCGGGATCTTTTCCAGGTTAGTCTTCATACAGCCTGCTCCTTTGTGAAGAAGGTGATGTGGCAAACACCTTCGGATGGCAACTTTCTGGTTTCTTCTCTTATGGTCTAGGTATAACAGTAGAGAGCTCTGCAGCAGCCTAAAAAGGAGGCAAAGTACTAATCAGCTTCCAGGGTTTTGTCAGAAGGGCTGCTCCATAGGGGCTGCTCCTGGCTTTTACATACCTGTTTGTGGATCTGCGTTAAGAAACTTGGCTGCAAATTCTGCTGTTGCTTCCCATTTTCCTGAAGCCAGGGTTTAGCAGTTTTGTTCTTTGCCTAAGCTTTGAAGTGATTCTCAAGCTAGAAAAGGAAGTCAGTACAGTGGTATGAACATCCAAAACCTGTCATCTATAGGACTAACGAGAGCCTTGATCCTGTAATCGCAGATATATACAGCTTAGTGTGCACACACAGTTCCCTCGCAGGGTTACTCACATACCAACTACCCGTTCTTACATAGAAATGTTCAATGGATTGTGCTCATGATTGACATCAGAAGGCAGTCTGTGTTAGCTTGCGAGCTCACTGTGGCAGTTCTGTTTTCCATTCCGTGGTGTTGTTCTCTGTTTGCTTGCACTTGCATCCTACCCAAAGCATCCGAGTCCCAGTTGTAGGCTTGTCGGGAAGGAAAACATTGGCAAAGGCACCATAAACTGTAAAACTTTCTCTGTAGCCAATTGCAAAATGCTTTCTGTATCACTGCTTTTTGTGATATATCGGGCCTGTTGGAGATTTTTAATCGATCACCACCAACCAGATCACATTCAGTCGCAAAGGTAATGTTTATTAACTTTGATGATGTGTGTGGAATGAACCCAGGTTGCTTTTCAAATTATACACAGCTGTTTCAGCAATGGATAAGTCCTCTGGTTTATGTTGTACCTTGTAGCAACACTATTGCCCTAGTAAGCTGCTCCAGAGCAGAATCGATAGAATCATAGAATACTTTGGGTTGGAAGGGACTTTAAAGGTCATCCTGTTCCAACCCCTCTGCCATGGGCAGGGACACCTCCCACTGAATCAGGTTGCTCAAAGCCTCATCCGACCTGGCCTTGAACACCTCCAGGGATGGGGCATCCACAACTTCTCTGCGGAAACTGCTCCAGTGCCTCCCCACCCTCACAGGAAAAAATGTCTTCTTAATATCTCATCTAAATTTCCCCTCTTTGAGCCTAAACCTATTACCCCTCACCCTATCACTACACTCCGTGATAAAGAGCCCCTCCCTGTATTTCCAGTAGGTCCTAATTGTGCCATCCCACTTTGATGATATTTTTAGTTCCACTTATGTGTAAGAATCCATTCCTATGTTCACTGTTTTGGGGCAGAAATGCTGAATGGAAGAAGTGTACAGTTGTATAGGATGTACCCAGGGTGGGATGAAAGGAAAATGGTAACGTTTTCGTGTAGTTGTACCTTGTCTCTCTCACCATAGTGCTATGTGTATGAATGTAGGGTTCAGTTATCTCTAAGATGAGTTATCTGAGCCAAAAAGAATCCTGAGATTTACAGATCAGGAGCACTACATAACATTTTTTGGTCTTTGTGAATGGCCATTTCTACTTCTCGTTCAACCTGTTTTGGACTGGATTAGTTCTCAAACATCAGCTGCCTCAATTATTATGTCTTTGAATTTGCTTGACATTCTAAAGAGGTGTATATCTTTTCCTTATCATTATAAAGTACAAATGTCTCACTTGTGTTAAGGAGATACAATACTATAATAAGAGTGTAAACCTAGGAAACACCAATCCTAAAAGACAAAATTCCAGTTGATAAAGGAGCGATAACAGGAACACTATGAATCCTGTGGCCAAATGTGTATCATATTAAGTCTAATTCTGCTGCTTCTGTAACTTCTATTATGTCTACCAAACTTGTCATTTTATCAGGGAAGTGTAAGGAATCTTAATGCTCAGATTTGTTTAGGGCATCCTCATGATCATCCGATGGTCCTTACTCTGCCAGCTCAACAAGAAGAGAAGGACTGGTGGGTAAAGCCCTTCACATAAGCACTTTGTCCTGTGTTATCTGCAATGCTTTTCCTGCACGGCCAAGCGTTGTAACCTACAATAGTTTGACTGACACTGTCACAAAGCTGTTAGGCTGTGTGTCTGTCCGGACCTGGCTTGAACAGAGGTAAAACCTCCACGCTTTGCATAAAGATTATGGAGAAAGCAGCTCTAAGCTCCCTGGGAGGTGCTTGCAGACAAAAAAGAGGCATCTCAGCAAGCAGAACAGTGTGAAAAAAACCTCAGAATATCTACAAACCAGGCATGAACTTCACTATGCAGTTTTACTGGGACTGCGTGTAGACTTCAAACAAAACAAAGCAGATCATTCTGCCCCATGCCCTATTCTTTCCCATTGTGTCGCTCAAGGCCAGGACACGCTTGCCCTTTCATCAGGAGATGAAGCCACTTCTCCAGGGGCAGAAGAGACTCTTAATGGAGAAACTGTACCTTTTATAGCATTTCTTTTTTTTTATTTGTATCTCATCAGTAATGCCTGCTGAATACCTGCATTTAGAAAAAGAAAAAAAGCTCCGCATCTTATCTCCACTGATTACAAACTAGAAAAACAGAAAAATCAATTACAAGAAGTGTAATTTTTTACCTGAGTAATATGCATTAGTTTACCGAAGTATTACTACATTGAAATAATCTCCTAGCATAGACAAGGCACCTACAGTGATGAAAAATTCAGACATTCTTCATTCAGGGTGTTGCCAGACTAGAAACATTTAAAGGAAAGCATTTGATGTGACGTTAGAGGTTCCTATAGAATATGGTTGGAACATCTTCCATGATATGTAAAGGAATTCAAAGGTGTCAGTAAAAACCTTCCTGAACTTAGCACATTATAATTATCAGCAAACATTACAGTAATGTCTCCCCTAATTACTGCTGCCCTAACCAGGGGCTGAGGATCAGATGGTGCATGAATGCACAAAACTAGTTGATCCTAAGGAGTTTACAATGTACATTTTACAGTGTTTATGTACAATGTACATCATAGGAATGATTAATAACAAAGATAGCAAAATCATGGTACGTATGGAAGTAGAAAAGGTGGAAGAAAGAGATGGAAGGAAGTAGAAAGTGTTGCAACATCATAGCTCTCGATGGGCATAGTGACATGCTTGCAGGCAAGGTGTTAAAAAAACATGATCTAAGCTGGAAGCTTCAGGGTTAGAGATTCAGTAGGCTTTAGAGGACAAGAGAAATGAAGGTGTTTTTCTTTCCAAAACACTGAAATATTTCAGCTTTTTTTTTCTTTGTTCTTTTGTGGAAATATTTTGGTCCACAACAAAAATGTTTTGATTCTGGATGCTGTTATTGTGTGTCATAGGTAGGTAGTTAAAGATGTTGTGCAGTTTTCCATTCAGTTGATTTCCTGGAGCTTCCAAGGTGCACCATGACCCTTCTGGGTAGTGCAGAGAGGTGTTGGCAGTGTCCTTGACAACAGTATGTGTAGAAGACACAGTGCTGTGGATAAACCTGGTTGACAGAAAGAATGAGGATATGGGGGAACCTTATCTATAATTTCCATGAGACACTATGATAGCTCAGCTGAATCAAAACATGTCAGATTTTGCACCTCAGTTTCCTAGAGCAAAAATCCAACTTTTCTTCAGCAAGTACTAATTTTTTTTAGTTGAAAAAGCGGTCCTGTATCGTAAATGTTTGACAGAATTTTCTACTGCAACTTCCAGGGTGGAAGGTGAGGTCTCAAGAGATCCAGGTCAACTCAGCAAACCCAATTATTCATCTTATGTAGCCCAAAACAAATTCCAGTTCTAAGTAAAGCAACAATGCCTGATCATGTTCCCACAGTGATATTTATTCTCCTTGCTGGCACATCTTTGTTGTTGAGATCTGCTGTCCACTCTTTCCTGCTGGCTGAGATACATAACTCCGCTTGGTGAATGATGTGACCCAGCAGATGTACTTCTGAGAGCAAGTGTGTCCCATTCTTTATTGTGTGTCTGGAGTTACTGGCTATGCTAATAAAATTACGTGGCCAATCGCTGCTGCAGTCAGCAAGACCATTTAAGTGTCAGCAAAGTCCTATGTCTGATTGTGGCTCGTTTGAGCAGTGCTCTGACACCACACTTCGTATTAACAGGGACTGATTCCTGTAGGCAGGGTGAATGAGGATCTTTCGAGGAAGGGAGGTGTACTTCAGGAATGGATGTGCTTTTGCTCTTGGGATCAGAGGAAGTATCTTGCTCCACCTGGGGGGGACAAGTTTGTCCATGTGCTGCTGAGCCTGACAGCGTTGGCTTCACTTCACACAATCAAAATGTCTAATTAGGATTTCGTGGGACTTTCATGTCTTAGAATCACTTACAGTGCTGTCCTGTGCTGGTCACAGCCTTGCCCTCCAGAAAGGATGTATCCAAAAAAGGGTAATTAACCTAATTAATTACCCTTACATGCTGCGTATAGCAAGTTTTGGACCTCAGCAGAAAAGGTAAGAGGAAATGGCTCTCCCTAGTCACCAATATGAACCTACTTGTCACTTCTATGTGTGGGCCAGGCATTATGGACTAAATCAGAGCACTAAAAACTCATCTATGAGGGCACAGACTCCTTTGGACTTCTCTGTTTCTTACCTTGATAAGTATGAGACATCGAAAGATCCAGTAATGGAATGGCAGACAATTTATAACCCAAACAACAGCTCTAGGTCAAACACAGATTCTGTCATCACATCTGGCTATTTCATCGCAGGGCAGCCACTCACCCATGCCAAGAATCATAGAATCATTAAGGTTGGAAAAGACCTATAGGATCTACCAGTTCAACTGCCATCCCAACACCAACCTCCCATAGCAAACCATGTCACAAAGAGCCACATTGACACATTTTTTGAACACTTCTAAGGAAGGAGACTCCACTGCTTCCCTGGGCAGCCTGTGCCAATGCTTCACCACTCTTTCGGTAAAGAATTTTTTCCTAATATCCAATCTAAACCTCCTCTGGTGCAACTTGAGGCCATTTCCTTTCATCCTATCACTTGTTACTTGGGAGAAGAGACCAGCACTCACCTCATTACAAGCTCCTTTCAGGTAGCTGTAGAGAGCGATAAGGTCTCTCTCCAGCCTACTCTTCTTCAAAGAGGAAAAGGAGTGCAATCCTTCCCTCATATGCAAGTAAACCCAGTCCATCTCAATAAGCAGAAGGGCTGTCACACCACTTTAATGTACACATTTGCTGAGTGTGGATTTAACGTAAGCTCATCTTGGGGATGCAGGGTTCCACAGTGAAAGGGGATGTGTTCTCAAAGCAGATTGGCTCTAGGGCTTTGGCTGACTCATTGCTTTGTGAAGTTATTCTGATTTTATGGGAGAACTCCTATAAAAAATGTACTTATACATCTGACTGACAATTAGTTTTTTCTGCAGTTTGGTAGGTGTATACCTTGTCCTCACTGATGCAGTAACTCAACACTTTGGACCTAGTCCTGCCCTTAGGTCCAAACACACAGCAGCAGTAGACTCGCTGTGATGTAAATGTGTCTGTCTGAAAGGCTAAATTTAACCTGTCACTTAAATAACCCATAACCTGCCTAGGTATGTGGCCTTAATTTTATTTTTTAATTTTAAAAAAAGAGAGAAATGCTGGTGACAGCAGGATTATCTGCAGACGTGCACACTGTCTGGAATGACTTCCCTGAAACATGCAGGCTTTTTACAGCTTTGCCTTGGCACAAGTGATGTATTAATTCAGTTTGGTCTTTTAGTGACCGTATGCTTTTATAAATAGTGGATAACAATCTACAGGGATAGTCAGGGACTCCACAGCCAGTGAAAGGGCAGCTGTCACATTAATGAAGAGGCCAACCTTTGGGATCATCTAAATCCCCATGAGCCTCACTCCAGGCTTCTCTAAGTTCTTTGGGAGTGGCAACTTCTATTTTATTTCAAAACTAAAGTTGCATATGATTAATTTTTCACTTGAATTCAAGCCTTTTCTTCTGAAGAGGTTTTTGATGTGGTCATTTGATTTTGCTATGGAGTTTCTATGTACTGGTGAGCTTGCTCCTCTTCTGATGTACATCAGCAGTACAAGTCAGGAATAGCTTTGGTGGGGTAGAATCACTCTGAGTGAAAGAGAAGGCATTTTGGACTTGGTATGTTGAGAATAGAAAGAGCAGCTGAGGCTTATAGAGATTTGTTCTGGCTTTGTGAATGGGATTTAGACAAGGTCATACACGACTTATCCATGGAAACCAGAGAGACAAATGCTGATGTGGGAGTCACTGTTCTTTGTCTTGAAGGACTGTGTGCGTGTTGAGAGCTGAATTTACCCAGATTTTCCCCTCCCACCCCTGCAGTAACACTTGCTATTTATGTTTTGATTTATAAAATTGGTAAAATAGTAAAGAACATGCATCCTCCACCTTCCGTTTTCAGCTCCTCTGACCCCTCCTCCCCCTCTTACAAAGGGAGAGTGTTTGTCAGGGCAATTACAGACATTGTTATTAAAACATTTGAGCAAATTAGATAGAGAAAGTCTCTTGAAAATGGCTCTGTTTGTCCCTGCCCTCGCCTCATCAAAGCAAAGGTGGTTCTTTGTGATGTATTTTCTAGAGAAATTGGAAAGGACGGTGTTTTTACCGAATCTCATCATTAGAAAATTCGGTTATACAGCTTATGTCAGTTTTTCCAGTTCCTAGTTAGAAGCATTGTTCTTCTGCCTTATTTATAGATCAAATTCAAACCTCACAGGAAGTTAAATAAAGTTTTCAGTGAGATTTGGTGCAGAGTCTGTTGCACTTGGGCGAAAGTGCAGGTCATCATTGTGTCCTCAGCTTATTCATCTCTCTGCCTTACATGTATGAGTTCATTTGGGTTTTGTTGCAGACGAACACCCACAGACTGATCTCTGAGTTTGTTTAGCTGCTGGCTGATGAGACACCATGGCTGGGAGCCATCCCTTCTTGTCTCAGAAGCCCAAATGCCAGGCAGACATCTCCACCTGAACTAGCTTCCTGATCTCTGTCAGCTGCGTGGAGAAAGAGGCATTTGAGGTCACCAGGCATTTGACCCATTTTAGTCAGCTACATGAAGATAATGGAAACTGAAAACCCAGCAGGTCTCTTTCTTTCTCTCATTGGAGGGAGCCGGGGATGAATGGTGAATAGACCGTATATATACATATACAGAGTAGGTAGTAGGGTGACTTTCTAAAGTAACAAAATCCCAGCTGTATATTTTTGATAAGAGGCAAAGGGGACCTCCAGTGTCTCAGGATCAATAGACGGTCCCGTATCTCTGTGGGAGAAGTTACCATAGAGTGGTTCCTGGGGATTGAGGTCCTTCCAGGGAACCCTGGCAGTAGAAGCATCACCAGCTATAGCCCCATGAGCACATGGACCTCCCTTGTTAAACACACAGAGGAAGGCTATGGTAGTGGATAAGGAGTGAGCAGAGGGTAGTGGCGTGGTAGACAAGGAGGACATGTTGTTAACTGAATGAGCTTTGAATCATAGATGTGAGCCTCTGAATTCAGTCCTTTCGGAGAATGCAGTATGTGCTTGCTAAGTCCTAGTAGCCATCAATATGGCTTTTCATGGTACTGTTTCCACTTGTACAGCCTTTGTGAAAAATTAGTCTCTGCAGTTCTACATTAGACAATAGCTATGCTATCATCTTAGGAAAAGGGACTTTCTTCCTTTGGGGAGTGGCCGAGGAAGGGGAGGTAACTGATTACAACTTCTGTCATCTCTAGAGCAAAGCACTGCGTTGATTTCTTTGGTCAATCCTTCTTTTTCTCATGGTAGAGTAAGGCACCTTGTTTGTCTAAAATTAACTAGCATCTGTTTCATCTTTGCAAATGCTACTGTGGCTTTAACTCATAGTACCACATGGAAGTAACTGAAATTTCGAGCTAGTCCCCATTTGGGATTTTGTGTGTGCACCAGGACTACTTGCGCTATTGCATCGGGATATCTGAATGCATAACTAAGCTTTTCTGTGGCCAGTGGTGTGTGCAGCAGGGACTGGCATCTTCCTTGCACCCTATGTCGCTTAGCTCAGCTAGGAAAGTGATACTGAAGTCAATCCTTCATGGCTCCTTGGGAATGTGAGCCACGGTAGTTGCAAGATAGCTAGTGTAGGATGGACTCAACATTTGTTTGCTTTTTATGAGGCTCTCTGCTACCTCCTGATCTCAGGGGAGACCAGGAGCTAATTAGTAGGGGAAACTGTGTGATTTTTGGGGAGAAAGGAGACAGATATCATCTGCATTAGCATGACTTAGCTCTTCACACAGAATGAAGTTGAACCCATGAAGGTTTACTTAAGCAGCCAGAAGGTGATATTTTCTTTTAAAAAACAGCAGACCTCAAAATTCCCCAACCCTGGATTCTCAGCACTTGGGACTAAAATGAATTTTGACTGTTTTGTGTTTCGTTCTTCCACACTGTATCCTATATTCCTTGAGTCAGAGTGATAATTCAGGGCAGCAGTGCAGATGGAAGCTGGTGGACAAATGACCTCTCAGGGGGTGTGAGTTAAATGGTGAGAGGATAGAATGAATAGATGGATGATAGATATGAAGAGATAGATATGAAGCGATAGAGATGGAAATCCTCTCAGGAACCCACCTGAGACTTCGTTGCTTAGAAGAGGACACCAAACTGTAAGTTGAAAGAGGGCTTTCAGCCTAACTGGAGCCAGAGCTTCCTTATTTAAATAGAAATGTAGTTTATAACTGGGCTCTGGGCTGACTGAGGGAGAAGGAATGATGTGTCAGAGTTTATTTAAGGAGATGATTGGAGTCCAGAGGCCTTGGGAGTGGGAAAGACATAGAGGTTGATGTTGCAATAGTATTGATGAGAGAGATGTGGTGTCTGCAGAAGGGAGCCCTGAGGTTGGTGGAAAGAAATAAAAAATCAACCCACATAATTAGTTGTGATTTTGGTGAAGCCATGGCAGCAAAATCAATGGAGCAGAGAACGAAGGCAGAAGCTGCAGGTCTGCCAGGCTCTGCTGCACAAAAGAAGTATTTTAACTCTTAAAGTATTGAGTAGAATAAAAATTAAACTTCAATGGTGTGGAGAAGGCTGAATTATCTGAAATATCTGTGGTGGTGTTCATTGTAAAGTGAGAGCTGGGCCAATCACAGAATCACAGAATAACAAGGTTGGAAGAGACCCACTGGATCGTCGAGTCCAACCATTCCCACCAAGCCCTAAATCATGCTCCTAAGCACCTTGTCTACCCTCACCTTAAACACCTCCAGGGACGGTGACTCTACCACCTCCCTGGGCAGACCGTTCCAATGCCTAACCACCCTCTCCATGAAGAACTTTTTCCTAATCTCAAGCCTAAATCTCCCCTGGTGGAGCTTGAGGCCATTCCCTCTCGTCCTGTCCCCTGTCACTTGGGAGAAGAGGCCAGCACCCTCCTCTCCACAACCTCCCTTCAGGTAGTTGTAGAGAGTAATAAGGTCTCCCCTCAGCCTCCTCTTCTCCAGGTTGAACACCCCCAGCTCTCTCAGCTGCTCCTCATAAGATTTGTTCTCCAGCCCCTTCACCAACTTCGTTGCTCTTCTCTGGACTCGCTCCAGAGCCACAACATCCTTCTTGTGGTGAGGGGCCCAGAACTGAACACAGTACTCGAGGTGCAGTCTCACCAGTGCCAAGTACAGAGGGAGAATAACCTCCCTGGACCTGCTGGTCACGCCGTTTCTGATACAAGCCAAGATGCCATTGGCCTTTTTGGCCACCTGGGCACACTGCTGGCTCATGTTCAGTCGGTTATCAACCAGCACCCCCAGGTCCTTCTCCTCCTGGCAGCTTTCCAGCCAAGTTTCTCCTAGTTTGTATCTCTGCTTAGGGTTGTTGTGCCCCAAGTGCAGGACCCGGCATGTGGCCTTGTTAAACCTCATGCCGCTGGTCTCAGCCCAGCAGTCCAGCCTGTTCAGATCCCTTTGGAGCCTCCCGACCCTCCAGCAGATCCACACTTCCACCCAGCTTGGTGTCATCTGCAAACTTGCTAAGGGAGGACTCAATGCCTTCGTCCAGGTCGTTGATAAAGACATTAAACAGGCCTGGACCCAGGACTGAGCCCTGGGGAACCCCACTTGTCACTGGCGTCTAGCTGGATTTAACTCCATTTACCACCACCCTCTGGGCCCGGTCATTCAACCAGTTTTTCACCCAGGAGAGTGTGCACCTGTCCAGGCCAGAGGCCGACAGTTTCTGAAGCAGAATGCTGTGAGAAACTGTCTCACGGGGACAGGGATTCCTGCAGACTTTGTGGGAAGACTGTATGGCAAGGAGAAGGCAGCAGCGGGCTGTGGACCAGGGCTGGACTCATGCTACTGTTGCACCTACAATGAAGTTACCTGTCACTCAGACCTCTTTTTACAATTCCTGGCTGCTGTGCCTGATAGGAAATGTTCAGTGCTGGAGAGGAACAAGGAGAAAACTAATTCTCCTTATATAACAGGCCAAGCTCAAGAGAAACACGGGAAAATCGTTGATCAAAATTTATTTCCTAAAATACATCTTCAAAGTCCTTTGTGTCACCCAGAAGTGTGGATGTCCATCCACTCTGAACTCCAGTTAGAATCTGAGACCTCTGTGTGAGAAATATGACCATGATTTTGAAGAGTATGTGGTAGCATCAAGCACACGAGCAGCTTCATTCCTGACAGATGGCTAGACAGATACATCAAGGATGATGTAGACACAGTCTGTCAGGAGGCAGAGGGATGAGCAAAATGCTCTTTTCCAGCCCAACATTTCTGCGATTCTGGGTCCAAATACCTTTAGCGAATTTCCAGATTAAATAGAGTCATAGAATCATAGAATCATAGAATGGTTTGGGTTGGAAGGGACCTTGAAGATCATCCAGTTCCTTGGGCAGGGACACCTCCCACTGGATCAGGTTGCTCAAAGCCTCTGCTGCCGATCAAGGTTAACCACAGTCAAGAAAATCTGCCAGCAAAAGGAAGGATTTTAATATGTCTCATTGTGGTCCTGCCTGCCTCCTTGGGCCTTATTTTAAGGGGAAAAAAAAAGTCCAAAATACGTGTGTGTGCTGGCACTGGCAGTAAGTTTGGTGCATTAACAACCATCTTGATAAAAGATGGTGAAGTATTTGAGGTAAATGCCACCTGTGTCATGTCAACAACAAAAAAGTAACAAGAAGTCTGTGAATCACTGCCAAAATCTTACAGAAGTAAAGGAACTGCTGGGGTAATGAGCAAGGGGCCAAAGGAAAGGAGACACTGTAGCCACATCTCAGTTAGAGATGGAAAGCTCTTTGAAAATATTTTGTATGCAGTGCTTGAAAATTCCAGGTGCTGCTGCTTCAGGTTTGTCCCGTGTTTGTTAGAAGGCAACTAAAACCTGAAAAGTGAAGTCAGTATTAAAAATTATGGGTAAGTACAATGGAGATAATTGTTTTGAAAACTCTCCTCTAGAGTTTGTGTGGCCCATGTGTTGCAGAAATAAAATTAAGCAGAAGCTATCTAGGAAAATAAGAAAGCAAACCCAGCAAGTTGCTTTTAATACTCTGAACCCAAATGGAAAAAACAGAAAAACAAACTTACAAAGGAGAGTAAACTGGATAGATGTGCATGTTTCAGGTGGGATAGGTGAAGGTGCAAGTTTGCTTTCTTTCAGGACCACACATGGTAAAAGTTTGTTAAATGTGAGGAAAAGAAGGATTATGACCTAGATTTAGGGACAAGACTTGGGAGTGGTTTGTTCCCAATAAAGGTTTGCTAGGTCTGCTCTGGTTCTCTTTCCAATTTACAGAAGTAAAGAGGGTTTTAGCTTTCAAAATTTTGCCTCTCCAGGGGGATGTAAATTCACATTGTTTACTGGAAAACAAATTGCATATGTGAAAGATTCTTCTTATAATAGATGTTGGCTCCTTCTGTGCGAGCAAATTAAGGAGTATTGAGGAGTATCCGTAGGCACTGGACGCTCTTTCCATTTCTGTAGCAGCTTTCAGAGCTGATGGCCCTGGTAAGGCAGGACATGTGAAGTCAACATGGGGTCAACTCAACTGCATTTCACTGTCTTTTCAAGCTGTCATAACTGTTAGACATGAATCCATCTACTGCTGGCTCAAACCCTACAATTTGAGTCCTTTTCACTGGACATTAGAACATCAGCAATAAGACTTACCTGATTTTGTCCATCTTTAGAGTAGATATAATCATAGAGGGGAAAGAACAATTCCAGGATGGGGTTGGCTTAATTTATTTTATCTGTCTTCTTCATGATGGGGTGATGCACATCCTACAAATACTTATATCTCTTTACTGGATATAACAGGAGCTGGGGTGGTAGCTCATATATCTGTTGTAGTTGTCTGTGTATATATGGGAGTCTACCCTTAATCTCTTCACTGACAGTGAAGCCACGATTTCCTAGTCCCTTTATCCCAATCAAAATGCAGTTGCTGCATAGCATCCCCCATGTCATCGCTCCTGCTTAACACAGGCCCCTGTGTCCTTGTCGGGTTGGTCAGATCGGGGAATGAATGCAGCTGTGAACTCGCTTGTCAAGTAAAGGAAAGAAGAAGAGTTGCTTTTAGAGAACTCTGATCCCTAATCCCAAATCCTACACAAGAAGCAGGATGTGCTGGGAGTGGTTGGGAACCTACAATTTGTGACGGTGTGGAAAGCTGAATGTCTTTGCACATAGCCTGCATTTAGATTAGCTTAAAGCAATTATATGGAGACCTGAGGATAGCAAAGCATAAATTCTCTGTTTTTAAGACCCAGCTATACATGCATCTGCTAGAGCGGTTGCAGATTCCACCTTAGAGTCTGTGGATGCATGCAATGACTATTGGCATTCCCAGCAGCAAATTTCTACAGTTTCCCCAGTGGGATGAATTATAAGCCTTTCACAGCTATAAATCTGTTCACCTGCATTATCTCCACTGTAGCTAATTCACTTACAAGATCTGAAAATAAACCTGGGGCTGTGATCTTGTCTTGTGCACAACAAATGCAACAGGAGGAAACCACGTGAACTCAGCAGAGTACAAACAGCTGTATTTGCAGGCTCTATGTAAGAGACCAGATCCTGTTACTGATACACACAACTTGTTCTAAACACAGTATCAGAAGATTGCCCAGAGATTTTTAAACAGAAATACCCATTCCTGTGCCTGCCGTGGGCCCCAGAAAACTCTGCAAACCTCATTTTCATATGGCAGAAGAAATGCATCGTCTGGTTCCACTGTATCTGCAAGCAATTAGGAAGGGTTTGCGTGGAGTGCATCACCTGTGTTTTGAAATCAAGTTGTTCCATGAAGTTTTAGGAAGAACTTTAGTTGCAAGGAGTCTGGTATTGCACCAACCAAATTGGAGCCTGCTGGTCCTGCCTTTCCTCACCCTTTCCCTGCGCTGCCTTTGCAAGATGCTGCAGGTGGTGTGGCCGACTATGCAGAGAGGGAAAATTAAATGGTGATTCGAGTTCCCTTCCATGTCTCCCTCTTTCTCTGACCCACGCCCTTGTATTATAGAAGGAAAATGTGAGAAATGCTGTGTGACATCCAGGAGGGTTCTGAAATTCCTTCTTTATGACCAGGCTGGTTTGATCTCCATTGAAATAACAGGCAATATGGGCACCCAAAATTAAAGTCACTCAGGAGTTATATAGATGCCTGTTCCTTAGTGTATGGTCTGTGGGATATGAGTCATCAGGGTCAAAGACAGGCACCCCTCACATCTCTCTTTGACATCCAGTGTTGCTTATGAAATCTGGAGAAATACCCTGAGGTGTGTTATTTTCATGCACATGTCTCCACCAGCTACATAAACAGTTCTTTACAGGGTCAAGACCTGCCTTTTTGGCTGGGAAGTGCCTTTTGGGAGGTGAAAGGAAGTTCATACCCTTCAGCTGTAACTCCTGGTTCCTTTCCCTCTTGATGATGCTGATCTTCAGATTATGAATTCATTTTGCATGCACAGTTTTGCCTCAGGAAGAGGAGAGAGCTGGAAGTATTCCCTGTGACCTCAGAAAATGAGAGTTTAATAACATTACAAAAGCAGCATCTTAAATCCAGAAATACTTCCCCTCCCCTCTCACATGGCCCTCAGTCAGTAAATTGCCATCTTAACTGTATCATGCTTGCACCCATTTTCATTCAATAAAACACTAAACCATAAATCCCACTAAAGGCATCTGTCTGCAACATGGTTGTTCTTCCACTGACAAGGAGCAGGAGCTCATTTCTTCCTCTCTCCGTAACCACAACTGATTAAGGATATTGAGGAGTTTATTACTTCCTAATATTATCCAAGAATGATTTCCATATGTTCAATTTTTGTCTGGTGTAGGCAAAGATCCCTTGTGCCAGTAAAGCAGTGTGCAGTGTTGTTGAACCCTAGTTAAGTATTAGATGTTTTATAGGTGTGGAGGTTGCAGGTGGCCCTTTATAGAAAGATGCGTTTCATCCTTAATTTTCGGATACATTATAGTATCCTTTCCACTGGGAAATTAAGCAGACACTCTCCATATCCATTGCAGCTGCTTCGAGTGTTAAATTGAACTGCTGCTATTACAGTGAGCAGTTGCTGGAGCCAAGTTGTGTTGTTCCTTAATTGTTTATGGCTATGGATTTGAGCCAAGCAGCAGTTCTGTAGTGGCAAACGCTGGAGATACGACCTGGAAAACAGATGTTTGGGCCAAAGCCAAAGTGGTTTCAGGAAAGACAGTGAGAGAGAAGCAGAAAACCAGTTATCTCTCTGATTTATTGGATGGGGCTCACATGAAGATGGTACAACAATAAATTCTGGTTTTAGCTCGCTTTTCAGCCAGGCTTTGCAAGGCTTGTATGGGCAGCTGTTGTTTTGCTGGTGCTGGCACCAGATGTGACACACCTATGTGCTTTGCAGCTGGATAGAGAACTCTCGCTGGTTTGCTGGTGGCTGCAGAACATCTACGGCAGTAGACTGCTTTATGTGAAGTCCCCACGTAAGTCTTCTAGATATGCTACAACACAGGGTTGGTTTTTTTTTTAAATTACTTGGGGAATGTGATTAAAAAAGATCTATATAACAGAGGTGTTCTTTGTGAACAGATCATCCCCAGGCTCTCCAAGGACAGCAACATGTTTATCACATGCTAAAGGAAGGTCTAAAAATGGGTCCAGCTCATGATCTGGGGATGCCAGTTTCTCTCTGTTCCTCTCACAGGACAGGACAAGGGGAAATGGCCTCAAGCTCCGCCAGGGGAGGTGTAGGCTGGATGTTAGGAGAAAAATTTTCACAGAAAGGGTCATTGGGCAGTGGAACAGGCTGCCCAGGGAGGGGGTTGATTCACCTTCCCTGGAGGTGTTTAAGGCACGAGTGGACGAGGTGCTAAGGGGCATGGTTTAGTGTTTGATAGGTGTGGTTGGACTCAATGATCCTGTGGGTCTCTTCCAAACTGGTTATTCTATGATTCTATGATTCTATGAAATGTGTCATATAGAGACACCAATGGTATAGACACCTAGAATTAAGTGAGATGTATCCCACCCATGTTTTCACAGAATTACAGACTGGTTGAGATTGGTAGGGACCTCTGAAGGTCATCTTGTCCAATTTTCCATCTCAAGGAGGGCCACCTGGAGCTAGTTGGGCAGGACTATATCCAGACAGCTTTTCAATATCTCCAAGGCCAGTGAGTCCTCAGCCTCTCTGGGAAATTGGTTGGTTGGTTGTACAGGGTTAAAATGAAGTATTGCATTGAGGGAGGAGATTGCGGCATGGTGGAGGGGTGGTGTCTAGCTTAGTTTTTCTTAAGTGACATTGTTCAGGGAGAAGATACACAGATGTGAATAGCACGTCCAACCAGTGATTTTTTGAGGAATGATGTTAGTATTTAGCAAGACAAGACTCTTTCATAATTTTGACTATGTTGTAACTACATTGATTTCATGGAAATATGATGAATGCCAGGCTCAAGGTTTTAACCCTAATTTTGTTTATTGAGCCAATAGTATTACTGCATTTATGTGCTGAGGAGTCTTCAAAAGATCTTTGACTTCTTTTAGCCACAGTCACGTTCTTAGAAGCCCAACATGTTGACCAGCAATAATGGCTAGTGTCCTGAGTTTTTAAAGGTGTGTTTTGAATGCCCTGGTTAAGGGAGTATATATAGCCCTCCTGCTCCCATCCTCAGAACAATAGGCTCTTAAAGCCAAGGGTATGGGAACTGGGGATTTGGAAGAGAACACATTATCTTCTCTTGCCCAGCAGTCACCAGAAATATTAGCGGAGTATGGTGGAGGCAGAGAGAATACATCTCCTTTCACACAAAGAAGCATGATGCGGATGGTTTTGGGTGTTGGCCTTAGTCTTCCACTCTTATTAGCTTTTCACAGTAATGCTGCATTGCACAGACAGAACAGGCAGCTTTTCTTCTGCCACCAGAGACCCTTTGATTTGTTTTTCCTTTTGTCTTTAGACTATATAGGTTTCTTATTTTTTGAAGTGAAGTGGCTAGATAACTGCATCAAACAGATATTTCTTCCAGATAAAGAGATATTTTTACCTAGCTAATTTCATCAGATTTCTCTGCTCCTGTCAGCCCAGGTAGATATTTTAGACTTTTTATGCCACAGACCGCTCATAAACTGTTCACTGTACTATATTGTGCTATGCCACAAATGCCCTTTCTCACAAAGCTACTTGTGCTTGACTGTCTAAACACAAGAGGCTTTCCAGAGCAAGTTTGTCAGGTGTTTGTCTAATGTGTTTGGAACACCTTTCAGAGAGATGCTGCCCTCACCCAGAGGAGAATAGGATGGTCCTAATCTCTGTCATCCATCCCCAGGCTGTGCTTTGCCGTTCCAACTAGCTTCTGTAAAATTGCACAATGATGGTGTTTTCCTAGCTGAGAGCAACAACAAATGCAGAGGTCCTTGGACAGTCTTCAGAGAAGGTCTGATAGCTGCTGGTGGCCCATGATCTGTCGATTTCTGGGGAAATGCACTAGATATGAGTCACAGGGGGTTTTGTCTCTTTCTGTCCTAACCTAACTTCCCCAGGAACCCAATGGTTTTCCCCTCTTTTCAAGTGCAATATCCAAAAGGGTTTATGAGCTGTTGCTGTTTTCCTAAAAACTCAGCCTAGTTGCTAGCTAACCGACTTAGGAGTTTGAATGGGAAGGAGAGGCTTCCTATGCTGTCCGTTGTGTGGATTGGCCTTATGCAAGGTAACAGTTTTAGGGTAGCTTTCTGGGAAGCCTCTCTTACTGAAATCTCTATCAGAGCAAGACTACCAGAAAGCATTGCAGTGTGAGTGCTCAGTACTTGTGAATTATTGGTCCAGAATAGTTGGTGTTTCGGTCCCAGTGCTGACTGTAGCTGTTTGTCTTCGTTTTATAAGACAGAAAGAAGAAGAAGATCTCACCATATCAAGGACTCAAGTGAAACGACAACCTGCTGCAACCTGGCCACACACTAACAAAAAGTTGTTCTGACTTTTATGGTCAGCCTGGACTTTTGTGCAGGGGGCTGATGGAATCTCATCACTCCACACTGCCTGGTATGAGAGAAGACACTCAAGCAAGGGACTACGTCTTGATTTCTCAAGATTTCGTCTCTCCTTGATGGTCTTGCCTCCTGTCTTCTTGAACAAACAGTCCAAGTTCTAAAGTCAGCCCAGTGAGAAGAAGAGTTATCCTCATCCTTTCAAGTGAGAAAATCTTTTCCATGTTGTCCACAACTGTGATGAAAAGAGAAGCCTTTTTTGCCAGGGGCTGAACTTGTCTGTCAGGAGAATACCACTTACAGGTAAGAAAATGCCATTCCCAGCAATTAATCTGGATCTTCTTCCATGTGAGGCTAGAGAAGCTGCCATTATGTGTAAAAGAGAGGCAAAACTTGGGCTGCATCCCACAGCGCAAGTCATTCAACTTTTTGCTGTTGTAGTTGAACAATATGTTCAACTACATACAACCAGCTACAGCACTTAATCATTTCTGACTTCACTAAATCTTCTCTCTGGAAGCTCTGAAAGAGCCTACAGAGAAGACCAACTCAGAGACTTTGTTGTGTTTCCTGGCATCTCAATTTTATATGTTTCTGTTTTCAGCTCCTTAAAATTATCCTGAGATCTATTTTTTTTTGTTGGCTTCTTTTTTCTTTTTTTACCCTACTCTCTACAAAGTATGGTTCATTGAGCTGAATTTTCTCTTTATAGCTTTGCTTATGAATATGGGTCAGCACCCAGGCAGTTGAATGTCTGAGATCATTTTCATGCTGTATATAAATAGCACGCAGTTATTTCACAGTTTCAAGTTCAACTTGCAGGCTTTCAACAGCCTGGTATTCCCAAAACCCTTTCTATTCTCATAGCATTCGGGTTCTTGAACGTGTGACTTAACATAAATTATAGCAGAGGTTATCCCAGCCAAGAAAGTCCCAATTTGCCTTCTGTGTATTGTTGTTCTCGTTCCTGACGGCTGGCATCAAGTCACTGGTGCTCCAAGCTGCTGATGTGAGTCTTCCCAGCCCTGCAATGAGTTCAACCACACAGTTAAGCCGACAGAGAAGTCGTGCTGCCTTACACAGTCAGTCCATCATCTTGCTGGGCAGTGGAGGAAGCCAGAGAGTCTCCAGTTGGATGGATAACTAGCGGCCAGCGTACCCGTGTTCAACGGAGATAAGAGGCTGGTTGAAACCAAGGAAATTTCTAGACTCTTCCCAAACATCGCCTGTCTTTTGTTTGACACAGGACTTGTCATGTCTCCCTTTCTGCGTATTGGTTTATCCAACTATGACAGTGGCCCTTACCTGCCATCCCAGGGGGAGGTGATTAACCCTTACTGTGCTGTGATGGTTAAAGAAGCCGTGGAGTCGGGTAAGTGGGGAGGTGTTAAATAAGCATGTGAGTTTTTATAAGATGTGTGTATGCCTTCCTGTGTCACTACTGGTGTGTAGGAAGAACAGTGGTAAATGTTTATAAGTGTTTGTGAAAGGACCTTTTATCTCTCAGCGCAATGCAGTTTGAGTTTAGCGTGGCCTACAAGAAAAGCTGATTTTATGATGATGCCTAGCAAGTCTGTCTTTTCAATTTGAGGTTATTATCAACTAAATTACAGTTCCCAAGATGTGACAGAGCAGATGAGCTGAGTTGTATTCAGTTTCACTTTTATATGAGCAGTCCGGGGGACTCAAGACAGATGAAATCTGGGCACCCTAGAAATATCCTGGGAGGGCTGTTGCTGTTTGTCACTTTTTTTTGAGGAACTGACAGGTCCGGCGACTTCCAGCATTTAAAAAAAAAACCTAGATCTCAGACAGCTGCAGTCTTTGCAGAGAGAGTTAATTTCTCTGTGTAATTGCTGTACTGTGTGAAATGTTTGAAAGTGAAACCTCCAGCTGAGCTGTTTTCTGTGTCTGGATATTTGGATTGTTGCACACTTTTCCTGACTGGGAAAACATTTCTTACATGTCATATGCGTTAAAATAGTCCCAGAAAGTGGATGACATGTTCTTCAGTTCTGCTTTTCAAGAATCCTGAAGATCAAGACCTTCAGTTCCTCATATTGGCTGTTATTTACCTTAAATATCTGATAAATTCCTAACTTGAATGCTGCGATTCTTTAAAGAATTAGATCAACTCAGAAATCCCTTTTTATACCTTGAGAATCCCCATATTACTAATCTCCAGAGGATATTAAAGTGGTTTTAAAAAAAAGAAATTTTAGAATATTAAAATAATTCACTGTTTCACTGAGTTTTTTGATTGTTTATTTTTTAAGAGACAGCATTTATCACATTGAACTTTAGCTTGGCTTAAATGATACTTTAAATGATTGTGGAAGATGTGGTGACTGGTAAATTCAAAAGGAAAGAAAATACTACATAACAAGATATCCCTAAGATTTCACTTTTTAATAAAAGTATGTCCTATTTCAGCTCTGTGAAGAGCTTGGCTGTTTGCTTTGAAGAGTCCTTTGAAAGCCATAACTCAAATTGAGATCTCTGTTAGTTCAAAAGTGAATTAAATCAATTTGGTCAGAACAGAGCTGCATTTATTTGTCTTACACGGAGCTGAAGTGGTTTAGGGCATCTAACAAACATAAAAGTACTAACTAAGGAGTATGCTCCTGTGAGTCAATGATATTAATAATAGTAATAGTAGTAGCAGTAGTAATAATCTCTACCAACAAGAAATTTAAAAATGTGTTTGGGGGATTTTTTTCTCTGTTAGTGAGGGCTGAATACAGGAAAAACAACATCCTCCTATTAGAAGGTTTCTGTTTGCTGGATTGTAATTGTACTCGTCTAGCAATTGCTCAGAACTTGATGGGGCAGCCAGAGGACTCCTCGTGATGTCAGTGATGGTAGGAGAAACCTCCTGAGACTGATTCATCTCAGACTCTTCTCTTAGCGTGGGTTGAGCCACCCTTGGGAGGTGTTAATCTGCTGTTGGTAGCGGATGTGTAAATGTGTAGATGGCTAACTTTACTTTAAGGTGACTAAGACAAGTTGAGGTGGTGGTGGGATCCATCTCCCCTATAATTCCAATTTTTTGTGAGGAGGATCATCAAGTCCAACCATTCCCATCAATCACTAAACCGTTCCTCTCAGCACCTCATATCTGATATCTGAGGAAATCTGATATCTGAGCAAGTCAGCTACCCTTTCATTATAGCCCAGTGGAATAAATGGGGATTTCTGTGGTGGGACTTAACCTCATCTTGACAAGACATCCATATTGCGTCCGATGAATCACACCCTAGAAAAGCTCAGTGCTCTTCACTGACTCCTGGGGAAGTTTAGACAGTCCACAAACAGTCCTGCCTCCCAGCCCTGTGCTCAGACACATGGCCTTTAAGGTTTCTTCAGGGCAAATGATTGCTCAATAGCAGTGAATGCAGAGTGCAGGGTGCACAGGGCGTGTTTAAACCCAGAGCTGAATCCAAGACAGATCCAGCCCGAAATCCCTGCAAGCTTTGGGCTGGAACTGGTTTGGTAGGTAGCTCCGCTCTGACTTTTGCGATATCCTATTATAGATTGGTTATATGCCACATTTAGCATTAGCAAAGTGTGAAAGGGTTTGGTTGGTTGGTTCTTTTTTTTTTTTTGCAAACAGAGTTCAAGCCTGAGTTTGGGTTCATGCCACAGGCTGTCCCTTGTCAACCAGCCATGATGAATAAGTCATTGGGACAGAAGTCTCCAGGCATCTGGAAGTGATGCACATCATCTGTGGACACAGGGGTGTCAGAACAAGGCCACCCTAAAGCATTTCAGAAGCTATGGGAAGATTTTGGGCAGCCTTTTTGTTTTTTCCACTTACTTATTTTGTAAAAGGGACCCTGATATTTTTTTATGTAATCTTTACAAAACAAAACAAAAACAAAACAAAAACCCAGTGTGAAGTGCTATAACAAATATTACTGATGACAAAACATTTCAGAGATCGTAGATGCCACTGAGTTATAAAAAAATCTGCCCTTTAAAAATGACTTCTGCCTTCACAAGCCTCCTGGCCCCATGCCATTCTACCACCTGTCTTGGTGACATTTGCTTTGTGAAAGATCCTGCTCTGTGTTTGAACTCAGCAAGCCTCCAGGAAAAGCGCTCTCAGCTACAGTGGAAGCTGTTATCTGGGAAATACAGATGCTATTTTATTTTTCAGGAACCTAGGGTTACATTAATCCCTGGTAGAATTCCACAGACACCATCAGGGATGCACCAGGGGTGACTGCTGATCCCATATATTGGTTAGTTCATTCACATTCCAGGGTTTATTTAAGTTTATTTGGAGTGCAATGCAAATGAAAACGCTTGTTTTGCAAGTGCTGTGCTTCACATCCATGGAGTTTCACTGATGTAGGAAAGGAATAACGCTTTTCTGTTCTCTGTGATGCTGGGAAGTTTATGTCTCGTTTTAATGTCTCGTTTTGCCTTCTTTCATTTAAAAAGTGCATTGTGTATGTATTTGCAAGCTTGATGAGAATGAAATAAGCCTGCAGGTAGTGAGCTCAGTATATGATGGCTTAAATCTGCATATGTGAAAAGTCAACTTCACTTATCTGATAGAGTTGGATTCACCTTAGATTGAGGTGCTCGGAATTTGAATGTAAGATTTAATTGCACAATTACTTGTCATACTGGGCAGGACAAGTGTGAGAAGTGATCTTATGCTGCAGGAATGACCTCCACTTAGTTTTTTTTTTTTTTGTAGAGAATTGCTGATGGTCACAGCGTACTTCAGCTTAAATCAAGTTTATGTGATTGACCCAAGCTGCAAACTCCTTTGAGAGAGTTGGGTCACAGAGTGAAATTTCAGTGAGTCAGTATTGATGTCAGGATCCTTTGTGCCTCTCCTTGAGAAGCTAATTTCTTAGCCTAAACCTACCTAGTTGGTATAGTTTATGTAGCGGCTCTGCAATCATTTCTCTGGCATATGGGGTGGTAAAGGGAGATTTTTGTTATAATCTCACAACCCTGATATTTGTTCTCTCCCAGTGAAACATTCTCTCATTTCCTGAGATGAGTAATAGATATATAGGAATTACTGTCTCCTTTTTTTCTCCTTCTGTCCTGCCTCCAATAACTTTGGAGCTTGTTTGCCTGTTTTAATCCATCCTGAAGGTTTGTTAGGAGCCTCAGAAACCTTGGAGCTCCTGCCTGTTCCTGCTCAAAGCTGAGCAGAGGGGAGAAACCTAATTAGTCCTTCCATTTAGGGCAGTATTTTCTCCAGCACATGTAACATTCCAGGCTATCCGCTGCATGTTCTTTTCCAGCTACATGGGGTGAGGGAAAGGCTGGGATTATTGGAAACAGGAGTAATATCTTTAGGAGACAGGAGTTCCGGGTCTGTTGCTCACATGACAGCTTTTTATTCTATGATTCTTCCAGCTTTGGCATTTGATGGCTTGAAAACTTGCATATCGTACCTGTGAGGTAGAATTTACCTTCAGTAAGTGTCCAAACCTTTTACAGGGCTGTATGAAATAAAGCAAGCTGTATGAAGTAAATAAAACTATCGGAGGCTCTTTTTGGAATGCACTAACTAGAGAGAACACTCTGCAGGCTAAAGCTAAACCTGACCCATTTTTTAGCCATCACCATTTTAAAATGTCTCTGCTGTGAAGGAAGAGGAATTAATGCATGAGGAAGAGGTGAAGGAAAAGTTTGCTAGGTTGGAATCTCTACACCACTGCAGATGTAGTCGCAGATCTTGCAAGACAATTCATATATTAACATCCCTGAGTTAGCTGAGATGTCGCAATGACTGGACAAGTGCTGCAGCTGAAACTTAATTATAAAGTACATCTCGATTTAGGGGGATTGAAGGAAACCTGTTTCATTTTGCATTGCTGTAGGACAGTTGATACAGGTAGCTGCTTATTTGTGGTGCGATTCACCTGATTTGAAGTAGGTATCTGTGGTGTCACAATCTATATTTGAGGTCTACTCAATAGAGTTAATGGAGTCAAAGGTGAAATTGTTTTTTCTAAGGTAGATGTCTGTGTTTGGTCAAATGAATGCACCCTAAATCCATTGATTTATATTGATTATATTCTTTTCACTGGCTTTGTATGGACCCGATGTTCAGACAGCTCAGATATGGCTGTAGAAATTATAGACACTGAAAGTTAAGTGAGGTGATCCTAGGTTTCACTTCACAGAGTAACATGTCCTGCCTGGGGAGAGACCTTAGTATGGGTGAATAACACAGATCTGTCTTCAGGGACTGTAAAGTGGTGGCCTTAGTGCAGATGAGAAGCAGGTCCAGTCAACCCAAACCACTTCTATTGACAGAAAATGGCCAAGTGTACGTGCAGAAGAAGCCCACCATGTACCCACCCTGGAACAGCACTTTCGATGCCCATATCAACAACGGCAGGGTCATGCACATCGTCGTCAAGGACAAAAGTGCTGAGATGGTTTCAGAGACCACGGTGGAACTCAAGGTGCTGGCGGAGAGGTGCAAAAAGAGCAATGGGAAGACAGAGATATGGGTGAGCTTTGTCATCTCCTCTTGGAGGATGTGATGGGGGTCCGCTGTGGGACAGGGGAATACCTTGTGTCTGTGCCAGGCTGTGACTGCAACCAGCAGGGCAGCAGGAGCTGGCTGCCTTCCCAGGAATAATGTTGTGAGTCTACTTAGATTTGACTTGAAGGAAAGACTTCCATGTATATCAGAAAAAAGAGAGCACGGCACGTTTATATTACCTGCTGCTGTTATATCGAAGCATATGCCCTGTGTTAACAAGGATTCTGGTTCAGGTGAACCGTGCCCATGTATTAATCTTTGTTTAGGAAACCCACAGGGGACAAATGGCTCTGTGAATGGCTAAGTGTGAATTATGTTATGTGTTCTGGGGAAATAGCTTTAAAAATTTAATCTAATATCAGGTAACTGAATCAGAGCCACCTGACTTCAGAGTTATGTCAGAGGAACTCCTTGCAAATCACTGGATATATAGTGGAGTAAATTTGAAGTAACGGTCTTCTTAAGGATGCTAAATATATGGTTGTGTTCCCTGGTAGTCATAGAATCATGGAATAGTTTGGGTGGAAGGGACCTTAAAGATCATCTAGTTCCAACCCCCCTGCGATGGTCAGGGACACGTCCCACTAGATCAGGCTGCCCAAGGCCCCATCCAACCTGGCCTTGAAGTCCAAGCAAGAAAGTTCTTGCTAATAGTCTTTAACTTAGTATTCAGAAGCCATGCCATGATTAACAATAAAGAGGAAAGATGATTGGAGGGAAACTGATTTCCTGACATACTTTTTTTTGTTCTATTTCTAATGCCAGTTCTCAGGCTGAGCTGCTTGGTATGAGCAGAGAGTAGGAAAATCAAAAACAACTTGGTCACTTAACAGACCTAAGAGCAAGATTTGGTAGATATTTAAGACATAACTTTACAGGCTGAGAGTTGGAGTTGTTGGGGTTGTTCAGCCTGGAGAAGAGAAGGCTCTGAGGAGGCTTTCTAGCAGCCTCCCAGTACTTTAAGGGGCTACAGGGAAGCTGGGGAGGGGCTCTTTATCAGGGAGCGCAGAGGCAGGATGAGGGATAACGGTTTTAAGCCAAAAGAGGCGGGGTTTAGATTAGATAATAGGAAGAAATTTGTTACTGTGAGGGTGGTGAGGCATTGGTATGGGTTGCCCAAAGAAGTCATGGATGCCTCATCCAGGCATTCAAGATCAGGTTGGATGGGGCTCAGCTTGATCCAGTGGGAGGTGTCCGTGCCCATGTCAGGGACGTTGGAACTGGATGATCCTTAAGGTCCCTTCCAACCCAAACCATTCTATGATTCTATGAACTTGTAAGGAATTTAGATACTTAGGGATAGAATTGAAAGCCAGAAGCCTTTGCTCAGGGTGACTCCAACCCCAGTCCTTAAAGCCATAGGAGGCAGTAGCTTGGTGAGGAGAAAAGGGGACATGTAACCTGGGGTACTGCTGCTTCCAGCATCGGTAACAGACCTGAGGTCAAGTGGAGTTGGGAAACTCTGGTCTTGTTGAGTCCTAGCCTGGGAACAGCTCCTTTGAATTCCTTTTTGATCACTCCCTCCTATCAGTTAGAACTTGGGGAAGGTGATCCCAGGTACCTCATCCTGCAAAGGCACTGTTTCACCTGGCAGGTAGAGGGGTAACCTTGCTCAGGCTGTCCTGGAGGTGGATGGGGAAGGTACTGTTGTGGTTCTCAGGATGAAGAAATCCTTGAATGTGGGTCTTATCCTTAGGCAAGTGGATTCAAATTTTCAAAGGCATCTATGTCCAGAATGTCAGCTGAGCGGGAATTTCCATGTCCAGTGCGAAGGCCCCCAAAAATGCCTAAGTAAGCTTGTAGCATCATTGATATTGATTTTAATGGAAGTTAGACTTAGACTCATATAATAAATAAGGTTGGAAAATGCCTCTAAGATCATCAAGTCCAACTGTCAGCCCAACACCACCATGCCTACTAAACCGTGTCTCAAAGTACCACATCTACACATTTTTTGAATATATCCATGGATGGAGACTCCACCACTTCTTGACTTGCAGAACCAAGGGTACGAATAACCCAAAAATTAGTGCTCATTGGCATTCATCAGTTCCCACTGGGAAAAGGAGATAGCTTGAGTGATTTGAAATTATTGTTGCTTCATTGAATAACTTTTTAATGATTGCACTGGTCTTTTTATCTTTTTTTTCACTTCTCTCAACCAGCTAGAACTGAAACCTCAAGGGCGAATGCTGATGAATGCAAGATACTTCCTGGAAATAAGCGGCAAGTGATTTTGTTAATTGATAGGTGTGATTTATGGTTATGTGGGGCAGACTTGGTGTCGTCACTGAAAGCAGTGCCTGTGTTATTTATTCATAGGAACTCTCATAACGGTTTGAAAAAAACTCCAGAAAAGCAATTTTTATTGTACGGTAGGAATGACTATTGACTGTACCTCTGTGATTTTTGGCTGTTTTACCACTAAGATAGTATATATTCTCATTGTGCTAAGCAAGACAGAGTAGATACCTAAGGACCCAGCTCCCTCTGAGTCATTCCACTTGTGTGCATGCATGTAACGTGTGCCGTGCTGTGCATTATAGTGCAGGTGTAAAGGTTGGGATACAATTTATAGTTGAAAACACTAAGCATACTTGTTAGCTGGGTTTTTAAGATTAAGGGCTATCTAGGCAAAAGAGGAAAAGAACCTATGGAGTGATTCGTTTGATCAAATGCAGGTTTCTGCTGAAAGGTGGGCTGAGTCACTTACTGGGCTCTACTGAATGCTCCAGCTAGACCTGCAGGGACATGGCAGCAGAATAGGGACACACGATCATTTACGTGTGTTCCCTGGGAACCAAACCGCATCTGCAGAGTTTGATGTGTTTGATGCATTTTGCTTTGTTGGAGAAGATGGATTGCAATCCAGATGCTTAGTCTTATTCTCCTGTCTTTGATGCCAAAATTATTGCACCCTCAGAGTTGGAGTGAAGCTGTAAGGTGTAGCTGTCTATAAGGACTTCTCATTTATAGAGACATGGAAGTACTGGAAGCAACTAACAGCAGATCCATACTGATATTTTCTTCATCCATTCCTACCTTTAATATAGAACAGGCTGTTGTTGCCTCCTTCTATGTTGTAAGATAACAGAGAGGCCAAAGCATAGAAAATACAGATTGTGTTTGTATTAGAAATAGCAAGATCAGCATCAAATCACACAGAGGACTGGTTTACGCAGAATATCTATATAACTTGCTGTGTAATGCATGAGTAGAACAAAACAGAGCTTGAGAGTGAGATATTGTGTGTACATCTAGTTTTGTAGACACAAGCACCTGTATAAATAGCATGTGTAGTCAGAATTTGTTTGTTTGCTGTTCTAAAAAGTTTAAATTTGAACTGTGAGTAGTGGGATGGACACAGCAAAGCAAGTGTTGGCATGGAAAAATAACAAGAAAAAGAATATCCTAGGAACATACATATGTGCTTATTCACACCCACCTACATGTACATGTAAAGGGTTCAGTTAAATATCTACATATAGATATATTTATGTATGTGTGTTTATCAGCACATATAGATAATAATAATTATTTTTTTAGTATAATTTCATCTTTTTTTAGGGTATGGTTCTTCAGTGCTGTACAAAGTTGGAATTTTATGTTTAACTGCGAATTCTCTCTCTCTGGAAATTTCTGGTCTACATTTCACAAGTAACATTCTGAATATCCAAGGAAGCTCAGAGTCCCAAGTTCAGTGTCATTTTAGTGTCCTTGTAGTAACGATAAATAAACCCAAAAATCCAGACAAGCCTTACATGGGTTTCAGAAAATGGAATTTCTTAAGAATATTCATTCCCATGAGTGAATAGTCAGCTTAAGTCACTTAGTATTTTTGCAACTGCATCTTCTCAAGGTTCCTGATCAGGGAAAGGTACCCTAATTAATCTGTTTCCTTTCCCCTCAGATGCAAAGGACCTGGCTGACTGTGAGACTGAAGGCTTTTTCTCCTTGCACCAGCGCAGAGGAGCCATCAAACAGGCCAAAATCCATAATGTCAAGTGTCACGAGTTCACAGCCACCTTCTTTCCACAACCCACCTTCTGCTCTGTCTGTCATGAGTTTGTATGGTAAATGAAAACGGATCTGTGCATTTTTCCCTTTAACTCTAGGGACCTGCTCCTCCAGTCAAAATCTGTCCTCCCACTGTCAGTAAAGGCAGCAGGACTGGACCCTTGACATCTTACATGTGGAGTTACTGCATCACTTCAAGGATGTGGTTCACAGTTGTAATTCCAACTGTGAGGATTCCTTTACTTTTTATTTAATTTTTATAGATATTTTTGTCTTTGGCCAAATGCTCAGATGTTTCTTGTCAGCTTAGTTTGCTGTTAGGATATTGTGAAACTCAGAATGTGAATACATGCTGAAAAGGCTGTGAAAAACACAGAGAATCACTCCGCGGTTAGATTGAATGAAGATATTGAGATCAGAGAAGTTCTATAAAGACTGATAAAAAGCAAAGCTGTTTTATTCTGTTTCTTTCATAAATGTTACTCTCCTTTCTTCTGTGGGGGCTTTCAGAAAATTCAAAATTAACTATTTCTCTTTTTATTTCAGGGGTCTAAATAAACAAGGCTATCAATGCAGACGTAAGAATTTTTTTTTGTGTGACTATCTTTTTTTAAATTGATCTTTTATTAGGGCATTTTTTTATTAACTCCATGACATGCTTATTCCTTCAGAATGTAACGCTGCCATCCATAAGAAGTGCATTGATAAAGTAATAGCCAAGTGTACAGGATCAGCAATCAATAGCAGAGAAACAATGGTACGTATTATTATTTGGTTGCTTTTAAAAACCTTGGGTGTCATTCAGATCTCTCCTGAATTGCTGTAAAACAAGTTCTGATGTAGCAAAAGGTGCTACTGAACTAAAAACAATGTGATCTGATCTGTGCCCTTTGTTTTTTCTGTTCCCAGTGGTTTCATTACCTCCTACTTGTGAGTCACTCAGATGCAGCCATTGAATAAGCAGTTGCTGAATCAGGACTGACATTTTTCTAGTGTATGAAGTATAACTCAGGGGAGAGTCATAGACATGAGGTAGAGATTTACTGGAGGAAACTCTTCACTATCCAGCGTTAGGCAGAACGTCACATTGAATTTTCAGAGCAGTATTTTAACATTCCACCCTGTGTTATCTGAGATTTCAAAATAGTCAGGGGAAGATTCAGCATCTCTGCTATTATTCATTTTATTTTTTTTATAAGAAGACTTACTTTTGGTGGGCAAAAGTGGAGCTTTATCTCTTGATAGGACTATACCCTTTTACTTAATTGTGTCCCAAAGTTGCTCTTTGCTTCCAATCCCATCCTGGCTGCTGTTCTCCTTTTACAGTCGAGAGATGAGATTCATCTCACCTGCCTTCTGACATCTGCAGGGTAGATGTGTCCAACTTTGCCATCACCTTTGGCTCTCTGTATACTAAAAGAGGAAAAATAGATCCTTCCAAAGAGTAATTCATGACAAAAAATGTTGACATCCATTTCAGGATGAGATTGATAATTTTTAGTAGTACTCCTTTATTTCCATTGAGCGCCAAGGGAAACTGAGTGCATAGCTGAGATGCAAGCAGCTATCAGGTCAGATAAATAATGCCCTGGGATTAAATTACTCGGTTCCCACTGTGTCTCACAGATATTGTTTATTGATATCTGGCTTTGTATATCTGAAAGATAGATAGATAGACAGACAGACAGACAGATAGATAGTTTTTACATGATAGTCATACCCAAGTATAAAATGGCAGTAGAAACCCATCTTCTGTGATACAGGCTTGGAGGCTGTTGGTTTTCCATGCAAAGCATAGGTGGAAGGGAACGAATTTCCAACACAGCTTTTCTCTTCCAGTTCCATAAAGAGAGGTTCAAGATAGACATGCCTCACCGCTTCAAGGTCTACAACTACAAGAGCCCAACTTTCTGTGAGCACTGTGGCACACTCCTCTGGGGCCTTGCACGGCAAGGACTGAAATGTGATGGTGAGTTCCTGGTGTACGTGGCACAAGCTGATGATGGAAGTGGGTTGTTGCCTTTAGAGAGTTACAAGCTTAAGAAACAAATCTCACTTATCATGTGTCTCCATGAGACCTGTATGAGACAGCAGCCGAGGTGGTAGTCCAGGGGACTGTTCGTCAAGGAGAGTCGTTCTTCAAGGAGGACTACTGTCAGCGTATAGAAAGAAATGTGATTCACAAGACTGAAAACTCACTTCCAAGAGGGGCAAAGAACTTTGAGAGGCAATGTCCTTTGATCATCCAGAATCACTCCTAGTATTGACTTTCATGCTCTTATTTCCACCGTCAGACAGACCCAAGACACTTCACCATCTTCATAATCTTACACCAGTGGAGAGAACCTGTTCTGTGATTAATGTTTATCTATGAGTCCGTGGAGTTTGTTAGCCTGTAACTGCAAAGACTGATGGATGAGCAAATGCAACCTTTTGCCCAGAAGAAGATATAAAAATCTCCACAGAGAACTAAAAAACAACTTGAGTGCTACCTCATGAGACGTAAATGGTTCCCAGGCCTTGAGCTATTTCTGTGGCTGGTCTCTGCCCTTGGCCAGCAGCAGCTCATGTTCCTGTCCAACCAAATGTCAAACCCGTTACAGCCCAGCTCTCCTCTGTTATCCTGACACTCCCTGTTCTTCCTTTCAGCATGTGGCATGAACGTCCATCACAAGTGCCAGACAAAAGTAGCAAACCTTTGTGGAGTCAACCAGAAACTAATGGCCGAAGCTCTGGCAATGATAGAGAGCAGCCAGCAGGTAAAAACTTTTAAGCTGTGAATGACCTGGAGGAAAGATGGTCAATTACTGCATTTTTGTTTCAGTACAAGAAATAAAGGCATTAGAAGGAGAGAAACAAGTTCAAAGCAAAGTGTAGGAATTGGATTCTTCATGGAATAAGTAGTTAAAATCCTCACAGCAATTTCTGGAGAACAAAAGTTATGACATGTTCAAGCTGACAGTCTCCAGTGTTCATGGGAAAGAAATTCATTCAAGACTAATAGAATAATTAATTCTGTTAAAAGGACTACCTTTGAAGCAGTGAATCGGTGAGCAGCATATCTCTTGTGATAGGGAGAATATTCTGAGGAGAGAGAATATTCTGAAGTGGCTGGAGCACCTCCCCTATGAGGACAGGCTGGGAGGGTTGGGCTTGTTCAGTGTAGAGGACAGGAGACTCCAAGGAGACCTTATAGCAGCCTGCCAGTACTTAAAGGAGCCTACAGGAGAGATGGGGAGGGACTCTTTGTCAGGGAATGCAGGGATAGGATGAAGAGTAATGGTTTTAATCTGAAGGAAGGGACATTTAGATTAGATATTAGGAAGAAATTTTTTGCTATGGGAGTGGTAAGGCACTGGAACAGGTTGTATGGAGAAGTCATGGATGCCCCACCCCAGAGGTGTTCAAGGCCAGGTTGGATAAGGCTTTGAGTAACCTGATCCAGTGAGACGTGTGCCTGCCCATGGCAGGGGTATTGGAACTGGATGGTATTTAAGATCTCTTCCAACTCAAACCATTCTATGTTTCTATTAGATGATTTTGCATGCCTGCACTCTTCTTCAGTCTTTACCTGCTATCTACTTGATCTCGACTGCAGACAGAACAGGGCCTGGGTGGACACTTGCCCTGATTCAGTACAGTTGTATTTATCATAGAATCACCAGGTTGGAAGAGACTCACCGGATCATCGAGTCCAACCATTCCTGTCAAACACTAAACCATGCCCCTCAGCACTTCATCCACACGTGCCTTAAACACCTCCAGGGTAGGTGACTCAACCACCTCCCTGGGCAGCCTGTTCCACTGCCCAATGACCCTTTCTGTGAAATTTTTTTTCCTAATGTTCAGCCTAAACTTTCCCTGGCGGAGCTTGAGGCCATTCTCTCTCGTCCTGTCCCCTGTCACTTGGGAGAAGAGGCCAGCACCCTCCTCTCCACAACCTCCCTTCAGGTAGTTGTAGAGAGCAATGAGGTCTCCCCTCAGCCTCCTCTTCTCCAGGCTAAACAACCTCAGCTCTCTCAGCCATTCCTGACTCATGTTCAGCTAGCTGTCAACCAGCACCCCAAGTCCTTTTCCCCAGGGCTGCTTTCCAGCCGCTCTTCCCGAGCATGTCGTGTTGCATGGGGTTGTTGTGATTCAAAGATGTCTCATCACACTTGAATCAAGACAAACTCTTACCTTCTACAGCGGAATTCCTGTATGAGTTCTTTAGAGTGACATCCAGACACGTACAAGGGTGAGGCTGTGGCATGTTCCAACTTGTAGTATTTTTCCAGATTTCTCTTCAAAGAGGACTATTGCAGAGGAAGTTGCTCATTAAAATGCTCTTTGTGGATAGCCAGGATTCAGACCCCTGAACAAAAGATGGGATCTCTATACTGGCAGTACAAACTTATGTTGAGACTCACATACCTCTTGCAGAAGGCTGTGGGTTTCTTTAGGTTAACAAGCCCTCACACATTTGGTACAGAGATGCTCTTCTCATAAACAAAGACCTCTTCTAGATCTTGGCTTGGGTGGCAGTCACACTCAAGAAGCAATAGTAGCCATAACATGTGGCTCAAAAATAATTTGCTGTTTTCTGTAATATAGGCTCGCTCTCAGCGTGACACTGAACAGATCTCCAGGGATGGACCTCTTGAAATTGGCTTTCCAGTTCCTGTGAAGGAGGTAACACCACTTCAGGCATTACCAGCATCTACAACAGGAAAAAAAGGTAGTTTCCCTTAGTGAAATGGAACAGGAGACTTTGATAATTTTTGGTTTGTATGTGGCTAGGCAGAGGTGACAAGGGTGGGAAATTTATTAGCCAGTGAATCTTTCATGCACCTTACCAGTCTAGAGCAAGACACAAGTTTTCTCATCCCAGGATATCAACAACTTTTGTCAGCCACATCACTTGAGCATGGAAGATAAACTGGATCCCAACCTGGTTCCTTTCTTCTCTATAAACCTGCGATTCCCCCAGGTCATCCCAACCTCTTTCATTAGGCTCATGTGGCTCGTGTTAAAGGTCATTTCAAGACCCCAGCAGCTTTATGCAGAGAAAAAATCAGGAGGGCTAAGGCTCAACTAAAAATCAGATTGGCCAAGTTTGTGAAAGACAATAAAAAATCCTTCTACATATATATCAAGAGTAAAAGGAGGACTAGGGAGAATCTCCAGTCCCTACTAGATGCAGAGGGAACAACAGTAACAGGGGATGAAGACAAGGCTGAAATACTCAATGCCTACTTTGCTTCAGTCTTTAATACTAAGGAAATTTGTTCCCACTGCGTACAACCCCAGGGACTGGAGGAGCAGATCGAGGTTCCCACGATCCAAGAGGAGGTGGTTAGAGACTTGCTTGCCCGGCTAGACGACCACAAGTATATGGGGCCGGAGTCCACCCAAGAGTTTTGAGGGAACTGGTGGGTGTGCTGGCCAAACCCCTTTCCATCATCTTCCAGAGGTCCTGGATGACTGGGGAGGTACCACTGGACTGGAGGCTGGCTGATGTCATGCCCATCTATAAGAAGGGGCTCAAGGAGGATCCAGGGAACTACAGGCCTGTCAGTCTGACCTCAGTTCCAGGAAGAGTCATGGAGCGGGTGATCTTGAGTGCTATCATGAAGCACATGCAAGAGAATCGGGTGATCAGGCCCAGTCAACATGGGTTCACAAAAGGCAGGTCTTGCCAAACTTACCTGATCTCCTTCCATGACCAAGTGACTAGACTTTTGGATGAGGGAAAGGCTGTGGATGTATCTTCCTGGACTTTAGTGAAGCCTTTGACACAGTTCCTCACAGCATTTTGCTTCGGAAACTGTCAGCCTCTGGACTGGACAAGCACACACTCTCCTGGGTGGAAAACTGGTTGAATGACCGGGCCCGGAGAGTGGTGGGAAATGGAGTTAAATCCAGCTGGAGGCCAGTGAAAAGTGGGGTTCCCCAGGGCTCAGTCCTGGGTCCAGGCCTGTTCAGTGTCTTTATCAATGACCTGGATGAAGGTATCTAGTGCACCCTCAGCAAGTTTGCGGATAACACTAAGCTGAGTGGAAGCCTGGATCTGCTGGTGGGTCAGGAGGCTCTGCAAAGGGACCTGAACAGGCTGGACTGCTGGGCAGAGTCCAATGGCATGAGGTTGAACGAGGCCAAAGGGTCCTGTACTTGGGGCACAACAACCCTATGCAGAGGTACAGATTAGGTGAAGCCTGGCTGGAAAGCTGCCTGGAGAAGAAGGACCTGGGCGTGTTGGTCAACAGCCGACTGAACATGAGCCAGCAGTGGCCCAGGTGGCCAAGAAGGCCAATGGCATCTTGGCTTGTATCAGAAATGCTGTGACCAGCAGGTCCAAGGAGGTTATTCTCCCTCTGTGCTCTGCACTGGTGAGACTGCACCTCGAATCCTGTGTTCAGTTCTGGGCCCCTCACCACAAGAAGGATGTTGTGGCTCTGGAGCGAGTCCAGAGAAGAGCAACGAAGCTGGTGAAGGGGCTGGAGAACAAGTCTTACAAGGAGTGATTGAGAGAGCTGGGATTGTTTAGCCTGGAGAAGAGGAGGCTGAGGGGAGACCTTATCGCTCTCTACCTGAAGGGAGGTTGTGGAGAGGAGGGTGCTGGGCTCTTCTTCCAAGTGACAGGGGACAAGACAAGAGGGAATGGCCTCAAGCTCCACCAGGGGAGGTTCAGGCTCGACATAAGGAAAAAATTGTTCACTGAAAGGGTCATTAGGCATTGGAACAGTCTGCCCAGGGAGGTGGTTTAGTCACCTTCCCTGGAGGTGTTTAAGGTGCGGGTGGACGAGGTGCTGAGGGGCATGGTTTAGAGATTGGTGGGAATGGTTGGACTCGATGATCTGGTGAGGGAGCTGGCCTCTTCTCCCAAGTGACAGGGGACAGGACGAGAGCGAATGGCCTCAATCTCCGCCAAGGGAGATTTAGGCTTGAGATTAGGAAAAAGTTCTTCACGGAGAGGGTGGTTAGGCATTGGAACGGTCTGCCAAGGGAGGTGGTTGAGTCACCGTCCCTGGAGGTGTTTAAGGTTAGGGTAGATGAGGTGCTTAGGAGCATGATTTAGGGATTGGTGGGAATGGTTGGACTCGACGATCCAGTGGGTCTCTTCCAACCTGGTGATTCTATGATTCTGTCACATGTCCCCATCTGTGCTTATTCTCTTTCATTTCTACAAGTAGAACTACCTATGCTGATATGAATCACTAAGGCCCCAAATGGTTTCACATCTGGTTTATGTGCGAGTCTGTCTGCTGAGTAGTGTTCTTGCTGTTCAATGATTTAGGGCAGTACAGCAAATGTGCACTTGAGTGCATGGGATAAATCCAGTAAGTGACAGACCTTCTGAATAGTTAGCCTACATCCAAATGAATAGAGTATTGAAGGAACTCTGAGTCATTCCATTCTAGTACAGCTGGAGTATTTTATCAACGCTTCACATTCAGAGTAGAAACAAAATATGAAAACACTGTCCCATCTGTTTCCCACGCTAGCTTTGCCAAGAGTCTTTTAAAAATGGGACCACATCAGAATGGCAACCAGCAAGAAGGAATCATAGAGTCATTTGGTCGGAAAAGACCTTTGCGATCATCAAACCCGACCGTACCTATCCACTACTAAACCATATTCCTGCGCACTTCATCTACCTGTCTGTTAAATACCTCCAGGGATGGTGACTTAACCACCTCCCTGAGCAGTGTGTTCCAGTGTCTGATGAAGAACGCAGCCAGAAATGAAGTATTTGGTCATGTTTTGCTGCCACAAAACAGAAAGACAGATGAAGGAGTTTGTAAAGTGGGAATGTTACCATTGAAGAAGGTGGAGTTACAGTGGAGTGAAATGTCCTCTTAAGAGAAAGCAATATGGAAACAGAGCCGATCTACTTAGTAGATTTGACCACCACATTTCCATTTGTTTGAAAACCCTTTTAAAACTCCAAGTATGATACCTGTAAGTGTTCTGGGAATTTTCTGCTCATTTATAGGCATTTATTTAAAGGCTTTGATATGTGTTGCAGAGCCACAGGGCATCTCTTGGGAGACTCCAGTGGAAGACACAGTGAAGGGGGAGTCTCTGATAGAGTCAGACTTGGGAGGAGAGGAGCCCCAGGAGCAGCAGGAGCACCAAATGCAGCTAAAACTAACCATAGAAGATTTTGTCTTGCACAAGATGCTGGGGAAGGGCAGCTTTGGCAAGGTAAGCATCATGGGACTGAGACATCGTTGCACAGATTAGCATATTCCTTATTATGGCACTAAGTAGCATGTGGTTTGAAGACAATGTAGGAAAGATTATCTCCAAGCCTTCAAAGAACCCTTGCTCTGGCATTGATGAGTCTTGAAACTAGTCTCCTTGCTTAAGACAAGATCTTCCTCATCCTTCCCTCTGCCCCATTATTTGCTGTCTCACGAGTGCCTATCACAGGAGAGGAAAACAACTGGATAAAGCTGCAGGTCCCACTTCCATGCAAGTTGGTAAGGCCAGGTGGGAAAGATCTCTGTGCTGTCCCCACTTCATGCAGCAATTCCTGCCAGTGTAGCTGAGAACGCCCAAGAGACAGAAGAATTAGCTGAAAAGTTGAGCGTGGATCGCCTCTTCTCCCCAGAGCAGCAAGTTCCCAGCTGGGACCACTAACTGTTCTTTCCGATCTCTGAGCTATGCTGGAGCGTAAAGCAAATTTTGCGACAGCCAAAAATTTGTGCTTTTGAAACAAGAACCACCTGTTTTCAGTGGATTCATTAATCTTGATGAATTGTGAATTGTTCCTCCTTCTTGCAGCTGTCCCCTGGAAGGGGACTCGCATTATTCAGTGCCAGCGCAGAACTGCGTGAAGCTATTTCAGAGGAACTTGACATTGTATTTTCACAGCCAATAAGGAGAACAAGTGTTATTATATATCATATTGCTCAGATCCCACATCTTTCCAAGGTGGAAACTGTGTCTTAAGGAAGGGCTGCTTTTTTGCCTGTTAAGTGAGCTGGAGCACTTGCTATAGCCAATTCTTAAACTGGTGAAATATTTGCTGTGTTGGCTTCCATACCTCAAAATACTTGGCATGTCTGCAGTTTGCATGGCAAGCAGAGCTGAGGCACCTCAGTTTTAGCTAAGCCAGAATACTTCAAAATCCGCAGCCCAGACTAACTTAGACTCAAGAGCATAGATGCCATAGAAATGCTGAAGTTGGAAGGAAGGGACCTCTGGAGGTCAACTAATCCAACCTGCTGCTCAAAACAGGTCTAATCATATGAGGTTACTCAGGGGGTTGTATAGTCAAGTCTTGAGTACCTCTGCTGAAGCTGATTCTGTACTTTGCATGAGCCCTTTGTATTAACACGGCCTTTTCCAGCCTGCAAGTGTCTGCATCTCTCTGCACCCACTGTGTGGGTGTGGAGACTGTGGGCTATTTTGTGCCCTTCTGCAACAAATATCACCCACAGGTTTCCTGTGTATGTGTTGCTCCTGGTGCCCTTATTTGCTTGGAGTGAGATTCACTTCCCCATAGAGGGGACGGGGGGTGTAGACCTCAGTGCCTGAGGGGTCTCTCCAGCCCTGTATGGACCAGGGAGGTTGAGGGCCAGACCCATGAGAAAGCCTCCTCTGCATGAGGTCTAACATTGCCTGCCTGCGCTTTGGAAGTCACAGCCCAAGTCACAAATGGGCTGCATTCCCTAGTTTCGTCAGGAGACCAGTGCCCTGCACAAAAATGAGGGTAAAAAGAGTTCCTGCAGTATCAGCACTGTTAGCATTTCTGGTCATTCACTGCAGAGACAGAGGGAGGCTCCAGGCTCTGCTCTCTGTCTAGTGCTACAAAGTGAAATGCAGCAGTAGCCAAAAGGGTAAATAAAACTTTTGTCAGGGCTAAAACATGTCTGAGCTTACTCAGTAAATAGTGTCTGGTAGAGAACTTTAAAGGCCTCTTTGATGAATCTTGTGTATTTATTCATTCTATGGGAAACAGTGTCAACAAACTGTTAGCATAAAGACCAGGACTGGCACAGCCCTCCACCAGAGACATCTGTGGTCTCTCAAAACCCCTTTTCTACTGATCTGTGCCTCGTTTGCCCTGCCCATAGAAACAGATAGAGGTTCTAAGTCTTCTGAATTGTCTTTTGCTCTTCTCAGGAAAAATGCTCTGCAGAAGCACTGGGGACTCAGCCTATTTGCTCAGACCTTCTGCTGAGTGGGAGGGAGAAAATTACTTCTGGTGTAGATCAGTGTAACTGCTAGTGGACATCAGTTTACACCTGCTGAGGATCTGGTGCAGGACATTTGCATTTCACATGTTGACAAAGCAATATTCTATGATTTGTTATTTGAAGTCAGAAAACAGGAAATGTATCTCATGAGCATTTGCATAAAGATGGTTTCTGTTACCAGAAGTGTCCCATCCATACAAGCATGTAACCTCTGCTACTGTAATGACACAGATCTTCTCATCCTTCTTTGGGGTTCGGTTTCATAAAACTATTCTGGGTGTGGGGAACAAACTCAAAGTTCACAAAGTCTTAATGGCAGAATTGGGCCTTAAGCATCACTTTTTTTTAAGGTCTGTGCTAGTGAGTTCCCCAAAGCTCAACTTCCATCCTTTCATCATGTTGTGATCTCTGGTAGAAGAGCATCACTCTCTGAGCAGCTGTTTCCAACCTAGGTCTTCCTCGCTGAGCTGAAAAGCACAGACCGGTATTTTGCTGTAAAAGCCCTGAAGAAAGATGTGGTGCTGATGGATGATGATGTTGAATGTACAATGGTGGAGAAGAGAGTCCTCTCCTTAGCTTGGGAACACCCATTCCTGACTCATGTGTTCTGTACGTTCCAGACCAAGGTAAGACAAGGATCTATCACCTTCCTCTATGGGCTTCAGCTCCTTTGCTGAGATATGGATACTTGTTGAAGTGCTTAAGTCTGATAGATGTTAGGGAGTAGCTTGGACATGAGGTGGTGCTAAGGGAAGGGATTTTCAGATCAAACACTTGGAAAGTGGCTCCAGAAATTTCATCTGCCTTCCCCACATTAACATGAAGGGAAGCAGGGCATTTGAGTATTATGGTATCCAAGACTGATTGAGATAGCTTTACAGAGACCTGCTATTAAAATCTGCATCCTGGTACCCTGGGCTGAAGAAGTGCAAAGGCCACATCCATGGCCAGGGTGTAGATGCACCCACACTGGTGTTCTCTGAACCTCTTGAACCATGAAGCATTATGCTGCAACAACCAGCCTGCATCAGAACTAACTCAGGAAACTGTGATTATGGAGGATAAATAAGATATCATTCACTTTGGCAATTTTCTTTGCCTGCAGTTACTGTTAAATCACACCAGACTTCCTAATTCATGCAGGACCACTGTTGGTGAAGTTCAGAGAGGCAGCACAAAGCATCTTCACCTGAAGTCCCACTTAGGCCTCCAAATCAAAACTGAAGTGACATTTAAGTAACATAAATTGCTTCATGGCTCTACATAGCAACAAACCATCAACTGATTAGCTTTTCAGGCCTTTCTATAGTCACAACCAGTCATTTTAACACTAAAGCGCACACGAAGCATAGAAAAAATGATGGAAGGAAATTGGAAAGATTATCTTGTCTGTCCAACCTATCCAAACAACTCTTTAGAGATGTTTGCTGTCCTTGAGCCCAAATTCAAAGCAACTTCACTCTCTTAAGACTGTTTGTTCAGCATTTTGTCAGTATGTTCCCAGTCCCTGCTCAGTTCCAGGATTTAGTGACACAAACCATGCTTGGTGTGAGGTTAGGACCTGCTCAGCAAGAGGCTTGCTGCTTCTGCAGGGTCAGGAGAAACAAATATAAACTGTGGTATATCCCGGTCGCCTGTGGGATACAGCACCTGTTTGAAGACAGATTGAATTTATAGCAGGGAACTGCCATCCGCAACGTGACACTTGAGCCCAGGCATTCATTTAACCCCTTTCGGACCGTTGATGAGAACAGCATAACATGGGAATGGATCCTTTCTCTGAAGAGGAAAGAAATTAATTCCCTTTTTTGAGGGGCTAGATTTCAGAGGAAATTATAAATGTCCAGACTCCAAAAGCAAAGAAAATAAGACTTAATTAGAAAGGCAAAATATTCACAACAGTCACAGCTCTATGGAGGAGCTTATAACGTCAGGGAGAGCTGCTTGTAATGCCTGCTATTTCAGGTACCCAAGGAGAGGTTGACTAATTCTAGCAGCTGACTTGCATGCAGCAGCAGAACCATATTGCCTGTGGTTCAGCCTAGTCAAGCCTTGGTCGGGAAGGTGGACATCAGTTTTGGGATGGATACAGCAGTGGCAGCCTGAAGCTCTGATTTCAGGCAGTTCATGCAAGTGTCCACCTCTCTCATGAGACCATAGCAAAAAGATGAGAGACCAAATGGAGTCATCTCAGGAACCAGATGGGATTTACTAGCTGTTTAAGGGGAGAACTGCTTTCAGCTGTGGCTGCGGCAAAGAAAAACTGCAGGGTGGAAAAGTAATGAACGCCTGAAGAAAACGTATGTCAGGCTCAAAAAACCCAAGTGATCTTATCCTACGGTGTCTTATGGGCATCATCACAGTATTGCCCTCCTGACATATAGAAAGCATCTCTATCCATCTGATCCCAAGTCAACATTGCCACTTTAAAATTATTTGATCTCTCCATTTTGCTTTCAAGTGCACAGATAGAGAAGCTGGAATGTAACTGCCCAGTCCAAAGATGTTCTGGGCTGTGATTGATTTCTAGCTTATGGTTTTCTCCTCTGACCTTTACAAGCCAAGCAGCAATCACTCAACGCATGGCAGTCATTCAGGGCAGAAGAGCTGTGACAAGCCATGGACAGTCTTTCACGGCTCAAAGAACTGCATGGTTCAGTTGTAATATCCTTTAGAGAGATCGTTTTAGAAGTCAGGGCACTGCTTTGTAGTCCCTCTCTGGACTTCAATATTGAAAACTTAGATTTTCAATTGAAAAATTGATTTATTTGTTTTTAAGGCATCACTGGGTACATAAGTCCTTTCAAACAGAAATACATGTGTCAATGTCTTTCTGAATCTCTAACATGTTGGCTTGCAAGGTTTCTGAGCTGCCTCATGTACTGAGTTTCTCTGCAAAAGGCTGTAAAACCAGGAATATTCCTACACTGAAAAAAGAACCTCAGCAGTCCCCATGTCTCCAGAGGGACAAAAAGTCATATAATCTGTTGACAATTCTCTGAGCACTGGCATGAGTTTCTTCCTGGCCTTAGCCCAGGTAATCAGTGAATGCTGAAATATATAAACCTTGACAGCCCTTCAGACAGGTATTTGTAGGCACCAGGCACCAAATGCTCCTTTTTATTCCTGTGGAGGCCGAATGATCAGTGCTTTTGAAACTTAGAATACTTGTCATCTTTTGTTACATGAGAAAAATTTCAAACACATGAGACTTTTTTCCCAAAAAGTTTTTGAACTTGACTCTTCTATTTTACTGCAGTAATATCTGTTTCCAGATATTCGGCTGATACAATTATAGGGTGTGAATTTTAACAACGAGCTCAGGGAGCTGTTTTATGAGGTTTAAAGGGATACTGTTATGTTAAAGGGGAGGAAAAACATGCTTATAATTCTGTGAAATCCCAAAATGATCAATGCCGAAGTAGTAACTAGCATTCCAGTGCTTATATTTTATTCGTCTTTTAGCATATCAGTGATCTTCTGTGATAAAAATAGGGTTTCCTTTTTTTAAGTTCGGTTTTGTTTCTAACTTTATTTACTTATTTGAACAAGTTTTTATTCCTACCCTTTCACAGAAAAGGCCAGCACCCTCCTCTCCACAACCTCCTTTCAGGTAGTTGTAGAGAGCAATGAGGTCTCCCCTCAGCATGAGGAAAATCTTGTTTAGTGTGAGGGCGACAGAGCATAGGAACAGCTGCCCAGGGGGTTGTGAAATCTCCTTCTCTGGAGATATTCAAATATCTTGGATGCATTCCTTTGCCACCTGCTGGAGGTGACCCTGTTTTAGCAGGGAGGCTGGACTGGATGAGCTCCTGCAGCCTCTTCCAACCCTGACCATTCTGTGATCCCATCCCCTCAGCCTCCAGGCTAAACACCCCCAACTCTCTCAGCCGCTCCTCATAAGGCCTGTTCTCCAGCCCCTTCACCAGCTTCATTGCTCTTCTCTGGACTCGCTCCAGAGCCACAACATCCTTTTTGTGGTGAGGGACCCAGAACTAAACACAGTATTCGAGGAGCGGTCTCACCAGTGCTGAGTACAGGGGCGGAATAACCTCCCTGGACCTGCTGGTCACGCCATTGCTGGTACAAGAGAGTCCAGCGGAGGACCGTGTAAATGATGAGGGCACTGGAGCATCTGTCTCATAAGGAAAGGCTGAGAGATCTGGGTCTGCCTAGCCTGGAAAAGAGAAGACTGAGATGGGACCTTATCAATGCTTATGATCATCTAAGGTGTGGGTGTCAAGAGGAATGGGCCAGACTCTTCCTAATAGTGCCCAGCAGCACTATTAGGACAAGCAGCAATGGGTACAAACTGGAACACAAGGAGTTCGTATGCTTTGTACCAAGCAGATGGGCACACAAAGCTAAGCATCCCAAATGAGCAGTTGAACACACAGTCAATAGATTAGAACAAAATATTACTCATGAGACAGGGACCAGAGTGAATTATTTTTCAGGTGTAAGAGATGCTGCCATTTCCAGAAGATAGACTGATATTACACAAGGGAGAAGAAAAAAGTAGTTAGACCAAACAACAAAGTTAAACCTGAGGTTGCTTTAATCTGTAACAAATGGACTTTCTGGAATCCTTAACAAAAGAAGGGTATGGAGCTATTGGAATGTGTCCAGAGGAGGACTACAAACATGATCAGGGGGCTGGAGCACCAGTACAGGCTAAGAGAGTTGGCCTTGCTCAGCCTGAAAAATAGAAGGCTCCGAAGAAATCTTATAGCCACCTTCCAATACCTGAAAGGGGTTACAGGAATGCTGGGGAGGGCCTATTCACAAAGGCTTGCAATGACAGGATGAGGGTCAATGGGTATAAACTGCAGAGGGACAGATTTAGGGTAGACATAAGGAGGAATTTCTTCACAATGAGGGTGATGAGGCACTGGAACAGATTGCCCGGAGTAGCTGTGGGTGCCCTGTCCCTGGAGGTGTTCAAGGCCAGGTTGGATGGCACCTTGGGCAGCCTTGTCCAGTGGGGTGTCCCTGCCCATGGCAGGGGTGTTGGACCTGGATGATCTTTAAAGTCCCTTCCAACCCAAACTATGATTCTATGACTTTGCTAGTCCCTAGATGGTGCAAATAGCAATGTTAATACCTCCTGTGGTCACCTATTAGCAAGTGCTGACTCTGTGTTAGCCGTTCCCCGTGGGAGTAGACACAGTGAGGGGCTCACATGAATTGCTTGCTTTCCCACCAGATGGGGTGCTGTGATGTGACTGCAACCCTCAGCAGGTGATGTGTTGGAGAAGGGCTGAGAGAACTCTAACTCTAATCTGTCCCATGAAATAAAATAAATCCAAAGCATGGACGAGCACCCAGACTGGGCTGCGCTCAACTACAGGAAGATGTGAGACCAGAATTAGCTGCAGGAATTTCATGTTTTCAAACCTGTCTCTTGGCAAGGACTAACCTAATTCAGTGGGCATGAAATAAGGTTTCACTTAACGTGAAACCGTTTGCTAGGGTAACTGCTTTAAATAACACCATCCTGTAGCATTAATTATTCTGATATTCATCCTCTGGAAGCCCTGGGAGGAAAAATTTTTGCTCTTCAGTAAATGATGTTAAATTGTGTATTTGTATGTATGCAAGTGCTTTCAAATGCAAAGTAAACAAAATCAGAACATCTCTGCAGAAAAGTGCTCTGGAGGGCTTCCAGCTGGTTTGAGGATTTTAAGAGCCTGTTATAGGATGTACCTTCAAAAGATCAATTTAGATGCTGCGTGCTTTATACTCATTGTTTATAAAGTTGAAAGCATCTTTGATAGTGACTATTCAGTCTCACAGCAGTTGCATACAGAATGGAAGGAGGTTGTTTTAACTCCATCCCTGCCGTATCCTGGAAAAGCAGAAAAATTCAGTAGTTCTGCAGAGAGGAGCTCAGCTCAGCACAGGCACTGAGGGACTGATGGGGCGAGACATTGAGTTCTTGCAGTGATCAAGTTTTTCAGCACCTGTCAGGATTGAGTCATCTAGGTAACTGTGTTATTTTGTGTGCAGGATGCACACCTGTATGCGTCTAATTTTGCGTTGTATGACATCCAGTTGTGTGGTTGTGTCTGCTGTGGGAGCATCATTTTGTTCTCCCGTGGAGGTGTTTGTCATGGTCCCTTTGTTACAATGGAGAAGTCCCCGGAAGATAATCTAGAATTAGGGAATGTCTGACATATGGATGTCCTGGAGACAAGAAGTGCCAGCTATCCTGGAGCAGAGTCCATGGCTGAGTACAGGAAATTACTTGAGCTTTTTGGTTGTAGGAGGTGGCCCTAAGCTCTGCTGTAAGACCAGACTTGTTCTGTTCAGTTGTGCAAGTCTGGGACTGCGACCAGAAGTTTGGCTTGAGTGTTTGCTACCCCAGAGTGCTCCTATAGGCAGTCAGAAAGTTGCCTACTGTCTGTCTGCAAGGCAAACAGGAGGGTAAAGATGAAGGGATTTTCCCAAGCCTCCTTCGGAGATGTGTAGTGTCAGCGCTAAGGAACAGCATTTCTGTTTGTTTGCTTAGCATCCTTGAACTAGGACAATCTTGAGGGATAAGAGTATGGTAAAGTCATGCCATCCCAGCTGCCACATCTTGAGAAATACCCACTTAACCCATTCCCACATGCTTCAGCAGACATGAGCCATCAGATAACTTTCCCCAGACAAGAGGAAGTGTAGGTCATAGCCTATCTGCAAGCATGTCCTCTGTGTCATTCTAGCCTTTTAACCTCTAGCATAGTCTTGAATTTTCACTGGTTTCAAGCATGGGGTTTGCTGCTTCCCATTTTTAACATGTTCTATAGCTCTGCAGATCTCCTGCTTAGGGAGCTGTCTCAAATAATTTGTTGCAGTTTGAACTGCTTGGTTATGTCATGCTACTCATAATGATGTACCTAGGGCTAATCTCAAGCATTTTTTTGCCATGGGTCATTCCAGACTACTGGCCTTTATAAGAAACTAGAGGAACTCCCTGGTCTCAGAGCAGAAAAGGTAGAATGATGCTGTCTTTCTTTTCAATAGCATTTTTTACCACTCTACAGGAACTGGTAAACCATGAACTTCATACTTTAGTCAAATTTGTAGTCTTCAGCTTCATAGCTTTGGATAATTGAGCAACGGAGTTCATATAACGATTTTTGCATGCCAATTAATCTTAGGGGTTGCCCACTCCACCTTTTCTTTCTTCAGGTGGTAGAAGGATGCTGCCTAAGTCCCCAGTTTCAAGTTAGAGCCCCTAGGTCAATTAAATAGGCGCACCAGATGGTTGTTCAAATCCATGAGTGAGCCAAGCATGACCACTTGTTCAGCTGAATAAACATGAACTTCAAGTATACTTAAAGACTGAGCATAAGGTGTAGCCAAACTGTGTGGACTTTCCACAGAAACCCATGGGTTTTCTCCTTTCCAATCCACTGAAGCTGAACCTGGCCCATTTGAAGACCTGTGAGATTTCTTCTGTCCCACTGATACATGTGGCTGCTGACCTGTTGTGGGCTAAACCTCATCACGTGTTTTCCTGACCGGGCTCCTGAGCCAATATTGCTTCTGCGACTTTTGATATTTCTATACTAAATTACCCATCTCCATTTGGCCTTATTATTTGCCTATGCTGACTCGATGTGCCCCGACCTCTACAGATGCAGGACCGTCAAACTGAAAACCTTCATCCATTTGGTTTATTGGCTGATTTATTGGCAAAATTTGTATTGGTTTTTTGGGAGGCCAGATGTGGCCCTGTGCTTGTCACATGACAGGTAGGGGTTCCAGCCAGAGTTCTATTTAAATAAGAGTACTGTAATTAAGAGGATCCGGCTAAAGAAATCTTGCACTAATTAGAGCAGACAGCTTTTACTTGAAAGGAACAAACATTAGTTCTTTTAAATAGCCAGCTCTTGGCTTGCTACCAGAGATACTTACATTAAGTCTTACGGATGAAAATCTTCCTTTAACTGTTAAAAATATAAGTGAAAAGAACTCTTATTTCCCCCCCCCCCAAAAAATGTGATATGCAACAAAGGGAAGCTATTCATAAATTTTAATATAGCATAGAGATGACTAACTTTAGATGTGTTAAGAACAGAGAGAGGCTTTTGAGGAAAAAGCCATTTTATTCTATTCATGCGTTGATGCAAAAAAAAAAAAAAAAAAAAAAAAAGCTGAGATTCTGAGATTCACGAAACAGAAGTTTAAACTTGGGAGCATACCTTTTGGCATAGATACTCTTCTTCCAGAAAAAGGCATTTCTCCTGCTTTATAGGTGCAATTCGGTGTGGAAGGAATTGGTCTGGATCTACCGTTTAGCATGGGGGCCCGGTGGTGAAGTTATGGCTCAGGAAACAGCAAAGCGATCAATGTGAAGTACATCAAGGATTGTATAGGAAGCCTTTGTGATCAGTTCTACACTTTGCTTAAAGATTCCTCCATCCGTCTTATGTACCAGGAGGAGAGCTTTCCACTGCCCTGATCAAGAAGCTAACAGTTACATGCAATTGGGGATAAGGACTGTATCTTTTTCCAGGCTTCTCTGATATGCAAACACTCAGTGGTCATCCAGAAATATGATTAGTTCATGAATCTTCCCACTAGCAAGTTACACTTTGCTTTATTTAATAGAGCAGCTTTCAGGCTTAAAATCAAGCATGTGCTTAAAAGAGATTACTGCATCTGGCCAGCGTTTCTTATAACTTGCAAAAGTCAGATCCATGTGTCTCCACAAAAGATGTGCAGGAATGCAGGTAACACTTGCTTGGGATCTCTCTACAAGATGGATAATGCACTGGGTTAGGAAAGAGAGGAGACCTGGGATTTACTTCTGCCTCATCCACTAGTCCTTCAGGAAGCTTGTCCATCTGTCTTTCTGTTATATAGGCACTGTAGTTACTCATCCCCTGCTACTAATGCTCTTTATACAAATCAGAGCAGAGAGGGTGACTACAGCCTTAGAGAACAAAGAGGAGAAACGAGCCCTCACAGTAACCTTTTCCTTCCTCTTTTTGAGTGCTTTCTGAGTGGCTTGGGTTTGTTGGTTTCTTTTCATTTTTATCTCCCTCTTCCCCACCCCTTACTGTCATCTTGTCTCATTCTCTAGGAAAACCTCTTTTTTGTGATGGAATACCTCAATGGAGGAGACCTCATGTTCCATATCCAGAGTTGTCATAAGTTCGACCTTCCCAGAGCAACGTAAGATGTTATTATTACCTTTTGGCTTGTAGGTCACACACATGGTAGAAGCAAAGGCAGCAGCTGCAGACACAAGTGATCTTGATTTTATTCCCAGCTCTGCTGCTGTCCTGTAGAGGAAACCTTGGATGAATCATTTGACCTCTCTACACCTTATCCTACCGCAATGTGGGGATATTGCTTGTGCTGGAAGGAGAATCACTTTATCCCAGCTTTCTCCTAATTGAACAAAACAGATATGTGGATCATCACCCAACTCAACGATGGACTTGGAGCAAGTCACTTCCTCTCCCTGTCTTATTTCTCCTCCCACACAAGGCTTTTTAGAGCCCATCCACACAGCTGATTTCAGTCAGACATGACCTTGCTTTGCATTCTTGGTCAACCAGGGAAGCTATTTCTGTCTGGAAGCATTACAAACGCTGCTACACCCTTGTCAGAATTACATCTGCCTGCAGGCTTATCCTTTAGCCTGCAAACCAGGGACCTCCTTCTAAGCCTGTGACCTGACTCCCCTATTTTTTGCTAACCTTAGCATAGTCCCACAAACATTTGTTGAGAGCTGAGCTGGATGGAAGCTGCCTGTTAGGCTTCCCTGCTTGCTATGTTAGTCCCCTTCTCAGGAGTGCAGTCCCTCAAACAGAGAGGGGTTCCAAGGGGACCATTCACTCCATCTGAGACCTTACCTCTGGAAGTGCCTCCACTGTCTATAAACAGCCTGAAGCATACCTAAGGTCTTATTTACATGGACCATGGACAAGGGTAATTTTAAAGCAACCTACAGGTTGTCTGCTGTGATTTACAGCAGCCCTGGGGTTGCTCTTCATTGCATTCATTGACTTCTTTCTCAATCCATAATTGGAGGCCCCATTAATAACATCTTGGGCCCAACCTCCACCCCAGATTTACCACCATCAAAGAAACCCCACAGATGCATTTTCAGCCATCTGTGGAACCAAATATCTTGTTCTTGGCCTGTAGCCTTGCTGCAGGACCCACTTAAACTGAGGTTCCGAGTCCAGTGATCAGAGGTGAAGCTGTTTGTTAGAAGTAATAGGAATTTTGCTTTTCCACTTGAAGGTTCAGTAGGGGCAGAGGAAAGAGATAAAACCTATCAAAAGTGCAAAAAGCAAATTTAAACAAAAAATTAATACATGAACAGAGAATTAAAAATTTATTTAGCTTTGATTAAAATAAAGAGAAGAACTGGAAAAAACGAAAGGTGCTTTTAATCCTTCTGCAAGCAAAAAGTATTTTAAAAGTCAATATTGGAACTACTGTAGGAATTATTTTTTATTTAATAATTTTTAAAACCCCTCATTTAAATCAGTGTTTAATTTGATTATTTTTTCTAAAGCATTTGAATGTTCAGAGTTAAAGACCAATGCATTGAAGACTGAGGGAGCAGAGCTGTACAACACTGGAGGGACATACGACCTTGCAGTTACGTTTCCTTCTGGGAGAGCATTTTCATTGTGCAATGGTGCTTCAACATTATGCTGCCTCTTTGCAGCAGGACGGGGTGTTGTCCTTTAGGCAGAAACGAGTTGAGAAAAAAGATCTCAAAGTCAAAAAGGCTCTAGAGAAAGGTCACCAAGCTGGTAGCTAACTCATAGCTTGGATAAAATTTCAAAAGCAAGCCATAAATCTGAGCAGTCAAGAGGTCTGTTTGACAAGCCAAGGAGACTTTCTGTGCCTCCAAACCCAGATGGTCACCTGCCTGTCCCATTGCTGGGACTACTCCCCTGTTTGTGCAGCAGCTACTGAACGTGGCAAATTATAGCTGCTCTTTTGAGGTCTGAAGCATTAACTGTAATTTGCAGTTTGCAGTCTGGTTTCATCACTGTAACTTGTTGATTTAATTTAAATATGTAAATAAAGGAGAGGCACAGACACCACCCGGTCTGCCTTCCTTGTGGCAAGGACCAAATCTTGAGATGCGGCAGGATAGGTAGTAGCAGTTGAATGGTGTTTTTTCACTCCACAGCTGATCTGGATACATCCTTGGGGACTGGAGTACATGTCCTCACTGTCAATTATAATGCAGCTAGCCTTGCAGTGTGGGTTCCAAAACCCTGAAAATGAGTAGGTTCCAAATCCCTACAATTTCACAAAGTGATTTCAGTGGAATCTCAGCTGCCAGATGCATGGCATGCTTTTGGCAATCTTACATCATCCATCAGTTACCTGTAAAACTCAGTTACCCCAAGTCTTCTGGAAACTCTCCAAGCCTTTTGGGAACTTAATGAAATTTTGGCTTCTGTGGAGATAAAGTGTCTGTCTTTTTGCATTTAGTTGAAATGCACTTGTTGGGAAGCATTCACTGTAACTTGTGCCTTCTGTCACTCAGGTTTTATGCTGCTGAAATCATATGTGGGCTCCAGTTCCTCCATTCCAAGGGGATAATATACAGGTAATTTTACTCTTTAGTGTCTAATACACTAAGCTTTACTGCTTTCCCTACAAGCACTAATGGTAACTGAGAGACCGTTGCTTGGATGTACTTACTGGAATTGCCTTTCTGTGCAGGTTTCCTTTTTACAGAGTCTGGCTGGTTTATTTTCAAGAGATAGTGTAGAAAAGGCAGGTTTGAGCCCTTTTTGAGAAGCCAGTCCTATTTCAGTTGACCTTAAAACAAGCCCTTTGATGCTTTTATACTGAGTCATTCACATAGCACCCAGCATAGACACCCAACTTATCCTTCCATGGATGAAGATATATAAGGTTAAGTTAGCCATGAGAAATTTGGTTTATGTGCTGCACTGGTTGCCATGGGACAGTGGTGACAAGCTCAGCTCAAGTAACAACAGCAGAGAGACAGTGATGCACCTTAATTTTGGGGCTATTAATAGACCTGCTGTACACAGATCCATGGGGAGATGGAATTCATCTCACCTACCATCATGAATCTGAGCTAGCCACCCAAGCTTTTCTGGTAAGCAGAGAGGAGTGGGCAATTTTTATGTTCATCAAACTGATGTTAAACTGTGTGTGAGAAGTACTCGTATCTACCGGCAGGCTCTATAGGGAGCCGGTGATGACTAGATGGGACACTTGCAGGCAGCCGCACTCAGGCAGATGAGTCCTCTCCCAAAGTTACTGATATGAACTTAGTCCACAACACATCAGTCTATCAAATCCCAAGCAGTCCTCTACTAAGAAACTGCCCATCCCAGCTTCTGCTTGAATTCCCTTGGAGCTTTAGAATTATCACAGATGCTTTGATCTAATGCACAAGTGTTGTGCTTCAGGTCTATCTAAAAGAAGAGAAACAAAATGAAAGCAAGAAGGGCTGCAGAAATTGGGCCACAGTCTGCTTTCCCGTGGCCAAAAGGAGGAACTGAATTTCTGGGGAGCTCTACTCTAGCTCATCTTAAAGGCAAAAGTTGCTTATTACATTGCAGCCTTCTGTGAAAGCAGAATGCAAAAGGCTTGTCATAAGCAAATGAGAAAGCTCACTTAAGCAATGATGTTTGCTGAAAACAAAATGAGCTTATTTCAATGTTTGTCATGTCATGTGAACATTAGAACAAATGCTAAAATTGAATCGTTTGTTTACAATCTACTCTCCCATTAAAAAGCAAGCTTTGGTTCATATAAACTCGCCTTATTATTCATTATAAGTAATCGTGTGGGAGTCTTTATTGACCAATGATGGTGATTGTGTAAACATGAGATCAATATCAATGGCATTAAGCTAAGATGATTTCTGCGGTCTCAGCAAGGTTCTGACTCTAATTATTTTTCAGGCTGACTAAAGGGAAGCATTTTCTGAAGTGCCCAAATCACCTTGTCATGTCTGTCATTTTTACTTGGACTTCTCAGAGAGGTTGCTTAAAAATATCTGCAGGACACTGTGACTTTGTGTGGCAGGACTCTTAATGATGACACTTTGCTCATGATTCATGTTTTTCTTTGGAATCGCCACAGCAGTGGTGACTCAGGATTTGGGACCAATTTTCCTCATGAAAGTAAAGAGATTTGGGGTTGTTCATCCTGGAGAGAGAAATATCCAGGGAGACTTTATAGTGGCCTTCCACTATTTATAGGGGGCCTACAGGAAAGCTGGGGAGGGGCTTTTTATCAGAAAATGTAGGGATAGGATGAGGGGTAATACCTTTAAGCTGAAAGAAGGGAAATTTAAAATAGATATTAAGAAAACATTTTTTCCTGTGAGAGTGGTGAGGCACTGTCCTAGGTTGCCCAGAGAAGTCGTGGATGCCTCATCCCTGGAGATGTTCAGAGCCAGGTTGGATGAGGCTTTGAGCAACCCAGTCCAGTGGGAGGTGTCACTGCCGATTGCAGAGGGGTTGGAACTGGATGATCCTTAAGGTTCCTTCCAACCCAAACCAGTCTATGATTCTATGATTCTATGGTTTCTGTTTAGAGTTTGGAGCCTTGGGAAACATGGGCAAATTAGGCTAGCTAGACACTAGGTAGCATGATGACAGGAAGAAATATCCCATTCCCGGGAATCAATGCCAGCATTGCATAGGGTATCAAGCTTTGAAGGAAAAGATCTAACCAGTCCTGATCCTTTTTCCTTTTTTTGATTGAAGACACTTACAACGAGGTCCATTGGGAATGTAGAGCCATCAGTATCTCAGTCAGAGCTAAATAAGCATGTAGGAAAGTGAGTAGAAATCATTTTTGAAAATACATCACTTGTGATGTAGTAAGAATAATGATTTCAGCTGTTCTGTTTCATGCACCCACATATGGAAATGCTAGCTTAAATTTAAATAAATGAGACAAGGCATTTTTGGCAGAACCTCCAATCCCTGGAGCCTGTGAGTTTGAGCCTAATCAAAATAATGAAATCAAACTCTGGGTGATTTTTTGTTGTTGTTGTTGTTGTGCTTCGATCTACAGAATGAATAAAAGCATTACTGGCAGCCAGAGATTGATCTCAGTGGTGTAACTAAAATAAGTCATTCCAGCTGGAAATTGCGACAACACGAGTGTCTGCCACTTGGAAGGCAAATGTCTTGGTTGTCTTTGTATTTCTTTTTGATTGATGACTCCCACTTTTTCTTGGGCCATATTCTAGCAGCAAGGAACAATTGCTCCATGACAACAATTTACTGTGCAGACACAACGAGGTCCCCCACCCTAACTGGGAACTGGCTGAAGCGAGTTGAGGAGCTTTGCACAAAGGAAGGCTGAACAGCTATCTTTCCTGCAGTTGTAGGTAGTCTTCTACTGTTGGAATGGGTCCAGAGAAGGGCTACAAAAATGATCAGAGAGCTGGAGCACCTCTGCTATAAGGACAGGCTGAGAGTTAGGGTTGTTCAGCCTGGAGAAGAGAAGACTCCGAGGAGACCTTATAGAGGCCTTCCAGTATCTGAAGGGGGGAAAGCTAGGGAGTAATTTTTTACAAGGGCATGGAGTGATAGGATGAGGGGGCATGGCTTTAAATTAGAAGGGGAGAAGACATTAGACATTAGGAAGTAGGATGGTGAAACACTAAAACATGTTGCCCAGGGAAGTTGTGGATGCCCCATCCCTGGAAGAATTGAAGGCCAGGCTGGAAGGGGACTTGGGCAGCCTGGTCTGATGGGATGTGTCTCTTCCCACAGCAGAGGTGTTGGAACTGGGTGGACTTTAAGGTCCCTTCCAAACCGAACTAGTCTATGATTCTATGATCTCAGGAGCACCATGCATTAGAAATTATCTTCTTTGAGGGAGTCAAAGGTAGTTCAGATAAAAAAAACCCTATATAACAGTTGTCACTGGGAGGGGACCTATATAGCAGCCTCATGGTTAGAACTCTTGCCTGAGACATAGAGAATGTGTGTTGACTGTGAATCAGCAGAGGTTGAAAAAGACCAATTGTATTCTCAGCTGTAGGCACAAACAGTTGTTGTTGTCTGGGTTCTTTAGGAACCCTGAGGAGGTACAGTGATGGGCAGTGCAGAACATGAGTGCTGTGAGACCAGGTAACCCAAATTTTACCTACATCCCAAGTGATGTGCATCATCACTGATCCAAACATCTCCCTCTGTCATTATTTCAATGAAAAGCATAACTTTTAGATGAGACAAAAAAATTTAACATAGAAGCCATGCCAGCCTTCCTTTCTTTCTGCCTTTTTCTTTCTTTCTTTGCATGCTTTTCTCTTCTTTCAGAGGTTGTTCCCATGTAAGAACCATTTTGTTCTCTGTCAGAGGCCATGATTCATCAGCTCACTTGCTTTTATTTCCTTCTCTGTGCATTTCTTTCTTTTTCTTTCTCTGGGCTCTGCTTCCCACAATAACACAGAACCTGAAACATCTGATAACACCTTGGCAGCTATGTGTGAAGGGCTTTGTAAATGCCTGGGGCTCAGATAGTGCCACCCAACAGTTAAAAGGTAGTGGGTGTTCTGCTGATGCATGGGATTGCTTTGACCCTCGCAAGTCATGTAAGGCTTGTGGGTCCTTACCCCTTCCAGCATTTGTCGAATGCTGGCAGCAGCTTCAGAGGAGTATTTGATTTCCCAGTTAAGGAAAAAGTGCACGTTAGCTCGTCCCTTCTTCTCACCTTCTCCAGGCTGTATTAGGGCAGAAGCACCAGCTTCACTCTTCTGCATCCTCGACAGAGGCAGCTTTTAGAAGATGTCTTGGCTGAAGTCTTCTCCTGCAAATGAATCAGTGCTGGGACAAAAGGAATGAGGAATAGGGATACTGAAGACCAAGAGAGCAGCTTATTTGTCCCTCAGCCTTCCTTTGTAATTGCAACACGAAGGCATTACATAGAGGCAGATAGCACGTCAGTAAGATAACCTGCTAAGATAGCTTGCGTGTCTTTGTAACATTTTAAAGAAGGGGTTTCCTTCTCTTCCTCCACAGAGATTTGAAGCTAGACAATGTCCTCTTAGACAATGAGGGGCACATCAAAATTGCTGACTTTGGGATGTGCAAGGAGAACATGTTTGGAGATGCGAAGACAAGTACTTTCTGTGGGACTCCTGACTATATTGCTCCTGAGGTAGGTGTGGGGTCCAGGGAGGGCAGCAAACTGCTGTGGGACAGAGAATGTGTCTTTAAACTGTCATCACTGGTGGAGGATGCAAAGAGTAATAACCTGCTGTCTGGCATTGCATATCTTTGTGGCTAATTCATAATTTGTACAAATGAGACTGGGAAGCTGTTTGTAAAGGGGATAGAGGTGCTTGAAGGCATAAACATGAGAGTGGTCATACATCCTGGTTTTTCTCCTCTAAGTGGCACCACTCAAAGGAGAGGTGCTGCTGTCTGGAGAAGAACTGGAACCTGACATACTAGCTCTGGGCTCTGAATTACCTGCTTTTCTGCTTTGACTGTGCACAGTGCGAGAGCGCCTGTCACTGCATGAGTCCATTCCTCCACAAGTTGCCCCCTGGTGAAGGAGGCTCTAAAACTAGAGGTGATGGAGTTGTGTCAGGGTCAGGCTGTGCTTGAGCTAAAAAGGGCAGGGCAGAGCTTGTGGCTTGTGTTGAGGTCCTGCTCTGGTCCCCTGACTTAGCAAGGCTGGGGCTTGCATGGAGACAGTCTCCAAGCTCCATGCGAAAACATAGCAACAGTTCCTCTCCTCTTTCTGCAGCTGATATCTCCTGATACATGGTGGAGAAAAGCTGAACTGGCTCTCCTTGTACCCATGCAATAAAGTGGAGCAGTCACAGACATCACACTCCAGTTTGCCTGTGGCGAGATCCTTTGCCCTTCTCTTTATTTCTTTCTATTTTTTACCAGACAGAAACTTGATTGTTTTTTTTTCACCTGGTAAATTTAGATAGTTTGGACTAGATCCCTCCAGAAAAGAGAAACCTCCTTTAACCTGATGACTTCAGACAGTGATCGATCTTACTATGGAGAGGCTTTGACTAATTACATAGCAAATTAAGGCCAAAGAAAACATTTTTCAGCTTGGAAAAGAACTTAGGAGTCATCCATGCATCATGTCTGCCATCACTCTGAAATCCATTTATTTGCCTTTCAAGATCCCATTTCCTGGTTTTAGTGTTTTCATGATGGATATTGGTACTTTCAAATAGCTTTTAGAGCTTTTTTTTTTTTCCCTCACTAGAATTCATTGATTTTTCACTGGGCACCAAGAGCTCAGTTCTGGTCTAGGTTATGTCACTGCTGACATGAGGGCTGGTCTCTTCAAATCAATTGGATTTATATTGCCTTAGAGCAGGTGTAAATGTGCTCTCCAATCAAGCTGCAATTGTCTTTTATTACACTTCAGTAAGCTTTTATTTTTTTAAAAAAAAGCTATTTTCTGATACTGAAAAAAAGAGAGCCAAGTGATAATCTATTATCTGTGATTTTCCTTCATAGAAAAGACAATGACTAAAATAGCTCGGAGTTTTATTTCTGTGCTATCATTTGTTTTAGACATTTAACGAGTGCATATAAAACATTTTACCTCAAAATTGAAAGCACTGCTAGAGTTTATGGATCATTTCTCCTGCCAAAGGCAGGAGCACTGGACTTTTTGTCAGTATTTCAAGAAAGCTGCTAGCACTGTAATTTGTTACAGACCTTGGCTACAGCCGTGCAAATAAGGGGACTTTGGTTCAGTAGACAAGGAATTATTTTATTTCAAAAAATCTTTTACCAAAAAAAAAGAAATTGCTAAGTTTATTAATTTTTTTCCAGAGAATTGCAAAGCTAATAAATCTTTTCTTTGACTGTCATAAAACATTTAGTTACAAATTCCAGACATTTTGTAATATAAAAGGTAAAGCCTTATAAAAATAATGTGTCTTTTCAGAAGGACAAGTTGGGATGATTTTGTTTATAAGTGATCCAGAAGGAATATGTTAGGCAGTCTTGCTGATTCCTGGTTTTTTGGCTCTGAGTGAAAGATGTTGTATGTATTGTAACTGAGAGCTGCTCTGCAGAGAAGGACTTGGGGATGCTGGTCGATGAGAAGCTCGACATGAGCCTGCGGTGTGTGCTCAGAGCCCAGGAGGCCAACCGAATCCTGGGCTGCATCAAAAGCAGCATGGCCAGTAGGCTGAGGGAGGTGATTCTGCCCCTCTACTCCTCTCTTGTGAGACCTCATCTGGAGTATTGTGTTCTGTTCTGGAGTCCTTTACGTGAGAAGGAGATGGAGCTGTTGGAACAGGTCCAGAGGAGGCTACAAAGATGATCCGAGGCCTGGAGCACCTTCCATACGAGAACAGGCTAAGAGAGTTGGGCTTGTTCAGCCTGGAGAAGAGAAGGCTCTGAGGAGATCTTATAGTGATTTCCAGTACCTGAAGGGGCTACAAGAAAGCTGGGAAGGGACTGTTCACAGAGGCTTGTGGTAATAGGATGAGGGGCAATGGGTATAAACTGGAGAGGAGTAGATTTAGGTTAGACATGAGGGTGGTGAGGCACTGGAACAGGTTTCTCGGAGGAGTCCTGGACGCCCCATCCCTTCTATGATTCTGTGATTCTACTCTATGATCTCCATAGCAGATATCTAAAGGCAAGTGAGATTAATTTTGTTTCCCCAGAGGGGAAGTTTGAGAACTTGGTGGTGTCTGGTCAAGTGTGTAGAGGAGGAAAATGCCACATCTCTTCTTTGGAGAGGTTGTCACTGCAACTAACCCCCTGCACAGTGGATGTAGTCGTCACTGTAGCTGGCATGGAAAGACACAAACCCATGAACAAAACTCCCATTCCTCTTCCTATAACTCTGTTGATGTGTAGAGGACTGATCAGCAACTGGCTGATCATGCTTTTCCTGCAACAGATTTTGCTTAGATGGATTCACACCATTTCCACTGACTGATAGTCCTAAAGTAGCTTGCACTTTCAAACTTGTAATTTTAAAATGCAGCTACTTGGAGTTCAATCAGTCCCCAAATGCTAATGCCTAACCATTTGTCTTCTTGGAGTTCAGAAGCCTGATTTGTACCCTTGGTATAATTTGGAAAGCAGACATAAGATGACTTTCCTCAGTTTTCACGCTTTAGATCTCCCTGGTAGCCAAGAATTCATTCACGTAACTTAATATAACTAGAGAAACGTGCAACCTGGTATCTGTAGTGTGTGGCTGTGACTTGGAGCTCCCTCAGCCACAGCCCCTGCACCCCTGGCAGATGTTCTGGCCACAGGCTGGGTGAAGCACCTCTGCTGTCCCACTCAGTGCAAAGTGTCTGTTGAAAGTTCAGGATCTGGCCATGCTTCTGAAGTTGAAGTACTGACATCAGACATCATATTCTCTGTCTTTGTCATTCCTTTCATTGGGCAGATATTGCTGGGTCAGAAGTACAACACCTCCGTTGACTGGTGGTCTTTTGGCGTCCTCTTGTATGAGATGCTTATCGGTCAATCTCCTTTCCATGGCCAAGATGAAGAGGAGCTTTTCCAATCTATCCGTATGGATAACCCATTTTACCCTCGCTGGCTTGACAAGGATGCAAAGGATATTTTGGTGAAGGTAAGAATAACTACATATCAAACAAAAGTCTTTTTGACAGAACTGTCTTCTTTGATTTATGCATCTTCAGCTGTTGTTCAGAGGAAAAAAACAGTGTGTTAGGACCAGAAAGAATTGCTTTCTTGTCTGTGGACCTCAAAGAACATCTGACCTAAATCATAAGGCCATCTTTGTGTCTTCTTTCTCATGCGCTATGGATGATGGCTCCTCACACCCTGTAAGTAGGATCACAGGGTATCAGATACCAGCAGAGATCGGTTTCTTTGCGGAGCACTCCTTTAGGTGTAAGGCATGTTAACTCCTGGAAAAGGTATTCTGCCAGGCTTCAAACTAAGGTTTACAGATGTCCATGGAAAATAAGAAGTTGAAGTAGATCTTATGCCTCGGAGATATGAGGATGTCTATGGTAGTTCGTATTGATGTTCAGATTGACTTTCATTAGTGAAGATTTTCATTAGTGAAGATTGACTTTCATCTTTGCACTGAGCTGAAGAGCAAGTTTGCAAAGCTTGAGCTGTGTCTTGAAGTAGCAGAGCTCACTGAAGCTAGTAGCACTGTGTCATCTGGATTTTGGGCCTTTTTAATCTCCTACATAGCAATGCATAGTGTCTTTTGTGAATAGAGCACTTTTCCATTTTCCTCTAATGGACATCCTCCTCATCTTTTAGCTTCATTTCTCTTATTACACTGATTCTTTCATTGCCTCCTTCCTAGCCCCGTCCCATTTAGCATTCTAACGTGCATGGTGTAGGGTGCGAATTCTTCTAGAGTTGCAAGATAAATTGCAATGAAGTCACAGCTAGTCTAACAAGATACTGCCCCTCAGTCAGGCTTTGAACTGACATTGAACATGATCTAAGACATCCTACCTTGCAATAGAGCGTGGTCAGAGAGCTTGTACAGAGGGTTATAATGACTCAGCTGATGTGAGGTAACTTGTTCATCACAAGATTTTGGTCATATTTGACTTACAGTCCCTGTGTTGACTTTTGCATTTACGACAAGACAACATACAGTATTCCACTAGAAAAAAATTGGAGAACAGATTCATTTTGCTTCTCTGTTGCGTACAGCAGGTCTCAGATGTTTAGGTATCACTATAAAACGATAATAAAGAAAACAATCAAAAGCCATTGTTCAGGCAGACGTACCAAGCAGACTGAGATTTTGAACATCTGTTTCCAGGGCATACACTGCCATCGTTCTGCACAACTAACCAGTACTTCTGTCAGAATTGGAGATGGCAATCACCTTTATACGAATAAACTTCCTTGTGTAGGTCTATTCTCTCTGTAATTATATATTCCACCCTGCTTAATGCCTGTATTATGAGCACAGAATTTAACTTGGGGACTCCACACTGCTCTATAATCACTTCATTTTTGGTGAGGCTTTGGCCACAGTGTTTGCCAAAGCCCAGTGCCTGTGGTTTTTTTTTTCAAACAGGCCCTCAGTGGTCCATGACATCAGATGCTTTTGGCATTATATATTTATATTTGTTCTTTGCTGACTGATACCTATTGTATGCTCACTGTTGGTCAAACAGTAACAAGAAACTCCTACCATATGCAACCCAAACCCATTCTGAGATGACCTCCAGTAGTAAAGTGCTTTTGAAAATTTGCCCTTACTTCTGAAGTAGGACATACTGGGTCTATTCAGGTCACCTGCTATCAAGTGTTGCCACTATTCCTCTCCGTTGACTTTACCAATCGTCCATCTAGGATCTGGCGTGCTATGGGCCAGCTAGCCTGGAGGCCCCAGACCTTTTACTGCAGATGTAAAGGTAAATTTTAAACTATTCACACCCACAAGTACAGCAATATTTTAGCATTACTTCCTGCTCTTGAGCACTGAGAGGAGCTCTGAAATGTTTAGCACTCCTGAAACTCTTCTCCAGAAACACTTCAGCGGCTTCCAGAGTCAAATGGCTCCTGCATCACCATAAAAACTTCTATGACAAAAGAGGCTAAACTGAAAAATGGGCTTAGACCTGTGTGTAGCTGATTGTGAAAAGACATGGCCCCAGTTCTAGGTTTTTCCTACCTTAATTAGGACTAAAAGAATCAGTCGTCCACATGACTTACAGCCTGTAGTGTACAGCGAATGCAAGCTATCTGAATTGGGAGTCTTGACAAAGTAGATGGTTGTCAACATTGGAGCTGCTCAGAGGAACAAAGCAAGCACTTCCAAGGTGTCTTTTATCTCTTCTTTAAGTGTGTAAAGGAGGTCAGATTATTTGCATGTAAGATACCTGGTTTTCTCTATTAACTATAAAGGGTCAAATACCGACACTCCAAATGTCCAAGGGCATAGGGGGTGAATGTAACCTCACATAGGCCAGACTGGTATATTCACAAAATAAATCCTGACAACAAGAGCTATCCAAACAAGGGCTTCTAAGTGCAATCCAGATATTTCACCTGCGTAGTTTCATATTTGCATGCTCAGGCACATATGTTGTTGCCACTGTAGCAAAGTTGTCCTCTCTTTCCTGCAAAGAAAAAATAAAGCCAAAGTCTCTCAGTATTGACATATTGCAAAGAAAAAATAAGGCCAAGGTCTCTCAGTATTGACATATTGCAAAGAAAAAATAAGGTCAAGGTCTCTCAGTATTGACATATTCGGTTAAGAATCTAAACTGATCCCCCAATCAGAAATTTAGTAAGTTAGAAGAGTCTTCACACTCTCACCAACCGTGCGTTTGAAGTCTGAGATTCTGTGCTAATGAATATGCTCTTATTGATGCAAGACTAAGGTATATTTCTTCAACATTCTAGCTTTTTGTGAGAGAACCTGAGAGGAGACTGGGAGCAAGAGGGAATATTCGCCAACATGCCTTTTTCCGAGAAATAAACTGGGAGGCTTTAGAAGAAAGAAGGATGGAGCCTCCTTTCAAACCAAGAGTGGTAAGGAAGCATCTTTCATTTCCACCCATATCATGTCTTTCTTTCATGAATCATTCATTCCCTGAGTGTTTAAACTCTCCAGGACATGCGAGCAATAAACCAAAACCAGGACCCACAGTAATATTGTAAACCCATTTGTTTAGGGACACTATCCAAAGCCTTCAGACATGAGTCTTTAATGTCAGAGACCTCAAAGTCTGTTTAGATTCATGGAATTAGCATTTTAAAGGTGAATAAATGTCTGCTTCACCCTGGAGCTAACAGTTTTAGGTGCCAATTTAAGACTTTCAAAACGCCCTCAAACTGTCAGGGTTTGGTTTTGGGGTTGCTCTGCACCTGCAGCCTCCCTGTCTAAAAGCAAATGCAGTAAATCGTTCACAGGCTGCCTGGTATATTGTGTATATCAGATGCAAGCAGCTGAAGGCATCTTTAGTTTGGATCTGCCACAGTGTCCAGTTATTGGGAAGATAATTGTGAACTATGTACCTCTTTTGGCTGGGTTGCCTGGCTTAATCAACATGACTACTCTTTTTGGATGGCTATAAGCCCAGGTCTGGCATGCCCAGACCTGAGAAACCTTAAAGTACTCATCACTTTCTCAGTTACAATAGCAGGAGTCTGGGTGCCACTTGAAACACCTTCCTTTAATCACAGAAGTACAGCCCATTATCTTTCATTACACAGTGGAGGGTATAGAAGGAAAAGCAGTTCAAGTAACCAGGTGATCAGCTAAGTCAGGATGGTCGTGACCATCAATAAGTGTCCTATTAAGCTATTAAATTCATATTAATAATAATAATATAATTTAATTTGACAAGTGCATAATGCTTTCATTTTACAGTCCTTCGCAATTCTTATTTAATTGAAGGGTCCAGTCTGCAGTGTTACACAGCTGTAACATCCCTGCCTGGCAGAACTCAATGATCACAGGCTCAGTGCCTTACATATAATATTTATTCCCATTACTACTTCAATAGGATGGTAATAAGCAAGTGATTAGCACTGCCTGCTGGATATTAAGAGCTCAGGCAAAAGTTCACTGCAGTTTGACATGTTACTGTGCATCGATTGGGCTGGAGTAACTCATCATTGTGCAAAAGACCAAGAGCAAATGCATTGCAGGTTTGTTGGCTCAGCTGAACTTGCTCCCGGCTAGTTGAGCTGATCCTGTAAGAAGTTTGATAGGGTCAGTACCATTGTAGTCAAGATCTGAATATCAGTGGTTTGACATTTTTTTTCTCTTTTCTTGAAGAAATCTCCAAGTGACTGCAGCAACTTTGACAAGGAGTTTCTCAATGAAAAACCTAGACTGTCCTGTGCTGACAGAGCACTGATTAACAGTATGGACCAAAATATGTTCAGCAACTTTTCTTTTGTGAACCCTAAAATGGAGAAAATATTTTCCTGAGATCTGCCTTACCGAAGGAATTCTCAATAGTGGTTTGGGTAACACTTTGTCAATGGAAGACTGTGCCATGTTTGTTTTTATCAAGAACCTGACAGAAAAATGCTGCGGTGAAAGATTTTACCATGCCTGGGGCTTATTCCAGTCTGTGACAGATGCCAGCCACTCTTCATGAATAATGAAGATTCTCCATGGTATCTCTTGGTCTGTCTTCTCTCTTTTCCCAATGTTCTTGAAGTTGGGAGCATCTGAAAATAAGGAGGTGCCAAAATCTGTTCCCCACTACTTGTACACACAGCCAGTGGGTTTCTCTGTCAGACAAAAGAAATATATTTGATCTTCTGGTGATGTCAGTGCATATTTCTGCAATTCTCACCTTGGCCCTTCTTCACCATCCCAATGACAGACAAGTGGTTTGCTCAAGGCTTGAGTGCATCTGGGAAGACTTCAGGCTGGGTACTTTGGTAACTTCCACCTGTACACGTGCAGAATTCTGCATAGGTGCAATTTTAGTCTCTACATGTTCTAAAAGTAACATCCACAGGTGTTAGGATTCGATATTGCTCCACTGGGACAGAGACTTCTCAGGTGCTCACTCCAGCATCCATACATCTCACTCAAAGGCCCTGGATCTAAGGACTCAACCCTAAAGGAGAATCATTGCCATGTCCAGCAGGAAACCTTGAGAACCATTGTTCCAAAGCTTTAGCTGTCCTCACGCCAGCAGGCTCAGTGAAAAATCTGGACTAGGCTTTCTGGAGTTTTATCTTTAAACTGCATGAGAAAGGTAGGAGAGGTTTCCTCAAACCAGTATTTAAGCATTGTAAAACTGGCCTGCCAATCACAGCATTGGCATATTTTACTTGAAAAGTAGTAATCGGTCTGTGCAGATGCTGATACACTTTGTATTACTCTAAATGATGCCCCAACTCTTCGGCATGCATCACAGTCATAGGTCAACAAGCTATATCCAGTGGTCACAGGGCAGGACAGCATATTGTGTGAAGGTGGTCCTCTCCTTCACCTCATGACATTTTGCTGTGTTTTCTATCCATTTGTAATCTGTGGAAATGTAGATGGGTTAAAATAAACCTTTTCTGTGATCCTTTCATCATGGCATCCTTTTAAGTAAAGGTGCTCTGTTTTCTGAGGTTAGAGAGATGAACTGACCGGTGACTGCTTGTCATTGAGACACTGGTTAAACGCCAGGTCAAAATTAAGTCAAAACCCAAACAAGGGATTCTGTAATATTTTAGTCCTAGAAAATCGCCCCAGCTGGTGTTAGCTCTAATTGAAGCATAAGCATTTGGAGCTTCATTGCAGGAAACCCTCCAGTCCAAGGAGAAGAGGAGCTCTAGAAGGTGAGTCATCACACAGTCGGATTCCCTTCAAATGTACCTTTCTGGCTCTTCTGGACTGTCAACTTGGATCTCCCAACAGAGTGAATGCAGCCTTGCAGGCAGTGCTGGGATATCACTAGCAGTGATTGCAGGCACCAGATCCTGCAGGACCAAGAGCCGAGATGCCTAACGCCAACAGGAAAAGCAGAGCACCCTGAGAAAGGTTTCAGTCCAGTGACTGTCATAAAATCCTTGTTTGTGCTGTATGAAACACAGGGGGCATCTGTGCTCATAGTTTGTGCAGCTGGTCATCGTATTTAATTAGAACAGCTAACATGATTTTTTTTTAAATGCCAGTGCTGTTTGTACAGTTTAATAAAATGTTGTGTACAATTGGAAAATGGGATTGAAGTCATTAAATAGGGACAAAGAACAAAGGTACTTAGAAAAGACATTAAAATAGCCCTGTACTTTCTGGGGGAAGTTTCCCAGAGGAATTTCAACCCATAGATACACAAGATCAGCAAGCATTTGAACAACTGTAACTACTCTATGAATTGGTATGTAAAATGAGGATTTGGAGCTGCAAAAATTGTCCAGGAAGAGAGTAAAATGTTCCTTTTCACTACCAGAAAGTGGCACAGATCTAAATGGGGTCTGGTATCTCGAAGGGTTTGCAAAGGCAGATGTACAGAGGTCGTTATTATTAGAGGACAGTCCTCCTTTTACCAATGAATGAGGTTCAGCCAAGTCCTGGGAGGGCTGGACACTGTCCACATGCTATATTGGAGTCTGGATGGCCTGACCCAGGCTAGAGGCTGCATTTCTAAGCATTTGGAGATTGGCAGTATCCCGCTCCAAATGACTGTTGAGGATGTGTTCTTTGCAACTGCACAGTGGTTTGTGCTTGACACCAAAACTGGGCACCCTGAGAGTGTAGACTAAGGAAGAAGGGTGCTGAATCATTTCTTGTGTTTAAGTAACTGAAGAATAATAGGATTTAACACTTCTCTGACCAGAAGCAGGGCTCCACTCCAGCTGTGTTGCTGTGTGACTAAAGCAGCCAAGTGTAAGAGTGACTTGTAAAGGAGCATGTTTGAGTAACTGCTAGAGCAGACGCGGTGCTAGGCTTACTGCAAGGCTTTTGATGCAAACCACAAGAAGTGCCTGCTTCTCTCTACCAGGTGTGTTCAGCTAAAAAAAAAAAAAAAACCCATTGAGAACAGGGGGAGGGAGACAGGGGTAGGTGAGCGCAAGCCACCACGGTTGTACATGCCATGTGTGTCACCAGTGCCACAGCCTGAAAACCCTCCCAGCTGTGTTTGTAGTGTACAAAGAGTGACGTGGTAAGCAGAAAGCGTTTTCCTGTGGTGGCAGCGATTGAGAGATAGGAGCTGATAAGGGCTGAAAGCCAAACACCCACACAGAAATGAGCAGAAGCCCAGGTACTCACAGAGATGTGCTTTTGCCTTGGTTAAACCTGGCACCTCCATAAATGTCTTTTTGTCTTTCTCTGTTTTTTACTTTCCCCTCCTCGATAAAATGTTGGTTTTATAGCATAGTAGATGGGGCTTGCCAGGTCTGGTTTTATATTTGTTGAAGGCCAAATCCTATTCAGGAGACTCATGGGATCACAGTACTGCTGTAGGTCCATGACACCTGCAAACTTCAGGGTCTGACCTCCAGCACTACTCACTTCAGCTCAATTTTTGGGATGCCTGACCACCCTACTGCTCCTTCCTCACTATTGCTGCTTTACTAGACAGATGCATAAATTTCTATTTGTGGACATTCATCAAACTACACCTGATAAGCAGGTCAGGATGAGTGGGAGTCACCAGTGAGTGACAGCCCAGATTTCATCTCTCCTGCAAAGACCTTCAAGGTTCTTCCAGAGGAGGTTGGTTCATCTCACAGTTCCTTGGCATGCAGCCCAGCGGTATGGTTGCCTATCCCATAGGGAAGACCGACTACCATCCCGCAACCCACCATGCTCTTTGCTGCCTGTATGGACAGGAAAGGCAATTTCTTGGAGTGGAGAAGTATCACCAAAAGTCCCTGTATGCCAGTACAGCTCCAAATAGTTGATAGAGCAAGTAGGTGTGCTCTTATCATTACTATTGTATTTGTATCTTAGACACTTAAAACCCAAGTAAGAGATTACAGCTGGGATCTAAACTGCTGTCTCACTCCAAACAATGCCATCTCAGCTATTGTATCACCTATAGCAGCTAGGATCATAATCAATATGTGGCCCAAAGCTTGCCTTGCAGTGTTATGAAGCTAGTAGAGGTCTCGGTGCAGACCACAGGAATCTTTTTTACCTTCCTTGCTTACAGAGACATTTATCTTTGCTGGGTCACAGTGGCCCAGGCAGTGCATGCAGAGCGGGTGAAATAAGAAAAGAGCGGGTGAAATAAGAAATTAATGTATTTCTGTCTCTTCTGTAGCTGGCACTGGCTCCAAGCCAGTGGTCCTGTACAGATCAGAGGCTGTACCTGACATCTTGGGGTCCAGTCTATTAACAGATGTGATGGAATCCTTTGTCCTCTATATTACCTTAATGCTTATATACACAAATATATGAAATAATGGAAAAAGAAAAGTGAAACAAAGGAAAAACACAGAGTTGTGGAAGGTGAAACAAGCACAGAAAAGGAAAGTAGAGAAGAAAGGAGGGATTTAGACTAGACATAAGGAAGAATTTCTTCACTATGAGAGAGGTGAGACTGGAACAGGTTGCTTGGGGAGGCTGTGGATATGCCATCCCTGGAGATGTTCAAGGCCAGGTTGGATGGGGCAGCCTGATCTAGCAGGACATGACCTTACTTATGGCAGTGGTGTTGGAACTAGGTGATCTTTAAGGTCCCTTCCAACCCAAACTATTCTATGATTCTATGATCCAGATTGGTATAATCTTACGTAACACTTCCCTTCAGTGACTTCAATTATAATTCTGTTGGTTTTCATCAAAGCCACCAGGAACACCCTGGAGTTGCTTTTGCATCTGAAGCACAGGGTTTCATAGACTTCAAAGGATGGGAGAGCCTGAGACTGGAACAGATGAACGGCTCTAATCTGGACTCCTGGGTGACACAGAGCAGCCACTCCTACCCTGACATCTCACCCAGAAATCCAAATATTTCTGTCCTGAATCTGGATTCAGGTCCCAATTCCAATAATTTAATTCAGCTGTCTGTGGCATGGGAATACAGTTTAACCTTTAATCATTTAGCATCACTGAGGCACCCTGGGGTATCCCAGAGGACTTCCACTGAACACAGATCTTTCCTACAATCTGTGGCATATCCAGCTGAATCAAGCACTGTTACTACTTTCACTCTACAGCAGGCGCCTGCACTCATTGAGCCAAGTCCCTCCTCGTGTTTGGGACAGCATAGAATCATAGAATCATAGAATCGTAGAATCGTAGAATCATAGAATAGTGTGTGTTGGAAGAGACCTTAAATATGGTCCAGTTCCAACTCTCTGCTATGGGCAGGGATATCTTAAAGCTATCCAGGACCCCAGTGTAACTGCTATACAGTACCTTGAAGTATACTCAGTCCCCAGAGCTGAGATTTCTCGTCAAAGCAATGATGTTGCCTCCAAAGCTCAAGTGGGTTGAAAGCTCAGCTAAATAATTTAGTTAAGATGAACCTACAGGAATGTTTAAGGGCATGAGCTCTTCTGTCTAGGACCCAGCTATCACTCAACCTGTGCTGCTCTGCTGCCTAAAAAAAACTTGCCATTATACAGCAGCTGGAGAGGTGGACCATTATTTTAATAATCACCTAGAGGAAAACATGCTGTTTGAGTGGAGAGAACATAAAAATTAAGCATTACATTTAATTTATGATGTGGGCCTTTCTTTTAAAGGAACATAAACAGAAAAATATTCCGACATCAAAGGGAAAATCTCAGCTTTTACTTCTAAATCCTTTTTTATTATTGTTGTTAGCCTCCCAGTAGCAAAGGAAATGAGTTCTACAGTAATCATTTCCATTTAATTTTCAGCTCCTTTCTGTTGATAGCATCGCATATAACTGTTCTTCTAACAGTTACTTTAAATGTGTGCTTTGATATTCCATTCAGATGGTGGGGAAAGAAAAATCAGTTCTAAAAAAGCCATTTTATCTCTGTTGCACATGAGCTCGGCAGGGTAATGTGATGTCTCAGAGAGTATATTTATTTTAAATCATTGGTATTTTCCACCAGGGTGAAATTATCCAAGATATAACCTCTCATTGCCTCCCTCCTTCTCCTCCATAATGTCATGGGGCCAAAGTACTGGAGGAAAAGGGACAAAATAGCAACCCTCATTCAAAAGAAGTGATAATCCACCCAGCAAACACAGTTCTGGTCATCCTAGGCATAATGAGAAGAGTAAAAAATTGACAAAATGGGGAAAGTGAAGCTTGCTGTTATCATAAGGATAATAAATTCCAGACCACAGTGGTGTTTTTGAGGTAGTGGGATAGGAGTCAGCAGTGACACAAAGTGGCCTTTCTTGAAAAAGATTGTGTATTTTAGTTCTTCAGGAGATCTGGTGACACTGGAATTCAGATGGAATAGTGGAACATTAGCTGCTTTCTTTCTGCTGAGCTGTCTCCACACAAAATCATATATTCTCTTCTCTTCTGTTAGGTGGGCAAGAAATAAAGGAATAAATAGAAAATCTCTTCAAAATATTCTTCTTGTAAGGGATAGAAGTCAGTTTAATCTACTCCCAGGCATAGCACCTTTCTCTGCTGCTCTCAGCAGTGTCCTCGGCAAGTTTAGGATTTGGGTGCACAATTCCTGAATGCTTGGCCATCTTTGATGATGAAGATTTAGTTCATATCAGTCTCTCCCAGGCTCTTTTTCTCTCATTCACTCACTGTGTTTAAAATATTCCTTCCTTTTTACTCAGTCAGTGGAGAACTGAAATTTGCTGATGTCAGGATCTCTGAACAGATGGGAGAGCAGTATTGATTATGCAATTGAGAATAGGACATAAATAGCTTGTTAAAAGTAAATAATAATAGCTTAAATGCTATGTACACATCTTTATAAAACCTAGTGAAGCGAATTAAAGCATCCTTCCAGAAATCTATCCAAGTTTTTAACAAGGTGATGAAATTCAAGAGCCTTTTTCACTTACTTATGTTAGTGCTGATATAAGAGCTGATTGAATTAACAGTCTGGAACTGCTAGAGATGAGCCTGCCTTCAACATCCCAGCCAAATGAGATGTTTGCAACTGATGTGTGAAAGGGAAAAGAGAATTGATGAGGGAGAGAGAGCAGGAGGACGGGAGCTACAGAGTGCAAGCCATTTTTGTTCAGAGTAGAGAGGGAAATTTAATTTTCATCATAAATTCAGAGTCTGGGCACAAACTCACTCTGTTGTGTGTGACATTTGAATTGGAGTCTAAGGCAGGGCATGGTATAAAGCTATGGATAAAATGCATCCTTATTGATTTTGGTTCATTTTTGATATGTATGAAGTCCTTCTGAAGCCAGAGGTTTGTGAAATCTGTGCTCAAAATCCATCTGTCCTAACATACACTAACCACATGGTACCCAGCTACCAGCTACCCTGAATAGTCATGTTAAGTAGGAAGATAGGTTTAAATTTTAACATTAGGCAATGAAGAGGAGATCAGGAGAAAGAAAATTGATTTTGCATTTGGACTACTATTACCACTGGTGTAAATGCAATGCTTTCCTGATTTATGTCTATGCCAATCCATCATAATCAGGTCAAAGTCTGCAGCAGAGACCAAGTCAGTCAATGAGGAGCGTTTAAAATTATAGTGATAGTTCAGGTTGGGGAACAGGATATTTTCACCAAAGAGGGGCATTGCAGAATATCCATTTGGGAGACAACTGAATTTTCCTAGGGACCAATTCCCTGTTGTTTTCACGTTAACCTGTTTTAGCTCCAGCTCAATCAATAACCAAGAGATGGTTCAGCAGCACAGCCACATTATAGACACTCAAGCTGGTGCACAAGGATTTGCAACCATGCAGCAGCACCTGTGCACCCACAGTAGTGGCAGGGCTAGCCCTTTCCACTGAAATGCTGGAGGTGCCTCTTAGAATCATAGAATTGCTAGGTTGGAAAGGACTCTTCCAGAAGGACTCAAGTGTTCGTTACTGCTGCTGCATAAATAAATCATAGAATCATAGAACTTTAGACCAGTTTGGGTTGGAAGGGATCTTTAAAGGTCATCTAGTCCAACCCCCCTGCAGTGAGCAGTAACAACTTCTACTGGACCACGTTGCTCACAACCTTGTCCAAACTGACCTTGAATGTTTACAGAGATCTGCCACCTCTCTGAGCAACCTGTGCCAGTGTTTCACCACCTTCATTGTAAAAAAATTTCTTCCTTATATCTAGCCTGAATCTGCCATATTTTAGTTTAAATCCTTTAACCCTTGTGCTATCTCTACGCACTTTGCTAAAGTTTATCTCAGTCTTACTGATATGCCTCCTTTAAGTACTGAAAGGATGCAGTAAGGTCTTGACAGATCCTTCTCTTCTCTTCTCTTCTCTTCTCTTCTCTTCTCTTCTCTTCTCTTCTCTTCTCTTCTCTTCTCTTCTCTTCTCTTCTCTTCTCTTCTCTTCTCTTCTCTTCTCTTCTCTTCTCTTCTCTTCTCTTCTCTTCCCTTCCCTTCCCTTCCCTTCCCTTCCCTTCCCTTCCCTTCCCTTCCCTTCCCTTCCCTTCCCTTCCCTTCCCTTCCCTTCCCTTCCCTTCCCTTCCCTTCCCTTCCCTTCCCTTCCCTTCCCTTCCCTTCCCTTCCCTTCCCTTCCCTTCCCTTCCCTTCCCTTCCCTTCCCTTCCCTTCCCTTCCCTTCCCTTCCCTTCCCTTCCCTTCCCTTCCCTTCCCTTCCCTTCCCTTCCCTTCCCTTCCCTTCCCTTCCCTTCCCTTCCCTTCCCTTCCCTTCCCTTCCCTTCCCTTCCCTTCCCTTCCCTTCCCTTCCCTTCCCTTCCCTTCTTTCTCTGTCTATCTTCATAGGAGAGGTGTTTCATGCCTCTGATCATTTCAGAAGTTTTCAACAGCTGGTTTCAGAGAAGCTGAAATACCATAAACAGATTCTGTTGAAAGACAAATATGCAGCCCCAGGATTTGCAGCAGAAACTTTAACCTAGTAATCTGAAATACAGACAGGCTGGAAAATATATCAGTGCAGCAAAGCAAAAAATCCTATGCAGGAAAGAAACAATCTGTTACAAAAATCTAAATAATAACTTTGCATGCAATGAATACGTAGCTCACGGCTGAAGAATAGTAAGGAGTTTAACAGCACATCAAATGTTTTAGTAATTCTTGCTTAAGCTTATGGAATAGGAAAAAAATAATGAGAAAACTCAGAGCTGGGTAAGATCTACAGCCTTTGTGGTGCACCAACATCTCTCCAAATACAGTGAGAAGTCCCTGAGCAGGAAAGAAGTCTAAGAACAGAGGGATCCTTACAATTTTTCCTCCCTTTCAGCTACAAAGAAGAAAATAAAGAAGGAATGGAATGATCAAGGTGAAAGATGTTTTTGTGGTAATGGCAGTAGAGGAGGGATTTGGCTAAAATTCCATGTCCCAGATTTGCCAGAGATTTCTGGGGTGCTCTCAAAAAAAGGCAAGTATAATATTATGTGTACACCACATTTTCCTTCCTACAAAAGAGAGATGTCAAGTCTTCTTTGAAAGAAGGTGCTGTAAGCATAAAGCCATAAATCTCTGGACATGCATGATGTTGAAAACACAGACATCTATATGAAAAGACCAGTAAAGGAGAAGTAAAGTCATATTTCTCCTTACTCGTGTTAAAAAAATAAAGAGGGAAATTCCAACAATGAAAAATATTCCTGTGGAACAGAAGGATGCCAAGTAACACCATTAAGATATCACACTAGCATTAAAGGGAATTACTGCTACAAACAAGTTATTTGATAAACTGAAAATCTTTTGTTTGTTTCCCTTAATTATTCACAAACAGGTAATAATTTAACTAATTTGTTCTTTATTCAAAATAGCTGGTGCAAACATATTTTCATCTTTCTGATAGCAGGGTAGTAGTGTTCTCATTACTCCTTCCTGGCTACTTGTGCTACGTGTTGGATATTAAATCACACACCAGTGATGATAACTGTGCTGCTACAGCATTAGCTGTCTCTAAAAAAACTAAAAAGGAGGGGAGAAAAAGGGGGGTAAACTCTTTCCCTTTTTTTTTTTTTTTTGTTGGTAAATTGTCTGCAGAAAGCTCAGCGTTGTTTGAATAATAAAAAAAGCTTTTACAGATGGCCACAAAAAGCTTTGCAATGAGAGCATTCTCATGAATATTTATTCTCACCAATTCTCTGACAACTTAACTTTCCACAGACATTCTTAGGAGTAAACACTCAAACAGTCTCAAAAAAAAAAAAAAAAAAAAAGGCAAATAAAAAGGTTTTGCACATAAATACAAGAACGCTCACAGCTTGCTTATTTTGCAGCACTATCTAGAACTCTCACCCAGAAGAAAAGCCCTCTTGTGTTCAACTCTTGAGATGCACAGATGAAAAATTACCTCCTTCCTGAAGAATTTGGTCTAAAGACACAAGAAACGACCTGATGCTGTTCTCGTTTTACAGAGGAGGAACTGATGTTCACTACAATGGAGAAGCTTGTCCTAAATTAGATAATAAATGGAAGAATCACAGGATTAACCTCCACTTTCTCTGAATTCTTGTCCTTGCACAATGTTCAGATCTAGATGCTTTTTACCAGGCAGTGATTTGGAGACTTTGGATGTATGGATTATTGGTTTCACACTCTTTCACAACTCCAGGCAACATGCCACTTTATACAGGGTACCCTATATACTCTTCATAGTTAAATATTATTACACTTCATATCCTAGCAGAGGCAATAACTAGAATTATTCACTTTAGTGAGCATAGACTCTTTTGCCTCAGTCAAGTTCCATGTTAATTACATTTTTGAAGCTAATGCAAGGTCTTTTTCTAGACTGATGCAAGGTCTTTTTATAGATAAGGTCTTTTTGCCATAGTTAACATGATTTGAAGGGCATAGCCCATCGGCTATAAGGCTCAGAGGCTGGAGGTGTGGAGGCTGATGTATTCAGCTGGGATACTTGCACCCACATGATTCTTTTACGTGAGTTGAATCACTGCAGATAATGCTGGCTGAAAGGAAACAGTATATTCTGTGGTGTTTAAAGATGTCACACTCGTTGCAGAGCTTTTGGAAACCAGTGAGTCAGCAGGAGGAACACAATATCAGTTCCAGCTATTAGGCAGTTATTTAAAACAAAACAAACAGAAACAAAAAAAACCCCACTTGTGAATTCGACAGATGCAGTGAATTCTCTGCTTTGCAAAGGCTAAAGTGTTTGCACAGAGGAAAGGGGCACTTTTGTTAACATAAAGGTCACTGCAGTTCAATTATTCGTTCAAATGAATTATTCAGTATTTTCTTTTGATCTCATTGACTGTGGATGCCTGTAAAAGAAAAAATCTGAAGATGCAGAGAGAATCAGAGAGTAGCAAAAAAAGCATGTGCAGCAATGAAAAAGCAACAGGACAAACAGCTTATTGATTCATGAAAGAGCACAGCCAGATTTTAACCCGATCAAGGAAATCTACATAAAGACTAAAGTGTCAACTGACTTCTTGTGAATCACATCCATCCTTATATGTCTCTTGCCTTCCCTGTGCACCGCTGACAGCTGACAGTTGTGTTTCCAGTAATAGTTAGACACTAGAAGAGCCTGTGACCCACAATATCCATCACTGAACCCTTTAGATACCTATTCCCCCAGATAAAAACAGGATTGAAGTCCCTCAAGGCCGAATTAGCTTTAAGTTCTCTTCATCCCACTTGTCTAGTGTTTACCATCTGTGTTTCAAAGCCTTCAGAGATTTGGTCAGAAAAACTAGTTTCATGGAATTAGGTAGAATTTAGGTTTCAGATTATAACTCCTTGCTTTATTTATCAAAGCTAGTGAAATGCTTAACTTCCTTTAACTGGAAGATGAAAATCTGAAGAAACCTTAGACAATATGGCAAAATGTAGTTACTGTATTCTCTGGCACAGATCTAGTCTCCATGTCTGTACATCTAAAAAAACTCAGTTGAGTCTTGGATGGACTCTCTAGATATAACTGGAACATAAGAAATAATATTTTTCACTTTTCCATACATGGTAACTATTATATGCAGAGGCAGGAGCTCCAGAGCTGTGTGTCCAGAATCTGTTGTTGGAACCAGGTAAAATATCAAAATACTGGGGAGGAAAGAAACCCCACAGCATCTTCTGTTCAAAAATTATCTGTGCACAGACTTATAATTGTCACCAACTTGTTTGTCAGTCACAGTTTTCTGAAGGGTGCTTTGTGCATCCATCTTATTGTTTATCTTTGTAGTCTATTCTTTTGCAACAGCTGTTTTCATTTGCACTTCATTAGCCTGCTTGGATGATGTTCTCACTGTAAATCTTCCTGTCATCCACTGATTCTGAGTCCATAACACACTCCCGTTCTAGGCATCTCTGTTTGGTGAACAACTTCAACTAAGAATTAAAGGGAACACTCAATTTACAGGAATAACTATGTACTATATCTTCATATAATGAATCCCTAGTGTTCAGCTATTAAAAGTCTGGTTTCATTTATAGCCCTGCCTGAGCAATGTGATAAAACTAAATCTGTAAGCTTCCTCATAGTGATGGATGGTAGTTTGAGACTTGGAACAGGTGTACTTTTGTCTGTAGATTTTATTTGTCTATGAATTTTATCTCTCCTGACATTGTTCTTCTTGGATTGAGAACAGAATGAAATCAAAAGATGTATTAAACAAGGTAAAATTGCAGAGATTTGTTCATTTTCAGTCTGAGCTTTTAAACAGCAGAAATTTCCTACAGCTTTGAAGTCTAGTCTTGAAGATAGCTTCTTAGGAACTTTTTAGTTCTTGTGTGCCAGAGAACTGTCCTCTCTTCTCAGTACTCCTCTTCCTTATAACTACAGCTACTTCTTCACGTGGCAATGGCACCAGCCTTTTTTTCATAGTTCAGAGATATATTTTCTCTGAAACAGAAAAACACAAGACATAGCAAGTAGGTCACCTTTGTATGTAGTTGAATCAGATTCAAAAAGTACAGACAAGTTGAAAAAAAAAAAAAAATGGCATGAAAGGTGGCTCTCAAAGACTGAGCTGGCTCATAATCAATCCATTTCCAGTAAAATTTCAGAGAAATCCTTCAAGGAGATCAGTCTCAACTATATCAGGTGCTACTATGCTGACTCTAAATAGCTTCCTCCTTAATCCCTTTGATTAGAAAAGGACAGATCCAGCAATACCCATCTACCACCGCAGTATTTTCAAAACACTGCTGCATCAATGCCTTCTTGACAAAGGAAAGAAGGGACCAACAGATAGTGGCCAGGACAGAGTTGGTGGGTGATCTTTGCCCATGATGTCAAATTAATCTAATTCCAGTACAACACCATTGTGCTCACACCTCTCCAGTCCCAGAGGGTCTGATGAAACCCTCTGTTTGGGGAAGATGGAGCTCCTTAATCGCTGGTGTTGTTAAGTTTGGGATGTCCAGTTGGAGTCCCTTTGTGAGAAAGCAATACATGTGCTTAAAATGATGTGAGGCCAAGTCTGGCAGATGCTGATGGTTCAAGGCATGCACCCACAGGAAAAAAAGAGCATTTGTTGCCTCTATTTCCCACCTTTTACTTTACATTCCTGTCACACCTCACCAAGGAAGCAAATCACATCCTTTCCTTCAAGGTTGTTGCTCCTTTCTCACAAACAGGAAGCAGTATTATTTTTCCCTATTCTGAGTTTATTTGAAAAACTTTTTTTTTTTATTCTTTATCAGAATAAACTTGCAAGGCAAAGATTTGACAGGTAATTGATTTCACTTCTCCTAGCACAACCCACAGCGGCTCCCATGTAAGGCAGAGAGAAACAGGAAAATCCCAGCTAGGCATGTGACTCATAACCATGATGACTTGCAGGGACTGTGACCCCAATCTCAAGTCACTAGAATAACTACCTGTGTCCTAAAGTCAAACACTGTGATCCAGCTGTATCAACATGACTTCTATACTTCCAGTGCAAAAGCACCAGTAAGTGATTACAGCCACTGAAAACACAAGTCTAACAGTGTCTGCCATCCTCTACAGTGGAGAGAAAACCAGTAAATAAACTTCAGGCACCCGAGCTGAATTCTGGATGTAGTCCAGACTTGAGGACTCCTCAGATTCATAGAATCATAGATTCAAAGAGTCATTTAGATTGAAAAGGACCATCAAGATCATCAAGCCCAACCTTTAAACAAGATGGTTTCACAGGAGGTTCAGCAGACTTCGTGAAATGGAATATGCTTATAAAATTAGCACCCCAGATACCTTATTAAAACTAATCTGAGCAAAGGAAGGATTTCAGTCTTCATTTTCCTATTCCTTTTCTAGTTAAATACGGCTTACAGTGCTGTTCTCTGATTGTCTCTCTCCTTATTTCTGTGTGCTCCATTCAGCTTCTGGGCCTATTTAAAACAAAATTAATAGACAGAAAGAAAAGAGTGCCTACAAGGCAATTCATATTGCCAGATGATTCCATATCTCTACTTTTGAGAGCCTCAAATGTTCTCAGAATACTAAACAGGAGAGAGGAGAACTTTTCTGAAAAAAGCTAGTCCTTACCAAATTGCTCTAATGCAGATGACGGCATGAGCTAGACAGAGAACACATGACAAATAATAATCCCAAATGGCTTATTTCTCTGTTTGCCTGCATCCGTAAAAACAGCAGATGGGGATTTTCCTTCGAATTGAATCGTAGATGATGGTCATTTATTGCCTAATTCCCTTAAATCATGTGTAGTTCTTCCACAAGCAGCACTTCCCAGCTGTTATAGACTGAGGCCAACTTGTAGGTGTGGATCACATGAACTGTCATCTGACTCTGAGGGAAATAGCTCTAACTTTGTGACCTACCAATGAAGCTTTTTAGCAAAGCTTTTTAATGAGGAAATGAGAAAAAATAAGGGGATACTTTGTTACTCTGGGTGACCAAGCCTGTTGATTTGTGACTGCTGACTAGCCACCCTTGCAAGGCTGCGAGCCCAACTGAGGTACGATAGAGAATTTTTCGATTGTGCCCAACTGGTGTATTATTACACTTATATCATACTTCCAGCAGGCTGTATTTTGTGCTTGCAATTTGAAATCTGCTTTTCTAATGAATTGCTTTAATTAGCTATTTGAGTGGAGATTTCCACCAGCAAACTCATTTGCTAAAATACACATGAAAGGTAAACGCAAAAGAATATGAATGGTGAGTGTGTCTTGAAATTAGAATGACTATCTGGTGGTACTTATTTGACAGTAATTGCATGAAGTGGTAAATTGGGGTGGGAATGATGCCTGGAACAAATGATTCCTGAGTACTGAAGTTGTCTGAGTCTGGTATATACCTCCTCTTCATTTTTACAAATGCTGAATCCAATTGAGGTTGCACATGACAGAAAATTGTTTCCACCTGACACCCACTTGCTAGTTTAAATAAAAATGAGCTGGCAATCATAGCTAATTTCCTGCTGCTGATAGGCCATACCAATAATTGCCAACCCTAGAATGACTCCTTGTAGAGAAGCCTGAAACTGGATGAATTAAAGTGATCACTTCTCAGTCCCATCATCACCTCTGAACTCAGGGGGAGTGAGAGATGCCACCCCTGCTCAGGGTAGGACAACAGGGTGCTCACAGTCCTCTGAACTATTACATTGTGATGCACTCTAACACAGGAGGGCCACAAGTCACTTTTTGTCCTGCAGGGCCTCCTCTGTGCTGCCTGTAGAATTGCTGCATGACTGGGAAATACTACCATTTGTTTATATTACAACCCTATCTAACAACACTACACACTCCTGGACCATGCAACACTGCCACTTCCTCATTTTCCCTAGCTGTCAATCATAGAATCATAGAATCATTAAGATTGGAAGGGACCTTTAAGATTATCCACTCCAACCATCAGCCCAACACCACTGTGCTGACTAAACCATGTGCCCAAGGGCCACGTCTACACATTTTTTTAACATCTCCAGGGATGGAGACTCAACCACTACCCTGGGCAGCTTGTTTCAGTGCTTCATCATTCTTTCAGTGAAGAAATTCTTTTTAATACCCAATCTAAACCTCCCCTGGCACAACTTGAGATCATTTCCTCATATCCTATTACTTGTTACTTGGGAGAAGAGATAAATATCCACCTTGCTACAACTTCCTTTCAGGTAGTTGTAGACAGCGATAAGATCTCTTCTCCAGGCTAAACAATCCCTGTTCCCTCAGCCACTTCTCGTAAGACTTGTTATTATGAATATCATGAGTGAGTATGACACTAGGAGTCACAGCCCAGGAAAAGGCTCTCAGTCCTGCAGACTTAAAATGACTACAAAAGCTTGGCTTCAGCAGAATAAAACTCATCATAAATGAGGGATACTGGACAGGTTGGAAGCAAAATCTTCAAGTTCTGCTACGCTGCCCTAAGAGGGGTTCCAGCCCCTATCAGCATTAGGTGGTTAGATGCACCCTTGCCTTGCAACAGTCAGTTCCCTTTCTGATCATCCTCCTCAATCCACATAGCTTTACCCTCAACGTCTTTCCAACTTCTTTATCCCTTTCTTTGAGGTTTCTGTGGCATCAAATGCCTTGTCTCCTTGTCTCAGATTGATAGATTGTCCTAGTGGATATATCTGTTCAGGCCCAGCCTCCACCCCTGAATTCCTTCGTTAAGCCTAAACCCATCCTGGTAACTGTTGTTTTTCACTCTGTCTCAGGAATGTGGAGGCAGCTCCTCAGCAAAGCTGTCTGGAAAAAAAAAAACATCAGAGAGATTAATTTTCTTTAAAGAATTGCAAAACCAATTTAAAGTAATTGCAACCTGCCCTATCCCTAGGTTAGAAACCAGCGCGCAAATCATGTGGCTGGATGTGAAAGACTTTTTACAAATGCTCTCCAGCTGCATTACCTTCTCCCACACTGGCCTGGCCTGGTGCATAACATCAGTGCAAAACCTCCTTCCCACACATTTGCGGAGGCATTTTTGCCTCACCACTTGCTCGGCGAGCTCTGCGGAGGCAAACGTGGTTTCCCAGCACCATCCTGCTGTGTGAGGTGCCCGCAGGCAGGGTGAAACTCTGCATGGCTCCAACGAGCAAAACTGCCTGCAGATGTGGTGGTGAAACCAGACTGCACTAGAAAAGGTTGATTAGGAATAGGGATCAGTTTATCACTAGTTTCTCCCAGGATAAGGTTTCTGGATAATGAATGAGACAGGTTAAAAAGCTTGACTTTATGCAAAGAAATGAGGATGGATGCAAGGTCATTCCTGAAACAGGGCTGCTATTTTTTGCGTTTTCCCTGTTCCTGTATCAATGTGTCATCTCCTGTTTCCTATCTGGGTTGCAAAACTCATATTTCCAGCGCATTGAGGTTAAACCATCCATGCTACTAATGTAAGTATGCCAGGGGATACTCCCATGTAGTGGGACCACCTTGCATGTCAAAGGTTTGCTCTGTGCTACAGACCTTCCAGCTGAAAAAGCCAAGCTGTGAGCAAGCTTCTAGCTAGGAATGGTCCCCAGAGTGGACTCATTGCCAAATGTGGGAACGGTTATGGGGCAGCTCTTAGTAGCAATAGTCCAAGTTTGTGCAAGTGAATGTTTTAACACTTCACAAACATTTTTCCCAGCACACTTGACCAGTTTTTATCTATGGAGTGTATGTCTGTACCAGTGTGGGTGTGGCCAGGGGGAGATGATCCACAGTGGGAATTCCAAATTGTGCCCCCAAACAGATCATATAACAAACAAAATAATAGTACGTGGCCAATCTTACCATTGTTTCAAAACCACGGTCTCTAATCTCATAGTTTTCACAAACAAGTTATGACATACAAATTTTGTAACCAGCAGCAAGTCTGTCATTGCTTCAGATCTGGCCAAATGTGACCTGGTTTCTCTTGCAAATCTCTAGTGCAGGTCTAGGTCAAAAAACAGGCACCGAAGTGATAGCGTGGTAGCAATTACATACAATGATATGTAAAAAAATTGCTAGGAGCACATTTTTCATATATATAGGTTCACTGGGCAAGATTTAATCTGGCAGTGCCCCACGTTTCTGGCCAGACAGTGCACACTTGGCTTTCTTATGGAGGTACTTTTCCAATGCAGAAGATACTGTGAGGCCAGAGGATGGGGAAACTCACTCCCAGTGCTAGGATTAGCCTGGGAAGGTGCAGAAGCACCTAAAGTTTCAGAACCTGATAGTAAGCCCTTCCAGCTGGTGTAGAGCTGTGTCCTGTTGCTTCAGACACTGGCAGACAGTGTGTCACATGAGTCCATCCAAAAGAGCTTTGCACAGCTGCTCTCCCACAGACTTCTTCCAGACACCCAGAAAATTATGCACTTTTTCTGTGTGATTAAGGTGAATCCATCTTTCCTACCACAATTCCCTTAAGTCCTTTACTCTTACAGCCTGGTGATCAAAACATTTAGGTGATATTGAGAACCTGTTTCACCAGACACAGGTGTCTCACACCCAAGGAGGTACTTGCTCCCTGCTCCTTCCTTGTGTTCTCCTGTTTTCCTGCAAACATGTCAATCCCTCTCTTTCTCTGCTACCCCTCCATCACCACATAGAGATGTACACTGAGGTGTCTTGATGCTGCACTGCAGATGAGTGAGCATTGATCCTGCCTATGGGGACTCTGGAGGCAGAAAATACACAGAGGTTACAAATTTGAGGGAAGAGACTTGGGAGATCTGTCCCAATTTGCAAATGTGAAATAACAGGAGTCATTAATTAACCTCATTTTAATATTTCAATGGCCTGGGTAAAAGCTTTTTTGTACAAAGACTCTTTTAAAACAGGCTGAAACTGTCTTTAATTGTTCCAAGAGCTGTCTTGGGAGGGAATTGCTGGTTGGATTTAATAACATGATAATCAAGTCCAGATATATCCCATCAGACTAGATAATACAAAGTTCCTGTGCACTTAAACTTTAAAGGGTGAGGAAAATCCTCAAATGCCTGATTTTAAAGGGTGGTTCTAGTGACTTGCTGGAACATATGTGATAGGAATGAGCATGGAACTAAAGCATTTCCCAGGATATGAGTGGAATGCACCTTCAAAAAATTCTGATGTGCAAACAGAAGAAAAGTGCTGGCTGAAGACCTTGGAGATGATGGGGGCTTGGAGCCCGGCCCATACTTTATGCCTCTGCCTTGTGTCAATCCAAGGTTTGCCAAAAGTTATTTTTTCCTCAGGAGAACTGCTGAAGAGATTGAGAATCTGTAGCCTGTTCAGTGATGAGAACAGTCTCTGTCCCTTCTCCAGAAGTGAACACAAGATGGTGCTGCCATCCACCGACAGCCAGACTTGTGTGTAGCTTTACACCATTTCTGCTTCTAAGAGTGATTAAAACAAGCCCACTTTGGGTCCTCTCTTGATGAAGTTTGCCAAGAAATCTCTGGGATACTGAGAATGACAAGCTAAAATATCTCTCTGACAGCCTGACTCAAGTGAACAGGATTAAACCCACGTTGCACAAGAGCTGCAAGCAAAGTTGCCGTGAAGTATTTCTCAAGGACTTATCGTAACTCTCACTGAGGGGAGAAAATTCCCTAGGGGACAGTGACCACCACAATTATCTTCTGTCTCTGTAGGAGATGCTGCCTACCATCCCTTGCTCAGGTGAGCTGGGTAAATGCCATGATGCCCATGAAAATCCTGAATAATCCAGGCAGAAAGTGCCAGATGGCAAATGCAACACAAACTGAGTGAAAAGTAGTAACAGAAAATGCACTGTTCAGGACTGAACTGTAACCAAATTCTGATCTGCTGTGTCTGCAGCGTTCTCACCACTGTCAGCACTTGGGAAAGACTTCTCAGTCCACTGTGGATGCAATGCAAATTCCTGGGCCAGCACTTTGCCCCTCTCTAAGGAAAAGCTAATGATTGATGTGTATGAGACTTGAGGCATGGACAAAGCTGAGCCAGCATCAAAAAGAGAACAAGGAAAAGAGACATGAGCTATGAAGGAGATGGAGCAGAGAGCAACTAACCACTTTTAATGCAAATACAGGAATTCAATTCCTCATAGACTCAAAATCCTTCCTTTCCTGAATTTTGTCTTGAGTATTCAGTACAATTTTGGATGCCACAGTATAAAAAGGATATCGAACTACTGGGGAGTTTCTATAGGAGGCCATGAAACTGGTGAAGGATTTAGAGGGGAAGCTACATAAGGAGTGGCTAAAGTCATTTGATCTGTTCAGCCTGGAGAAGGGGAGACCGAAGGGAGACCTCATCAGAGTCTACATCTTCCTCACAAGGGAAGGAGGAGGACCAAGCACTAACTGGTTAGGCATTGGAACGGTCTGCAAGGGAGGTGGTTGAGTCACCGTCCCTAGAGGTGTTTAAGGTGCGGGTGGATGAGGTACTTAGGAGCATGATTTAGGGATTGGTGGGAATGGTTGGACTCTACGATCCAGTGGGTCTCTTCCAACCTGGTTATTCTGTGTGTGATTCTGTGTGTGATTCTGTGTGTGATTCTGTGTGTGTGATCTCTTCCCTCTGGCAACCAATGACAGGATCTGAGGGAATGGCAGAAACATGTGCAAGGGGAGGTTTAGGTTCGGTATTAGGAAAACGTTCTTCACTCAGGGGGTGGTGGTGCACTGGAACAGGCTCCCCAGGGAAGTAGTCATGGCACCAAGCCTGACAATATTCAAGAAGCATTTGGACAATGATCTCAGACACATGGTGTGAATGCTGGGGTTCTCCTGTGCAGGGACAGGATTCGGACTCAATGATCCTTGTGGGTCCCTTCCAACTCAGGTCATTCTAAGATTCTATGATTCCATAAATCCTGCGAGTAGGTGACTAATAAATTTATGAACTACACAACTGTGCCCATGGCTCTTACATTGGGCTTTGCCTTCCCTTCATTAGGGGCTCTTACAAGCCCTTAGAGACTCTTCTTTCTACCCAGCCACTTGGTTGCAAAATCTTTGGGAGTGTAAGTTCCCAGGATCTGTCCCACTCTTTGTTGAGTGTGATTCAACCCAGTCAGCTGGTTCAATGGGTCTTGGTGGGCCACACAGCATTGTGTAAGCCTCTATCTGAAGCAAACAAGGCTACAGGGATATTTCTCTCCTCGTTGGGGAAACATACTTTAAAAGCATAACACGGGTACCCTTTTCACAAGAAGGAGGAGTGCTGCTTTTTGGGTTTTGGCTCTGAAGCTCACAGTGACTAGCTCTTAATCTCTTGGCTTCCCATGGTAGAACAGATCATTTCCATACATCTTTCTCACACTCACGGGGTTTTGCTCTGACAGGACCAAGGGCTGTGGCTTGCAGAGATGTGGCTTTGACATTTTCTCAGGGTTTTTTTCTCCCTATCAAAACCAGAATGTTTCACCCATCCCATGGCCATGCCAGTGGGTCAGTGGAGGTGCCTCAAGCTGCCATCCTGATAGCATTTGGATTGCAGTCCAGGTAGGTAACGACAACACAGGGAAGACAATCAAGCTGTTATTGATAGTTGCACAACAACATGAACTAAACCAACCTTCTCTCAGCACCCACAATTGGTTTGATGCCATTCCTAGAAGTCTCCACGCTTCCTCCTACAAGGCACAAACAGACATTACTAAATGTCAGTTCTCATCTGGAAGTGCCTATAATTTTAAGCTAGGCTCTGAGAATCACTTGCAATTTGACAGTGCATCAAGTTAATAGCTGAGTAGTTGGAGCTGAATAAACCAAGCAGTAGAAAATTACGATGTGGTTTGGGTCTGCATGAATTCAAAGGGCGAACACTGACTACTATGGTCAAATACTCATCCTTCTTTAGATGTCTATTTAGTTACTACTTCCCTGAAATTACTTTGACTTTTGGTAATAACCAATCTACTTCTTTATGCTGTTTTGTCTTCATGGTTACTTTTCTGGGGAGACCTGCCCCTCCTGAAAAGGCTGCTTACAATGACTTGTTATTTTTCCACTGTCATGCAAGCTTCCTCCTTTCTGTTGCTATTTCTGGCATGTTATGCTTTTAAAATAAATATAGCATGAGTGGGGATGTGGTGAGAAAAGCCCATTACAGGCAGACTTGCATAGTTCACCGATCCTAGAGCTCTGGATTTTTTTTTAATTTTAAGCAAGTGACCAGGTTTCAGAAAGAAAAAAGTAGACCAAGGAAAGCTGCTGGGGTAGAAACCATACCAAGTCTGACAACTTCTGGTGGCTGACAAGAGCATCTACTTTTCTGAGTTACGTACTGGTACCACTATTGTTTGTCAGGAACAGATGAGGAGGATTGTAACATGCTTGGAAGTCTCCAGTATCACGGCATTTTGTTGTTAGGCACTTACATTACAGAAAAGGTGATGATCAGAAATTTAGGTCCTTAGAGCTGCTCATTTAAGCTGATATATCATCAGTTGAACCTTTTGGGCCCAATGATAAGCAGTAATAAACATTATTCTGGTCACATCAATGGCCAGCAAAATAAGTTCACAGAATCTTTTACATTGAAAAAGACCTCTAAGATCATCAAGTACAACCATAAACATAACACTGCCAAGTTCACTAAACCATGTCCCTAAACACAAAATTTACACATCTATTAAATACCTTCAGGGATGGTAACTCAACCACTTCCCTGGGAAGCTTGTTCCAATGCTTGACAACCCTTTCTATGAGGTAATATTTCCTAATATCTAGTTTGAACCTCCCCTGGTGCAACTGGAGGGCATTTCCTTTTGTCCTATCTCTCATTACTTCAGAGAAAACACCAACACCCACCTTGCTACAACCTCCTTTCAGGTAGTTCTACAGACTTATAAGATCTCCCCTCAGCCTCCTCCTCTCCAGACAAAACAACCCCAGTTTCCTCAGCTGCTCCTTGTAAGATTTGTGCTCCAGACCCTTCACCAGCTTCATTGCTCTTTTTTGCACACACTCCAGCAGCACCTAAACTGTCAACTAAAGCTGAGACATCTTTCCTCAAAGGTCAAGCACTGCTGTGTTCCCTGCCAGCAGGTGCCATACATCTAGGAAGACTGCGAGTGGCTAAATGGTTTATCTGCCGCATCCCCTTGATTCTTAAAGGAAGGCACAGAAGACTGACTCCACAATGATATGGACATTTTCTGTCCAGGACCATGCGAGGACTGTCAAATGTATTCATCAGCTGCACAAATGGTAATAGCATTCACTCACCAGCAGCTTGGCAGGGGTTCAGAGCAGTGACCTAGAAGTTAAAGGCTCTTTGTTTATTACTAATCCCTGGAGCTATGCAGTCTCAAAGCCCTTCCCTTTCTGTGCAACACAAGACCAGCTTTCATTGCAGTACCCTGAGCCCAGTGGAGTCAATAGAAAGGCTGTCATTGTCTCTGGTGACAAATGCACTGTCCCTGGATTCTGCAAAATTAGACTGGCTTCTGCTTTTGTTGTAATGAATACAAATATGACCAGTGACCACCACTGAATTCAAATGGGACCATATCATGTATCCCTCAGGAGTCCCAGTGATGCTAAAATCTGTAGTCATCTTTTTTCCACACATTTTAGAGGGCAAACGTTTAGCTTTCCAACATGTCTTTACTGTTTTCTTGGTGTCTTACCCTTGGAAGGAGTTCTTCCAACCACATCTTCTCTGTGTAATTCTTTTTCAAAGCTTGCTTGCTTCTCCTGGAAGTCGCTCCAGGTGTCATATGAAACAACTACTGGTGTATAGAAAACACCTTTTCTCAGGCAAAAAGGAGCTCGGAAATGAGCAGCCAGGCAAAAAAATATCTGCCGTTTGTTTTATACAAGCCAAGAACTCACTTCAGCATTGAAAGTAAAATCCCTGTGTACATCCTTGTGTAGGATTCTTCTCTTGAACTGTTGGAAACTCCACTCCACTCCTCTCACTGGCTTTGTGTCATTAATAACATCACTGACATTAATTAGTCCTTAATAAATATTACAATGATTCCTAGATTTGGGGAAAAAAAGAAACTCTGCTTGGGTCATCTAAAAAGCTCTTCCCTCAAACCCAGGTCCAAAAGACTGTATTTAAGGGAAAGAACCCAATCAATTTTTCCTTTCCAATGACACTATCCCATGGGAGTTGTTTCCACTATTGCAGTTGAAAGAAAAAGTCTTTCCATCTCTCGATAACTCCTGCTCCTGCTTCGACCTACTGTGTCTCTTTGGAGACCATGAAATGCTGAACCAGGCATCCAAGGGAAGGAGGATGAGTTGCCCTCTGGAGAGTTGTCTTCCCCACATGGGCTACTAGGAAAATCAAACCAGTGTTTCATTCTAAGTCCTTACCCTTTCAGTGACAGAAGCCAGGTGACCCAGCCATGTATCTTAAATTTCTTTTGTAAGGTTTGGACGAGATTCTCCAGAACTTTCTTCAAATTGGGATAATTATGGCAGGTAAAATGGCTTTTCAAGGGTGAGGTGGAAACGGGACACCAAAAAAAAATTGTGTATTTTTATTTTCTGTTTTCCAAGAATTTTTTTCACTGGTATTTTGATTATCTAGACATTATAACTGGCTCCTTATTATCTTGTGGTCTTTCATTGTTTGGATTTACTGAGGTTTTTTTTAAGGAAAAAAAAAAGGTAAGGAAGTTATTTCTGTACTTCATTCTGTTTGTTTAATACGAGAGGAAAAGGGAGAACTGACGTTTCCCATTATGGCAGTAGATGGAGCTACACACTCAGCAATCCCCCTTTCAAACATGAGCCCGTACAAGTGGTTTGACGGTTGTGCTGGTCACTTCACACATTAGCCTCATCCAGGAGGGGTCTAGGTGGACAAAGAAGATGAATAACCAGAGGTGGAAAAAATGAAATAAATGCCAGGACTTGGAACATCTCCCACTTCTCCAAAATCTTTATTTATCTGACAGGAACTGCAATCCCCAGTCACAGAATCATAGAATCAGAATCTTCCAGGTTGGAAGAGACCCACCGGATCATCAAGTCCAACCATTCCTATCAAACACTAAACCATGCCCCTCAGTGCCTCGTCCACCCATCCCTTAAACACCTCCAGGGATGTAACTTGGTCTCACAGCTGAAGGCATAAATGTTTGAACCTCTCCATAGCATGTCTGCCTCCACCCCTCAGACTACGAGTCTTCTCCAAAAGTTGTTTTACACCCTCCTCTTCAATGGGAGAGCTGAGACTCTTCATCAAATTCCAGCAATTCCTTTTATAATTGCCTCTTAAATTACTTTACTAGACTGCAGCTTTAGCGTTCAGATCTGGGAGACTGTATTTTTTATTTTCCTGGTCCTGAGTTGTTTTGCTTCTTCTCCTTTCCCATACAACTGGTGAGGTCCTGAAGATCTTTTTAGTTTATAGAGGCTCAAACCTTCTCTGAAAATATGATCTTATTTCATCTTCATGACTCCATAAATTCCTTCAGCATACTCTTCCAGACCTGCTACTCACAAGTTTTCATGCATTCCCTCCAAAAGAAGGAGAGACTTCTCCACCTCTCCACACTGGCAGAAGCCATAATTTTGAATATTGCTTCCTTGAAGTGGTCTAAAAATGAATCATTGTGTAAACACATCTTCTTATTATTTATGGGTAGGCAAATCACAGAAAGCCATTTTAATAATACTGTATTTATCTTCACAAATGCATTAGCAACATTTTTGCAAGACTGAGCAGCTGCAGCTCAAAGCCTTTAGGTTATTGGGAAAGGTAGCTATTGAAATGTAAGACCATCTCAGCCTCTAGCAGATCCTAAGCAGGGTGGGGTAGAAGGGAAAGTTTATTTATTATTTCTAAACCCATTTTATTCTAATCAAGGCTAAACAAGCTGTTCCTGGATAACAGGACCTGCCTGGATTTGTTGATTTGAAGCTCATGGTTGGATTTGGAGTGTCTGTGAACTCCAGTGAGGCTTTTCCTTTCTCTCAGGTTTTAATCTTAATTCTTTAATGCATTGTAAGGGACTGAATTCATGACACAGTCCTTCCCTCAGTGGAGACATTGTTATGCTCTCTGTCTTTATTCTGGCTACCTATTCTCATTAAACTCTTCCAGATGAGTATTTTCAGTGCCTTCACCTCCCTGTCAAGTTCAGTTTAAACAGTCTGCAGCATCCTGAAGCTGTTGGGGTGTAAGAACTCACCTTGGCTCTCCAGCATCCTGACAGCCATAAACCAAGGATTGAGCTAGCAAAATCTGGGATTTTGCCTTACTTCAAAAATGAGACCTTTCCCACAAATGTGTCAGAGACACTGGCCCCATGGGTGACTGATTTCATAGAATCATAGGACGGTTTACATTGGAAGGGACTTTAAAGATCGTCTAATTCCAACCCCCCTGCCATGGGCAGGCACACATCCCACTAGACCAGGGTGCTCGAAGCCCCATCCAGCCTGACTTTGAACACTTCCAGGGATGGGGCATCCACAGCATCTCTGGGCAATCTGTTCCAGTGCTTCACCATCCTCATCGTGAAGAATTACTTCCTAATATCTTCCTCCTTACAATTTAAAGCCATCCTCCCTCATTCTATCACTCCATGCCCTTGTACAAAGTCCCTCCCCAGCTTTCTTATAGGTCTCCTTCAGGTACTGGAAGGTCTCTACAAGGTGTACTGGGAGCTTTCCTTTCTCCAGGCTGAAGAACCCCAACTCTCTCAGCCTGTCCTCCTGTGGGAGATGCTCCAGCCCTCTGATCATCCTTGTAGCTTCCTCCAGACCCATTCCAATATTCTTCTAATGTTGAGGATTATAGAAGTGGACACAATAGTCCAGATGAGGTCCCATGAGAGAGGAATAAAGGGGCAGAATCACCCCCCTTGACCTGCTGCCCAGGCTTTTTTACCGTGTCTACCTGAGATGCTCCTAATTCATGGGCAGAGATGCTTGCAGAGCTGATTGCTATTCTCTGGTGTATTCCTCTCCTTCTTACCTAATTCCCTACCAAGAAAGCAGAGGCAAAGTGATTGCTCCCAGGTAGTCAACCCACATCTGTGCGTTAAAAAAGCAACATCAGATTTATGTAGCCTTTAATCTGACCCAGAACAAGTTGAGGCTGGGCAAAGGGAAGTAAGCTTCACTGTGCTCATGGGTAAATCTGGGAGATGTGTTTTGCCCTGCTGACAGACGAGTAGGGCCAGAACCCAAGCCCAGAAACAATTTTGAAGGAGCCACAAGTCTGCAAGACGCTTGAGCATTTCCAGCTTGGAGACTTTTCAGTCTCCACAAGCAAGGTTAGGACACTTATGCAGAGAGGAGCCAGGTAAAAGAGAGAAATCATTTGTGTTTTTAAATCATTCCACCCACTGCAGAGGCAGGAGAAGCACTGGGAATGCATTTCATAACATCTTTGGTGTTTTCCCCTTTGCAAGAAAATATTTTCCGTCATCGTTCTTGCAGTCAGATAAGATCAAGCAGCACAGGGCAGAAGGGAGTCATTGACTAAAGCTATTGTAACTTATTCTGAAGCTCTGCAGTCTCAGGTAGGAGCCGCGTGAGAGCATCACGTGCCATGAGAATTCAGGCAGGAGGGGCAGCAGGGCTTGGTCTTGTTTATTGTTCTTGCCTGAGTTTGACAAGGAAGCTGGGGAATAACTCAGAAGGACACGATGTACCCTGCTCCTTTCCTGTGTCCACCCAAAGACAATTTATTCTGAAGCAGAGGTATGGCCTCAAAAGAAAAATTAATTCCTGTGTTTGACTCCAAGCTTAGAGTATGATGGATTTAAGGAGACCTTGAGTATAAAATGCTTCCAGTGCAGAAAAGGTTGATGGAAAATGATTGATAAGGGTTTGTCCCATATTATCTCTTATTGGCAGTCCTAGGTGTAGCTGAGGCTTTCTCCTGCCCTTACGTGGTCTTCATCGATGCCCTTTCTATTAGGAGGGATTTCTGTAGGGTTCACCCTGCTGGCTTGCCTTCAGTTTTAAGACAGCTTGTAAATACAAGAACCAAAAATGTGGGTGGTGAGCCAGCAAGGCATTCCCTTCCAAGCTGTCATTCTCCCTTTTGGGTTTCCACAATTATCCAACTTGTGCTCACAAAGCTCCTTCTAGCTGTGGATCACTTAGGATCATCATGAAAAGGTCTGGGGAGGATCCATGGCTGTGTTGATGCTGCAGGGATGGGCTGTGTGCTCCACAGTCTTGGTCAGCCTGTTGCTCAGGCCACAGTGCTCTCGGTGTCACAGTGAAGCTGCCTGGATACAAGAGACTCCTTCATGTCCTAGCAGACAGTATGTTGGTGGTGACCAGGGCTGCAGAGCACATCATGAAGGGTGCTGCACACTGCATCATAGAATCACAGAATCATAGAATAGTTTGGGTTGGAAGAGACCTTAAACATCATCTAATTCCAACCCCCATGCCACGGGCGAGGACACCTCCCACTAGACCAGGTTACCCAAGGTCCCATCCAACCTGGCCTTGGACACTTCCAGGGATGGAGTAGCCACAACTTCCCTTGGTCAACCTGTTCCAGCACCTCACCACTCTCATGGTGAAGAAATTCTTCCTTATATCAAGCCTAAATCTGCTCCTGCCCAGTTTATACCCATTCCCCCTCATCCTGTCAGCACAAGCCTTTATGAATAGTCCCTCTCCAGCTTTCTTGTAGCCCCTTTCAGGTACTGGCAGATTACTATAAGACCTCCTCAGAGCCTTCTATTCTGCAGGCTGAACAAGCCCAACTCTCTCAGTCAGTCCTCGAATGAAAGTTGCCCCAGCCCTCTGATCATCTTTGTAGCCTCCTCTGGACCCGTTACAACCTCATGAGGTTCAACAAGGGCAAGTGTAGGGTTCTTCACCCGAGCCTGGGCAGTCACTGGTATCAATATGGGTTGGGGGATGAAGGGATTGAGAGCACCCTCACGGAGAAGGACTTGAGTGTACTGGTGGATGAAAAGCTGGATGTGAGTCAGCAACGCATTCTTGCAGCCTAGAAGGTTGACTGTATTCTGAGCTGCATCAAAAGCAGTGTGACCAGCAAGTTGAGGGAGGTGATTCTGCCCCTCTACTCTAATCTCATGAGATCTCACCTGGAGTACTGTGTCCAGCTCTGGAGCCCTCAGCTCAGGAAGGACATGGACCTGCTGGAGAAAGTCTAGAGGATGGTCACAAAAATGATCAGAGGGATGGAAGACCTTTACAATGAGGAAAGACTGAGAGAGGGTTGTTTGGTGTGGCAAAGAGAAGGCTCCGAGGAGACCTCATTGCAACCTTTCAGTACTCAAAAGGAAGACAGCAACAAAATTTTCCATGGGGTCTGTTGTAATAAAATGAGGGGTAGTGATTTAAAAGAGTGTAGATAGTGGAGAGACAGTGGAATTGATTGTCCAGAGTGGTGGTAGATTCCCCATCCCTAGAAACATTCAAGGTCAGGATGGACAGGGCTGTGAGCAACCTGATCTAGTTGAAAATGCTCCTGCCCACTGCAGGGGACTTGGACTAGATGACCTTTAAAGGTCCCTTCCAACCCAAACTGTTCTGTGACGAATCCTATGACAATGACAAGGCAGGTCCTCCAGTTATTCCAAATTGTGGAAAACCTGGGGAAATGCTGTCAGATCTGCTGTCACACTGTACCTCAGACCTGAAGAAGAAGGACCTGCAATGCATTGCACCCTAACTGCACACATTGCCCTGGGGTCTTGGCTTACCTAAGCACAGAACTTCAGGACCTTTGTGTTTTCCAGTATTAGAAGATTCTTTGCAGGCAGCTGGGTTTTAACATGTGCAAGCAGTAGCATAACAGTGCACCAGTCCACCGGCGCCAGCTATTGAAAAGCAGTGTTTTGCTTATCTGGATCTGGCTCTTACCAACACTGCCACCCCTCCTTCTCAACAGGATGGAATTTGCTGGCACTACTGCAAGCCTATTCTGCCTTTTCAATAACTGCCACCACAGCGTCCCAGGCTGTTGGCAGATACACTTTAGAGTGGGAGGGCATTCACTTTGAGAAAGAGAATTCCCCAGAATTATCATATTAGGCCCTATTCCCAAAACATGCCTAGACAGTTATTTAGGATGGGCTGTATTATAGTGTCATGCCCTAAAGAGCTAACCACCCTTGAGTCAGTTATTATTTGCTTATAAAGGGTATAGCAAGAGAATTGGAGATCCTCCTGCCCACTTCCCTAGGTGTTGTTCAGAAAAAAATCTTGAATCGTTTACACCCATGCCCCAAAAAGCCTGTGCAGCCTAAAAAAAATGAGTTAAATCAAGAGAGGAAAGAAACAAGTGTAAAAAAAAAGTGCATGACTATTTACTTATAAAGACTTCAGAGCAAGCACAGAGAAATGCAAGGATGAAACTGTGATGTTTTTACCTTTATGTGCTCTACCCAAACTTCTCAGAATCCACTTTCAGGACAGGTCTTTGGCAAGAGGGTGTGGGGAAGAGTATGAGGATTGTTTTGGTCTTGTGAATCTTTTGAGCTTTCAACCTCAGAACAAAATGAAGCCGGATATTTTGTGAAACTCAGGGCATCATGAAACATTCCTCCCTGCAATTTAAGACATTGTACAAATGAGATGCCCTGATTGGTTTCGTTGACTTTGTAACTGAATGCAACACTGTGTTATGCAAGCCGTAATTATTCTTATTTAGGAACAATTTTCTCTTTTACTTTCATGATTCTTTGGGGAATAGGAGGCAGCTCAAAACAGCCTGATTTGCCAACACTAAATATAACAACATCTTCCAAAAAGTTTCATTCTGTTCTAAATCAGTATCGTAGCAATTCTGATTACTTTCAAATTTGACAGAAGAATGACTCCTCTCCTAACCTCCTCTTGGGTACCAAATGTTATCCCAGCACTATTACTTCTAAGTAAAACTCACTGGGGATTTAGTACGAATGAACATTTCAGGATCTGACTATTTTGTAGAATCATGAATGGTTTGGTTTGGAAAAGATGTTAAAGCTCATACGGTTCTAACCCACCTGCCATGAGCAGGGACATTTTCTACTGGATCAGGTTGCTCAAAGCTGGCCTTGAACACCTCTAGGGAGGGGGCATCCACCACTTCTCTGGGTAACCTGTGCCAATGCCTCACCACCCTCATTTCAAGAGAATAACATGAAGTTCATTGAAATCAGAGAATCAAGCTTATTAACTCCAGGATTTACACATTTGACAAGAAAAAATGTAGTAGTGAAAAATCCCAGGCCAGAAATTCAGCCAGGACTGAATGGTAGTTTATGCCTCCACACAGAGGACTTGTCTACACTGGACTTCTGGTTAAAACATCATTCTCTTGCAGACGCACTTTGCACTGTAGTTTTGGTAGAAGAAGTGCTTCTGCAGCTAATCAGTAAGATTTTTTTTTAAGTACCAAAAAGACACAGCCCTAAGAAAGCAGAGGCATGGCTATTTAGTCTTTCAGGTTTGAACTGCGCGGTAGAGAATCATAGAATCGCCAGGTTGGAAAAGACTCTCCGGATCACTGAGTCCAACCATTCCTATCAAACACTAAACCATGGCCCTCAACACCTTGTCCACCCGTCCCTTAAACACCTCCAGGGAAGAAGAAGAACATGAGCATCTTCCAGCTATGAGATAATTTAGCCTTCTGGGGCAAAGGATGTTATTTTTAATAGTGAAGGACTCACTACAGATTCTACTGCAGAGCCAAATGAGTATTGCTGTAGTAAATGGTTTTAGGATGAATCTAAACTTAGCTGAGCTTTCAGGTTGTTTCCATGTTTTCTTCCCTAGAGTGACTTCCATAGTCTAAAGTACCTACACAGCCTTGCAACTGGTCCTTGCCCTCAGCCATCCTGCTCCTAACAGCACAAGTGCAGTTTGCTAGGGAAATCTATGCTAAATGGGAGCACTAGGAATGTCCTAAAGGTTAATCAGGCAGGCACATATATCTTGTCCATCAAGCCACCGTTGCATCTCTGGGCACTACGCCTGCAGGATCTGGCTACATCAGGGGATGATGCCATTGCTGGGAGAGCAATGCCTCCCAGAACAGGGTGTGACTGACACAACCTGCTGTGGACAGGGGCACGATGCACGATGGTCTAAGCCACAGCGGCTGCAGACAGAGACCCAGATGGCCACTCTGCAGTAAAGGCAAAGGAAGTGAGGGCTGCTGCCCACCCATTACTCTACCCTCACCTCCCACCCATCCAGGAATAGCAGACTTTCCCACCTGCCCAGGGAAAGCAGACCTGTAGAGACACTGTATGCTGATTAAGGCTTTTTAGCTGCTGAGGTAATTCTGCTGCCTCCTTACAATAATATAAACTAGGCCAACACAAGCACTGCTAGCTTAATTGCCTCTACATCAGGGATTTTGCCAAGAGTTATGGTAGCTCCCAGTCATCTTCAGACTCAGAGATGCTCAACAAGGTGATCAGGGTCCAGCCTGCAGGTAGGTGTCTGGATGTCCTGCCAAGGTGTTGCAATTCAATTCTTCCCTTCTTTCCCATTTTCACAGCAAGCAGTGAAAACACCTCTCAATCCCAATCGTTGACATTTCCCACCACTGCACACACCCAGCCAAGAGAAGACTGGGAGACCAGGAACAGCTGCTCTGAAACATGTTTCATCTGGACTGCTTGCTGCAGCCCCATCCTGCACGTCCATGCTGTGATTTAAAAAGGACGGTATGTTCACCTTTCTCATGCCTTCAGTTACCCCCATCTGCAGAACCAGGAATTTGTGATAGAGAGCAAGCAGGAACAGCCACCTCCAAGTTGGCCCATGCCAGGCAGCTTTTTCAAATCTCTGCCTGAGATCATGAGGTTTTCCAGTCCAGGTGGTGGTGTCTCAAGCCTTGAGTACAGCCCCTCACAGAGCCAACCGTGTAGGTACAGTCCCAACCCACCAACCTCAGCCCTCTGCCTCCCCTGGGAAATGACATCACTCTAGACAATTTACTGTTAATCAATAGGATTTAACAGAGCCAAACAAAACCCCAAAAGAAACAGCTGATGCAGCTGTATCATGTCAACAGTGAATGCCTCAATGTGAATGGAAGCATGATCTGCCTTTGTTGGCATTTTCTGCTTTGTGTCTGACTAGCATTTGCATCTCCTAATTAAAGAAGTATGGGCAACAGTATAAATATATGTATAGCATTGCATGAAAGCCCTAGGATCTATCTGACAGCCTGGCATGACACAGCAGCATTAGTAATGTTTGTTGTACCATTTCAAATGACCTCATCTGGAGTGGAATTACAGTCAGCCTGTGTGTGTTCTAACCCAGACAGTTGCAGGCACATGGGTTTTAATAGAAATTTGTCCACTGAATTGCATTTGGCTATCCTTTTCTTTACAAAGACCATGAATATTAGAAGTTAGGTTAATCTGTGCCTGCAAAACTAGGTATGGATCGCTTTCTTGTGTTTTCTATCAGATAAGTGAATTTTCAGGTTTTGATGGTCAAGTGTAGTAAACAGACAGTTTATTGGAGTTTGGGAAACTGAAATTTGACCTCCTTACACAACATGACTAGGTCTTTGGATTCTTCTCCCAAAAAACTTCTTCCTTCTGCACGCACAGAATCAACTCCTCTTCAGAGATGGGTCAGTGTTTTGCAGGGTAAGGACAACTATGAATGAAACAAAAGTAACAGGATCAACTACTTGTTCTGAAAGCTGACTTCTTCCTGCTAGTCTCTCTTCTGAAGACGATGATTTCAAACAGTTCCATGAGGTTTTCTGTATTATCTCCACATCATCTTTCTCTAAGCAACCAGTGCAATTCCAGGCTCATTTGCACATGGGTCATTTTAGTGCAGGGCAGTGTCACGTACAGCCTAGGCTGGAAATGCTTTACCACTGACATCAAAAATTGAATTTGGTTCAGAGCTAACTTCACAATCTCAGGAGTCAACTTTCTTTTCCACTGAGCGTGGCCTCCACTGTTCACAAGGCAACATGATCTGTATCTGCTATCGTTCAGCAGAAAACAAATAGGGAAGGAAGGGTGTGGGTTTCTTGGGTTACCTGCAAGCTGGATATGAATTTCTTGGTTTATCTACAAACTTGTTCTTAAAGCATCAGGATGACAGCTAACCCTACCCTCCAGCTGTCAGTGAGTCTTAAAAGCAAGGAGAAAGATGTTAAGTTAGATTATCTAATCATTATCTCCCTCCCATAAGGAGGGCATCTGGGTCACTACAACACTGCTTAGCTTGAGAACCAGAACTTAAATAGCATCAGTACTTACAGATCAGAAGTCTGCTAGTGACCAAGGTTGAAAGAATAACTAACATATAAATACTACAACTGCTTGCATTTCCTGAAGAATTTATTCAGAGGACTAAGCGTAACAAGAATTCAAAAATGTTCTTGTTGCAAGCATCAAGGGATGTCTGAAGGCACCATGGACAGACAGGAGAGGGCTGGATGCCAGCTAAAGAAGATGGATCTGCACTCCCTGTTAGCCATTGACTGCCCAGGCAATGGTGGAAATTGGCTTTCCCCTCTCCCTGACCTGGGACAGACACAGTATAGATCATCACGAGGTGTGATTACTAAAAAAAACACCACTGTCCCTCAGGTAGGCAGAAACACAAGACAATCCAAGGATGTGCTTGGGCTATGATATGAAGGCAGGGATGCCAGCACGGATCTGGAGGACTTTCTCTGGATTCATGCTTCAATGAAAGACAAGCCAAGCCCTCAGCACCATTCACACAACAAAGGGACCTCATTTAATGATGGCCAGGCCCAAAGAGTTGTGGTAAATGGAGTTAACTCCAGCTGGAGGCCAGTCACAAGTGGTGTCCCCCAGGGCTCAGTGCTGGGTCCAGTCCTGTTCAGTATCTTTTCAATGACCTGGATGAAGGCATCGAGTGCACCCTTAGCAAGTTTGTGGACAACACTAAGCTGGGAGGAGGTGTCGATCTGCTGGAGGGTAGGGAGGCTCCAAAGGGATCTGAACAGGCTGGACTGCTGGGCTGAGACCAACAGCATAAGGCTTAAAAAAATCCAGGTCCTGCACTTGGGGCACAACAATCCTGTGCAGAGCTACAGACTACGAGAAGAGTGGCTAGAAAGCTACCCAGAGGAGAAGGACCTGGGGGTGTTGATTGACAGCCAATTGAACATGAGCCAGCAGTGGCCCAGGGGGCCAAGAAGGCCAATGGCATCTTGGCTTGGATCAGAAACAGTGTGGCCAGCAGGTCCAGGGAGGTTATTCTGCCCCTGTACTTAGCACTGGTGAGGCCGCACCTTGAGTACTGTGTTCAGTTCTGGGCCCCTCACCACAAGAAGGATGTTGAGGCTCTGGAGCGAGTCCAGAGAAGAGCAACAAAGCTGGTGAAGGGGCTGGAGAACAAATCTTATGAGGAGCGGCTGAAGGAACTGGTGTTGTTTAGCCTGGAGAAGAGGAGGCTGAGGGGAGACCTCATTGCTCTCTAGAACTACCTGAAAGGAGGCTGTAGAGAGGAGGGTGCTGGCCTCCTCTCCTGTGTGACAGGAAGCAGAACAAAAGGGAATGACTTCAAGCTGCACCAGGGGAGGTTCAGACTGCATAACAGGAAAAAATTTTCACAGAAAAGTTCATTGGGCACTGGAACAGGCTGCCCAGGGAGGTAGTTGAGTCACCATCACTGGAGGTGTTTAAAAGACGGGTAGACGAGGTGCTCAGGGACATGGTTTAGTGGCAGGTAGGAATAGTTGGTCTCAAAGATCCAAGAGGTCTTTTCCAACCTGGTGATTCTATGATTATATGATTCTATGATTCTGATCACCAGGATTTCTGTGGAAACTAAAAGAGATGGAAACAGGAGGTTCAGGTTGCTCCCTGTCAAGGAGCAGCAGACCCTGGTCCTCTACATTCAGATGACAAAAGCAGAGAATAAGGGTCAAAACAATCTCCAGAGATTTCAAGAGGCTTTTCAGGAAGTGAACAAGGACCCAAAGCAAGATCTCAACCTGGCTCATAATGCGCATGAGGCACTGTACCTCAGGAAGAAAAGGATCATGTTTTCTCTTCCAGAACCCATTGGCACTACATACATGTTATCACAGGAGGATTGTTTTGTGTGTTTCCTGAGAAACCTCTCTGTCTTTGCTGCAAGCCATGGCTGATGAGCACAGTCTTAGCTTTCAATGGCATTTTTTCATCCTTTACCTTCCCCATCTAAAAATATTATATAAGGCCTTCCATTTTTAGAAATGCTGACCCAGGATTGCTCAACAGATCAGTCTGATGTTAATTCATCTTTCATGACTTCAGAAAACCAAAATCTCCACAAGGGCTCAAGTCAGCGGAGCAAAGAGGGTAAGAACAGAGCATTTAAGGGGCCCAGGCAGCATATTTTTTGTGTTGTAATATGTGCCCTGGTGGAACAGGGGATGCATTATCCTGCCTACACAGCATTTTCTGACCTGCTTTTGACCCTAGAAGCATTTGTATTCATAAACACTTGAGCTGTACCCCCAGGAGGTGAGGGAGGGAGAGGAAAGGAAAAGAGTTGGTTTATCAAACCTGGGATCACCGCAGGGCTTGGAAAGCAATCTTCTCCTTCTCTCTTCCAGCCCAAGTGTAAACTAGCCTGCATCCAAGAGGACTTGTTTATTAGTCTTTGAAACAGACAGCTTTTGTCAAGACAGCTCCTCAGTCGATGATCTTCGGTTGAGAGGATGATGAAACAAATTCACAGGGTCATCCTTTTCCCCACCATGCCCCCAGAAAGGTGTTGACTGGATGATTTAATGCTGGGAGATTACCCAGTGCTGTTGCTCTTTCTGGCAGAAAAAGACCTGAGAAAGTTGTATACCAGAAACTACCCATTTCTCCATTTCCCTCAGCCTGGAGAGAACCCAAAGTGGGTGGTGAAGAAGGACATTGGAAGAACAGGAAGGAAAGGCAGATTTGTGGGCAATCCTGGGAGAAAAGGAACAAAATAAAAAGAGGAAGAGGAAAATCTAGCTCCAAAACTTCTGAAACAGGAAATGGGACTCAGTAAGAGCTGAGATGAGAGGTTAGTCATCAGGTTGAAGGAGAGTTATAGAACGATGGAGAAGATCAGAGACTCATCCTTCTGTCCTGGAAATCAAAGGGGTCCAAAATAAAGGAAAAATTAAGTTCAGGTAGACTTTCTTAAGCAAGATATGATATGACAGCAAAAGGCTCCTATGACTAGGATGTCTCAATTTCATCTGAGCTGAAGTTGACAATCTGAGGAGAAAAACACACTGTTCTAGAGTGTGATTGATCTGTCCTGTCTGAAGCTCTAGCTAGACCTGGGATGAATCCTTAATAACTGTTAAGAGAGACTCGTGTTTTAAGATCCTGCTTCCATATATCCAAGCTAGATTGCAGAAATCTGACCCATGCTGACTGGGTTTGTCAAGTAAAAGAAAGGATGGAGTGCCATAGACATTCAGGTCCCTCTCCACAGCTTTAGTGTGAAGCGCAGTTCTTGTTCTCAAAAGAGAAAAGCAAAACTGGAAGAGATAGAGAGAAGTGCAGTAAGGAGGGCTGAGATATGGATCTGACCCCGCATGCCAAGAAATTAGGCAGTTCACCTAGGAATAGTGTTGCAAGTGGAGTGACATGTCTAGAAGGTCATGAGTGGCCTGAAAGAGGTGAATAAGGAGTGACTGACCACTGGTACTTCAAACCTATCACTAACAGAGAAAATATGGGGCTTTCAGACAGCGTTTTGGCTCTCCATACCATGACCACTCCTGTACAATGTTGTGATGTGTACTAAGCATTGCACAGAGAAACCTTGATACCGAAAGCCCACCAACTCCTACACAGAGAAAGTAGAGGAGCTATTGGACAGATCCCTGGAGAGCCCAGTGGATTTTTTCAAACCAGCCCAGAAGAATATCACAGAATCACAGAATCACAGAATAACCAGGTTGGAAGAGACCCACTGGATCGTCGAGTCCAACCATTCCCACCAGTCCCTAAATCATGCCCCTAAGTACCTCATCCACCCTAACCTTAAACACCTCCAGGGATGGCGACTCAACCACCTCCCTTGACAGAGAGTTCCAATGCCTAACCATCCTCTCCGTGAAGAACTTTTTCCTAATCTCAAGCCTAAATCTCCCCTGGCGGAGCTTGTGGCCATTCCCTCTCGTCCTGTCCCCTGTCACTTGGGAGAAGAGGCCAGCACCCTCCTCTCCACAACCTCCCTTCAGGTAGTTGTAGGGAGTAATAAGGTCTCCCTTATATATATCAGGGAGCTAAAAGCAATGCTTCAGGAAAACACAGATTCTCACTGTTCATTGATAACTTGCTTTACCACCAGCGTTAAGAACAAAATCCAGGGCAAACATCAAGCCTGTCTTCAGGTACTGAGCCTTGTCCTTGCCAATGTATTTGACTGGCAGAGCTGTCAGTCAGCTGTCTCTGATGAATATAATTTTATGCCTCCAAGAGTAGCCAAGGTATGTGTTGCAAAAAAAACCAGAAAACCCTAGGAATGTTCCCAGAGGACATCTATTCACTAAGCAAATTTAAGATCTCTAGGAACTTGCTGTTATTATAAACATGGGAAGTCCAGTTCTGCCAGACTGGAGTGGTGAGCAAACGAGAAAAGAGCAGAAGGCAAACTGTTTTCTCCATCATTTTTATCATTCTCTGATGGACTGAAGTCACTATCAGATGCGATTTCTGTAACTGCTTGATGAAATCACCCTGGAGCAGCTCAGTTCAGGTAATATTCAAAGGGGACTTTCTGCTCTCTTTTCCCAGTGGCTGTCACCACCCTTTGGTGAGGTGATTTCCAGCCAGTGCAATGGGCATCTTCAAAGTGAGTGGTGCTTCTTATCCCACTGAGCACCTGTTGCAGTGCCTCGCTCTCAGTTACCTTTAACTTCAAGGAAGCATTTGAGCAGGGCTGGGGATGCCTCTTGGAGTCCTGTGGTGACGTTTGTGTTTTGTTGAATTCAAGAGATACCATGGCTTTTGCTTAAGACTTATCTAGGACAAGGCAGCTCAGTGGAAAGCAGAGATCTAAGTTCAGTTCTCACTTACTTTGCTAGTTATTTCCTCTGGGATTATCAAAATACTGATGTACTTGAGTTTTCCCAGTGGCCTAACGGGAATAGCTCTGACGTCTGGCCTGAAGAGTTGTGGGAGAGATACAATAAAGGTTGTAAAAAGCCAAGATAATGCTGTAACAAGAGCTGTAAATGTACCTACAGAAAACAGCAAGCCCTTTTTATTACCATTAGAGTTGATGAGTAATGCACGCTTGTGTAAAAGGCAGATGACTGTTGGAGTGTCTCATGTTCGCTGGGGTATTCCAGTTACACTCGGCACCAAAATCACATCATATTCTTTCCCAGCCTTTGACAAAGCAGCCAAATGTTTACACGCAGCTTCCGCTTTCACTCGCCATCTCTGCCTGAAAGCTCATCTTGCAGCTGGGGAAGCAGCTCACCTCAGAACCCATCATACTTTTTTGTTGCTGGTGGTGGTTTAGGAGGGACTTTTTTTTAGTAATCACGTTGCAAAATGAATTTTGCTTGCACACAAGTAAGCCATAAGCATGCAAGTGAGGGTAAACCTGATCTATCGTCACCGAAGTGTTCTTCCCCCTCTTTGCAGTTTTAGCTGAAGTGATGAGCTACATGCGAGGACATATTCCTCAGAGCCAGATCATATGTGGGGAACCTGGACGACAGTAAGAGACAACAGTCCTGTTGCACTTGCATGACGACTATCAGATTTTGATTCTCTGACCACCTCCCCCTTTCCCCCTCCCAGGAATTTTGTGCATGAGTATAAGCAACAAAGCCCAGGTGCAAAAGGACACAGTCTCAAGCTACGTAGCACCCCAAAACCATCAACAGCAGAATCAAAGTGCTCCCCACTGAGCTAAATGACTCTTGAGGAAGAGGAAGGGGCATGTTGCAGGCTTGGGGACAGCCACTAGATGGGGACAGAAGCACACATGTCCATAAGGCCCCAGGTGGACCCCAGGAAAATGAGTATTAGGAGGTTACACATGACCAACCGTCTCCACCCTTTGGTATGGCTCAAGCTTCTCCTTGGAAATGGATCTGCCAGGTGTCCACCAGGTTTACCAGGGCACAGCCATTCATACAGCCATGACTGCGATATCAGGGCACTCACAGCCTATCCACTGCAATAAGACTTGTCTGCGTTATGACTTTTGGGGGCTTAGGCTGGACTATGAACATCAGTAGGAGACCAATTCATAGAATCATAGAATCACCAGGTTGGAAACGACCCATCGGATCATTAAGTCCAACCATTCCTATCAAATACTAAACCATGCCCCTCAGCGCCTCGTTCACCCATCCCTTTAACACCTCCAGGGAAGGTGACTCAAGCACCTCCCTGGGCAGCCTGTTCCAGTGCCCAAGAACCCTTTCTGTGAAAAACTTTTTCCTAATGTTCAGCTTAAATCTCCCCTGGTGGAGCTTGTGGTCATTCCCTCTTGTCCTGTCCCCTATCACCTGGGAGAAGAGGCCAGTACCCCCCTCTCCACATCTTCCTTTCAGGTAGTTATAGAGAGCAATGAGGTCTCCCCTCAGCCTCCTCTTCTCCAGGCTAAACACCCCCAGCTCTCTCAGCCGTTCCTCATCAGGCCTGTTCTCCAGCCCCTTCACCAGCTTCGTTGCTCTTCTCTGGACTCGCCCCAGAGCCTCAACATCCTTCTTGTGGTGAGGGGCCCAGAACTGAACACAGTACTCGAGGTGCGGTCTCACCAGTGCTGAGTACAGAGGGAGAATAACCTCCCTGGACCTGCTGGTCACGCCGTTTCTGATCCAAGCCAAGATGCCATTGGCCTTCTTGGCCCCCTGGGCCACTGCTGGCTCATGTTCAGTCACTAGCAACCAACATCCGCAGGTCCCTTTTCTCCAGGCAGCTCTCCAGCCGGACTTCTCCTAGTCTGTAGCTCTGCACAGGGTTGTTGTGCCCCAAGTGCAGGACCCGGCATTTGGCCTCGTTAAAACTCATGCCACTGGTCTCAGCCCAGTGGTCCAGCCTGTTCAGATCTCTTTGCAGAGCCTCCCGACCCTCCAGCAGATCGACACTTCCACCCAGCTTAGCATCATCCACAAACTTGCTAAGGGTGCCGTACTGCTTTGCTCTTGAGATATGCTCCAAAAAAATTGCTTTGCTCAATTCTTCCAGCCAGGCAATTATCTCTCAGACTATAAAAAGGTGTCTGCTAATGTCTCTTGAGACCTCAGCTCTTTGAAATCATCACTGGAAACAGCCTGTGGGGTGCTCTCTGCTGTCTGCCACTTGACAAGGCATCCCACAAATTGGCTCTGACTGAACACAGCGCCACATTCACAGAGCCTGGAGGGACCAGTGCATGTGAAAACTCTCCCTGACTTCAACATATAGAATCATAGAATAACCAGGTTGGAAGAGACCCACCGGATCATCGAGTCCAACCACTCCTATCAAACACTAAACCATGTCCCTTAGCAACTCAACCACCCATGCCTTAAACACCTCCAGGGAAGGTGAATCAACCACCTCCCTGGGCAGCCTGTTCCAGTGTCCAATGATCACTTTTGTGAAAATTTTTTTCCTAATGACCAGCCTAAATCTCCCATGGCGGAGCTTGAGGCCATTCCCTCTCATCCTGTCCCCTGTCACTTGGGAGAAGAGGCCAGCTCCCTCTTCTCTACAACCTCCCTTCAGGTAGTTGTAGAGAGCAATAAGGTCTCCCCTCAGCCTCCTCTTCTCCAGGCTAAACACCCCCAGCTCTCTCAGCCGCTCCTCATAAGGCCTGTTCTCCAGCCCCTTCACCAGCTTCGTTGCTCTTCTCTGGACTCGCTCCAGAGCCTCAACATCCTTCTTGTGGTGAGGGGCCCAGAACTGAACACAGGATTCGAGGTGCAGTCTCACCAGTGCCAAGTACAGAGGGAGAATAACCTCCCTGGACCTGCTGGTCACGCCGTTCCTGATACAAGCCAAGATGCCATTGGCCTTCTTGGCCACCTGGGCCACTGCTGGCTCATATTCAGTCGCTGTCAACCAACACCCCCAGGTCCTTCTGCTCCAGGCAGCTTTCTAGCCAGACTTCTCCTAGTCTGTAGCTGCATAGGGACCTCGCAGGGGAGTTCACATAGCCAGTCTGCCTCCTCAAATGACTTCTCTCTCCCATGAAATAGAAGGTTCCCCATCATTTCTTGTGTCCCTAATGAATGACATTGGTCCAGCAAGTTTTTCTTCTACTCTGAGACATGGGAAACCATGCCATGCACTTTGAAAACCTCAGGGAATTTAGTGACGTGTAGCAACGTGGTTTGTCATGCATAAATCCACTGGCATCTTGTGGTCAACACAGTCTATAAATATTTTATCTGGGACTTTGGATTTGGAAGTAACTCTGTCCAGCCTGTCTGACCCTTGATAGCCTCTGCAGGATGATGAAACAGTGACGTTTTCAGATGATATTGTTTTCTCTTTGTGACTGAAGCTCCTTGTTCAGTGCAAGAAGAAAGCAGTTTATTGTAAAACCTGTCTTTATCACCAGCATGTGACAAACATATCCGTTTCTCCTTTTTGCTAAGGCCCAGCTGCTCCTTCTCTGATAAAAGGGAAAGCCCTGCATGCAGAAAGCAAAGTCAGTGATACACAATCTGTACCCCATGAGTCAGCACAGCAAAGTTCTCAATTCCCATCTGCCAGTCCAAAGCTGCTGAAAAGTTGTTATCGTTGGGTTTGGGTGGGGTTTGTTTTCTTAAGCTCAGCATTTTCTGCCCCTCACTTCTTCAGTTATGCTTGTGGTGCCTTCAAGCGCAAGCATTGAACAGGCCCAGGTCTACTTAGCTACTGAATTCAGAGAAAATACGTTGTTTTCAGCTCTCAGTGGTAGAGGACCAAGAAGTCTTTGTTCTGCAAGCTGGACATTTTACTTCAAGTTGATGCTAGAAGAAACTTTCCCTCCAAGAACTTCTCTTGCCTAGAAATAAACTTTTCTTTTTCACCAGTTCATTTACCTTTTGCACTGAGTTACAATCTTCACACAGCCATGTTGGTTATGACAGCTGAGGACAGTGGCTTCTGTTGAAATTCTGGTTTGACTCCCCCTCTTGAGGGACTCAGATTTCTCTGCATGCTTGGAAAGCATTTTACCAATAGCCAGGCTTTCCAAGAGGGCTGTCTAGGCTTTGTGCCATCAGATCAATGAAGGCTTTCTACCTGATCCAAAGCATTTCAAGTCAGCAGTAACAGAGGAGAGTGGTATGGCCTCATTTGGACAATGTTACCAGCCTCTTTAGTCTCATCTTTATGCACTGGAAGAAAAAAAAATGCTGATTCAGCAGGCATAGGAGCAAAATAGCAACAGAGGAAAATGCACAATGTGTGTGCTGGATGCACTTCTGGCTTTTATTTTTCTTTTTCTTTCTGATTTCCTTGTTTTCTGCTCCCAACAGGTGTGTTTAAGCAAGTCAGATTTCCAAAGCTAGTGGATGCTCCATAAAAATTTGACCTTGTCCATTTAAAATAGTTCCAAAACAAAAAGGAGGTTGGTAACTCTGCCTGAAAGCAAACTCGAACAAAGCTAGTATTTCTCAGGAAATTTGAGCCATGTCATAATACAACTAAACAGAGACAAAAATTGGTGGCAATGGCTTCTGCGATGATTTGTGCACTCGGAGACTTCTTTTTTTTTTTCCCTTGGTCTTCTCTGATAGGACGTAAAGGACAGTGGTTGAAAAGAGAGGCTATATCTACACACTTCTCTTGCAAGTCCTGAGATGTTATTCATCGATCCATTTTGTGCTCCAGCATCTGGTGTCCCAGTGACCCACACATGGCCCTCTGTCTTGCAGACTATCCATCTTGGCTTGTTGTTTCTATTAGTTTCCAAAAACAACTCTGTCTGAGCTGTCATAACCTCATGGGAATTGTCCATCTGAAAAACTTCATTAGACATTTCTGGTAAAATGTCTGTGTCACTAACTGGCTTAAGATGAAACTTTCAAACAAGCCTATGTCTTTCATTGGGTCAGTGGTTCTCCAGGCATACCTGCCTCAAGTAGGCATAAAATTTCTTCTCCCTTAAACAAACACAGATATTTAGGCTAGAAGTGACATACAAAACATCAGGATTTTGGTCAGGTCAGAGGGATTTGGGTAACTCACTCTCTTTAGGTGGTTTAAAAATATATATCTTTGCTAGAAGCAGCGCAGCCAGAACAGGTAGCAGAAGTTTCACCAGCTGCAGGGAAGCTTCAGGGTGCATTTGGAAGACATTCTACTTCTATATGCCTCCATTTTCCCATCTGTAAAATGAAGATCTGATTCCTCACCATGACCTCCCCTTTCTTTGCAAAGATCTTTGAGATCAAGGGCTGAAAACACTGGTTAAAATCTTGGAAACTTATTTATTTACTTATACAAACAAGGGAGCTGGGTCTTGCAAAGGCAATATTTGGGTTTAAGTCATTCCCCCAGCTCTGCAGAAAAACAGAGACAGTGTTAGTCACACAAGGAAAACAAGCTGTCAAGCAAGAGTTTTGCTTTTCTTTTATCTCCACCCTACCTAGGTTTCATGTGTTTCTCTTCAGGAAACATATTTGGCCGCTATTGTTATTGTTAGAGAAACGTAGGAATATATGAGTGTGTGAGAGAGTGAATGCTGCTTCCTTCCATATTTCTTTCAAAACATGATGGAATAGTGCTATGTTCATTGTTTCAGTCAAAAAAAAAAGATCAAACAAACAAAATCACTCCAGAAAATCATAGAATTGTAGAATGGTTTGGGGCGGAAGGGATCTTGGGTATCATCCAGTTCCAACCCCCCTGCCATGGGCAGGGTCACCTCCCACTGGATGAGGTTGCTCAGACTCATTCAGCCTGGTCCTAAATACCTCCATGGATGGGGCATCCATGACCTAACTAACATCCTTTTGGAAATTACTTGCAGCAGCAAAGTTGACTTGTGTGTGCATGAAATATTTGTCTTTGCATTACTTGCTTCCGTATTGCTATAGAACCATACATTTCCTTTGCCTTCTCCTCTTCCCCTCTCCTTGGATGCCTGTGCTCTGCATCCAGACTTCTGCTGGGCTTCTGCATGCACATTCAGCAATTAAAACTAAGTGAGATTGTCCTCTGTCACCCCTGGCATTTGGAGCCACAGAAACATTGTGCGGGTTTTAATGGAAGCAAAGGGCAGAGATCTCATATTACACCATGGCAGAACTCTATGGGTTCATTAGAAAATTACTTGTTATTAATCCTGCTAAGAGTAAAGCTGGTCTCATGTAAAACAGCCCAGCAACAATCACTTTTATTGATCATGCTGATTTATTCCAATGTATAATTTGGTGCAAACTCAATCATGGTCAGTGTTGTTGGACCCTTGGATAACAAGTGCCAATCTACTACACATGAAACATTTTCAGCTTGAAACTTGAGATTTAATTGAAGCAAAAAAAATCAGCCTGAAGCTGAAACCACTTGAAATACTAAATCTAATTTGAGACAGAGCAAGCAGTGAGGAAGATGACAGGAGATGCAATGCTTCATGGCACATCTTCAGAAGATTTTTCACACCCATATGAATATTTGTCAAGCCAGACAATAAATCAACCCCCTGCTAAATATTTTTCTGTTTCTGGCTTCAGGCATCTGCTAGACAGGACCCCTTGTTACGTACATCTCATGAAATTTGCAGCAGGTTTATTCAGAATTAGGCAACAACACACAATTCATCCTTTTGTGTTATCAGCCAGCAACACGGGGAATAAAATTAACCAAATATCATGAGGTCATTCAAAGCACTCTCATTTATTTAAAAATTTTTCATTTCAGCCTGACCCTGTTAGGGGAGTTCAGCATAGCTCTGTGACAGCCACTGTGGGTTACTTGTTAAGTCCAGAGCTGGAGTGTGAAGGCAGAAGAGGATTTTATCCTGCCTTGCCTAGGGCAGGTATTGCAGAGCCTGTCACTCCTCCAAGCTGAGGTGCTCTGGCCGAGACCGCTGGAGACTGTTGACTTTGTTGCAGACAGTCAGGCTTGAGCAGATTCAAACAGCAACAAACCCTTTATGAAAGCAGCCGAGAAACAGAGGCAAAGACATCCAGCAACCACCAGTTACTGCTGGAGAAATTTTACCCATTCCGGCTGCAGTCTGGCCCCAGCATTCCCAGACAACCAGTTTCTTGATTTGCACCCGCTCAGCTCCTGCCTTCACTTGATTAAACTCTGAAATCCAGTGTCGCAAAAACAAGGGACCGGAAAGAACTTCCAGGATCCATTCCACAGTCACATCATTATCGGACACCCGCCTTAAGTTGATACAGCGTCATTTTAAAAGCTGATATGTGCACAAGGTAATTTCCTCACTCCCCAGCTTGCTGAGAAGCTGTCCTACGCTTCCCTGACCACGGGCACCCAGGAACTTGAAGAACATGGGGAAGAGAAGAGAAGAAATTAATTTGAAAGGGACCTAGACTGATAACCTAGTCCAACTGTCTGACCAGGTCAGAGCTAATCAAAAGTTAAAGCATGATGCTTCTTTTCTCCAAGCCATTGGTAGCTCCAGAAACAGCAAGCCAGGGTGACTCCCAGCTATAGGTGATGATATCAATGAGTCAGAATGATTGGAGATGAGAGTAAGAAATCAAATCAGGGCAGAACTGAGGGAAGAGACAGAGCTACATTTAGCCTTGAAGACCTTTGAGGCTATAACTTCTACCACAGTGCTATGGGTGTATGTGTTAGCTCTGAAGAGGACAAAAAATGCAGTTTATTCTGAACTGGCATAACAGTCAATACTAGGCCAGCAAATGGATGGACAGAAGGTAACATTCCAGACAAAGCCTGGGAGGGAGCTGGGGATCCATTATGGACAGTAACATGTTTGTGTACATCTGTTGCAGATGGCACCATGCCATTTCATAGCTCCATTTCACTAAAGGGATGTTGGATTGGTACAGCAACCTGCCAACCCGTGCCAGGGCTTCAGCCCCAGGTGCAGTTGGTGACCTCTGAGTGGTCAGCAAACCAAGCAACACCAAGGGAGAAGTGTGGTAGAGTTGGTCACTACAATCACAGCTCAAGGTGAGGCATTTGAGGAGCTGGACTACCACCACCACCATATCCATGCTGCTTGGTAACAACAGTGCCTGTTTGCCTCAGCCACAGTGATAATCGCAGTCCTTGTGAAGAATCTCAAACCCAAACTGCATGTGGATTTTCACTGGAGCAATGCCAAAGGCCTTCCACCATATCTGTTTTGGTATCAGCTTCTCCCTTTCGTTTTATTATACCTAAAATAGCTCTTTCTGCCCCAGGACATCTAAAAGTGCACACACGTCATTCTGAACTTGTCACCCTCTGCTGCGGAATCTGTTAATATTGCAGCATCTGCTGAAAAATGTAGAGCCAATGTTTCTCTGCAGCAGTTCCTCATTTTAAGTCTCACTGCAATGCCTCCTCTTCCTTAAAAAGGCTCTAGAGGCTTGCTGGATGCTGCCTGGGGTCACACCAGACACCAGCCTGCAGAAGACACTTGTACCAAACGTGAGTTTCATTAAGAATCTAGTGCATTAAAGCTAAAACTACTACATTAGGCATTAAAAGATTAATCCATCCCTACAGATAGAGTAAATGTTAAATATGTTACCATATTTACCCATAAACTGTCATATACACACACACATATATTCAGGCTTCAGAGAAGAAGGATTTGGGGAGACCTTATTGTCATGTACTGGTACATAAAGGTGTCTGCCAAGAGGATGGAGACTCCCTTTTTACAAGGAGTCACATGGAAAATACAAGGGGAAATGGGTATAATTCGCTCCTGGAAAGATTCTGATTGGATTCCAGAAGAAGATTTTTTACCATGAGGACACTTAAACATCAGAATAATCTCCCCAGATAAGTGGTAGATTCCTCTACATTGGAGAATTTTAAGGCTCAACTTGACAGGGTGCTGCACCATCTCATTTAAACTATGTATCTCCTAAACTGGTTGGACCAGATGGTCCTTGAGGTCCCTTCCAACCTGGCCTTCTATGGTTCTATGGCTTTATGGTTCTATGATACATAGGGGTAATATGTGTGTGTGTATATATATGTCTATATACATATGTATGTGTATGTATATGGAAATACCCATGTACCTCTATGTGTTTTTCTGGAGGTTTTATTTATTGAAATAAAAAAAAATATTTAAATTAAAAATATATTTATTTAAATAATATCAAGCAGGTGAGGGCTAACAGGGATTTGCTCTAGCACTTGTCTGTAAGCCTTTGGAGGATTCCTGCATTCATCTTCCCACTCTCTGCACAACATGCAGATAGAACCAAAATGGGTTTTAACACTTGTATGTACCAAGAGATGCCACCTGCTGATAAGCAGTTTTCTGAAAACTTCATGTCATGATTGCGTATGTACTAACACTGATACTTGCAAGGATAAGAAGGCTTAGATCAGCTTATGCAAAGCCTTCTTCATCAGCAGGTTGCAAAGTGCTTTCAAGGAAAGTCATCCTCTAATTCCCTTTTTTTTTTAGGATCAGGGGATGTGAAGAAGCACGTCTGCCAACAATGTGCTTGAAATCATGGAGCCAACTTGTTCCTGCCTGATACTGGGGTTGCAGTGTGGGGACAAGCTGCCTGCCTTTCATACTGTACCTTCAAAAACCAGACACCAAGTCTCCTACTGTAAGACAGACTCTTCTCCTATCAACTGGCATGAAGCAACCGGTGTTATTGTATTCATAAGGTCCTGTGCCACAGTAAATATTTAGGATTTCTGTCAAAATGCCACGGAAGAGCCTGACCCGCTTTTCTCCACGTGGAGTCACCTTGTATTAGGTAGCTTCTGCAGCTTCTTCCCTCACCATACTTGATATGATGAAAAGACCCACCTCACTGTGCTAATTGATTGGTGCTTCTCTAAGGCACTCAGGAGAGAGCTTCTGGGCACAGCACAGAAATCCAAGTGTGTCCTGGGACATCTTGGCACTGGCAAGGCCAGCCTGGTGGGACCATACTGCTGGGGTGCATTCCTCAAGGGCAACAAGGTCCCCTTTGTTTGTGGGACCTCCAGCTCCACACGCAGAGGATGACCAGGACGGCTACACTCACATGTTTGGAGAGGGCTTTGGGCTTGACTCATTTACTTTTCTCACTTTCCTTCCAGTAAACTGGAAAACTTAACCAGCTGTCTGACAACCACAGGAGGGTTTCATTCAAAGGCACTGGAATTAATTTGCCTGATTGTTGCTGACCAAGTTAATGGCCAGTACATGAAGCAGCCAGTTATTTGGATATTTTTTTGGCTCTGGGAGAGGTTAAATGAGGACAGCACTGAGGGCTGCATTGGGATTTGGCAACCCCAAAGGGGAAGTCTGTCTCAGAGAGCAGACGCCTGTTTTTCATGTGTAAATGTATTTCCTCAGCTGCCTCTGAAAGTAAAGGTTAAGCTTCAAGTGAAGCCTTAACAGCCTGGAAAATAAAATTAGCAAGAAACAATCTCGTTTCTTTTTTTCTACCTCTTCAAATATCTTTTTTTTCTATCATTATCTTCTTCCCTGTCATTCTAACTGCTCCCAAACTTGCTCTAATTCTTTTTTGAGTATCGGCAAACCAGCCATCCAGCACTTGCCCCTACCAGGAAGAACTTCCAGGTTTCCTTGCTAAAATCCAGGGAGGTAGTTCCCCTGGATACCGCTAAAGCTTTTAGATTTTGTTCATACTGACATTTGTTGCTTACACAAATGAATAACCATTCCTATCTAAAAAGGCTGCTGTAAAAAAAACCCAAAAAAACAACCTGAAAACACAAAAATTACTGAAAATTATAGCCTGTGGTAACTGGAAACGTGCCTGCAGCAGTGATGAGCAAGTCTTGAGCTGGGATAAATTCATAGAATCACAGAATGTTTTTGGTCAGAAGGGATCTTAGATCATCCAGTTCCAATCCCTCTGCCACAGGCAGGGACACTCTCCACAGAATCAAGTTGCTCAGAGCCCCATCCAACTTGGTTTTGAACATCTCCAAGGATGGAGCATCCACAACTTCTCTGGGCAACCTGTTCTGGTACCTCACCACCCTCACAGTAAAAGATTTCTTCCTAGTATCTAATATAAATGACCCCTTTTTCAGCCTAAAACTATTACCCCTTTTCCTATCTCTGCACTCCCTCATAAAAAGCCCCTCCTCGTCATTCCTATAGGTCCCCTTTAGGTACTAGAAGGCCTCATAAGTTCTCCCCACAGCCTTCTGTCCTCTAGGATCTCATAGAATAGTTAGCGTTGGAAGAGTCCTCAAAGATCATCTAGCTCCAACCCCCCTGCCATGGGCAGGGACATCCCACTAGATCAGGGGATGGATCAGGATGAACAGCCCAAACTCCCTCAGTCTGTCCTCATAGGGGAGATGCTCCAGCCTTTGGATCATCTTTGTTGCCCTCCTCTGGGTTTGTTCCTCTCTGGACGTTTCTTTCCTGTGCTAAGGACTCCAGAACTGAACACAGGACTCCAAGTGAGGTCTTACAAGAGCAGAGTAGAGGGGCAGAATCACCTTGCTTGACGTGCTGGTCACAATTCTTTTGATGCAGCCCAGGATATGGTTGGATTTCTTGGTTGCAATTTAAATTGTTGCATTTTACTGGAGGAATGAAAGGCAATGAAATTGATCTTTTCGCATGGTCACAACTTGTGGCAGAGTGTGGGACCTGAAACCATCTAGAGTAGCCAGGTAAAGGGGGCAGAAGGGGAGAAGTTGGGAAACAGATGACAAGGGTTTTTTTATTGTACACTAAAGCATCAGGAACTGTCAGATTGAGGGTATCATGCCAGGGGCAGATAAATCCAGCATCCTTTGCTGGATCCTACACTAATCATGATTCTGGACACTGTCAGCATCATCAGACACCCTGCAGCACATGTAAGACAAGAAGAAGAGGTTTTTTGAAGGACATTCCAGTGTAGAAAAGCTGGCAGCAGGAGTAAAATAAAATATACATATGCAAAAAAAAGCCAAATATCTTAAGAGTTAAGATTTACCCCCTCCCTGTAAAAATCTGTAATCACTCTCTGACATGGCAGGTACGAATGAGGAGGAGATTTTGGTACTATTCGTGTGTATCACTCAGCTCAGCAACTACCAAGTCTAACTTCAAATTAGGATGGATGTAACACATGACAACGGCTAGCTTTTGAGATCTGAGATAAGAAAACCTCTCTGAATCTCATTAAAACTTTGTTTTTGCCACTCAGCAGTGATTATTCACAGGCACAAATGCTGGAACCCAAGAGGGGTCATCGTGACCATCTCATGAGCCTGCTAGTGACTCCTCTCTGCTTTCATGATTGAGTTGGACCACTTCGTAGGAAAACATCTGGTTTGATTTAAGGTGTAGGGATGGGACACAGCAGATCAAATATATGCAGCTCTGTCAGCATCTAAGCTCCTCATTTCCATTGTCAATGCAAAGAAACCACTGTGTCCAGATGTAAATAGAGCAAATGAATTGCACTTCCAAGTGCCTGATGTTTTCCAGGGATTAAGAGGGGAACTGTCTGTGGTCAGCATGGAAGTGACATTTGAACAGGAAACATCAAGAGTGCAGCTTAGCTGCCCAAATGCTGTCATCTAAGAAGAGAAGTCTTCTTAGTCTAACTTAAATGTTATCCCCCTAGTTTCACATGTAGTTTCACAAAATCATATGACTTCCTGGGGATTGCAGGAGGGTCAAGTGTTCGCTGGGAACTCTGGGCAGCTAGAAGGAAATGCAGGCTGAGAGGAGGACAGATGGGATTCAAGCACTGATCTGTTGGCTTCCCGTAGGTCCGCAGATTTTGGAAAGCAGGTCCAGCCTGCCTTTGCCTCCAGCCTGCTCCCCATGGTCTCTAAGCCCTTCTTACCAAGGACAGCACGTAGGGAAACATCCTTCCCATGTTGAGTGCAACCAACAGGGCAGGTGTCATCAGCACTGGCTTTTCAGTGGAGATCCTTCGTGTTGGGTAAGGACATTGGCCAAGAAGGCCAATGGCATCTTGGCTTGTATCTTGGCAGGTCCAGGGAGGTTATTCTCCCTCTGTACTCAGCACTGGTGAGACTGCACCTCGAATTCTGTGTTCAGTTCTGGGCCCCTCACCACAAGAAGGATGTTGAGGCTCTGGGGCGAGTCCAGAGAAGAGCAACGAAGCTGGGGAAGAGGCTGGAGAACAGGCCTTATGAGGAGCGGCTGAGAGAGCTGGGGTTGTTTAGCCTGGAGAAGAGGAGACTGAAGGGAGACCTCATTGCTCTCTGTAACTACCTGAAGGGAGGTTGTGGAGAGGAGGGAGCTGGCCTCTTCTCCCAAGTGACAGGGGACAGGACAAGAGGGAATGGCCTCAAGCTCCACCAGGGGAAGTTTAGGCTGAACATTAGGGAAAAAAATTTCACAGAAGTGATCATTGGGCACTGTCAGATGCTGCCCAGGGAGGTGATTGATTCACCTTCCCTGGAGGTGTTTAAGGCACAGGTGGACAAGGTGCTGAGGGACATGGTTTAGTGTTTGATAAGAATGGTTGACTCGATGATCCAGTGTGTCTCTTCCAATCTGGTGATTCTATGATTCTATGATTGTATGACATGCACTACTTGGATGCAGCAGGATTACTAGAGAAGGAAAAGCAAAGCTCTGTCCCTTTACTTCCTTTTTTCAAAACAGTTTTTATGGTCCAGAATGCCTTCTCATCTCTTGGGAAGGGAAGCATACCAGGTTACAGGCCAGGGAATATCTTTCAATCACTTCCCTGGTCTTTCTGTGCCCAGGAAAAACAAAATAAGATATATCATCTTCTAGGGCATAGGTTCAGCTCTAAGGAGAATCAGGGAGAGCTGACCCAAAGACCTTGCTGCAGTACTGGAAAATACAGGGGGAAATCACTTGGCTTCTGATAGGCGTGAAGGCCAGATGAGATTATCACGATGCTTCTCTCTGGCCTACAAAGATGTTTGTGATTATTTATAAACAGCACACCAAAGGGGCTGTCAAGTCCACGCCTTCTAACATTGTCTGTTAATTGGGTCATCTGTCTCTTCATGCTGATGTGCAAAGACATGTCCAGGCCTGACCCATTCAACATGTTATCCAAGTTATTAGTTATAGTTATAAAAAAGAAATAATTCCCTTTCCTTGAATGAAGGAAGAAAGAGATCAGATGATTATTATTACAGCAATTATTACATGCACTGAGGGACATGGTTTAGTATTTGATAGGAATGGTTGGACTCGATGATCCGATGGGTCTTTTCCAACTTGATGATTCTATGATTCTATGACTGTGCCCAGAACCTGCTCATTAGTTTTAGGTCCTGGGAAAGGCTTAAATAGATTAATAAAGAAAGCTACAAATGCTGGTAGTCACAAGTGTATTGGTCATGGCTGATAAAGTATTGATCTTTCCTTTTGTTTCACAGCAAGGTCAAGGAAGTCCAACAGTGTAACACCAAGGGGAATTCATGGGTGTGACTCCTAGAAGGACATGAGTTACCTCCATCCAGCCTGATGCAGGTGACTCCAGGCTGTGGGAGGGTTTTTCCAGGCACAACTTCTTCTGGGTGTTTCCTTGAGTCTAGCCAGGGCAGCTGCTGTCCTGGATCCATCTTTGGTATAGGGTCTATGGGTCTAGACTGAGATGTGGGCTTCCCTCAACAGCAGCATGCTTAGGTCTAAATCCTGACAGGATGCTTTCCAGCAAACAGCTGCTGAGCATGTCTGGGCTGAGAAACTTGAGGCAGCAGGGCTGGATGGTGCTGAAGAGGGTAGCTGCTGCACGTTGCACGAAGGCTTTCCAGATCTGTCAGAAGGCTGTGCAAGTGCATCTCCACAGTTTATGCAACCACACCATGCTGTCATCATGAGACAGTCATAGCACAGAGAGGAAGAAGAGGTGAAAGCATTGTCTATCCCTCCTTACGTCTCCAGTAAAATCTTCTATCTGAACCAATTCAGGGAGAATTGTTGTCTTTGGGTTCATCTCCTCCTTTTTCTTCCTCCAACACCTTCTCTTTGACTCTTGTCTCCCTCCTCACTGCTGTTCCCAGCCCTGCCATGTTCCTGTCCATCTAGGATGTTGTTGATGCCGTTCTGTCTCTCCTTATTGCCTTCCAGGATGCAAGTGAATCCGACAATCTGCTCCTCTTGCTGAATAAAGGGGTTCTCCTGAAATTTCTCTGTAGTTTTCATTAATTTCTCTTGAGATGTCATGAAATCAAGCATGTCTCCACAGTCCTATCACTCCATAGACTTGAGGATTATCTCCCCTTTCCCATGCACTAGATTCCTAGGAAAAGCAGGTTTTGTATAACTGAAGATTTCTGTAATTTATCTGTGAATCTGCATGCACACACACACCAAGTTTTACTTTTTTCCCCTTGGGGAGAATGAAAACAACCAATTTCATTTCTGCTGAAATTCGTCTGAATCTGTTTGTTTTGTTTTGTTAAGCAGAAAGGAATCATTTTGCTTGGGTCACACTGACCTCATACTCTGCCTATTTTCATTACACAGGGACTTCATAAAAGAGCTTTACAGACTCTTAGACTTTTTTTTTCTGCTCTGAGGCAACAACATTTTCCATGGTATGACCTAGATCTGAGATCCCATCATGCCATGTTCATCCAGTGAAAGAAGTGAGTGCAGCACCTGGCCAAGGGGAGACAGGAGAATGGTACAAATAAACCAGAAAACAGATGGTAACAGCTTAGAGATATTCCAGCTAATTCATAGGGAAACACACCAACACTCCCTAAAAAAAAAAAAACCAAACCAAACAAACACCAAACACCAAAACCAAAACGCAGAAAATCTATTAGGTTCAGGAATTTGAAAATATTTCCTTTGGACTAGAAATATCAAAATGAGGTCTTTACAGAGACTTGTTCTAGGGGAGGGATAGCTAGTTTGGAAAGTTCTAATATTTCAATTTGTTTTGAATTTATTTGGGAAGAAAACAATAGCATTCCTCTGAGTCCACAGTTCTTGTTTCGACTAGCTGGAGCACAGCCCCACATGCAGTAATCTCCACACCTGGGAGCACAAGACACATCTTTCATGCAAAATGCATTTCTTCCTTGGCCAGGCTTTTTGGAGGGTGCAAAAGATGGAGCAAGGAAGGATTTTGAGGAAAAGACTGCAAGAAAAATGGGGAAAGAAGAATTTTGGAGAGCTTCTATAGCCAATAGAGGAAAGTCGTGAGGGTGGAATTCTTTTGGTAGAAAAGGGGAAAGTTATAAGGTGAAAATAGTGTGCACAGTTGAAGCATGGACCAATGATGTATTATCTTTTCACGATCATATGAAAGGCATTAGTCACACGCTGTCCCCATCTCTACCTTGGAGGGATGAAGTGCAGGATCGCAGTTTGCAGTGCAGTCTACTGGAAATAATCTCTTCTTTACAAAAGTTGTTGTTGGAAGCTACTGTCATTTCTAAATGCCAGTATTTGGAAGCATGCAAAGAATGGCAGTCACAGGAACGGATCTTTGAAGAGGAACAACAGTGCCAAGTGCTATATTGGGCATGCTTATTGCCATGTTTATTATTGTTATCACCACTGGAATTATAACTCTGTTTGTAGGCTATGTCTGAGATCAGATCTCCTTTTAGCAAGGGCTGTCTGCAAATATTGCAAAAGACAGTCCCTTCTCCCAGAAAAAAATAAACAAATCTGTTAAAAAATGTTCCTTTTCAGTAATTGTAAAGTCGCCCTGTGTGTACAAGCAGAGTTGCCTTCAGAGTATGCAGGAAAATTATGCCAAGTGCAAATTGTATGTCTGAGAGAGAACTCCTCTCATCAAGGACTTTTATCTCCTAGCAGGCAAGAAGTGAAATGAGTGAAGTATTGCTGTCCTCTTCTGTGGTACAGTGAGATGAAGCAACTTGCCCCAAAACCTACAGGAAGACCTCCCTAAGCTCAACTTTCCTAGCTGAAAGAGGCAGAAACCCAGTTTGATTACAGAACCCAGTGCCTGGGCTATCTGACCCAGGAGGACTCATCTCTTAAAGCCAAGCTTTCAAGGCAAGACCTACTGAGGTCAACTGGTTGGCCTGGTCTCTTAAGTGATGCATGTACCAGAGTAGAGGTCTGACTCCACGCTAATCTCAGCCCCTAAACGGCAGACCAGTTTGTGTTCTTACAGATGATTTCAAAACAGGCATCTGCTTTCAAGGGCATCAGAGAAATAAGGTGTATGAGAGACCCTGACTGCCTAAAATGATGCAGGGACAGGACTCAATTGACTAAGCAGAATCATTGTGCCATTTTTTTCACCCCACAGTTTTCCAGCAGGTCGCTAGCTGCGTCTCCCCAAGGGCATAACTCTCTTTAACCTCTGTCATATCTGCCTGACTCATGGAGGAACATCTCAAGTGACAACAGACACCACTGTTCAAGATCCTTCTCTATGTGCACATGCCTCCCTGTGAGGCAGACATCTGATCTCCTGTTACAGTCAATGGAGACCTAGGGCTCTACTCAAGTGCCCACTCAGAGGTGCCCAAACACAGCTGAGATCCTCTGTCTTACCTGAAACATCTAAGCAGCATAAATAGATAAGACATAAGACCTTCAGGAAATTTATTCCCTTATAGAGTGGTAGCTGAAGGCTGCGAGGCACTGTAAGGCCTCATGTACGGCACTAGGCGTCTCTGCTAGAAAACTGAAACATGCCTAACCTCTGAGCTAAACCCCAGCCATCCCATGTACCGTTCCCTGCTGGGTATTAAAAACGTTTCATGTTCTTTCTTATATGGGTTTTACTATTAAAAAAATAAAATAGATGAGCTCATCTGTTCTTGTGACTGTTTTTTAGCAGCATTGCAAATGAATTTTCAAAGGAAAACAAACTATTCCAGGGATGAGGAAGGCACATCACAAAGCGGTGAGCTGAGATGCCTGTGGTCATCCAGAAGGCGTAGCTGGGAGGAAAGCCCAGTTCTCTTGACCATCAATCCAGACCTCTAACCACGAGGTGAAATGCTACATCCCAGTCTCTCATTCTCAGATCCAGCACAGGAGATAGTGGAGTCCAGTTGCTGGCTGAAGGCTGCCCTTTTCCCTGTAACTCTAGGTTGAAAAGTAGTGAAGCTTCTACGTTCAGTTTATCTAAGCCCCTAAGCACAGCTTCACTCTTGAACTTATTGGAGGACGGATGTCTACCTCATTAGTATTTTTGGACCCTCAGAGGAAGGTCTGAAGCACATAACCATGTTACACTGCTTTGTCCCACAAGGAAGTCCCAGTTGCATTTGCTGCAAGGCTCTGAAAATTTGAAACTTCTCTTTGCTCTTTCCCCCTCCTGGCTTTGTGCATTGATATTCTTCATCACCGCACTGCACTGATGTGACTCCGTGCTCTGAATTTCAATTAGTAGGTAGGGGGTACAGTACTCGTACAAAAATCCATTAGAAGCTGTCTGCTATTGAAGGGCAGTGAACAGATAAATGTGATTGTCTATGAGTCTGAAAACAAAAGGAATGTGCTGTGATTTTACTGGAAGCAAGGTACTGTCAGTGGAAAAAAGTCAATATATAAATGACTCTCAGCTGTTGTATTGAAAAGTCTGGGAAAACTGAAGTGAATAAGGAAAGCAATTTAGCTAAGGGGTAGGGAAGAGAGAGGGGGAAAGGGTATTTTATTCAGTTCCAGCTGCAGCTTGCTTTCTTTTTCTAAAATTCATGGGGTGCTTGAGAGAGAGGTCAGGATCCTCATTCTTCAAAGCTGATGTTCAAGCCTCACACACAGGAATTCAGAGCAGGGGCTGCCTTTTCACACTGTGTTTCTAATCTGCTAGCCTTCCCTAGAACTGGCTCTCAGGGCAGGTTCATAATAGCTCAGATTTACCTGGAGCAGCCACTTCTCCCAGGGAGAAACAAGTCAGAGAAAGCCTTCGTAAAGACCTGTGGGTGACTGAGTTCTAATGGAGCTCCCACATGTCATTATCTCTGTGGATCCAGCCTCTTGATTTCCACTCTACCACTCTTACGATATTGAAATCCCTGGAAGAAGTGGGTACCCAGTATCAATTAACACAACCTGTCTGGTCTCCGACCACCAATCCCAAAGCAGCTTTGTTGTCTTGTACCTCCTCGGTCACATCTGCCAGCTCCACATGGATGTCTTGTACCTGGGGCAAGTTTGATCACATGAATCAAGGTCCTGAAGAGGAGTGAGGCAATTGCCACCTCCAACCCTAAGCATCTTTAGGCTATCCACCTGGAATTGGTAGGTGCAAAAGTAAGGCACCAAGCCTGGCCAGCATCAAGTCCTACAAACTGTTTTGGCATCTTCACATCCATGTTCTCGAAGAGGTATGATACGCATTTAATTTTAACTCTACATAATGCCTCTCAGAGATGGGAACTGTAAACTTCCCCAAACTCATCTCTGCTTCACATTTCTGTCTCCTTCAAGCCTGAGATTACACCTTTTCTGCCCAGTGGGCCTTATTTCACAGCTTTCAAACTACAGACATTGCATAACTCATCTGACTTTAAGGATTGCATCTATAACTTACACTTCAGTGCAGCCCTCCAGAGTTTTACAGAACCATTAAGTAGAGAGGACAACCCCTTATTAAGTGGAGAAGGTGTTCATGTATTGATGGTGTTTGCTGCACTGTGTCCTCCTTTTACTTTTTCTTTTTGTTAGACTAACAGGAAGGAAGCTTGTAATTGCAATGCAAAACATATGCTCAAACCACTCAGTTTTCTGCAGGGTCCACAGTGCTTGAAACAGGAAACAAGTCAAATGAGGCAGGAACCACAGGACAAGCAGAGAGACCTCTTTGTTTTCCTGCCAAACCGCTCCTTTCTTGCCCTTCTTTTTTTTCATAGAACCATAGAATAACCAGGTTGGAAGAGACCCACCGGATCATCACGTCCAACCATTCCTATCAAACCATGCCCCTAAGCACCTTGTCCAGTCGTGCCTTAAACACCTCCAGGGAAGGTGAATCATCCCTTACTGCTTTGAGTTCTGACACATCCACATCCAGCTAATCAGTTTCTCCAGGCAGACACAATAATGCTACTTTTGGTGTTTCTGCCTTATGGAGTTGGCTGGGGTCAGATTCAGGATCTCAATTCATTTGGTTGTTTCAATATCACAGATGCATCTGGTGCCCTTTTGGACACCTGTGCATGCCTGAAATACCTGCGAACATCTTCCAGATGTGACACGGTACATGTGGGAGGTCAGGGGCAGCTGGAGGGGCACCCTGAAGCCCCATAGGATACAGCTCAAGTGGCCCTAGATATTTATGTATGGAGTTAGCTTTCTGGATCCTATTGAATATGCTGAACAAGAGCAGGATAGAGTCACTTAAACATCTAGGTCTAGAAGCATTTGCAGTGCCCAAGAATATCTAAAGCATTCGCCCAGTGCTGGTAGGTATGACACAAGAACACAAAGGACATCTGTTCTTCTACAGCAGCAGCTGAAGACCAGAAAGGATATATCATGGTGTCTAAGGTGACAGGAGACAACTATGTCTAGGCAGCTGAAAGCTGCCCTAGATCTCCATTTAGGAGCTTAGACATCAGAATCACATGAGGACACCAACACTTTAAGTATGAAAAGGGAGTTCTTGGGTCCCACCAGAGAGTGCAAACATATGTATCTCTTAGGGCCATATCATAGGCCCTTTTAGGACACAATTCACCCCACTCTGGAGCAAATATCTGTAAAGTTCAGAATCACACACTGTAAATAGCTCTACAGCAGACACATAACTCTTACCCATCAGAACAAAAAATGTGAGCTCCAACCACTCTTCCTGCCACTTCCCCCATACTTCTCCACTAAAACCACAGCAGATGATAGATACTATCCACTTTCTTCTGACTCTTTTGGCCCCCACTTAATTTCTGCATCAAGTTCACGTTTCTCATCCTTCCCTTCCAGTCAGGCAGGATTACACATCTGCTCTCATTTCTTACCCTTCCCCATCCACGTAACATTTGCTTCAAGAATAAACCTCCATCCTCATCCTAATCCCTCTCTCAGGAAATTCTGTTCCCCGCCTGGCATGTCTTCACCTCCTTAAAACAGACAGTGCGGTAGGGTAGATGACACATCCCATAGTTGAAACACACAAGGAAAGTTCAACGCAATATAAATTTGGATCAGTGCAGAAGATCAGGGCATGATGTACCAGCACCTGAAGGCCTAAAGAGGCCTGGGGGCAAGTCCAGCCTTCAGCACTTTTTTCTCTCCGTTTGTACAGAGCACAACTTAATGGGGGCTGATTTTAATTTAAAAGTCAAATGGTGAGAAATACTGGTGCCCCCTGGGTTAAATAAAGGCACTGCAAAGACCCTCATGGGTGACTGGTCCTTTTAGAGGAGAAGATGACCAACTGTGATTAGTCAAGTCCTGGTTTTACCTTTTAGCATGTAGTAATATAAGGTGTGCCACAAGTTCTGGCTCTCTCCTAGAGAAAGCAACCAGAAGCACTGTTACTATTCCCATGGCTTTTTTTTTTTTTATCCAGATGGGCTACAGCAATGGATGATAAAACTAGCATTACAGGGTAGTCAAACTGTTGGAGAAAACTGAAGTTATGTGGCATTAATGACCAGAGAGCTTAATGCTAAACTTGTCCTTTAATCATTAATCAACTTGTAAACAGCATTAATATGAGTCTTGAAGGAATTACTCTGCAAAAAGGCTTTGATCCAAGCCTTTGGGGCAACAAAGACCTTTGGAGGTGATTTTAAAATCATTTTCAATATATCAAATATAACAAACCAAGGAAAACAAGAACCTGCTCTTGTTTTCACAGTGCTTCAAATCAGGCCAAAGATTTCTTTAGAGTTAGCCAAAAAAAAGGAAATTGCAAACATCTGAATTCTGCTTATTTCATTCAAAGTTTTTATTTCCACATGTGCTTACACAATATCATGCCACCCTTCCCTGACTTATCCAGCATCTGCCATTACAGAAACAGACTTCCCAGAGTCATATCGGGAGTTGACATGAGAAAGAGATAAGCCTCATAAGAGGTCGGAAAGAGTTCAAAAGAGCAAAATGAGGACAAAAGGCAGTAAGGGCCTACGATAAAAGAACATAAATGCATGAGACTGAACAGCAAGGCACGTGAGATGAAGCTGTATCTGCTCACTTTGGACCTTATGCAAGGGTGGGTTGTCTAAACTGTGCCACTGTAGGAGTCATAGAATCGTAGAATCACCAGGTTGGAAGAGACCCACCGGATCATCGAGTCCAACCATTCCTATCAAACACTAACCCATGTCCCTCAGTACCTCGTCCACCCGTGCCTTAAACACCTCCAGGGTAGGTGACTCAACCCCCTCCCTGGGCAGCCTGTTCCACTGCCCAATGACCCTTTCTGTGAAAAATTTTTTCCTAATGTTCAGCTTAAACTTCCCCTGGCGGAGCTTGAGGCCATTCCCTCTCGACCTGTCCCCTGTCACTTGGGAGAAGAGCCCAGCTCCCTCCTCTCCACAGCCTCCCCTCAGGTAGTTGTAGAGAGCTATGAGGTCTCCCCTCAGCCTCCTCTTCTCCAGGCTAAACACCCCCAGCTCTCTCAGCCGCTCCTCATAAGGCCTGTTCTCCAGCCCCTTCACCAGCTTCGTTGCTCTTCTCTGGACTCTCTAGAGCCTCAACAACAACGGGAGGAGGAGTCACACTTGTAACAGAAGGAAGGGCAGCAGGAGAAAAGGGGACAGCATGGTCTGATAGTAGTGACTGCACTTCCCGGCTATGTAAACCTACTTTCATCCACATTCCTGGATCCCTTTACATCTTTGGGTATGTCTTTGCCTCTTGCCCTTGTGTGACAGTGAATGCTCTGCAATCAGAGTTTGTTCCTAAGCTGTCTAGTGGGATTTCAAACAGCAGAGTGGTCCCTGCACCCTTGTGACTACCAGTAAAAGGTACCATGCTATCTATGGATGCACCAAAATCTCAGTATCTACATTTTGCAATCCTGCAATTCATCGTCCAGTCTTTCTGAGGCTCTGGTTGTCATTAACAGTACAAATCATGCCTATCAACATGCAGCTTAAGCATAACTGTGCTAAAAGGAAATAAGGAACTACTGCATGGCTTAGGCACCACCAGTTTAACGTAGCTGTGGCTCTGTGGAACTCTCAGCACATTAATTAAGCATTTCCTTGGCTTCTTAGGCAGCTTTGCAACTGAGGTGAGGTTCCGCAGCTTCACTAAGAAGGTCAGAGAGGATCCCACACCATGAGCCTGCTAGGAGATGCTTTCTTCAATGGGTAAAAGGGCAACAGAGAGCCAAGTCTGCAGCTCTCAAAGTAAAGAAAACTCTATGGCTCCGAGGCCTACACTTCTAGAACAACAGTCAGGGCACTTCTGTTTCTGCAAGACAAAGTGTGTTTGGTGGCTTCACCCAAGGGACGAAGTAGGCACTTAACTTCAGAGAGTGCTAGAGGGGTCTGAAGCCAAGAGCAAGAGAGGATGGAGCACCGGTCTCCTCAGCGTGACCTCTTTGCTCACATTCCGCCCCTTGCAGTGAAAATGTGTTTGCCCACAACATCACAAGGGTCCAGATGCCCCCATGGATGCGGTCTAGGGTCTTTTACCTATGGGCTTTGCAAAATAATACTGATAATCACAACAGTAAAGAAACCACCACTAAGCATCTCCATAAAGTTGTGCTTTACCCACCATAAAGTTCAGTTTGGAAGAAATGCAAGCAAGATTTTCACCAAACCACTTTGGAGGCTGCTAGCATCAAGTTTGGGATTTCTGGAGGCTGAAGATTATGAAAAGCTTCTCTCAATGACTTTGGGAAACTGGAGAAAAGGTCCATGATTGCTCACATGGGACCATCTCATTGGGAAATCCCTCTTAAATGCCACTACCTCTCTTTATGTTTCTTAGACATACCCCACAGGGGCAAAAGATGTTCTCCAAGGCTAAAGACTTTTTTATTTAAGACCAAAGAGAGGTAAAAAAAAAAAATCACGTGGCAAAGATGAACACAAAATGAGTCATACAGTAAAAGGATGCACCTGAAAGGAAACCTAGACCAGTAGCTTCCTCCTTGCTGCAGCCTGTGATGTGCTGTTGTATGAAAGGAGTTGAGACAGGCAAGTGCAAATGTGTCCTTTCTGCTCCACAGCCAGGCACATCCAGTGTTGAAACCAAAGTCTTGAACCCCCAAAGTACTCACTCACACCTTTCATTTCCCCAGACAGGGATATCGTTGCAGAAGAAAGAACAAATTAAATTTTGCTATGCTTCGGCACAGACAAGCAAAAGCTTTGCATGAAAAACACATGATGTTGCAAGTGACGGCGAATTTAGACCATAGGCAAAGTTCCCACAGTGAAGTGAAACTTGAGTGTCTTCAGCAGATCAGGCCAAAACATGTCAGCTTCACTTGAAGTCATCAGACAGACATGTTCTCTCCACTGACGCAGGAGAGGAGAAATCTTCTTTTCTGTTTACTCAGTCCCTCTGCTTGTCTATACAAAGTCCTGCATCGATGTAACTAAGATGATCTCATGAGAAGTTTAAAATAGGAGAAAAGTTTAAAAAAAAAAGCAAACAAAACCAAAACAATAAAACAAACAACCTTTGGGGTTTGTTGCTGGTTTGGTTTTGATGTTTTTTTTCCTATTTTTTCAGAAGTCACGGTCTGACTCAGTTCCATGTAGTTTCAGACACTCCACCAAGCCACATGGAGAACAGGCAGCTCAGCTTGCATGTATAGTCAATGCAGAGCAGCAGGTCCTCATGGGTCCTTGGTTTCTCTTCTCCCTCTCAAGATTTTCCTCTTTCTTCTGCTTACCTCCCATCAATAAGGTGGATAAAAACAAGGAAGAAAAATTTTAAATTATGTAAAAATTAGCAGTCAGTGAGTATTTAAAGATTACAGAATCCTAGCTTAAAAAAATGATGTTTCCAAATTGTTTTTCATCTGTAATCCCTTGCTGAATTCAGGCAGGATCCACACAGACCTTCTGCCCATCCAAAGGTTTTCTTCATACCAAGAGCCCAAGTCCTGAGCCTTTGAAGTCAGATGAAAGCCATCAGCATCATCCAACCCTAATCCATATATTGCAAAGGAGGGAGTGGGGGGTTGGTGGAAATAGTAACAGAGATGGAAATGAGTCATACTTCCCCTCTACCCCCCTGCAGAGGCATTGATTGTTTTTTCAATTAACTGAAGCTGTAAAGAAAGAGAACAGTTTGCACTCCAGAACTGTGGGTCATATTTGAGCGTGTTTCCTCCCTCCTCTTTTACACCATTAGGCAATTGCAACAGGGAGGCATTCTGCCTTAATTTGTCAACCTAACTGAATATTGGCACTTAACCCAAGGCTACAGTTTGCTTTTAGCATCAACCAGCATCCCACAGCTTCTTTCAGGAAGTTGCCATCACCTCTTAACATGTTTTGCCTTAATATTTACTTCTTTTTCTTCTACTGTTATTTCCTGGCTCTGCATCTCCATGTGACACAGAGATTTCCCGGACCCTGACTCTGTGGTGACATCAGCTACGAGAACTAAAATTAATAAGTATCACTCACTTATTATGCTGAACTGTAATTACAGGGGAGGGAGGGTTGTTTGGCTTTTTTTTGTGAGTGAGGATATTGAAATTCCTCTAAATATACATAATAATATGCATATTTGGACCTGAGCTACAGCACACCTGCTATAAGGAATCCGTATAGTTTCAATGAGCAAAGGAGAGAAAGTGAAACACCCTACTTTATTTTGGTCTCTGGTATCTCAAGAGACCAGAAGTATGTATAAAGCAAACTACGCTGTAACACACCTAGTATAGACATAAGGCAAAAGTCCAGCACAGCTTCGAGGTGATTTACATGTCCTGAATTCACCTCTGAGAGTGACTTCATCTCTGTGAGAGTCAGCGACTGGAAAAAAAAGAAACAGTAAAGATATTTGAGACATGCCTAGCATCTGCCAGCTCAGGCAAACACTACTATCTATACAAATCAACCTGCTTTCTCTTCTTGGTGTTGTATCTTCAGTTTGTCCTTTAAGAAGAAGAATTTATTTCATCCTACAGAAGCAAAGCCAGCACTGATGCTGCACATTGGTATCGATGCTGCTTACAGCAGCTCTCAGTGCAGCAAATTTTGCGCTAGCCCAAACACAAATCATCTAAAATCCTTCATCCTTTTACAAACTCTCAGTTTCCACTGAGATTTACTTGAAAATAACCAGTGTCCCTGCCTATGGCAGAGGGTTGATGATCTTTAAGGTCCTTTCTAACCCAAACCATTCTATGATTCTGTGAAATCACAGGTTATTTTATAGTTTTCAAGGAGGTTTTCCTACTTTTTCCCTCTCCCCACAGCTTGCAGGTTCAGTGCCTTGAAACCTCAGTTTTTTGGTTAGATTTCAACAGAACCCCTTGTAACCGCATCACCTTTCCTTTCCAGGACAAGGTGATCCCCCACCCATTACAAGTGCTGCTCGGGGCCATGATGCGGCACTGTCAGGAGTCACAAGCCCTGAAGACCTGCGGTGCCACAAGTAACACACGCTCACACCCACATGTGAGGTGAATTATGAGCTGTCATGAGAATAAGGTGTGAGGCCATCAAAAACACAAGCACGACAATGCCTCACCCATTGGTAAAGGAACCAACCACGTTACAGAGCTGGAGAGATTCTTACAGCACCATACAAAGCTACATCAGGAGACTTTTAAAGTGGTTTATCCAGAGGTCATATGAATTTCGGCAAAGTAATTGAGTCTACCTCATCCTTTTCAAAAAAAAAAATCAGACTTCATAACATAATCAAGATATTATGAGAAACGCCCCTGAGTTCTGGTAAGGATGTTTGTTTTTTCAGCCTGGATTTCTTTTAGTTGGGTGTGTTTTTTAATCTTTTAATAACTCTGTCCACAGTTATTCCTCTGTGAAAACTGCTACCCTGCTCATAAAAGGTAGGAATAGTGTTCCCATGCAAATACAAAGGGGTACCTTTGAAATTCCTCTTTTGTCCTCTTTTGAAATTCCTGCTTTTTTTTTGATAAAGGAGAATTTGGGTTTGAGGGATCAAATCAAGCTTGTCTTTTCCTCCAGGTCTGGTACTGCTCCAGGGAGGTTTATTGACCAAGTCTGGCAACGGGTCATCAGCACTCGCTATCCCTCTGTCCCTGCTTAGGTGATGCTCTTCTGCTCATGGATGGAGGTGGGAGTACCTGTCCCTGATGCTACCTACATTTTAGGGTCTGGGCTTCGAGTCAATAAAAGCCCTTCTTCCGTGTGTGCCCTCTGTCCTGAGTTCTCTCAGCTCTCCTGATTTATCCTGTGCAGCACCTAATGTGGATACAACCACATTAACACCATTTGCTCATTGTACCACAGGCACCCCCATGAATTTCTACATGGTTCCTTGCTGCTGGCTAAGTATGGTTCTTTACACTGAACAGCTGAGACCCAGTGTTGAAGAAAACAGGATTCTAAACATCCAACAGCTACATCTAGAGCCATCCAATCCCGCTTGCCAAAGAGCTCAGACCAAGCCAAAACAGAGTAGAAATAACAAACCTTCAGCTCAGCTCTTCCCATGTATGGCTTGTGCCTGTGTGTCTTGGTCTCACCACCTCTGTCTCCATTGCAAAGAGTACAAGAGACTGCATGGGGAATGATGTATCTGAGTCTCTGGATCTACCCAGTTCACATGACAACACAACAAGGATGCTGTAGAAGACTTCAGCATGAGCTAGAAAAGTGCCAGGACCTTGGACGTGGTCCTGCTGTGCATGTAATTGGTAATGCTTGTCCACAACTGCCAAGCTCAGAGCCAGAGATCACTGGAAGGGTATCCTGGCAGAAGGGTCCCTTGCTGGCAATGTTCTATTGTGGACCATTGATCTAATCCTGTACATCTTCTGTTGTGCTGATTGTGTTCTTACAAGTTTGTCTGATTTTATACTTAATTTCAGAGGTGACATTGGACTGACCCTCTCTCATGATCATCTTTTGCACTGTGGTCTAGAAACAGACTGCAAACCCAAGTGCTGCTTTCATTTGTACAAAACAACATAAAATGACTACACCATGGCCATATAGCCCAGTAGCATAGTTGACAGTGGCAATCTAAGGGAAAATATGACAAGATAAATATACAGCCCTTTTTTTCTGAATTCTCTCCAAGTGAATTTGTCCAAATAACTTTCAAAACTCTGAAAGCAGCAGGACTCTGTCTGTGGCATATTTAGTGGTGGAAAATGTGTCCCTGGCTGTGGAGAATATCCATGGATATGCACAGCTTTTCTTTTCATCCCTGTGCTTTAAATACACTGAATCCAAGGCACTGTAGCACCATGAGTAGCAGTCCCCCAAAGTAGAAATTAAGTTCCCAGGGAAACAAGACAGCAGCACATGGCACAGGAAAGCCTTGGGTGTTAGAACTATGTTTTTTCTAAGGTCGGATTTGGTTATTTAGGGATGGCTAATGGGACCATTGCTGTAAAATAAATAGGATTTTGCCTGAGCCCTGCTATCTGGAGTAACTGTTTTCAAGCCAATCCTGCTGTACTAAAGCATGAGCTGCACAGGGCAAATCTAGCTCTTTGAAGAGCTGCATAAGAGCCTCTTCGTGTCGCCAAAAGTTGCTATGCCTGTGTTGCCTGTCTTCACAGGGAGATGTTAGATTTTGCTACAAGTTGTCTCGGTTATTTTAACGTTTGGCTGCAAATATCCCAGAGGAGAGACTACAGCTTGGCTGTGCCTCTTGAAAGAAGCCTGAGCCTTTAAAGACCACAGAATCATTTTGGAATTTAAAGAGTAGAAAAAAAGTCTTCAGAAAGTGTGAAAATGAAACTGGTATAGAATCATAGAATCATAGAATCATAGAATCATAGAATCATAGAATAGTTCAGGTTGGAAAGGACCTTAAAGATCATCCAGTTCCAACCCCACTGCCATGGGTAGGGACATCTCCACTAGATGAAGCTGCTTAAGGCCCCATCCAACCTGGCTTTGAATATCTCCAGGGATGGGGCATCCACAACTTCCCTGGGCAACCTGTTCCAGTGCCTCACCTCTCTCATGGTGAAGAAATTCTTCCTTATGTCTAGACACGATAATATGACACGATCAAATCACTCTTCTTTAAACCTTAAAAACTACGAAAAATATTGGTTAAAATGATTGAAATTGCCATGGCATTGGCTGAACACCAGTGTCAAGGTTTGGTTCAGGTTCTGTTGCAAGGGAAACAATGCAAAACTGTGCAATGAATATCTTGTTCTCAGTCAAGCTGCTACTTCAACAGAATCTGCTGTAGTAAAATAGGTCCCCTCACACCTGCTCACTAGAATAATCCTGCAGAGGAGCCATTTTTGCCTGCCATGTAGCAGAGAAGCAAAAATTCAATGGACATGAGAAAAAAGTGACTTGGAAGACTATAGCAGACCTAAAATTTGGGCCAGGGCATAATCATGGAAGCAAAACTGTCTCGACAGTGACTTGGTCTTTGGAAATTCATCAGTGTCCCTGTAGGTGCTTCCCTCTTTCTGGAGCCAGCAAAACTAGCCTGTAATGTCAAGAAGAACCTGCTACTTCTCAGCTTATTACAGGAGTTGGGAGTTGGCATCGTCAGTTAGAATGTGTTTCTCTTTCACACCCACCACCAAGGATTTTGGTTCTCATTCGACTCATTCAAGTGCTGACTTTCACATATGGATTACTCTTCCCATAACTCAGAGAGAACTATAAGGTTTACCCAGAGACTTGTCTTCTCCAGGCTGAAAATATCAGCCAACCCTGTGTGAATGCCCAGGGCAATCCTTGCACTTGGTGGTTGTGTTTAACGCCTATCTGGGGTTGTTTAGCCTGGAGAAGAGGAGGCTGAGGGGAGACCTCATTGCTCTCTACAACTACCTGAAAGGAGGTTGTGGAGAGGAGGGAGCTGGGCTCTTCTCCCAAGTAACAGGGGACAGGATGAGAGGGAATGGCCTCAAGCTCCACCAGGGGAAGTTTAAGCTGAACATTAGGAAAAAAATTTTCACAGAAGTGATCACTGGGCACTGGAACAGGCTGCCCAATGAGGTGGTTGATTCACCTTCCCTGGAGGTGTTTAAGGCATGGGTGGATGAGGTGCTGAGGGACATGGTTTAGTGTTTGATAAGAATAGTTGAATTCGATGATCCGGTGGGTCTCTTCCAACCTGGTGATTCTATGATTCTATGATTCTATGAATCCTGCTCCAGCTGTCCTCTTCAGGGCAGGATGAATCTCTCTGTAGACATCATTGGCTCCATTGCTTAGATCTCAGCTGGTGGGAAATTAGACATCTCACATCTATGAACCTTTGTGTAGGAATCTTCCTGTGCCAACCAGAAGTAATTAAAACCTGGTTTTGCTCCTTCTTCCTTTGTATCTAGCAGCCTGGAAAGGTAGAACTAATGACAGCAGGACTTAGCTAATCTGTCATTAGAATAGGAAGCCTTCAGTGAGTATGACCCATTAACCCTAATCTCATAATTGCCCTAATATTGATCCGGAAGTGTGCACTAATTGGCAGAGCATTCAAATAGAAACTCGCACCAAATGCATGAATCATAAGCATAATTATCAACTCTCCCTCCCAGGCCTCATTAAGGCTGGAACTGCAGCAAGCAATGCTATTTTTTTTCTTTTTTTTTTAATAGAAACGTAACACAACTATATGAGAAAAATTAATCTTGTCATTTGTCTTGTACTGTGTTGTCCTCATCATCTGCTTAGTGGCAACATGATTAAAAAAAAAAAATAACATTACACAGTGATCTAGATGTCAGCCAAGAAGAGTCCAGCTTCTTGAATACTGTCAGTCTTGGTGCTGTGACTACCTCCATGGGGATCCTGTTCCAGTGCTCCATCATCCCCTGAGTGAAGAACCTTTTCCTAATATCCAACCTAAATATCCCTGGCACATCCTCCTGCCTTTCCCTCAGGTCCTGTCATTGGTCACCAGAGAGAAGAGATCAGTGCCTCCTCCTCCTCCTTCCCTTGTGAGGAAGATGTAGAATGCAATGAGATCTCCCTTCAGTCTCCTCTTCTCCAGGCTGAACAGACCAAGTGACTTTAGCCACTCCTCATATGGCTCCTCCTCTAAACCCTTCACCAACTTTATGGCTTCCTCTGGACACTCCTCAGTAGCTTGATATCCTTTTTATACTGCGGCACCGAAAAGAAATGCTGCACTGGTGAATTTTGCAACACCTCTGCAACTACTGCAGAGGACTTTGTGATGCTCCTTGCCAAAATAAGGCAGCTTTTTTCTCTCTCATTAGTTAATGTTGCAGGCAGAGAAAATTACTTTATGGGATTGGAGCACTTCATGGCTAAGGACACCCCTAAATCAATGTTCCAGTAGTCCTCGAGCTAAAGCAATGAGCTCTCATGTGCAGCACAGATTGAATCCTTGTTCCATGACCGTGAGCCAGAACTGAGTACATTTAGCTTCTCATTTTTCAAATGCAGTTTTTCTTCTGGTTTTATTTCTCTGAATTTCCAGTGTGGAAGGAAAAGAATGTAAAAAAAACAGAAAATCCCAAGGAAAATAATGTAAAAAAAAAAAAAAATATATATATATATATATATCCCATGAAAAAAAAAAAAAACCGAAACAATATCTTGCTATTGATGCCTGAAAGGTAAGAATCAAAATTTCCAGTACTCCAGCCGCTGCCTATGTCCAGATCTGCTCCCTCACCAAGAGATTAATCTGCTAAGAAGGGCATTATTCTGCCTTGTACTTTTGAGGACGCCTTGAAATTAAATCTCAAGGGTTTTGTCCTAGGCTGACAAATTATCTGCTTGCTTTAAAACTCCATTTTCAATTGCTGTAAGCAACTTGTGACCAGAAACGTTGTCAGAAACGGTACAAAGTCCCCCCCTCTAATTAGCAGCTCACCCTACAGCAAGGATCAAATTCCACTGCTGCATGTGGAGTGTAGCTCTCTTTTGCTCCGACCTTGGGATCTTGCTACTTCATGTGCCTAGAAGGCAGAATTTAGCCTGATAATAATGATATTCTTTCCCTAACAGTATGTCTTTCATCCAAGGATCTTGGTGTGCTTTAGAAATCCCGGAGTCTCTGGCCAAGTTAAATAACACACCTCTCCCTGAATTGTTTTTTATTGACTGTTGTTTCAAGCATCACCACATTAGCATGCCTTGAACACCAATGACTAGTGAGAAAAGTGGAAACTTTCTGTGTTGATTTTGTATCATGCATGTGACTCATCTTTATTCCCCGTGATTTTGGTGCAATTTCTCACAAAGCCACAAGGTCTTTTTAGGATCCATGTGTAAGTGGGACTGAGAAGGCAGTTCTGCCTTGTCTCATCATTGAAGCCGGAGTGAAAGACACACAGCAAACTGAATCAAAGCCATGCTCTTCATGCACTTGTGTTACTTTTACACATCTTCCACACATTGATTCAAGATGGACAAAGACCTGAAAAATGAACAGGGGAAGGAAATAATGAAAAAAAAACATGCTGGAGCACTACTGACAGCAAAGGATGAAGGGCAGGTGTAAGGGATGATCCTGTGGTGGACAATAATGGATTAAACATGTCCCTTTTCTCCCACAGGGAAATTTTTAGCTGTTTTTAACTCTTTGCTTGGAAATACTCATCTCCATAAGTCTGAAAAGGAATTCTTAACTCAGACCAGGAGATCATGTCAGCTGAACCTGATTGCCATGACTACTCACGGAGTCAGTTGTCCAGCAGGTTGGAGTCTATTAATATACGGAGCTTTAAAAATCTCCATTAGTGTGTGTTTAGAATAGCAGAGTATAGTCCAAGATTTTTCTTTTTTGCCCTGATTATGCAGTATTTTCTATCAGTGGCGTGGATCCTTTTGATCATGTTGGTTGTTGTAAGCTAAACACATACTAGTTAGCACAGTCCCCCTCCAGAGCAGAGTGTGGATACTAAGACCTCAAATTGAAGGCACGAGGAGGAAAATGATAAGCATTTTTACCTTCTGTGGCACTCTAAGCTTCACTAGCTTAGACATAGTGAGGAATTTGTCCTTTCTGCAGAGTGCTCACTATTATTTTCTCTGTTTTACATATGGGTAATGTGAGTCACAGAGATTTTTAGAAGGTCTTGGAGGAGTCATGGTCACAGATTCAGAAACAGAGCTCAAATGTCTCCTCTCCAAATCCTGCTTATTGGGCACTACAAAAACTTTCTTGTCCCATGACCTCAGGTAGATAACTTTGTGCTAAGTCACTGGTAGTAAAAAGAGGATAATTTGAATAATTAACTCCCACATAAGCAAGACGTGATGCAGTCTGCAAAGATCTCCAAGAACTCCTTATCACCATTTTGCATCTAGGTAAACTGAAACACTGGAAAGTCAAATCGTTCAACCCCAGGCCTGTCTTTTCAGTCATGTGCATGTCTGGGACCAGAGACACTCTGTAAAGTCACCGTGAACTCCTTAAACCCAACTCTCTGCATGCCAAGGTGCAGGACTGCGAGAGAGAGCAGTAGCTTTGGCAACACCACAACACCAAAGGTAAGTGAGAACACGTGTACATCTTATCACATGCCTAGAAGCCGTCCCAGGAAGGCTGATTGCAACACGTCATCCCTGGAGTATTCAGCAGGTGATCAGGGTCACATTTTGCATGTCAAATTTCCCAGCTGGAGACCTGGGTGGTGCCCACTAGGAATGTGGGTGTGTTTGCCCAGACGTACCCATCTCTTCTCATTCAGCATGCCAGCAACACAAACGTATCAGCTAGAAGAGATGCTGCTAAGAATTTAGTGAAAATCACAGTTTTTTAGGATGCTGTCTCTGATTGAGAGAAGTCCTTATTACTCGTGCCCTTTGTAGAATTGGTCAGTGGGATTTCTTTTCAATTGAAATGGACAAAGCCATTGTTTCAACTGGAGTTTCATTCTTGCAGAAATCACTCTGAGGGGGGGTTGTCTGTTTGTCCTGGAAAAATCCTGCAGATTGCTATACAGAGGACTCCTACTTTACCAAACCATCTGCAGTAGAAGCCTGGTGACAAATCAACACCAGCTGGAGCTTAGCAGGAGCATTTAGGCCACAAAGATGCTAGGCTATGCCCTGAAACTTCATTAATGGTAACCTCCCAATTGTTTCTAATATCTACTCCTTCCCTTACAAAAATACTCAATAAGTCTGATCAAAACAGTATGCAAGATGTTCTGAGGTGATATTTAACTCCCAGACCACAAGCACTCCGTAGATGACTGTTAGACATCAAAGCAAACCATTTTTAATGAGCTCTATCTCCAACTTTCAGTTTCTCCTCTAAAATTTGCACTGCTTATCAGACCTCGGAGTGTTTTCGGAGCACTCTGAAATCAGTTCCCAAATCTGTCAACTAAGACATTAGATGAAGTCCAAGCCACCTGTAGAATACCCTGCCCTGTTAAAGGATCACAGCAGAGATATCCATTGCTTCAGTCACACCTATCTTATCTCATCCTCATGTAACATATCTTTGCTGAGTAATCTAAGAGATGTTTTATATCTGATTACAGATAAGACAGTGACAACCACTCTAACAGTTTCCCTCTGACCTTCACTGAATGGTCTGCGCAACCTTCGCTTTGTAATTTTATGCTGACAATGGAGAACATCCTATACTCAAAAGCAGATCAGAAGGAATAACACCATAGTTGCAAGTTGTTACCTTTTGCCTGGAATTTGCTTGTTACCAGATAACCGTCCTCAAGTATTTGCTTTTTCTTGCCCTTTTTATGAATTTGTAAAGGAAAAAGTACCATTTTTTTGTCTCTGTATACTAACATGATTTTTAATTTGTACTCGGTCCACAAGAACAGCAGGGCAATAGATGTGCCTACTAACTATCCCCATCCTAAAAGCCTGAAAGTCTCCTCTAAACCCACTGCTGGGGGGCATGACAAGGGAGCCAAGACTTAGCGTGGCAGTAGATGGCGCTGAAGACCTTGGAGCCTACCAAGGACCCTTGGCCAACCTATACCCATCTCTCAGGGCTTCCCTAAAAGCCTTCTCCCCCTCTGTTCCCCTTCTGCAGTGAAACAACCACAGACTGAAGTCTGGACCACTTGGGTTCTGTGGGAACATTTTACAGAGAACAAGACCTGGATGCTGTGAGACTGATTGATACTGAGCAATTCTAACAAGGCCTTGAAACAGAGAACTGAAAGATAAACAAAGGCCAACTGAGAGGAATACAAGAGTTGGTTCAGTGGGAACGAGTACCAGCTGAAAGAAAAACCAATTAAAGAGAACCGTCAACATAGTTAATTTTAGTGTAACTTGGTTTCTTAGTATGTGCAGTAGGTTAGCCAATAATATGTTAGTAATAGCTTTATGGACAGTAACCTTTAACCAATAATACACTGTAGATACCCTCATGGGCACCTAGTTATGTAACCAAAAAGGGTTGATAAAGAAACAGCTAAGCTCAATAAATTGAACACTCGCTGATCATATTGATCTCTGCATTTGATCCTGTGATGATCCCGTCAACAGGGTTCAATGCAGAGCAGGATTTACGCTAAGTTCAGAGGAACTCTTACCAGAAGTGGGATCACACACTGCTGATAATGGTTAGAAGGTCTAACTGGGAGTATGAAAATGGCAGTAAGACTCTGGACTGCAGAGGAACCTTGTTTCTGAACAGCAGCCATGTGTAATGTCTTCTCAATAGACGTAGCTACCAGTCTATTTGAAGGGTTCGGTACAGTCAAAAAACAGCTGATGGCCTTCTTTCTCCGATCCCAATAATGTCTCAGGATGCGATTACATTTACGGCTTCAGAGGTGTGTCTCTAGTTACGGAAGTGTTGCTTGTCAGCCCCAAGCCACTGTCTGGCACTGTTACCAAGAAACCCCTGTGAACTTGTGAAAGCCTGCACCATGTGATTTCAGGTCAGGATACCTACTCTTATCTATTAGAACAGGCTGTATCTTAACTTATTCTTAACACATCTGACTGAAAAATCTACCTTGGTCTCCTAGGCTTCCCTATTTGTTCTTCTGATGCTTCTGGGGAAAAAGGGTAGAGGAGGGAAATCCTTTGGCTAATTATGTAAAAAGTGATGTACGTGTAGCATGGCTGAAGGAGCATCATACCCTGTGGTGGCTTGGCTTTGGTACCATGAGTTTCCTAGATGGAAATTTGTGTCTATTCCATTGGTGTCTGTGGAAGAAAGGCACATTTACAGGTGCCCCTAGCAATGAGCAGTAGGAGGGTGACTTCAAGTTGAGCATGTGTCAGATTGAACAGTTTTCTGGTGTGCCTAAGATGAGTTGTGTCTTCTATCCATCTTAAAAATACAACCAGTCAAAAAGATCTCAAGAGCTGACTGAGCCCAGTTCCCTATCCAGTCAATGAAGTTAACGTCATATGAATGTTTATGTCACCTGTGTCTAAACCAGGAATCACACTCACTGCTTTCACTGGAAGTCAGACATCATTCACCTTTCCTTTGAAATTAAACTGTAGTGTGAGCACTGGAGTAAACTGCATGTGCTACAGTGTGACGTGTCAGTGAAGTCTTGTGTCTTCTTAGCAAACTGCTGTCATAAATGCTATAAAAGTAGATTAGCTGATAAGGATAAGACATGTCCCTAGACATCCGTGGTTACAGAGGCAACAGGACTTGGGCCAGAACAAAAATCTCCATGTTGCTTCAACAGTTCTCTGTGTAACCGGTTCAATTTAGGAACCTCTTTAGGGCAATGGAGAATGACCCCAGGGATCACTTCAGGATAAAATTCCAGTTCCTTAAACTACTCAGATTAACTCAGAAATCTCCTCCCTTTTACATCCTTGAAGATACTGAAAAAAACCTCCCTCCTGCAAGGGTCTGTTCCCTGAACTCTAGCAGCTCACCGTTATTCATCACCCCACAGGTCACCATGACCATTTTAGGAAGCAAATTAAATTTCTCGCTTATCTAATTGCCATGGTCAACACTTGGAACTCACTTACCCTAAAGACATTTCCTCTAATATCCATAAAGCTGGGACAGACCAAAGGGTAGTTATCACGTGTTGTGTGTGCTCACCATTAGAGAGCATTTCTCCCAGGTGCCACACCTCCACATTTGACCTGCAGCCTAATTCAGTGTATCAGTAAATTAAATGATTTGGTGGTCATGGGATCAACCAGGAACTTTTCCTCTTTAGTCATACAAGGACATTTAATTCTTCTCTCAGTAGTTACATCAGGATGAGCAGGACATTGATGCATGCATCGGATTAATATTGATTCAGTCAAATACAACAGGCATATGATTTTTGATTACACAGTTGTGCTGACGTTTACTCTGGCTCAGATAAACAGTGCTGTGCTACCTTAATTCACCCACATCACTATATAAGAACAGAGTAGTATTAAGCACCCGCTATACTGGCACTTTCATAACCAGACAGATTCAGAAAATACGTGTATGCGTGCATGCAGAGATTAAAATGGCATCAGGTACCACATTTTCTTTTCTGCAGACATCCAGTTTATGCGACATTGATACCAATGCATCCAGATTATCAGTTCCAGCACTGTGTATTTATACACAGGTGAATGTGGGTGGTTAGAATATGAATAAATGAATATGCATACAAACATGCATCAGAAGTGGTGAGTGTATGAATACAAACAGATAGGCAAGTGTGTGATGCCAGAGAGTGTTAAGTTCAGATATCCAAAACGAAATATCCTTGCGCATCTAGACATCATATTGCTAGAAATTCTAGCATAGTTATAACAAACCTTGCAGGCAAGAACTCTTTCCTCTCTACCCTGTTTTAGCAGACAGAAGTGTGTCCATGTCTCTAAGAAACAAAGCATCTGGCAGGCAGCATGAATGTGTGCACCTGTGTGACAGAGAGAAACAACTATTTAGATGCTGAGTGGTGGTGAATAAATACTTGCCAGTGTTTATTCCACACCCCAGGGTGGGGCTGGCACTCAGGCTGATCGAGCGAACCTTTTTTGTGTGTTTGTTTTGTCAGTCTCTAGGGTTTTTCCCATTCTTTCCCAGCCCTCTGGTGGGGTTTGGATAGGGAGGTAGGTCCTGTTGGACAAAGCCACTCCGCTCAACAACAGAAGCTGCAAAGGTGGGCTGCAGACCGGTTGATCAGAGAGGTTTAATGAATGGTGTGAGGAGAGAGAAAGCATCTCTCTAAATACAGAATGAGTCAAACTCACCCCTGGGGAAGGGAGAAGAAAACCTGAAGCAGAGAAGAGGCGGTGACAAGGCACCGTATGTGCTCTCAGTCACATCCTCTGCTGTTTACTCAAGCTGGAAGGATATGAGCAGAAGTAAAACCTGATTTAGGTCACATATGCCTTTCTCTTTGCTCAGTACTGGAGACAAAACATCCCTTGGGCAAGAGAAGGAGGAGATTGGTGCGTTGTCTGCGTGGTCAGATAGGACTTCATGCACAGTCTTGGACTATCAAGGATGCCATTTCTCCCAGCTACAGTGCTCCAAGCAGAGGACGGGTTTTGCATCTCTCTAAACACTTTCTGTTTATTGTGGACCTCATGACAGGCTCGTTTGGCTTATCCGAGACTTTATTTTCATAATCATGCAGTTTTGCATAACTAATGAATGCCATTCCCACTATGGTCTGTAAAGCAAGCACTAGCTGGCAAGGAATTAGCTAGGTTTATGGATCTAAACAACAGGCATGGTTTAGTTTCTCATCTCCTCCCCTCCCACCCACACTGACTTCTCAGTGCACAGCCTCTGGGCTCTGCATAAAACCTTCCGAATTGTTAACACAGCACGGCGCAGACCTAACTACAGCTCCACATCCATGCAGGGCCCCGGTGCAAAAAAAAGCACCTTGCAGGTGCCAGAGAGGTCAAGGTGTCTGGAATCTCTGAAACCTGCCTGCAGAGCAGAGCCAAAAGGAGCTGTGCTGGGAACCTTGCTGCAGGTAACACAAAGCACTTGACTTGCATCTCCTGGAATTTAGGCTTGAGACCAAATTCATGTCCAATAATGCCTGTCCTCAGCCATCCAGGGCCAAGACACCATTTCTGCCTAACCAGCAATTGATGTGAACTACCTGGAAGAAGCCATCTTACCAAGAGGTCACATGTAAAGATGTATCATAAGATCAGTGTTGCTGGTTGCCTCTGTTGAGTCAACAGTGGAGAAGAAAAAGGAGACTTCAAGCCCTATGAGCAAGCGGTGGGAGAGCTATCCAACATCTCTCAGTCAGTAAAGCAAACATGAGCTTTGCCTAAGCCATGCAGAACATGTTGATTACTGGAAATGGCTATTGGTGACATCCTCCCACTCCTTCCCCATGCTCATGGCCATGGCTCTGGCTCTTATTCCGAGCAGCTGTGCTGCTTCTCACTTTGAGCCAGTACATGGCAGAGGCACAAATCTCAATCACTTCTTCCACTCATCACATGTGAGAGAACTGCATTTACTGGTGGAAGCTAACTACCCATGGTTTTAAATATTGCTATACTCAGAGCCACTGTCTGCCTTCAGAGTTTCTCCTTCAAGGGAGGAGCCAAACCTGCATGCTTTCTATAGGTTTTATTAGAAATGAATAGATAAATGCACCTGGAGTCAAACATCCTTATTGCTTAGGCCAGCTGCTGCTAACTTTTTCCAACACAGTAGAGAACTGGACAATGCAACAACTGCACGCTGGTCACCAGCTGCAAAGGAAGCTGCAAACATTTGCCAAGGCATAGATAATCAAAATCAAAGCATCCACATTAATAAATGCAATGTCAAGAAGTTAAGATGAGGTAAATACCTAGTTTCGACATCAGATACAAGTTCCTCTGTGTTTTGTGTCCATCATCTGCCCCATAAGATGACATGACTTCTGCTGCTGTGCCCCACCATCAACAAATCCTAATCCTAGAAGGTAGTGAAAAGAGTGAGCTGAGAGAACAAGGCTGATGAGCTCCATGGGAACACTGTTTGCCCAGCACTAATGCTAGGTCTCAGGATTGCAGAAAATCCATAACTGCACCATGAGAGGGGATCAGTGGTGTTGGTTGTGGAATGCAGGGTGGTTGTGTTTCCACCTTGGCTGTCTTTTGGGAGATGCCCTGGGGATGAACTTTCACATCTAAACCCTGCTTTTTTGTGTCTTCACCGTACAGGTTCATTCAAACTACTGGAGATCCAGGCAGGTATGTGACACTTGCTAGAGGCTACAACAGGAATTTATCCCTTCAGGGATCAGCAAAGTATGCCTGGAGATCACAGGGGATGAGAAGAAGGACAATTTACCACTTCCTTTCCCACATCCAACCTAGACAAAGAAACCAAATATAGGCTTTGTGCTCCAGCAGAGCTATACTGAGTCCACTGTGCAGCCTGTATCCTTCTCTGACTTCTCAGCTCCCAGCATGCTTGGATGAGCATACGCCACTCCCAGACACGATAATAGTAACAGTAACAACAACAAGAATAATAATAATAAGAGTAAAAAATAATTAAAATGTCACATAAAGAGTGTATCATTCCAAATACCTTGATAAGCCATCAGCAGAAGGGACTAACACTTGTTAATATTCAATGAAATAGCAGAACTTGTACTAAGTAAAAGATCAAAGCGCTCATAATCTGATGTAAGGGATGTCTTGGACATCTGGACTGAAGAAGGGCATATTAAATCAGATCTTGTCATCAAGATTGCCGATTTGGCAGAGGAACATAAGAAACCCACCTCCAGGGGCAAGTCCCCTACTGAATGAGCATGCATAGTAGAGAACTTGTGTAATGCAATCACCCGTAGCTTTTGTAAGAAATGGAGTGCAGAGGTGCTGTCAGGGGTGCTAAGAGCTGTGGAAACCTACTGAGCACCCAGACTTGCACAATTCTGCGATAAAATCGATGTCTCGATTTGACATGTGAGACTGACTATTTGTATGATGGGTAACGAATCCAACTTTTCAGACAACATCTGTATGACTTTTCCATCCATCGAGGAATAAATGTTTATTGGAGTGATTTACACACCTCTGCTGCTGCTAAGAGAACAGCACAACAGCTAACTTTCAGTGGTCCAATGACCCCAGCTGTATCTTTTCACCTGAGGCTGGCATTCGAGCATGGAGAGGGCCACAGAAGCAAGACAGCACAGAGATTTGTCAGGTTTGCCCCACGGAGTGATGACCTCCAGAGGAGAGATCCTCTATGGAGATACTCAAAATGCCAGCTGGGGAGCAGTGCTGCTTACCCAGCCTCCTAGGTGACCAGAGCTGGCATGCAGCTGAGGGTGAAATCATCTTCTGCCTCCAAATCCTGTGAATCCAGGTGGTTTCCCACAGCTCTCACTTTCCATGTGCAAGCGATGAGGACAGCCATTGGGATGGAGTTTTTCTCTGAGCATTGGGACTTTCCTGGAACTATGCAATGAATCATAGAATCACCAGGCTGGAAAAGACCTCTTGGATCATCGAGTCCAACCGTACCTATCTGCCACTAAACCATGTCCCTGAGCACCTAATCTACTCGTCTTTTAAACACCTCCAGGGATGGTGACTCAACCACCTCCCTCCTGAGCAGCCTGTTCCAGTGTCCAGTGACCCTTTCCATGAAAAATTTTTCCTGATGTCCAGCCTGAACCTCCCCTGGTGCAGCTTGAGGCCATTCCCCCTTGTCCTATCACCTCTCACTTGGGAGAAGAGGCCAGCACCCTTCTCTCTACAACCTCCTTTCAGGTATTTGTAGAGAGCAATAAGGTCTCCCCTCAGTCTCCTCTTCTCAAGGATGAACAACCCCAGTTGCCTCAGTTCCCTTGTCAGACTTGTCCTTCAGACCCCTCACCACCTTCATTGCTCTTTCTGGACACGATCCAGAGCCTCAACATCCTTCTTGTGGTGAGGGGCCCAGAACTGAACACAGGATTCGAGGTGCGGTCTCACCAGTGCCAAGTACAGGGGCAGAATAACCTCCCTGGACCTGCTGGTCATGCTGCTTCTGATACAAACCAAGATACCATGCATGGCATGGACATGGAATGCGTTGTGTTTGTGTGGTCCCCTCTCTGCTCCTTGCCCAGCTGCCCCCAGACTTACCCAGTTCATCCATCGTGGAGGGACATTGGTCTGACAGTGGATCGCTGCCCTCAACTGTATTCACAGACCCTGTAGATATAATCTACATAATCCTGTGGTCCACAGACTGCATCTGCAGTCAAGGACTTGCTCAGAGTGCTCAAGTAAGGAGCTAATTTGAGCACTCTGAATTATTTTAGGAGAGTACCTTTGGACAGGAGAGCCCCCAGCTGATGCACATACCCAAGCTGGGTGATGTGTTTATAGTGGCTGCATCCCGGAGCCAGCCCTGAGCCATGTCATCCCTGCACTCATCAATAAAGGCTCCTCATTAGCCCAGGCCAACATCGCACCAGGGAACACACAAAAATACTGCTGATGGTCACAAGTCCTTGCCCTCTTCCAGACCTTGCCCTGACCCTGTTGGTTTGCCAATATAGGTGTAGTCTGGAATGTCGCTGCAGAAAGCTTCTATTTTTGACAAACGAGTGTATTCAACTAGAAAAAAACAGCTCACCCAGGAGAATCCTGCCTGGCTTTGCCTGTGTTCCCAGCCTTACTTAAACACAGCTGACTTCTCCCAGCAGCCATAGACCCTGCTATTCGCCCTGCCTGCTCTGATGAGCTCCTACAGACAGGGCAGCTATAAATAATCCCAGCCAGCATAAGTAACAGCCTCCTTGACAGTTTTATTTTCTGCAGGCATGACCAATCCACAAGGATTTAATTTGCTCTTTGTGCATATTTGCTTTGGTCCCTTGATTAATTACTTGAAAGAAGATGTTACTGGATTTCCACCCTGGAATATCTGCTTTGCAATTGAATGCTTCGGTGCTGTGCTTTGTCTCATCTGCTGCAAGTAGAGGGTGATGATAACCCAGAGCAGCTGAGTTGCAGCTAATGGGATGTATCTAAAACATATCCGGTTCAACAGAGGAGACAAGACCTGATGCTGCAATAGCTATTAAGCTCGTTTCCTTTGGTGGATTTATTTCTAAGACCTCACAGCACATGTTTACTCATCCAGAGGTATCTTGACCCCTAGCATTTGTGTACTGAAGCACGCAATTTGATTGTGAGTTAGTGTGGATCTCCCACGCAGCCTGGTTTTGAACATCCTCCTACGAAACTGGAGCCAGGCTGCTTCCAGTGATTGGTCCCACAGCTGTTTATCTCAAACCACCTCTTCAAAACAATAGAGGGATGTAGCAACGGCTTAATGTTTCACCTGACCTTTGCACAAGGCAAATGCAGTCCTTGTTGTAGTAGACAGTCAATTTGTTTGTGTTTGTTAGCACTTTAAATGCTGATGGACAGTATCTATTTTTTTGGTTATCGCTTGTACTTCTTTTTTGCATTTATGATTTAGTTTTAGGCTGTCCTATGAGGAGCAAGGAGCTGGACTCAATGATTCTTGTAGGTCCATTCCAACTCGATATTCTGTGATTCTATAATTCTATGACTTTCATCCATAACCTGCAAGAGACGCACAGATGTGGGAACTCCTGCTATCCCACAGCTAGTGGATGGGCTGGATATTATGATTTTGTGGGGTACTGCCTGCTTCCAGCAAGCATCATCCTTTGCAAAAGCTCTGTCTACGCCACCAAAGATGAGCCACAAAGAACAATCCTCCCTTCTAGACCAAAACCCACCAGCACAACAAGAAAGGAAAATATTGTGTAATGCATTGCATTGCCATTGAAAAATAGCAAAGAGTTTCAGATTCCCAGAGGAATAAAATAATAATAAAGCTTCCCAAAGATGCTGCAAAATTCACATTACAGGCTCAGACACACGACTGAGCTATTGCAGTGGCACCCATCAGCCAAAACCCAGCTGCCCAACACATGCATATTCTCACCCCATGGCAGGCATAGGATTGCCTGACTTAGCTTAACCCTCACAGCACCACTGAGTCAGCATCTCTGCAGGCAAATCCGCTTCACAGACAAGGCAAAAAGCCTCCCAGAGCTGGCTGACATCCTTGCAGCCTTTAGTCAGCAGCAGTTACGTCCTTCCCAGCCATCAGAGCGGCTGTGCAAGCACGCAGACAGCAGCAGCTTTGCTAGGAGCACCTTCAAGGGGAAACAGCCAGACACAGACATGCTCTGATCAGCTTAGCAGATAGGAAGGTAATTAATACCTGTATTAAAATGAGTGAGGACATATAGGTGGGCTTTTTATTTGAGCTCACCTCTCCCAGCCTTTCTCCCTGCTCAGGGCATTGCTGGCCATCTAGCTCTTGTAGATCCCAAGAGTGTTTCAAGGGATGACAGTGAGAAACAAGAGACCACACTGAGCCATGTCTGCATTCTTGAGCCCCTGTTTCCCCTGTGGGGTCTTCCAGGAGGTGCCTAGAGGTGATCTGTTGTGTGGAAGAGGTGAACAACCAGTCCCATATGAAATAAAGGCAATGAAACCCTCATTTCATCTTTCATCCATCCCCCATTTTCTCACCAGTGGTGCTTCTTCCCTAGCATTACTGCAAGTTAATCCAGTGCAACCAGAAGAGCAAGGGAGGTGATTCTCCCTCTATGCTCCACTCTCATAAGACTTCATCTGGAGTAGAGTCTGTTCTGGAGTTTGCAGCACGGGAAGGATATGGATCTGTCCAAGTGAGTCCAGAGGAGACCATGAAGATGATCCAAGGGCTGGAGCACCTCTCATACAAGGACAGGCTGAGACAGTTGGGGTTGTTCAGTCTAGAGAAGAAAAGACTCTGGGGAGACCATATAGCAGCCTTCCAGTACTCAAAGGGGGACTCTAGGAAAGCTGGGAAGGGGTTCTTTATCAGGGAGTGCAGGGATAGGATGAGGGATAATGGTTTTAAGCTGAAAGAGGGGAGATTTAGATTAGATATTTGGAAAAAATTCTTTTCCATAAGGGTGGAGGGCACTGGCACAGGTTGCCTAGAGAAGTCATGGATGCTCCATCCCTGGAAGTGTTATGGTTTGAGCAACCTGATCCAGTGGGAGGTGTCCCTGCCCATGCCAGGGGGATTGAAATTGGATGATCTTTAAGGTCCCTTCCAATCCAAACCATTCTATGATTCTGTGGTATCTTCCATCAAAGGAATGTTTTGTCAAAAAAAGACAACACACTTTAAATCATCTTCAGCAAACAGGGAAGAGGATATGTCAGTTCATGGCATCTAAAAGAGCTTCAGAAATTTTGAAAAAAAACATTGGTTTCCATCTCCTTTAGACATGTAGATGTTTTTGGTTTTATTTACTTATAAAAGAGAAGATCTTTGTTGAACCAAAAGCCTTGGTTTTCAGCCAGCTTTAACCATGAGCCTTGCAAACCCTTTATTACAACTGTTCTGACTTAATTCTTTCTTCCTAGCTCCATCTCTTTCCAGGGTTACCCGAGTCTTGCAAGTACTGTTATGCAATGGATGCAGATGGACTTTTCTCACTTTTGCAACAGACCTAGTCATGAGCAAAAACATGCTAGAAGAAGAGGCTTGAATTTAGTCTCTCTGCGATGACCATGCTCAGAAATGCTCACTGTAAGCCTGCATGATGGTTTAGGAAGTCTGGAAAGCATCCCAGTCATTATTACAAATGAATTATGATGCATATTAATGCTTTATTATTTTCTCTTATGCCTTGACTATTCAGTTTCTGCTGGGGAATTTATAGCCAAACAAGAAAATGAGTCCCCTGCCCTAAGTAGCTTCTAAAATGTGGGCTCATCCACACCAGTGGAGTCAGTAATGGTGCAAAAATGTCACTGAGAACATGCTCAAATGGATGGTACCCTCTTAGGAAAACCCTAAAAAATTATTAAAAAGATAAATCAAAGTAGTGGCTGGGAAGGCATTCAGATTTTATGACACTGGCTCTGACACTGTAGATGTGTCCATCTCAGGTATGAAGGACAACCTCCTCCTCCTCCAAGAACCTGCCCTGGGGATGGCTCCCAGATCTTTTGTCTCTCCTTTCTAAGTACATTAAAGCCACCAGTGCAGACCTAAAATACCATGACATTTAATCCTTGTACCCATTCAGCAGAAAATGGGCATGGGTTGCTGCTGATGGTGGCTGAGCAATTACAGAGTGGGTTGAAGAGCAAGATGTCTGCAGCCTGTCAAGGGATAAGAGGTGGCCTTGCGTTTCTGCACAAGAAGGACAAGCTTGGGAGGTGCCTACACACTGCATTGAAAATATGGAGCAAGAAACAAATGTGTAGTGCTTCAACCACTTAGTAAATGCTAAAGGATGGAGTAATCAGAAAGAGAGGAGTGGATGCATGGCAGGAGAGCACGTCTCCCAGTTGTCACAGATGAATCAAGGCTGGCAGAAGGAAGAGTGAGTCAGGTTGTCTGCTTGGTAGGGTGGTGTCACCCATCATAGCAGGTGACAGTAATACTGTCTGAAAGGTAAAAGATCAGCCCTGGCAAAGCCAGAATAAGTCACAGGCCTCGCAGCATTACCAGTAGGAAAGCCAGGAAGGAAATCAGCCATTAACACTTGTACCATCACCCTGAAATCTAAGTTGATGATCCCTCAGGGATAACATGCTTGCAGCACAGAGTGAGTAGGGTCACCAGGCACCTGTATGAGAGCTACAGCTTCCTTCCCTCCACCACTGCATCCATGCCCTGGAGTAACGATCTGTAGAGATGGACCAAGAGCCAGAGAAATGCATGGTGACATTTGCTTCTCCGTGCAGCTATATGGTGGGACTCCTGCTCCCAAGGGAGGACTTCAGTATTTTTAGGTACCCCATGCAACAGATTCCCCACCAGCCAGAAAGCCTTCTCTTCTCTTCTCTTCTCTTCTCTTCTCTTCTCTTCTCTTCTCTTCTCTTCTCTTCTCTTCTCTCTCTCTCTCTTCTCTTCTCTTCTCTTCTCTTCTCTTCTCTTCTCTTCTCTTCTCTTCTCTTCTCTTCTCTTCTCTTCTCTTCTCTTCTCTTCTCTTCTCTTCTCTTCTCTTCTCTTCTCTTCTCTTCTCTTCTCTTCTCTTCTCTTCTCTTCTCTTCTCTTCTCTTCTCTTCTCTTCTCTTCTCTTCTCTTCTCTTCTCTTCTCTTCTCTTCTCTTCCTCTCCCTCTCCCTCTCCCTCTCCCTCTCCCTCTCCCTCTCCCTCTCCCTCTCCCTCTCCCTCTCCCTCTCCCTCTCCCTCTCCCTCTCCCTCTCCCTCTCCCTCTCCCTCTCCCTCTCCCTCTCCCTCTCCCTCTCCCTCTCCCTCTCCCTCTCCCTCTTCCTCTTCCTCTTCTCTTCATTTGGAACAGGTAGCTCTGCCTCCAGGCTGGCACCCAGCTTTGGTGGAAGCATTCAAAGCAGGCTAACACAGGCTTTTCAGTCTGGTTTGGATGACATTTGTCAAAATGCTGGGCTTTTTCTTTCCAGGTTGGAAGAGACCCACCGGGTCATGGAGCCCAACTATTCCTATCAAACACTAAACCATGCCCCTTAGCACCTCGTCCACCCGTGCCTTAAACACCTCCAGGGGAGGCGACTCAACCACCTCCGTGGGCAGCCTGTTCCAGTGCCCACCATCTCTTTAGATCATGCTAGCTCTGCAGCTGAGGAACGTGTGCTGACACCAGCAAGGTAGGATGATCTCAATTTTCTAGCAGGTTGAGTGGGAAGATGTATCAGTTGGGTTTTGTCTGGCTTGTCACGGAGGTCGTCAGACTCAATAACCTGGTCATGCTCTTATCAGGTTGCAAACTGGACTTTGCTGGATCATGGGAGATAACATTCAAGGCAACCTCTCAAGGTGTTTAGCCCATCCTCAGTTGGATTGGAGCTGCTCAATCCTCAAGGGACAGTGGTGGCTCATGAGGGAAGAGACTGCCAGGAGATCTGAGGCCTGGTAACACTCAGTACACCATTGACTGTTTGGACTTGATGATCCGATGGGTCTTTTCCAACCTGGTTATTCTATGACTCGTTTCTTTGTGTTCTTTTGCACTGTGGACTGTCTCATGATGACACATGTTGGCTGGTGCATCAGACCACAAGGAAAGCATGGAGAAAATTTTACAAGGAAGGTACCCTAGGGTATAAAAGCCCAGCGTGGCCTCTGCGGCAACAAAGACTGGTTGCCTCCATGGCCTCTCCAGACCAGGCAGAAGTCCTCGGGGTGGACCACAAGAGCAGGACAGAGGATCATCAGGGTACTTTCAGGGGGAAACATAAGATGTGAAGCCAACTTTGTTGAGGTAGGCACCGTACATAAATTTCAGAGGTCTCTCAAACATTTTGGTATTGACTTCTATAACCATTCCTCTGTCCACATGTTATAATTTCTTCTAGGATTGCTGACAACTAAATTCAGTTTCAATTCAGTTTTTCTAACCAATTCCTTCCCAGCAGAACTCCCAACAGAAACCAAGTGACCAAACCTTTAAGGTCTCCCTGAGTCTTGCCAGGGCTGCAAAGAGTAGCAGCTCTGCAAACAGACAACAGATCACTCACAGTGAACAGGTCACACCCCAAGAGGAAAGAGATAGGAAAGGAAAAGCACATGGCTAGGGAAATGACACAATCTGACTTCTTCTTGAGAAATGAGTCAAAAGAAAACCCTCTGTGTTTTTATCCAGGAAGTTGCAAGGGTATGTCACTGGCCAGCTATTTCTAAGCAGCAGCTAATAGGCACAAGTGTTTCCAAACAGCTCTGATGGTTGCTCTCCATTGCTGCGCTGGCTGGGAAGTAGGGCTAGGAGGACACTCTGTAGTGGTCAGAAAGGTAACAGAGGGTCAGTAGAGGCAGTTTCTCCAGGAGGACCAACTCATGGGGCTTGGGACTATCTGAACAAGTACAGCTGCAGACTGGATGGCTGTTGCTGGTGGCACAGCTATTGCTGTTTTCCTTCTTCCTAGATGAGTCCTCTTTTACTTGACCTTTTAAATTCAGTGGGGTTTTAAAAAAAACACTCTAAGTCTGTGTGGTTTTTGTAAGGATCAGGACTTCTTATAGTGACTTTCCAGTACCTGAAAACAGCATACAAGAAAGCTGGAGAGGGACTATTCATAAAGGTTTGTGGTGATAGGACAAGGGGGAACAGATATAAACTGGAGAAGGGCAGATTTAGACTAGACATTAGGAAGAATTTCTTCATCATGAGAGTGGTGAGACATTGGAACAGGTTGGCCAAAGGAAGTTGCGGATGCCCCATCCCTGGAGGTGTTCAAAGCCACGATGGGTCCTTGGGTAACCTGATCTAGTGGGATGTCCTTGCCCAGGGCAGAGGGGTTGGAACTAAGTGATCTTTAAGGTCCCTTCCAACCCAAACTATTCTATCATTCAGCATGGTAGGTTTTCCCTACTACTCCTAGTGGAATATTGCCAGGTAGGAAGTCAAGTTGTATATGGCCAGGAATGGAAGAGTCTCTCAGTGTCATGAAGGGCAGGTGGGAAGAAGGAACCAGCAGCTGGTGGTGAGTCCCTTTAAGGCAGGTGAGCTGAAGGATGGGAACAGTGTGTGACCTTAGCCCACCTGACCAGGGTTGCTGGCAGAGATATGCACTGCCAGCACTGGGGGACCCATTGATGGACTGGGGTGAGGTGAGGAGAAGGGCTTGGGCTCCTTAATGGGATCCATAACAGAAAGGTTTTATCAGGAGCATGAAATGGCTGGGAGAGAGTCTGCAGACCCCCTAAACTCCTACTGAGACTGACTGCTCATGTGAACAGGCTTTTTCACACCTTGGGGATGGGGCGGCTCAGGGAGAAGAGCCTGGTTCTATCCCATCACACCCCTCAGGCTCAGAGAGAAGAGAGGAAGAAGGTGCACACACAAGCAATGGAAAGGCAAGGGTCAAATATTTATGTCCACGCAGCCTTTCCTTGGCTGCAAATAAAGCCTGGGCTCTGAGCTCACCCTGGCAATGGGGAAGAGACCTTGACAGTTAGCACGGTTTAGGCACAGGGCAGTGAGACTTGGAGTTGCACAGCTGCAAAATAGATTTTCCATATTTCAGTAGAAATATATGCCTTCCCAGCAGGCCCAAGGAAGTGATGCTTCCCCTCTAGTTCACTCTAGTGAGACCTGACCTGGAGTATTGTGTCCAGTTCTGGAATCCCCAACATAAGAACGATATGGAACTGCTGGGAGTTGTCCAGAGGGGGCTACAATGGTGACCAGAGGGCTGGAGAACCTCTCATATGAGGACAGGCTGAGAGAATTTGGGTTGTTCAGCCTAGAGAAAAAAGCTCCAGGGAGATTTTATAACTGTCTTCCAGTACTTAAGAGGCCTACAGGAAAGCAGAGTAGAGACTTTTTACAAGGACCTGTAGTGATAGGATGAACGAGAATGGCTTTAAATTGGAAGGGGAAAGATTTAGATTAGACATCAGTAAGAAATTCTTCATGATGAGGGTACTGAGACACAGGAACACACTCTCCAGAGAAATTATGGCTGTTCCCTCCCTGGAGGTGTTCAAGGTCAGGCTGGATGAGGCTTTGAGTAGCCTGGTCCAGAGGAGGGTGCATGTGCCTGTGGCAAGGGAGCTGGAACTAGATGATCTTTAAGGTGTCTTCCAATCCAAACCTTTCTATGATTCTATCTCTTTGTTGTAGCAAAAGTGCACAACTCTATTTAGATACCTGGAGCTGTTGCAAATGATGCCTATTAAAGCCACACCAGCAAGTTGTTCCCCTTCACAAGCTCCCCAGGATTTCCATTTCTTTTTATTTTATCACACCAGTGGGGAAAAAAAAAAAAAGAAATCCCCTCAAACCCTGTGGTGTGATGGCAGCCACTCCCCAGCCAGAGGCAGGTGAGCAGAGGGCTGGTTGTGCTTCATCCAACATGTTGCCATTGTAAAGGTTTGCTGAAGGTTTATTTAATCCCTTGCACGTATCAGACACATTCCTGAGCCATCAATCAGAGCTGAGTCAGCCAGCGTGACTTGTCTGTCTCTTTTTATTTTTTTTTTTTTTAGCAATCCAGCCTCGTTTGCCAGCAGTGAGCTGGGTTTGTTTGGTTTATTTTTTTTTAATGAAAATGGGACTTGACTGGGAGCAAGGAAATGTTCCTGCTGTCAAGTATAACCTTTAAAGCCATCCTGCCTCGAGGAACGTCTCCTCTTTACAATGGTACAAAATGCATCATGTGGGAGAAAAATAAAGGATGCTGCCCATGAACCCTCTCCCTTTCATGGCCCTCCTGCATGGGCAGCATGATACAAGACCTAGCATGACCCCTGAACATAAAAAGAGAAGAAAAGACTTATCAAGGGGGATGCTTTCTTGCAAAGCAACCTTGAAAGCGCTGCCCGCAGCTGCGTTCCAGGAGGCAAAGCTTCTCCCGCAAGGATGAGGTTATCACAGCTTCATATCAGCTCCTACCCACCAGGGCAAGGCAGGGTAGCTGCTGTTGTGGCTATGCATGATCTCAGCCTGCTGTGGTTGGCAGCATTATCAAAGCCCCCCGCATCCTTGTGGGACTCTCTGCAAGGTGGGTGCAAGGCTACGCTCCCTGCCCTAAAACAAAGAAAGAGTGTTTAGTCTCTTCTTTTGGGCCAAGGACATGGCTGGGTCTCTAGAGGTTAAATAAAATATAAATAATTAAGCCCCAAAAATCTTGTGGTTTCTGGCTTTCCTGGAGAGCACGGGTCCTCCCTGCTCTCAGGATGCTTGCAGGGACGAACATTGCCCTAAGGTCTCGCATGTCTGCAGACACACCTAGGAGAAAGTTGTTGTAGATACTTCAAACAAGATTAAAATCAGAGCCCCCTCTCCCTGGTGAGGGGCCCAAAGCAGGGCTTGACCTGCTCCGAAAGCCCAGGGAAGATCACAGCAAGTGTTACCCCTCAGCCAGCACTAGCTGACCTCAGAGCTGAGCTTGAGTATATAGTGTACACACCTTTTGCTCCTAACAAGCTTTCAAGAGGCACAAGCGCATGGGGGGCATCTATCCAAGATGTGCTTCAGAGCATCATCTCCAAATGACACCTCCTCCCCTTCTTTTTCTCTGGAGCACAGGGTGATGGAGAGAAGAAACAACAGACTTTGCAGGGACTCGTACAACTTTGTTTGCAGGTAGCACCTGCTGTTTTCCTGCTTTCCGCCAGGGGAGATTTAGGCTTGAGATTAGGAAAAAGTTCTTCATGGAGAGGGTGGTTAGGCATTGGAACGGTCTGCCCAGGGAGGTGGTTGAGTCACCGTCCCTGGAGGTGTTTAAGGTGAGGGTAGACGAGGTGCTTAGGAGCATGATTTAGGGATTGGTGGGAACGGTTGGACTCGACGATCCGGTGGGTCTCTTCCAACCTGGTTATTCTGTGATAGGAATGGTTGGACTCGATCTGGTGGGTCTCTTCCAACCTGGTTATTCTATGATTCTCTGAAATCCACTGCAGGATGAGGAGGGAATTACAGGGCACAGGAACACATGTGCACGGCAGGACTGCACAGCCCTCAGTGACCTTTGGGGCCACCAAGCCACATGCAAGACAGGCCTGAAAGCCCTTTCCTAATGCAAGAAAGAGGCAGGTTCCATGTGTATTTTAACAAGATATTTTATTGGTCCAGCAACTGCAAAATATACAAATTTCTGAAAGGCATACCCTGTTTTTAAGGTGGCACAGCTTTGTATCAGGCAATTATTCCAGCCATATATACAGAACACTTAACATACCACAAATCCAAACAAAAAAAAAGAATCCCAAGTAACTACCCTTCTCTCCAAGCTTTGCAGTATACATTAAATAAATAAGAGCGCTTTGCTATCAAAAAATAATAAAAAAATAAATTCAAGTATCACAAAAGAAAACAAAACCAGAAAAATAAAAGAGTGTTTTGGGGGTGTAGAGGGGCAGAAATCATCGGCGTGGTTCCACATGGCCCCTCTCCCCACTTGCCTTGCTGCAGCATCGCTGCCCAGTCCTTGGCTCCTTTAACCAAAAACAATGGGCAGTGAGTTTCTGGGGCAGGGTGGTGGCACAGGGCTGACACCATTCACCTGCCACCAATCCCTCCAACATGGGGAACTCTCTGCTGCTCAAAGACCATTTTTCTCCTTGCTGGAAGAAATGCCAAGTTCAAATTTCATCTTTTTTTTTTTAGGATCTACTGAGACTTCCATTATTTCCAAAGGAAGAAAATTTAGGGTGATTAAGTATTTTTGCTATTTATTTTTTTTACATATATATATTTATATATATATGTATATACACACACACACTAATACACACCAAACATCTGTAGAATTACATGTTTACAGGATTGATCATGGGGCAGCCAGACGTCATGTTTGCATTTGCCGGCTTATCTTTTCATAGCAGGAGGAGAAAGATAAAACTCCCTAGGTAGAGGACAAGTGACTCGCCTTCCTAAAACATTCATTTTTCTCGAAGTAAGAGAAACCGAAAGAGCAGATGTCAACCAGACGCATAGGGAGAAGTCTGCTTTTAATGAAGTTATTAAAAAAAAAACAAAAACAGGGGGGGAAGCATTTGTTTTATCTGTACAGGTATATAATACATATATGCAGAAGCTCACACAGGCAGGGCACTGCTGAGACTGTCTTCTCCAGTTGGATATGGACCAAATGTGGTCCCAGACCTCTCCCACCGCGCTTGAGGTGAAGCGCTAGGCACTGTGGTTCACCTTTTCCCAAAGGAAAAGCAGATCAATCCTCCCTCCCAAAATACACAAACAAAAAAAAATTTTAAAAAATTCATCATTGTTTTCCTCTTGAGCCTCTCTGCTCCCATCTGTAGGGCTGTTTTTTCCTACACAGGAATACAGGGAAATTTATGGGAAAGATTAATTCAATGGGCTGCCCATCTCCAGTCATCCAGCCCAGCACTGCAGAAGGGCTTGGCTGCCATCACCTCCTGCCTCCAGTTCAGTCGTGCAGGCAGGCAAAAAGCAGGAGACGAGGATGGAAAAGGAGAAAATGCTGAATATCAGAGTAGGGAATAAAAAGCAACCCAAAAAACTAAAAGAAAAAAATTAAAAATTCAAAATCCACAGACTTATGCACTGAGCAGTAGTGGTTAATTGTCATTTTTAATTGCTGTTTTGCAGCCTGGGACTGGCTGCCAAGAACAGAGCTCGCATATCAAACCACTGGGAGTTGGCTGATGTCAAGTCAGGACCTCTCTTCTATTCCCTGCCACCCACACCAATGCCATAACTACCTTTTTTTTTTTTTTTAGTCCCAGCTTTCCAGCATGCAAAATAATAAAAAAAAAAGCTGCCTGTACTCAGGCTTCCCTGTTAAGGGGCACGACTTGAAAAAAATAATAGTTATGCTCCTGCCACAAATAAAGTGCAAAACCCAAAGAGTTTCTAGGTATACACACGTATGTGTGCATATATATATATTAAATAAAAAAAAAAAAGACACAGACAAAACCATCCCTTCTTGTGGCTTTTTGCACCCACACAGACTTCCACATCGCAGCCAGACCCCTGGCCAGTTCCATGAAACGTGTGTCTGCAAAATGCATCTAGGACTCAGCCTGTCCCTGCTAAGCCCTGCAACGATGCAGGGATCAAAACCACCCCCAAAACCTCTGCTTTCCTCCAAGGAAGAGGGAAGGGGAGCTGAAGTACCAGCACAGCACCTCCACAGGTGCTCAATAACACCCCCTAAAAAAAAAAAAAAAAAAAAAAAAAAAAAAAAATCAATCAACACACAGACTATCCCTGGGTGTTCCCCGAGATGAAAGCATCACCCAAGCCAGCATCAGCATGGCTCCCTCTACACTACAGGCAGCTTGTGATGAGTTTTAGAAGCAGATCTACATTCACTGCAAACATCATTTATGGTGTATTGATTACAAAAAAAAAAAGTTTGTTCGTTTTTTTTTTTTGGTTAAACCTACCAGTTCTTGCTGTGAAGGACCTGACACAACTGCCTTCCTGGTGATTGTGGGCACGGCTGAGCCAGGCTTGTGTGCAACAGGCTGCCACATGGGTAAGGGACTGCAGCACAGCACCTTAGGGACTTTCTTGAAAAGTAATCAATAATAATAGTAGTAGTAGTAGTAAAAAAACGCAAACCCCCTTCAATCTCGCCCACTTCCTTCTATTTCTCTGCTAAGCCCGCACCATCCATATATACACAACCCATCTGGAGATGGATGGGTACCAATTGTCTATACAAAAGGAGATCAAAACCACTTACAGAGGAAAATTAGAATTCCTGTGCGCTAGAAGCACTTTACAGCTTGCTACGATCTAACAAGATGCCAGAGAGGAGAGCAAATGCTGCAGTTTGGTGCAGCATGGTGGTGGTGCAGCAAGATCTGGTGGTGACTCTGGGGAGCTTGGCTCCTCTCCTCTGCTCTCCTGCATCTCTCCCCCCATTCAGCAGAGTGGTTTGCAGATAAACGGGCGTGGATGAAAACAGCCGAGGGTCAACCTCGCCGCAGACCGAGGAGACCGGTTTATAAGCAAGCTTCAGAAATGGCGATGGGATGGGAAGCTGGCGTCGCCGGTGACATCGCTGGTGGCCTCACGACAGCGCCAATGGAATCACGATGGCTTCTGCGAGTTGTTCATGTTCTGGAATGAGAGAGGAAGGACTGGAGTTGGAGACCACGCTCAGGTTGGTCCCCATCCTGGTAGCATCTTCTACATGCACATCAAGGGGATGAGGCAAAAAAAAGTCACAGCACAGGTCACTAGAAAAGCATCCACCAGAGGACAGGACACTGTCCATCCAAGGAGATACAGGAGGGTGTATGCACTGACTTGCTACCCAAAACACCTCCCCTCAAGCGCTGCCTGGCTTTAACTACAGGGTAGAAATTTGACAGAGACATCCCAGTCTGCCCTTCTGAAGCTGCTCTTTGGTCCACACAAGGCAAGGGAACAGGGGGCCATGGTGTTCATTCAAAGAGCCCAATTAAACATCTCTCCTTCTCCCTTTGAGGGTGGGCAGGGTCCCCTCCTGCCTGCCAAGGAGATCACCATTTGTCCAACCTTAGCAATACCGAGAAGAGACAGCTCCCACTGGTCATGCCAAAGAGCTGGCATGAGGAATCAGCCACCAACAGTAGCCCAGCAGGAGCACCTGCTCCCCCAGTGATGACCCATGAGGTTTCAAGGGCCCTAGAACTGCTTCAGACACAGCCCTGGTGTGGGGTAACAGCAACAGGCACCCACCAGCGTGCGGTGAGGACCACAAAACCAGAGACAACCAGCTAAACACAAGCAGGACCAGCCCCAAGGATGGCGGCTTAAGGAGAGCATCCACTAGAGGAGAAACTCAGAGGGAGATGATCACAAGGACATTTCCCAATTCACAAAAACAGACAAACAGTCAGGAGGAAAAAGGACTAGGAAATAACCAGGAAGGTTTCTCAACATATTTTTGTTCATTGCTTTTACTACCTAAACTGCCTCTTAAGTTTACCAGGAATCTTGGCCAGGCTACAAGGCAGAGCAGGTTGAGCTGTTCTCTCTGTTATCTAAGGAGACAGGAGGAGGGTTAGGAAAAGCCACATGCACCACAGCCATTTACCTTGGAAATATTAGTAAAGAGAAAACTTTGAGAAAGTGACAAACAGGTCTTCTTTAAGCATGAAAAGTGAAGGGGAGAAGAAGGGAGGGAATCAGGTGGTTGTTAAAAAGTGCACTTTGAATCACAAACCAAGCAAAAGGAAAAGAAATCATCACATTTGGTAGCCCCGTGATCCCAAGTCAGCTTGATCCCACAGCCAGGAGGACTCTGAGGGGCAACAGCCGTGTCCCACGCCTCTCCAGGTGTCACCTGGTCCTTCTGGATGGAGGTCAAGACCTCAACAGTGAAGGCTGATGCAATGAAGTGCCACCTACTGCCAACCAAGTCCCATGGTGCAAACTGGGAAGGAGGTACCTTCCACTTCCCCTAACCCCATTCAGGTTGTGACTGGACACGGTGAGGGACCAAACTCATAAATATGAGACAACAACTTCCAAGAGAGATAATATAAGTATGAGTGCAACCAAGTCCTTGATTAGGGGTGTTTTCATTGCTCCCTCAAGAGTTCAGTTTCAGTTCCATGCTAGTAGGTGGAGACAGGCTTTCAACAGTTGGACACTATAACTTGCTGATGCCAGCCTACACCTGGAACGGGTAACCATCACTGCCTGCTCCAGAGCTGCTGCTCTAGCAAAGTCCAATACAGCAGTCTCCCAAACTCAACATTGGAGTGTATTTCCAGTGTCCCAGCCAGCACTGAAGCATGTAGTGCTTTATATTACAACATGCATAGAAAAAAAATTGGGTGGAAGGACAGACAAAGAAACAAAAATGCTTTCAAAGCAACCCAAGAAGACCAGGCACTTCATCAGAGGTTTTTGTTCCCATGAGCAGCAAAGGAAAGGGAAGAGACATGCAGGCCATGCTGAGCAAACTCAACCTCTACAGTCACCCTAGGAGCATATTCCTCAACCCATCAGCCAGCAAAACCAAGTCTGACCTTCCTAACTTCCCTTTTCTCAAAAACATTTACTCTATAAGAAGCTGAGGTTCACCAGCTGTTACACACAAGTAAGGCTGAGTTCTGACTTGGCCATCAAATCCCTCCATTTTCAGCTCACAACGTGAACCAGGACAGGTATGTCCACAGGCGATTCAAACTTGTCTACAAAGGGCAAAAGACCTCTGGGCACTACACCCCAGTCTCAGCTCAACCTCTCCCAGGTCTTTGAGAAGACATTTGAGTACAGCTCAAAGACTGCTGGTCTCTTAACTCAACAATGTAGCATGAATTTAGTCTGAAGGCTTAAAATTTATTCTGATGCTGTCCTATCTCTATGGCACTTGGATCAAACAGCATTTATCTGAACTCTCAAAGCCTTGGTTATTCATAAGCAGTGTTCAAGGCACAGAGAGGTAGAAGAGGACAGTATCTTTGTATCTACTCTGCCCAACACATCCAGGCGGACTTCCCAAAATCCAGGTCTGCAGAACTGCAGATGCCAGCACCCAGGATCAGTCCAGTTCCAGAAGACATTCCTGCTCCCATGCAGGTGATAACACCCTGCTGGGGTCTGAAGTCAGAGCCTTCTCTGAGATCAAGCTGGTGCCATCACTCATAGACACAACTCAGAGCCTCTGGGAAAAACCCAGGTAGTCTGTCCATCACCTGCAGTACAACGTGCTGCCACAGAGGAGAGAACCCCAGGAAAACCCAACAGCATCCCCCATCCCAGAAGGAGGCAGGGAATTTAACCATCATCAATAAAAGGCAAGTAATAATTTACTTCATTTCTCAACAAAATGTTTAATCTAGCTAGGATACTTAGGTATTGGACAAGGCACCACACCCATAGTGTCCTCTCTACCTTTTCAAAAACATATGCAAGTCACCCTCCCTCCCTCCCCCCCAACAGAAATATTAATACCAAGAAGTCTACACCCTTGCTGGGCTTCACAGCAACTACAAAACAACTGGTGGGATGCCAAGAGACATAGAAAGAGGGCAAAAGGAGGGGGAATAAGACGCAAGAAGGTACTTACAGGCAGGCCTTCCCTAGTAAAGGCTGCAGAGAGACAGAGAGAATGGAAAGAGGTGTCAGTAACGCGGCGCAAGACTGGGCAGAGGACACCAGACATCAGCGAGGGACACTCGAACAGCAAGAGCTTCCAAACCCAAAACTGGCAGAGGGTTTATTGAAAAAGGCTCAACCAGTCTAAGCAGAACCCCAAAAGCAGAGAGACAGACCGAGCTGCCATGCTTAGTGCTTACTGGGGTGGGAAGGGTCACATGAAGCAGCCACCAAGCAAAGCATTCAGAGGAGCATAGAACCCTTCCTAAGCTGCACAGGACCTGGCCAAGGAGTGGTGAGGACACCAGACAACACAGACAATGCAAAGAGGATCTGAGCAAGACAACAAGATCCAACAGGCAGCTGGTATGAAGGGCAATATATCGAAGAGGTTCCTATATATCTATGCTGCTTCTCCAGTACCACTCAAGCTCCTTAATAAGTAGAGGGAGGGGCCTTATGTTCCTGGAGAACCGTACAGCAAGGACTCTCTTTCCACATCCCTTCCTAGGTGGGTGAAAGAGGAGAGGACACATGAGCATCACAGCAGCTACTCACAGTGTTTCACTCGGGGCTGCAGAGTGCAGCTAGGTTCACCACGCCAAGAGGCTTCTACTCTTTTTTTTTATCCATTTTGCTTATTTCTCCAGGAAGGAAGAGAGCTCTGCAGCCAAAGCTGCCTCTTTCTCACTTTATTGAGGTGCTCAGAGATATGATTTAACAGTAGACAGGTACAGTTGGGCTTGAGGATCTCAAAGGTCTTTTCCAACCTAGTGATTCTATCTCCTACAATGCTCAGGTCTATGCCAGAGCCATGCACAGCCGGGGGAAGGTTCAAGCCCCTCTGTCTTGCTCACTCTAAAGATGCAAGCTCCACGAGGGTTCGACACCAGATGGCAAAGGCACTATATTAATTCAGCTAGAGACCTGGAGGGTTTACAACACTCTCAAAACTCAAGAGGATCAACAAGAACCTTCACTGGTTGCTTCTGAAACCAACCCAAGGCAGGGAGAGACAGCAGCCGTAGGACAAAGATGCATCGCAGAGACAACAGCACAGGTTGCGACAAGTGCAAGCCATTCCCCAGCTTCAGGAGCAACAGGAGGACAACAAACAATAAAACAAACAAGAATAAACAACAACAACAACGAAAAAAAAAATAAAAAAAAAAAAGAAGAGTTCAACTAACTTGTCCTGGCAGCTGCGTGGGCACTTCCTGAGGAACACAGCCTGGCAGCGCAGAAGAAACAGCCACATGCTCCTCAAAGCTGTTGATGCGAGGTTTTTTGGTGGGCTCTGGGCTTGCTAGAGGGATAACGCTATTACGTCTCATGAGCGGGTTAGGTCCCTTCTTTGCTTCCTAAATTAGAGTGAGACAAAGAAAAAAAAGTAAATAAAAAAAATAAAAGAAAATAAAAGGAAGAAGGCGACAGTTATAAAGGGAAAAAAGAAGCAGGTTGGTTTGGGGTTTTTTCTTAGTCTCTACTTTTCCCCACAATTGCTGTTGACTTGCAAAGGATAAACCGAAAGACTGGACACCGGAAGAAAAAAAAAAAACTAATGTAAAATGTCAAGAACACAGTGTGATAACCCAAAAAGACGAGAAAAAAAACCAAAGACAGACTTTCTCCTAACCTGAGCCTCTGCTCACATAAAAGTAAAGAGAGGTTGCTAAAAAACCCAGCAATGGTCAAAAGCCATGACTTCTCACGGTAGAAAAAGGCACCTATGGGTCTCTTTCCCATAGCTGGTCCCCCTCTGACCCAGGGAGGGGTGTGAAAGCAAGATGACAAAATAGGAGCCAGCCCAGGCTGATCAGAAAGATTTGGGAAACAGGGGCAGAGCAGCCAGCGAGGGTCAGCACTGCGCCAAGCATCAACTCAAGCGAGATGGGATGGAGGCGCGAGCGCCAGTGCAGCCAAGCAGAGGGATCCAAGCGCTTTGACATGTCTCACTCTGTGCTACCCACAGCGCACAACCCTCCTGCCATTCCCAGTGAAGGTGAAGGAGGAGGGCGTTGATGGCCCATGGTAGAAGGAAGGGCTGCCTTCCCCACCTACAGCCATGGGGAGGGAGAGGTGTCTCAGATGCTGCCACCGGCTGAAGTTAAGAAGCAAAGGAAGGGAGATGTAGGCATAAAGGGGATGGTTCCGACTGTTCAACACCCAGTCGGGCTCTATCACTGCTACGTCCAAGCTAGAAAGCAGCTGAGACATAGGCACTGCCAGGGTCCCTTGGGGTCCCCTTTGGGTGGCTTCCCAGCCATGACACCAAGCTAGCATCCTCCTGCTCTGGCCTTTGAGCTTCTGCTGGAGCATGTAGCAGGTAGATCTGATCTTACAGTTTTCCTCCACATGAGGGGTTTTCCCCCTGTAGCATCCCCAGCCCAGCACCATCACCTTGCACCCTATAGAACGGCACTCTGGCATCCCCACACAACCATGGCATGCCAGGTAAAAAAAAAAAAAACACAACAGCAGGAGACGCTGGCCAAGGTGTTGAGCCTGGGCTCTGCCAGCCAGCTGGGAGACATGGGAGAAATCACTTTCTCTTTCCATGGCTCTGTTCCCTGCTCAGGTGAGCAGATGACTGCACAGGCAGAAGTTAAAGACCAAGAAGGAGCTTTCCCTGGACAAACTTTAATCCAGGCAAACATAGTGGGAAGCAGGCACATGCAACAGTCCTTTTCCCTCAGAAAAACCTCAACCACTCACAGTTTTGCAGAGCAAGAACCCATCTCACACTCAGGTCCTCCAGAAGCACTGAGTATCTACCTGAACAACCTCCCCATTGCCCAGCCTGGGCACTCTCACTGCTGGCTGACCACAGAGTAAAGGAGAGGACACCAAGGGATGGCTCTAAGGAAAAGCAACACTCACCTCTGGCCGTTCCCTGTGGGTGTTGACAGCTTCAATATTCAGTGAGATGGACTCCACCCGGCAGCCTGCAGAAGGGAGCACAAGGAGGAAGAGAGGCCATCAGCAAACCCAACAGGCACAGGATGCTACGAAGTGCTCCACCCCAGAGCCCTGCTCTTCTCCCACCAGCAGTTTGGATTCAGGAAGAGGTTCAAGTCAAACCCCTCAGCACATTTTGTAGAAAGGCCCCACTTACCATAGGCCACCGGGGTCAGCTTCAACACCGTGTGAAGGGGACATTTAAGGTAGGGCATTTCATCTGCAGAGGAAGTAAAGCAGGAGGGTTATCCCATCCCCTCTCCAAAAGCAGGCGTAGACATCATCATCAACAGCTAAAGCCATGCCACACCAGAGCTACGCATACTCCAGGCTCTGGATGCACCTGCACACATCTCATCTCCTCAGAGATGTCTATCATCCTCCCTCCAGCAGGATCAATCCCCTTCCTAGGGAGACAGGGGAGCTCACCTGCACTCTTGTCCAGAAAGTACGCCAAGAGACAGCGCATGACAGCCTGGTGACAGATCACAAGGACATTTTCTTGTCTCTCCAGCTCCATGATGACTGGCTCCAGGCGCTGCACCAGATCTTGGTAGGACTAAGACGGAAGAAGGGGAGGGAGATATAGCATAGAATCAAGAAAACTAGCACCTCACAAGAACAATGGTCCTTATCTTGGTCCATCTACTGATTTCATGCTCTTGACTAAAATAAACCAACATAATTACTGCTAAAAACAAGCAAAGTTCAAAAAAGTCTCATCTTCAGGCTGCTCTAGAACATAGCTAAGCTACTTCTGGTTAGAGAAGGAAGCCAATCCTACTAGTTTGCTATCACGTCAGTGGGACTATCATTAAGCGATAGTTTTCTTAATGAGATCTTCACGTATCAAGATTTTACAAGAGCTCAATACAAAACGTAAACGGGAGCCTTGTCTCATCTCAATTCCTATTTCTTGGAGCACTAGCTGCTACTCTGTTCTGAAAGTAGTGGACAGCATGAAGATAATAAGGTCATATTTAAAGCAAGAATCATATCTGTGAAGGTCTCCTTGCAGACCTACCTCCCCAGAAGGATAGCGGTAGTAATATTTATCCTGATCACGTAAAGCAAATTCCTCTGGATGCTGCTCCCTGATTTCTTCATATGTCATTTCTTCACAGACGCCCTGCCAGAACAGGACATTCATGATGTTAGTGGACACGCTTGTCAAAAAGCATCAAAACATCCAACATGCAAAGCCTTCTCCAGAGCAATCATCTCTAACCCTCTGAGAGGTCAGCTACAGAGCAGTTCCAAGCAAGTCATTTTAATATGCTCTTTCAAACACCTTGAAGCATCAGTACAAGGTAGAGATAAGATCAGAAGCCAAGCTGGGAGCACTGCAGAAGTACCACTCTTTCCCACAGAAGGAAAATCCCCCAAAGGTGAGGTTTAGCTAAAAGTGAAAAGGCTGGTCCTATCACCCTCTTTGGTAAACAGCAACCAGCTTGATCCAGCTGTCCCTATTGCAATCAAAGATACTTACAGCATCTATCTCATTGAGCGCCTTCCACTGCTCATAGGGCAGTTGGAGAGCTTCTGCAGTTTGGATTGTCCTCTTTAGTTGGCTGGTCCAGACTTTGAGGTCCTTTAAGTTTTGCTCCTCAACGAACTTGTTCAGTGCCAGGGCAAACTGTGGGACGTCAAAAAAAAAAAAAAAAAAAAAAAAAAGGTTGACTGATGATCCTCAGCTTCCCAGTAATCCTAATCCTTCTTCCCCGCTTCCCTCTAAATGGTGCCTCTCCAGGACCTCTCTTGCCTTCCACAGGCAGTTATATTAACCTTCTGCTCCAAGTTGAACAGGCATTGATCCCTAACATCTATGGGGTGCAGGAAGATGAAAAGAAAGCAAAGTGAAAAAAAGAAAAGTGGCAACCTAATGTGATCAAGGAACAATACCAGCATCCAAGAAACAGCACCTGCTACAGCGCTGTGGAAGATCCCTGGCCACCCTTAACCACAGCTCTGCTTGTTTGTCATAGAGCTAAATTGACATCTTCTGTAGTGTATTCCCTTGATAACAGTCACACCTCAAATGACTCCACTTCGACTTCAAAATGGCCTGGCAGGCCCAATAGATACTAAACTCCCCTGAAGCAGTGCATTTGACAAAGCTTTGAAGAATAAAGTAGTGAGCAATCTGAAAGCACTCTCAGAAAGGATAGCAGCAGTCCTCCTACATCTCACCCTGCTTACACAAGGTCTCAATCAACTCAATGAAGATACCTACATCCTTCTCTCCAAGGGATTTCTGCAGTCCAGACTCTGTTAATCCTAACCACATGCAAGCCCTCATGCAACGCTGATGGCTGAAAAGTCTTGTTTTGAGGTCACGTGCCTGAGCTCAAATTTAACTAGCCCTACAGGTGGATTCTCGGAGCACTCCAGCTGTCATCAAATACACACTTAACCCAATACATGGCATCTGCTACAGTGAAATCAATCCTAGAAACCACAGCCTTCCCCCTTACCTTTTTTCCCCTGTTGGAGAGGCCTGAGTCACCTCCAATCTTCCCCTTGAGGTTGAAGTCGCTCTCACCGTGCCGACAGAGATAGATGGTGCGTGGCTGGACATGGATGTTCATCAGGTAGTAAACAATCCTGCTCTGGATGTGATCCTGAACCCTGTTGACCAGGAATCTCCGGCCAACATCGATGACCTTGATGAGTGAAAGCTCCCTAGGAAAAGCATAGTAAGGATCAGAGGGGTTGCCAGTTGAGAAAGCAGAAACACCACCCTTAAAAAGAAGTCTTGTGGTATATCTCAGTCAACACAATCACCCAGCCAAAAGGATTTCTTGCAGGCTATTTTCAATGAGAAACCAACAGGTTATGACAATTCATGGAGAGCTAAGTAACACCAGTGTAATCAACACTCCTCCTTGCAACAGCAAAGAGGATTAAACGTAGCAGAGAGCATGTTCCTCCCCAGGACAGGGCTCAGCAGGACGGGGATAATCCATGCAGGGCACACGGATGTATTTGTGAGCAATGGAGAGGCTGGTAGGTGCCTGTGTGGTCATTCAGGACAGCAAAGATCTTGCCAGGACACACACAAGGAGGAAACCACAGGGCTTGTTCAGCCTCATGGTCTAAGCCTATTCAAACAGCACCTTCCTTTAACTGACAAAAGCACCTCAGAAATACTCAAAAAACCCTGCTTTTCCAAAACTTTTGTATTTGGATCTACAGAACCAGAGTATCTGAGCTCAGAAGAGCCAGGGAAGGTTTCAGTGCCCATCTCCCTGGCACAGGGCTGGAGAAAACTAGCTATTTCAAAGAAGCAGCAAAATTCACAATGAGGCTTGGCTATACATTATTCTAGCTCAGCCATATACTTGAAAACAAACTGAAATAGCTCCATACTTCATTAGTCTCCTGGACGAGGGCAGGCATTCAAGCCAGCTCAGAAATCAGCAAAGTCTCTTACCGGTCATAGTTATCAGGGTCGAGTGGCTGGTAGCTGGCTTGGTAACAATTGATCCTCTTCATAAAGTCCTCCATGGCATCGGTCGAATTACAGTCACGGTAGTCGGGGCTGGACAATTTTACTTCCTGTGGCAGGAGAGAAAACACCACAATGAGAGGTTAGGAAGCCTTCCAAGCCAAACCATGCTAATTTCAAATTTCAAAGTCCTGCTAAGGTCCAATTATCAGCTGAGCTATTTCGTAGTCACCGTTTGTCATAGTGCAGAAAAGAAGCAAATGAGACCCAAAGCTAAGCACAAGGCGAGAAAATCTGGTATAAACAATTGCATGACTGCTATGGATGCATCAGTCTACTCCAACTCTCCCCAAGAGCTGGGGTAGGACCTCACCACCCAACACAGTGGGGAAAGCAAGCTTTATTGAGGCCAAAGAAAAGAATTAGGTTTAAATAGTTCAAGTTGAAGATGGAAAGTGCATGAACTTAGGCAAGATGCTTGTCCCAAGCGTTTTGAGTATATAAGGCTTCCAGGAGGTGGAGGTCAACCTGACTGTCCACCATCTGAGACAACAGCAGGATAATAACATTGTGTGGGATGTTTGCTAGAAGCTACTGGGCTGAAAGATGCTAGAAATGTGGATGTTCAGAGCTCTCACGGACTAAGTTCTCCCTGAACTACTCTTAACAGCCTACTTTTCCTGAAGCTTTGGGTTTGAGCAGCAGCATCACACATATCTTCTGACAGCAAGAACTCAAAAATCCTGTAGCTTCCAAAGCAGCGGAGAGACACTTTTATGCTGCTCTCTCAGCCAAGACTTCAGTTGGTGGCAAGAAACTTCTAAGCTGAACTGCTATCTTTCTTAAAGCAGACCCTGATAGATTTTTGGGAAGCTGCATATGGCTGAAGACACTAAGTCCTACTGTTCTCTGTTGCGATTTAAACTCCTAACCACATCCATAGTTTCCAGAAAGTGGGATTCTGGGAGGGGAGGTGTGTCACCAAAGCATCATGAATGCTTTCTATCCTTAATATCAAGTTACCTATCAACAGATACACAGGGAGCATCGAAGGGAGCTGGGAAAAGGCTGCTGCAACAACTTATTTTCACTACTTCCAGGTAGCCCTCGGATCTGGCAGATAAAATCTCCTTTCTCAACCCAGGACAAATACATAATAAAAAGATAAAAACCTCTTAAGCCTTAAACAACTCTAGCAAGACATTCTGATAAGAAACCAGCTGGGCTCAGGTGGAAAAACAAAAGCAAGACATCTCCATGCTTACCATAACATTGGTGGCAACTACCGTGGGATCATTGCAGACAGATTCAATGAAGAAAACCTGCAAAGCAAAACAAAGTTCACCTGAGGTCCAGCAATAAGGTTTGTAGCATTCAACCAGATCCTCACTCAACCCAACCTCCTCCCTCCTTGACTAGAGAGCTGTCTCTCTGCCCCATTCCCATCTTTCATGCAGCAGTGAAATATCCCTTGCACAGGAACACCATGAGGACAACACCTTAAGAAGATATGCCAACAATACACTGATATGGACTACGCAATACAGATAGCAGCCTGATGATACCAACCTTGAACCCATTTTCTTTGGCAAAGTTAAGGATCATCCCTCTCCTCTCCCGCGTGGTATTGGTGGCATCAAAAACCTTCAAAACCAAACACTTCAATCAGCATCAAGAGCATCTGGTTTCCCACTGGGCCATTCCTCACAGAAGGAACTGCAGAGCCAAGTGCACAGGGCACAGCGCTTCCAGGACAACGGCTACTGCCAAACCCCATGGAGCATATATCTGAGCTTACCGCTATCTGACCACCCTCCTCTGCCAGGTACAGCTTGACATCCCTCAAGGCAGCCAGGGCACATTGCCTGCAAAAGAGGCGAGAGACACATGTTCCTGGTGTCCTCGGAGAGGTTTGTGGCAGCCAGTGCCCAGACCCCCACAGAAGTAAAAAACACCCTCGTCTGCCCAAAATACCAGAGCCGTGCCTGCCAACCAGCATGCTGCTCTTCACAGCAGAGACAACGGCATATGAGGAGGCAAAAGCCAAACCTCTTGGCAGACTTCATACCCTACATCACTCAGCCTGAAGGAGAATTTAGGGTAACATTGATAGAGGACGCATTGCTGACCCTGAAGCTGCCAAGCTGCTACAGCTTCAGTTTTCAGCTCTCAGTGCACAATTCAGGCTCTCCTCAGGCAGGCATGGAAAATCCAGCCTAGAGCCCAGTTTTTCAGTTAATCCTTCCTCAAACAAGCTGGTTAACCATGATGCCAAACATGGGGTTTGCCACCCATTCAGGACCCAACTGCAAGCACAGATGGGGTGCACACACTCACTTTCTGACTTTCATGGCCTCCTCGTTGTCGGGGCGGAAGAAGTCGTAGGAGCTGTAATGCTTCACCGCCTCGCGGCGATACTCCCCCACATTGAAGACTGCATGGGAAAGACAATAACCATCAAAACCAAGACTGGGTGTCAGCACAGCTTGACTCGGCCATGCAGTTTGTGCAGATGATGTTTTCTAGCAGTAGGCTAAGAAGTGACAACCTTAAGGGACAAGGCTAAAGGACATCACCTGGTCTTCAAAGTGAAGGAGAACCTGGGCTGCAGCAGAAGCCGCATGAGGACATGGACATTTAGCCCAGGGGATCTTGGCAAGATCCCCTACTACCTTCCACCCCCTCAGGGCACTGAGATCTTAGAGCAACTCCTGCAGACCCCAGACCTTGTGTGTTCCCCAGGTAGCCAGTGAAAGAAAGCCTCACCTTTTGTTGGGACACCAATCCAGTTGAGGTAGCGAGTCAGCTTCTTAGAAATATAGGTCTTCCCACGGGCTGGGAGGCCAACCATCACTATCACAGTGGGAGAATTGGCAAGCTGTGGCCCACAGGCTATGAGGAAGAGGAGAAAACATAGCACGAGCAGCTGTTAGTCCTTTATCTCATCCTATAGCAACCCCACAAGGCACTTTATCTTAAGCTCAACCTTTCCCCAAATCCTTGAGCAGCTAGAGGAAACTCAAAGCCTCTGCTCCCCTTGCACCATCACCTCTGCAGTATCTCCTGTGCATCCCGCTTGTGCACCTGGACAACCAAAACCTTGAGCAGGCAAAAATATTGATTCTTTTTTGCTATGGAATCTGCTGAATGAGCACACGTCAGAGGGGACACGATGGAGACAGCTCTGAGCGAGAGACTAAGTCACCATGGTGCCACCCAAATCGGTGGGCAGAATTCACAGCCTGACAGCCATGGAAAGAGGAGATTATCCTGACGGTTGGAAAGTGGGCAACCTCCCATTCCCACAGCTTGGCAGATTCTAGAGAATGGCCACGGGCTTTGGTCCAGTCCCCGCAGCAGTGCTCTTCGGATACAGCTGCTGGGCTGAAATAGCAGGTCTGCACCAAGATCTTCCCACACACAGAGCACCTTCCAAAAATACACATACAAATGCAACCAACTAATTATTTTTTCTGAAGGTATGCAGGACTTCAGAACTGCAAAAACACTAGCACTTAAAAGCAGATATACACATGAGAGTGATTTTTTCCTCATAAACCTGTTCTAAGCTAGGATATTTTTAGTTGTTTTAGAGAGAGTCCAGGTCAAACAGCTGGAAATAAATCCGAAAGCATCACTTAGTGATAACTTGGCAAGGGAACTCCTCTCCAATTCACCTGAACGACACAGCCAAAATGCAGACAATCAGCTGTCAGGCTGCTCGGGTGAATCACTTCTTCCCCCATAAATCCTTGAGAAAGTAAATTCCTTGTTCAGTTTGGAGAAAATTGTAGAGGTCACAAGACTGGGAAAGTAGCTGGGGAATTCAGTCCTCCACAGCCTGGTCCCAGTGCCACAGGACACATCTGTAACATCTGGTCTGCACAGCCTGTGGACCACGTAACATGGCAGCACCCCTGCATCTCTCCTGGGTTTGCCCTGCAGAATTGCTCCTCGCATGGTGCTGCACATGCAGAAAAGGCCAAGGCACAAAGGCAAGCGCTTTAAATATGAGAAATGAAGATCCTGATGATGTCTAATGGAATTTGGATCAGGCAGCAGTCTTTCGGGTACCCAGTGTGGCATACCAAGAGCCCTCCTGGTGAAGTCAGAGACCAACCCCAACAGGGGGATTTCTTTCCCACCCTTCAATCCACCCAGCAAGAGACCTCATGGGAAAGGAATGCAGGGAGTGAGCGGCTGGTGGCAGAGACATAAAAACGCAGTTTAATTATGGTCTGGGTGGAGAGCTCTTCCTGCCTGTCCCAGGTGCCCACAGTGGCAGTGCGATTTGGGTATGGTAAGGGGCTCCCAAGGGATAGAGATGGTGTGGTAGGTTGGAGTAAATTTTTCTCTGTGAAGATCTGAGAAGGGTAAATGAAGCGAGAGGTATCCAGAGATCATGGAAATACCACATACTTTGCTTCCCCTAATAATAAAAGCTAAAGAAATTGAATTAAGGCCACCAAAGAGCTACAGCACTGGTGCCCAGAAAGGCAGCAAAGAGCCAACTATCATCTGCCTGGCTGTCTCGATAAAGAAGACTCAGCAGAAAAGAGATAAGAAAACCAAGATTAGAAAACTGCTTAAAAAAAATCTCTTAAGTGGTCCAAATTCCTCAAGCTGGAACTGCCCTCTCACTCACCTCCTTTGTGCAACCTGCATCCTCAGTGCCACATTTCAAAAGCCCAGGCCACCTCCCACCGATTTCAGCAGCAAGAACTGATTTTGCTTGCTGGGGCATCAAAGCAGCTGTGCAACATATCCAGAATTTTTTTTTTCTTCTCCAACATTCTCACAACCTCAACCAACCTACGAGTGCAAGCCTCTTTTCGCGCAAAACCCAACCACACGCTAAATAAAGGGAGGGAGGAAGGAATAATACCTGATTAGAGAACTCCTCCTTTCCCCACCTGCCAGCTGACAAAGGATCTCAATGAGTGAAGCCAAGAGGATTTGGGACCATTAAAATAACAGCTCTCCAAGAGGGCAAGTACAATGCTGGGTATTGTTCCTGTCCCTTTGGCTCCAGAGCTGGTGCGCACACACACATCTTCCAAAAGGTGCTGCAGGAGTTAAACACCTGTAGAACCTCCACTGGTTTGGGTTTCTAATGAAGGAATAGATTGGATTAGGAATCCAATTAGAGGAATCTCCCCCTAGTTTGGGTTTCTAATGAAGGAAGGATCTGATGTTGAAAAAGCACCCGGGTTTACAGACCTAGTAAGCACCAAGGGCATCAAGCATGTATCTTTTTATCAGGAACCTGAGCTCAAACCCAACTTAAAATCACAAAAGCCTCCAGGAAACTTTGCTTTAGGAGTGAAACAGAAGCTGGTGTTTTCCTCCCAGTGCTTCACAAAGACCTAATTCATCACTGCTTTTCACCACGGCTGGAAGGCTATCAGGGATTCCAATGCATATTCATTACTCGTTATCAACATCTATGCAGGTAAGTCAAGGTCAGGGATGACTTTCAAAGGACTCAGTCAGGATGTTCAGAAGTGGCTGGTAACTTCTGTCTGCTAGAAAATCAGCACTAATGCTTTTTCATGCTTCACCAGGGTGGGTGGGTGGGGAAAAAAAAAGAAAAAAAAAAAAAAAAAAGTGCTGCACGTTTTGCATGCACCTCCCCGACGGAATTTCACATTTCCCGGAGTCCACCAAGCCGGAGCGATGGGAGAGAGGCAGGAGCAGCCCCTCTCCTCCCCGAGCACCCCCCTCCCCTCCTCCTGGCTCTGCCCATCCCGCCGAATGCGACGACTTGACTTTCCCAGCCCCTACGTGAGAGACGTGCAGCTTGACAGGAATTTAATGGATCGCCGTCAAAAGGCCAGATGAAGGCATCACTTCGCATTCCAGCCTCCCCATTGATGAGGAAGCAGACAATCAGCCTAATTATTTCACTCACAGGCGGCAGCTTCCCGAGGATGCAGCCGGGATGCTCCCGCTCCCTCCATCCTCGTGTTTCCCTTGGATTTCCACTCCCACCCGGCTTTGTGGCTCTGCTTTTTGTCGCAGGCGAGGAATTAATAGCGCTTTGAGTTTAAAATAGCCTTGGGTTAAAAAGAAAAACTAAAAAAGCCCCATAACTCTCTTCCCGTCAAGCGCAGTGCCCGGTGTGGCTTGTTCCCACCCCGAGAAAAAATAATTAGAAGCCACATTATGGTATTAATAAGCCACTTGGTGCCTTAATATGTTAAAGTATGAGAGGAATTCTCGCCTCTGAGAAACCAGGTGAATAAAGTGGTAAAAAAAAAAAAACACAGGGAGGCTCCACGTACACGAGGGATTTCATTCAAAGGTGTCAGCCCGTGAGAAAAAAAAAAAAAATCAATTACACGGCTACATCTGCAAAGCATTAAAGCCAGGAGACGTTTTACACCCCCTAAAAGCAAAGCCCCGTGGCAACCCAGGTGCTCAGCCTGTTGCTGAAACCCATTTCCCAAGCAGATTCTGATGCGGAGCTGCCCTAAGGCTCAGGCATCCTTGCTGCGTGCCAGACCCATGGCCATGGGGCAACCAGGGCTGGCAACGTGAGAGGGTTTATTTTTTTTTTTTTAAAGGGGAAAACTTCCCATCCAACAGAAATAAACCTCCCAAGCGACTCGGAAAGCGCCTGCTCGAGGCAAGCACTGGAAAGACTGATTCACCCAACTGCCCAAGCCACTCTCCATCCTTTGCCAGGCTGCGAAGTGCCACCTCCTCCCTCCATCCTGGCTCTGCGGATTCCTGCGACGCTTTAATTTATTGGAGTTGCACAAGGGCCAGGCTGTCAGTTTAGCTGTTGGGCGAGTTAAAAGAGCTGCCTCCTGCTTGACTAGTGGATTATGATTCATGATTTGTTTTATAGTAACAGCGGGGTGACCCAAGCGCTTGCTTTTTATCATCTCTTTGGAAGCGCAGAGGTTGGTTTTAATCGCTCCGGGTGCTTTCTGAGCTTGGAAAAAAGCAAGAAGTTTCAGCACTCATTTTTGCTCTCTCCTCCACCTGCCTCTTATCTTATTCTGAGACTGAAAATGCCCGCAAATAAACTCTTAAGACTCGTTTTGGAGCTCTAGAAAACAAGCATCCTTTTTTTTTTTTTTTTATTTAGTAACTACTTCCCTGCAGGTATTTAAGGGATGGGTGGACGAGGTGCTGAGAGACATGGTTTAGTGTTTGATAGGAATGGTTGGACTCGATGATCCAGTGGGTCTCTTCCAACCTGGTGATTCTATGATTTTACTTTTTGTAAGAGAAGTCCAGGCTCAGTCAAATTGCCAACAGCCGGTGCTTTTCTACAATCCATCACCTGAATCCTGCCTCTCCTCCCACCCACCCAAAAAAAAAAAAAAAAAAAAAAAGTAATAAATCAGGAGAAAGGTGTCAAGGCATCCTGGAAATTCCAGCTGAGCTGGTACCCGGCCGCTGAGGTTAGCGACCTGCTCCTTTCCCTTTTAATCCCAGGGATGGAGGATGGAGTGGAAACGGGGACACGCGTGTCCCAGCGCCTCTCGGCATCCTGCCATGTGATGCTCGCACCTTCCTCCACCTCCCGGGATTTGGAAGCGAATCACGGGATAGCAGCGGGTGGGATGCAGGAGGAGGAAATGCGGGAGTGGGGGGAGAGGGATGCCGCGTGGATATTGTAGGAAAGAGAGAGGGCGTGCAAAGCGCAGGAGGAGGAGGAGGTTGGGAGGGCTTGGGGGGGGGGGTCCTGCTTTCCATCCCACCCCATCCCATCCCGCAGGGATGCGGCGCTGCTCCCATACTCACAGCGGCGGGGCAGAGCCGGCCGGTTGTCACTGGGGAGCCAGATCTTCTGGATGCGGCTTTGCGTCAGCTCCATGGGCATTTTTAAAACAAAGGTCTTTTTGCGCTGCGCGTCCACCTTGATGCGGTTGCGAGGGAGTTAAAAAAAAAAAAAAAAAAAAAAAAAAAGAGGGAGGATAGGGGGGGCGAAAAAAACCCGTAGGATGATAATAATAATAATAAAGGCTTTTTGTTGCAGCCGTCGCTTTTGGGGGTGGTTCGAGCAAGCGGCTGTGGCTCTTTCAGAGTCTCCTTAAGGCTTTTCGGCGGAGGAGGAAGAGGAGGGACGGGGCTTCGGGGCACAAAGCCGGCAGGAAGGGCTCGAACGCCGCGTGGCTGGAGGGAGAGCGGGCGCGGAAAAAAAAAAAAATAAAAAAAAAATTTTTAAAAAAAATCCCTTTTGTTTGGGGAGGAAAAAAAAAAAAATAATAAATAAAAAGGAGGAAAATCTCCACGCGAAGCAGGTAGGGAAAGGCTGGCGGCGCCCGGCTCCTGCGGAGAAGCGGCGTGAGAGAGGACGATGCGGCTGCTCCGCTCGCGATGAGGCGGCGGGGGCTGCGGGAGCCTATTTCTAGCCGGCACCGAGCGAGCTGCGCGGCCGCGCCCGCCCCGCGGGGCGGGGAGGAGGAGGAGGATGGAGGGGGAGGAGGAGGATGGAGGGGGAGGAGGAGGATGGAGGGGGAGGAGGAGGATGGAGGAGGCGGAGGAGGATGGAGGAGGCGCAGCTCGGGCTGCCGCCTGCTGCCGGTCTCCCGCACTGCAGCGCGGACAAAGGAGCGGAGCCCAGGAGCCTTTGTTCTCCTGGGGGATGGATGGATGGATGGATGGATGGATGGATGGATGGATGGATGGAGCAAGCTCGTTGGGATTGCAGCTGGAGGAGGAGGGGAGGGGGCGTACAAGTGGCCCCCGAGCTGAAACACCCCGAAAAGTATATATCTGACTCTCTATATATAACTGGAAACGAAGAGCGCTTTAAAAATGAGACGAGAAAGGATTAAGAAGTAAAAGGAAAATTAAAAATAATTGACGTGGCATTGAAATTAGAAAGAGTTAAAAGGAAAATGTAGAATAATAAAAAGAAAGTAAGTTAAAAGTGAAAATAATAATAGGAAAAGCTTAAAGGGAAATGAGAAAAAAAATAAAAATAATTAAAAATGAAAACTAAAAGGGACTAAAAGACAAAGAAAAGAATAAAATAAATTGAAAATAAAAGACAAAAGGAAATGAAAGAATAAAATATAAGATAAAAGGAAATGAAAGAATAAAATATAAGATAAAAGGAAATAAAAGAAAAAATAAAAGACAAAAGGAAATACAAGAATAAAAAAAAAGACAAAAGGAAATAAAAGAATAAAATAACAATAATTAAAAATAAGAGAAAAGGAAATGAAAGAATTAAATATAAGTAAAAGACAAAAGGAAATAAAAGGATAAAATAATAATTAAAAATAAAAGTGAAAAGGAAAGGAATAAAATAATAAAAAATAAAAGAAGGGAATAAAAGAAAAAGACTAGAATAAAATAAAAAGGAAATAAAAGAAAAATGAAAATAACTTAAAATAAAAGACAGAAGGAATGAAAGAAAAGGAA